>BRZM01000012.1:101989-701989 GCA_033238685.1 Lates japonicus | reverse complement strand
TAATAATGGCCTTTATTCTCCATTAATCGGAGATATGAGACCATTTTGTCGATATCTAATTTAAAGCACTCCATTGTAGTCAGTGAAGGGTCTTTATTTTACACCAGGTGCTCTGAGTCCTGACTACTAAATAGTGCTTGTATCACTGTGTTTTTTGAAAAGACGGTCAACATGAGGGCTACACAAAGGAACTGTCATGAATTCTTTAATAAACCTCACCTTGCCTTGTTTTCTGTCTACTCATGTCCAAATGTCTTTCCTGCCCAGTAAGCTCTCATAAAGAAATCATGTTCCCTTACCGCTCTACGAGGTAGCACTCCAAGTGTAGGACGTAGCCTCGAGCTGAAATGGTCTCTCTGTGTAGACGTATTATTGCGTAAAAGGCCAAGGTAGGCTTCGACAGTTTTAGAGAGTCTATTTAAAGGCCTTTTAAGAGTTGCACTTTTGTTAACGCCTTGGGCAAAATAGAACAACAGGTCTCCAGAGGGAGAAAAATCCACTGTGAAATTGTACTCTTTGCAGTGTATCTGAAACATTCAACCTGGTGTATATTTCTGAATTAGGCGTAGTCAGTAAAATAAATAGTCATCAAGTGCTTGACTTCTAATGAAAGAAGTTCCTTGGTCCATTGAATGAAATGAAGATATCACTTTTTTGATGAAACTGCTTTGATGTAGCTCAGTAGTACCCAACCAAGGCTGTTTGACTAGAGTATATTACTCTTTAAGTGTACATGAAAATGAGTTACCAAGTGAGTTGGCAAGTCTAATAGCTAAAAGTAACAGATAAGGTGCTGAAACACGTACCTGGAAGTAGCTAATGAATTGTAGTTGGATAAATTCTTAAAATAGTTAGCTAAAAGTAATAGAAAACAGTTGAAATAACTAATATTAAAAGTATTGGATAACAGGTGAGAAAGCTAAAAAAAAAAAGGGGGCTAAATGGTAGTGAACTAAAAGTAACTTTGACAGAGGTTGAAACCTCCAGCTGTTGTCAGTATGTAGTTGTAATAGAAGTGTAGTGTAGTAGTATGAATGCAAACTTCACCAAACCAACTAAACATGAACAGTTCAGTTGCAGTTGTACGAACTGTAACACTATATACTTATATAATAAGAATGATAATATCAAGTTCAAATGAACACTTTTGGAACATGATAAGTGGTGTCAGTGAAGGGGTACTTGAGTTAATCTGATAGGGCTTTAGGGGTAGATCTGACAAAAAAAAAAAAAAGTTGAGAACCACTGATGTAGATGCCTTCTTAGCCCTTTGTTTAGACTGTAGTCTTTGGGATATGAAGCGCAGTGAGAGCCCAGCAAGTGTTCTATCAGCCAAGGAGAGGCTTTGAAAGATAGCAGCCATAAGACCAGTTATTGTTTTCCTAGGAGGGTCTTACCCAGAAAGGACTGCTGAATGTTGCTGTGATCAGCCCCTGCCAAGCCTGGAGCTTGTCACACATAAGACACACAAATGACCGCCAACCAGGAGCCTATCGCACACTAAACAAAAGGGGCCACATTCTTTGCGTATTCCCACACGGGGGACACATCCTGCAGCAGGGGGAAGAGTGGGATACTGGGAGTCCGCTGGGGATTGGCCGAGAACGACACTTCCTCTGCCGACGGCCTTATCAGCTCTGTTTGTGTTTTTTTTTCTCTCTCTCTCTTCGTTTTCAGTATCTTCACTCTTCAATCCATCTCTTCCTCCCACTCCACTTCCCGCTCTTCTCATCCCTCCCATTGGATTTGTGAGGCTTGATCTGAAGTATTGGTATAATATTTACTGTGGTGTTGAGTTTACGGTGCTGCAGCGATGAAGATGTCCAGACAGGTATTTCAGTGAGTGATAGAAGGAAAACACAAAGTGACAAATATCAGTACTTAGACAGAAGCTCTCAGGCAACGTTCTATAAGATACTTGCCCATGTATATGTGTGTGTGTGTGTGTGTGTGTGTGTGTCTTAAGGGCATTAGACCACAGTCTCTGCAGACAGGGAAGAGCAAGCTGACAGTGTGAGCTAGTTGCAATGAAGGAGTGAGGGGGTTGAAAAGAGAGTGGAGGAGGAGGAGGAGGGAGGAGGTTAGAGAGGGTCCTCCTGCCTTATATGGGAATTCATACTGCTCCGCTTGTGGCGCAGTCTAAAAGCTGGAGTCGATTCAGTAGAAAACACTGGGCTTCAGCTGTCAGCGCAAAGTATTACAGGTCGTGGAACGTCTGTGCAGCAGCTCAACTTTTACTTTGCAACGTGATTATCTGCAATTCAAATCAATAATGTGGTTTGGAGGCAAAAACAAAAAACATTACACAAGTGCAGAAATACATGAGCGCTGTTAATGGGCTCATTTGGGCAGCACTAGGCTTGTAGTTGTAGACACTGGGAGTAAGTGAATTTGGAGGATGGAGGTATGTGATCAGTGCCTGAGGCAGTGAGACTCAGGTGGGCTCAGCCTAGTCCAGAGAGAGGAGTTGGCTCCCCTGAGGCCAGGAACACACACACACTGTGGTCTCACAGTTTAGTTGAGCCTTGATTTCTTCTTCATCTTTCCCCCCCAACCCTCTACTTTGCAGATAAACCAGCTGCTCCCGCTCTCTTCCTTCTCTAAAGCTCTGAAATTAACTCTTTGCTGTGGCCGCCTCGGATTCCAATCAGCTATCCGCACTGCACAGGCATGCACCAAGACACAGGTGACACACAGTGACGGATTTGCTTCCTACAGAGTGCCTCTCTTTCTCGGTACCTGTCATGGATGTAGCTGCCAGAGGGGCTGATGGTACATGGCCAGAGCCAGGAACGACAGAAGGAATAGGAAATAGGGCAATAATGAAGCCACAGAAGAAACACTGAACTAAACACACATACGCACATACATCAATTCCCATTCCCATGACTCAGTCCAGTCTGTCCTCCTTTGGTTCTTTCCACTGGCGGAGGCAGCAAGAACTAATTAACACTGCCTGGAGAACTTTGTGATTAATGACACGCCTTGTCATGGTTTAGGACCTTTCTTTATCCTTTTTCCCGATTTAGAGCCACTGCCTCACCCCCACTTTGAAGGGTCTGCTGGCAGATTAGCGCACCAATATCCCCAGGGGCCAAGCACATGCTTGACTGCTGCCCAGCTCCACCTGATCCAATGCTCATCCATCTGTGGAGACTCTGGAGGCCTGAAAACACATACAGTATCCTTAGTCGCATGCACACACGTGGATCACAGATATATGCGCAGGCTCCACGTTAAGGCCAACCAGGGATGGGCTGGCCCATGCCCGACCCTATCCTCCATTCTATCTCTGTGGCAGTGCTCACAGACATTTCGGCAGAGCAGGCACACATAACACACGCCACACAGCATTCGAAACAAGGCTAAAAGAAGTGACGCTCACACAATCTTTTTAGTAAGAATAAGTTCAAGATCTTATCAAGGCTATTTTCCACCTGAGATCCCCAACAAATGTGACTGGAAACCAGATGACCTCACTTTCAATTCTGTTCAGTGCACTCCTCTCTCTCCTCAACACATGGCTTGGAGGCTGGACTGAGGCTGTAGCTCCACCACCAGGCCACAGGCACCTATCTGCCTACCAAGACCTGAAGCCGAAGGACATCCTGGACAACAATAATAGCAGCACAGCCAGGGTACCTGAGGGACTTAGGACCTGAGAGGCGAGACGAAGGTAGATTGAGAACCTCCTCTTTTCTACCTCCTCACACACAAACAGTCAGGATTAGCTTTTGCTTGAGAATCTAAGAGGTGGTGGAACAATACTTGGCATTAAATGTTTTTGTTGTAAGGTTTTGAATGAAACCTGTAAAAAAAGAAATGTTTTTGTTAACTATTTGAGGATCTTCCTCCGGTGAGTACAAAACTTGATTATTGGACAGGCCACATGGATTTTGTGTGTGAGATCTAGGGTGTTTGGTGTAGGTAGATGGTCAGGAAACCAGTTTCATTGAGAGAATATATGTCAGTCATGATTGTTCGAGCTTTTTAGTCCCCAATGCTGCTGACTGCGACTGGGCCGCATCCAGCTGCCGTGCCAACGGAGAGTAATAGAGATGTTGCAGGGGAGACTAGCTGCCCGGCTTGCATTCCTCTGTTGTACTGTTGCTAAATAATAAGAGGGAGGGTTACCTCAGGTCGTGCCCAATCTGAGGATAGGAATACATTGTTGTCATTGCCTGTCTGGAGTATCCTCTAAAGTCATTACAGGAGCACTGCTGCCCACTTTACAGAGGCAGCATAGGGAAGGATGAATACATATGGTGACAATTAAGAAGTGTGATATTGTGTGTGTATGCAATGCCACATTGTGGTATTAATATATATATCATTATGAGTATAAAATTCTACTTATCAAATGTCAAATTTTCACCATTGTTTTATTTTATGTATTTTGATGAAATTTCGTCCGGTTGTACTATTGCTATTGCTGTTGAGTAACTCCATATCAAAGCAAGTATTTGTATTCCATTGAAGCCATAAGAGGATTTATTCAGTGTTATGAAGTGTTATTAGCCCCACAGCAGCCCGCCAAGCAATTGAAAAATCTTTATTATGGAGAAGAGGGAGCCATGTGTACTGACTGAGTTTATACAGCTTGTGTGCATCTTTTGTCTTGGTAGCTTCGATGGTTCTGAAACATAAATTTGAAATTATTTAAAATGTGTGTTTATTTTTCAGGGTGCGAAAGCACAACATAGTAGATGTCCATGTGAATAACTTGAGTGTGTGACCTTAATGTTAAACACCTGCCTATACCTCCTCTGTGTCCCTTCTCACAGGCAGCCTCAGAAATAGATGTTAATGTTGACGTGAATGCCTGCAGTCCGAAATAAAGCCGAGCCCCTGAATCGAACAAGGGTAAGAGAGAGCAGTTGTTTAGACACCCTTTTTTTCCTCCTCCTGCCTTCCTTTCCTTCTTTCCTCCTCCCGGCAATGGGCTGATAATCACTCCCAGGCCCGGGAAAGTGAGTGAGAGAGCGAGTGAGTGTGGGGGCTAAGAGGAGTGGTCGGAGAGCATGGTAGTAAGCAGGAAGAGGAGAAGAACCAAGAAGAGAAGGAGAGCCACAGCTGGAGCAGGAATGCACTGGGGGAGTTTCGGGGAGGTGACTGGGGCCAGCGAAGAGTCCATGCTAGTTGGGGGTGATTGTGCAGATCTAGTCACTGCTCCAGGGAGGAGGGTCACATGGGAAACTCTAAATCTTATCTATCTCTGTCTGTTCCTGCTCCTTTATGTCTCTCAGTTTCCCCTTCGTCAACCCTTGCCCTTCTCTCTCACAAACACGCATGAATAATCTCTCTTGTGCACACATACATAGCTAGAACACAACCCTCCATGGCATACTACCCCTCTGCAAACACTATCGCTATCACTATTTTAGGTTTCATGTTCAATTAAACAGCATGTACTGACCATGTTGGGTATAATGGAGTTACCTCATGCAGGGTTTTCATAGCCCACATAGAGTACCAGTGCTCACTGGTCCGACACCTAGAAATAAAGTGATCTTGTTATGGTGAAGCTGTTGCTAGGTTACCAGGGCTTTGTGTTGCTGCCACAGCTGTGTGTGTAGTGGGTGCAGGCCACTTAATATTTGTAATCATGATGAATTAGTGTTTAGTTATTATTGATTTCCATTCATAAGATATCAATAATATCTGGGCCCCTAATATATCACCAAGAACACTTGGTAGGAGAAGAGCAGAGTAGTTTCTGTTGAGACAAATCTGAGAGCATTAGCTCGTGATGGATGAGAAAAATACCAACTGCTGATAAACCATCAGGTTATCTCAGGTCTTGTAGAGAATTGTTTGGCTGTGGAGGCGCTGTGTTCTGATAAGAGCCGACCCTGTCTGTCCATATCTTAGGACTCGACAGAGAGACAGCAGGTGGGTACTTTCTGGGTGTCCTGTTCTCATCGTGTGGCTCAAGGGTATGAGAGTTGTGCTCTTGTACTGCTACCTAATACCTGGGGTTTGAAGCCATTCTCCATACGTGTAGTGATGTCAGTCACAGACAGGATGTGAGCGCTGCAGCCCACACAGCTTTGAAGTGCACCGAGATCCAATCTTGCCCTGACAGACTGAGCTTCCCTTTTAGATGGCAGACGCAGACAGACAGTTTAGGCTGCTGCAGAAATGTGGTCTTCATTTGGGTGGCGGGGGGCCAAGGGCTTGCTGGAAATGGTCTGCCTCGTTAGACAATTCGCCCGCAAGGGCCTGGAAAATCTGCCCTGCTAACCAGTATCCCCTAATAAAGACAACGGCATGAGGACAGAGGCTGCAGGGGCATATCTTTTGTATGTGTGTCAGTGTGTGTGAGTATGTGTAGGTTTGAGTGCATACGTGTGTTTGTATCTGTCAGAATGAAAGTGGGGGTGGCTTTAGTTTTCCATTTGTGCTGGCTGAGATCTGTTTGAGAACCTAACCCCAAAATGCAAATAAGTTTCTGTTTTTCACTTTTGTGCAACACTAGACGCTGTTGTTTTGACCTTTCCACACAAGTGTTCCCCTTTTTACACCGAGGCCACTTTTGAATAAAATGATAACACATCCTTATTTATACAAATGAAAACTGGAAAATGCTTCCTCACATTACTCAGATGGTTTGGTTTCAAGATTAACTGTTCAGCACAGCTCGTCTGTTCTCCCCATCTTGTGTTAGCAAAAAGAACAACTTTAGCCTAGTTTACTGACAGGGCAGCAGGACATGGAGACCTTGGAGGCCATGGAGTACAATAAGGTGAATTTTGAAGTTCGACAGATTGTTATAGATCAGAATATTAAAATTTTTCCCATGACAGCTCCTCAAAAAAAAAAGAAGCTATTTTTTGCTATCACCTGCTTTAAAATGAGAATGCCACTTGAGGCTATTTTATACATTTTGTTACACTGACTACACCACAGCCAAAGAGATCCTGGGCTGGCAAGTACAAAAGCTACTAGCTACTAGCAATGAATAAATCATAGACATTTATAAAAATGATTAAATCTCTTTAAATTTGTGTTATTTATTGTAAAAGTTTGTACAGTTGATCAATAAACTTAGGTTCTATCTGATGGACAAGTTATGTAATGGACTAACTTACCTGACCTTACCTGTCTGACATATATGCTGATGCTGTTACAGAAGTCAGTTGCATGCACAGGTGTGTATATTTACCACAAGCTTTTAGCCAATCAGAGTTTAGGGCTGAAACTAAACTGGTTCTGTTAACCATAAAAAAAACAAAAAAAACAAAAACCCATCAGAACAGCATTCAGGCTACACTTGTGGTTAACATGATGATATATTTACTTCAGATTCCTCTTTTTTTTTTCTCCTGTATTCTTTCACTGGCAAACTGACAAATGCAGAACTTGAACTAGTGGCTGAAACTACACTTATTGTGGCACTTATTGAGAAAGACAGGTTTTCCAAAACACTGATATCAGCCTCAATGGATCTAATGGCTTCAAAGCCTTCTGGCAGTATAGCTCCAGGCAGTCTGTGACACGCGCATCCTATACACAGCATGCAAACACAGAGAGATCACATGCGAAAGCAGTTGGAGCATAGCTTGAGGCCCTGTCAAGAAAGGCTACATCAGGAGTTGGTGCAAGAGAAGCACAGAGGACACAGGAAATCACAAACATACATATTGAGAATTAAATAATATTTCTTTTGAAATGTTTTTTTGAGGCAGCTATAGCCATTAGATAGCAGATATGTAGTCAGGAACAAAATCAGTTAAGAATCTAGAAATTCCAAGGGAGCTAACAAGGAGGGTCAACAGTGACCCTGATTTATGAACAGTCATCCCAAGGGTGCAATAGAGCGAGTCCACACAGAAAGCATTTTAACCGCATTTTTCAGTTGTTCGTCTCACATGTGTCTAATGGTACAGATATGCTTCCGTTTTATGTAGTAGAATGTGACTCGAGGCATGTTCTTGCACTTCAAAATCTGTTTTATTCTTGAGTTTTGGGGGTGCAGTGATTGTGTATCAGACTCTGCTGACACGCTGTTCACACTTCACCCCCTGTGTGGACACAGCGTTGGCTTTATGAGTGGACAAACTCAAAGTGGAGCAATGCGTTACTTCAGGCAGAGCAATAAAGTAGAGCTTGCATCAGCTGATTACTATCAGCTGCTCCATTCATGCCTTACTGTCAGTGGTTCATTCAGTAGTTGTTTGGCTACCAGCTGATGAATGAAGCCAATCATTTTCATACAGGTGTAGAAGGCAAACTTTAAAACCTGACAACTCTCACTTATTACTCTACTGATTTAACAGTGAGCTACTGACCATTTCCGCCACCAAAAACCCCTCCTATTGAAGCTTCTGGTATTATTGACGTTACTATATCTACTGTGTACGTATGTGTTTATTAATGGGGATTAGTTGACGTAGCAGAACCCTTACTACTGCTGTGATTCTTCGAGAAAAGGCAGCGTCTTTTCACCCAAATATAACTGTATAACTATTTGCTAAAAATGGTCAATTCCTTGAGGGAAGTGTCTCTCACTGAACTGTTCTACTAGGAAAAATTCAGTTAGAAACTCAGTTTCCATGAAGGAGGCACAATGATTTCTTCATCACAGAACATATACTCATTCCATTTTCACAAAGACTGCGGTTAAGCTTATTACAGTTGTGATACCTAAGGCTGTTTGTATTCTACTGATAGAGAAAAAAAAAGCCTTAATCAAAACAATTATAATGTGTTTTCCCCAAAGCATAATTATGTACATAAAGTCCTGTCGAGACCCTGGTGAAAATGCTTGACGGGTGGTATTATGAGGCGGACCATAATGTACTGTGAACCTTGACCTGATGCTACCGACCCTGAGCTGAACCCCACCAAGGTCCAGAGGTCATCAGAGGGCATATTTCATGGGGTAGGGTTTGTTTTCTAACTGAGGAGGAGTTACACAGTGAGAGGCACTTTTTGATTCATGGGGTCGTAACATTTCCTGTAGGCTGAAAACGAGTATACAAGTCTGGAGTAAAAATAGTAGGCTACTACATAAAAGAACACGCACACACACACACACACACACGCACCACTCAGAGAAATTCGTAATTCACCACAGATCCACTCTCAGCCAGCATTACATAAGGGGAAAGAAATGTGAGTCTGAAAAACAAAAGTGAGGACGAAAATCCACAGTACAGAACATTTTTCATTTCTGCCGCAGCTGCGATCGGAGCTTTTCCTTTAGCTTTAATTCGCTTTTCCTGTATGATTAGTAAAAATCCTGAATGCGCTCACTCCCTGATGGCCTTAACTGTGAGTCAGCCTCTGAAGGACTCCACTGGGAGGATCAACACCACTCGCCACACACTCTAGCACCCCCCTCCTGCATTGAACATAGTGAGCCTAGATCAGCAACATCACATGTGACGTGGTTAATTTGACATTAAAACAAAGACTGTGATATCAAAGAATGTCCAGAGTTTGGGAGTCAGGAAAAACAAATAGTAGCAGGGTGAGTGTCGTTTTTCTTATTTTGTTTGTTCTCCATTATCTTTTCCAAGTAAACAGGTTCCTGAAACTTGTGCGGACAGATGGAGCGGTTGTGTTACAGTCAGCTTGGTGTTAAGTGAAAGATATGTCGAGGGATACACTGAGCCACCAGCGTTGGCCTTAGGAGGCCCATCGCTGAGAGACAGAGAGAGACGGTCAGGAAATTGAGCCCATATGATGTTTTTCCACCGTCACAAAGGAGATTTAGGAGAGATACAAGGGGGAGCCAAGAGAGCTGCGTTTCTGTGGGAGTGATGGAAAACAGGAGGAAAAGAGCGAGAGAGCAGCCCACGCCAAGGAAAAGAAAAAGAAAGAGAGAGAGTGAAAGGAGGCGAGTGTGTGAGACACTATCTTTACTCCTGTATTGCATCTGCGTATGACATCATGCTTACCAAGGAGACTTCGCAGGAGTTGAATGCTTGAATGGACTTGATCAAATGAAATGGTCCTTTCTCTATGAATGTCACTACATATACCTTTCTGACATATCTCTATCATGCAGTATTGTTGTTTCTGAAGCTGATTATTTATACAAAAACAACTGTCCTTGAAACAACACAACACTTTTTGGTTAATGAGACAGTTCAAGTTATTGCATGACAATAGTGGGAATATGAAATTTAATGCCATAAATAGATCACTTGCATTTCTGATCTGTGCATTTGTAAGACATTAAAATGACAAAAATCTAACATCACTGTTTCTTCTCCTCCCACAGTCACCTAAAGTGCGCCCTTATTCTGCAATGGACGGCGTCCCTTTCTTCCTCAGCAGAGTTAAACCCGAACCCCCAGAAGACCTGCTTGCTCACGACCTGCACTTCCACACACAGACCGAGCCTGTCGACCTGTCTATCAACAAACCCCGCCCCTCCTCTTCATCCGCCATCCCCACCTCCACCACGACCTCATCATCATCCCCTCTCAGATCCGCCTTCTCCCCGTCTTCGTTATCGTCGCCATCCTCCTCCTCCTCCTCTTCCTCCTCTCCATCAGTTATCACCTCAGCCTCGTCGGTGCTCACACCAGGCCCTCTGGTTGCCCCTGGCGCCGGGGTGAGAGGTCAGCCGTATTTGCACATCCTGCACTCTGTGCCGCCGCCTCCATCCAGCCCTCTGAGCCTGCAGGGAGCAGGGAAGCTTTCCAGCCATGTTCACCGCATCCCAGTTGTGGTACAGTCACTGCCCCTCATGTACACCACTGCCGTTCGATCACCCTCCAGCCTCAACAACGCCATCATGCTACCTCTGCTGGATGAGGTCAAAAGCCAGGGCAAAGGTGAGACCATGCTCTCCAAACTCAATCCATATTCATACATCTGACAGTAACACTGTAGTTTCTCCAGTAATTATTTAAGCTAGATCTGTAAAGGAAATAATAATGCATTATGATTCAGACTCTGTGCTACTGCTTCATGAATATATTAGTCTCACATAGCAGCATAAGTCTGATGTGTCTCTAAAGAAGCTCTAGCCTCCAGCTTTATTAGACACTTTCTCCACCTACTGAGAAATATTGATTAGAAATCAGTTATTACACATGAGTTATTCACCAAAATTCAAAATAGTTAAATATATTCAATCATCAGTTGTCAACTGTAACAATGCACTTAAGTAATATTCTTTCTAACCCCCCAAAATAATGAAACACCCAAAAACTTTGATTGAAAACCTTTTCAGAAATGGAATAACATTTATTTCACATCTGCTTTGCCTATATTTGGGTCAGCAACAAGGGATGATACAGACTGGTCCAGGCTGGCATTAGGCAGTGAAGGAATGGCTGCGATACCCGAGTGATGAAGCATGAGATATCCCAATGACAAGCTGTGTATCGTGGTATGATTGTCTGGCAGGATGTCCTGTGCTCTCTTTAGTCAAAGCACTTGCAGACACAATGCAGTGAAGGCTGACTGTGTGTGTGTGTGTATGTACATGCTTTCAGAGACAGGCCCTGAGGCAATAGTGTTACCCCTTCAGTGCGAAGTTGAAAGGCCCTCCCATCTTTCACTGGAAGAGATTTTGCTTGGCTGTCTTAAATAGCCTGTGGTGCAGGTAACCATGGGTACACCAGTTGTTACCTTTCCTTCGACTGAGAAGCAAACATCTGGGGCAGTTTGTGTGTTGGACCTCTCTGGCCGAACCTAGACTGTGTTATTGGTTTTCTCTCTGGGTGTGGTTTTTACTGCCAACCACTGGGTGTGAGCCTACAGTAGGTGTTTCTCCAAGCGGTACACAGGACAACTGTGGGTTATAAAAGAGGTCGCTTCTTGACACTCCCTGCAGGATGGACAGATGCACTTAAACTTGAAGTCACACCCATGCATGTACTGTTCTGTACGTACAAGCAAACAAACAGAGATGTGTAATTAGAGCGTGTGCTCAGACAGACACTTGGCTGGCTGGGTGGGGATGGTCCTCAGAGATGGGCGTTTTAAGTGCTGGATGTCTGCTCCTGGGGAGAGGAAAGAAGGAAGGACAGGAAAAACAAGACTTGCATAAGAGGGTGTGGATGGATATTGAAGATGGGTGGCACTTACACAAACACATGCACGCATCTATGCATGGTCCAACATTAGCTCTGTCCAGCTCTGAAGGCACCAAACACAAAGGAAATGGAGCAGAATGTTGGGTGTGGTGGATACAGTGACTTTTAATGAGATGGAAACCAGTACAGAACATCTAGCTGTTACTCAGTGTGACTCGTTGAGAACGTTTAAAAACAAATTCCCACAGTCAAATTAAAAATAATGTAGTGTTAGAAGAAATCATTTTATACTTCTGTTTTGCCTTATCTGGATATTACCCTGTCAGGTGTCACTATTGGTTGATGGCTAAATAAATAAGTTGCTGACATCAGGGGAGTCACATACTAAAGCCCTTTCTGCTCATGTTAAGTTTAATATGATTATCGAAGCCCTCAACATAGATGTAAGAACACTTGCAGGCACACACATAGACGCACTCATCCACTTTCCCACGTGCACATGCACACACACACATACACACACATACACAGGTTGGCCATCCTCTTTAAGAGAGGGCGGGTACCCTTCCTTTCACTGCTGTCTCCCTGTCTCCGGCAGGAGGTTGCCATGGAAACAGGGCTTGACTGGAAACAACAGGAGAGAAAGAAAGAAATCCGGTGCTCTGCCCACCTCTCCACCACTCCTCCTTTGTGTCCCTCGCTCAAAATACCCCTTTTCCAACACAATGCGTTTCTAACTAATTACAGGTTTTCCACTGGGTAGCAAGCTGGTGACCACTCTGCATCTTGTAGTCTACGACAACAGTTAGAAGCCTTTAAAAGCAAAAGACCCTACAAGAGTCGGGGCAACACAGTAATAACACCATGTCTGCTGCTAACTCTAGACCCTTATTATGGGCCAGTATAGCCACAGTCTCGGCTGAGAGGGCAGAGGAGGTGAGGTCCTGATAAGGTTATAAGCACCAGAATGCAGTGGCTTCAATGACGCGAACTCTGGTGGAAAATATACCAGCGCTCGCATATATTTATATTCGGTGTTGGGCGTGGTTACATCTTCGAAGAAAATAGTTATTACAGTATCTTAGCCATGTTGTTTATCATGTTCTTCAAATTCATTTTATGTCTTTCTTTGGTTATTTTATTATGTAATCGGTGTTTAATCTTCAACTGTAAATTTCAACAACTTTTCTTTGGAAAGTATCTCTTGAGGTTTCACAGCTTCTGTGTCCATAAAATGAAAGGCAAAATTACCTGAGCTCTGTCTCAATAAGGCTGTCCAGGAAGGGTGTCCACAACTGCTGGAGTAGATCTTTGTCGTGTGGCAAGACAGAGACTTCCTACCTTCCGCTGATAAACGTCATGGTTTGTCTTGTCTTGGCTGATCCTATTCAGCAAAATAACTTGCTAGTACGGAAGCTTCTGGTCTCTGGCGACAGAAATGGATGCATTTGAACTTTTGTGTTGAGCCCTTTTATGTAAGTTTGACCATTATCCATGAATATGATTCTCATCGGTGCACATGTGGGGAACAGAGAACAGAGTGCTCTGCAGAGTGCACTCAGCCGGCATGCTTTCAACAGGACAGTGTGTGTGTGTGTGTGTGTGTGTGTGTGTGTGTGTGTGTGTGTGTGCATTTTTAAAAAATGTATTTATTTGCTTTTCTGTGCATATATAATCACTGGGTACAGTGTCATGGTTGGCTGTACTCTCCTCAAGTTCAAGGTGAGTTGACAACTGCGGCCCCCGACCATAGTACTGGGAAGGCCTCCTTAATACACAGAACCACTGGCTGCCAGCCATCAGCCATATCCACAGTTTCTCTTTAAGTAATAAATAACTAAAGCTACTTTGTGGGATAATTCCTCTTAAAAATTATGGATGAAATGATAATGTACAGTGTGAAGGCCAATACCTCACTACAATTAGAAACACTTTCCAACGCACACAATGTGATATGCCTTATAAGTTTCCAGGCCCGGCTCCAGTATCATGTGGGCTACTATTGATGCCAGTGATGCTGTCCCTCGCCTTTGGAGCTTCCCCAATGGCTTTATAAGCCAGGGCAAAGATCAAAAGTGACAAAAGATCAGCGGGAGCACCTGCCAAGCAGCGGTATGGACTGATGTTAATAAATTGTGACTCCACTCAGCTGTCTATAGCGCGCATTGGGGTGATATTTTGATCTGTACATGTTGTTGTTCTTGGTGCTGACTTGGGCTTTCCTTTATAGTCCTAAAGAGCTAAAAACAAAGCAAACTGCCGCTTCGAGATACGTTCTTGTTGACTATTCTTGAGCGAAACTCATATTTCTATTCAGTGTGTCCAGGACGGTTTTTGGGCTATAAACTTTGATCCTACACTCACCCACTGTTGGCTGCTGTTCTGATTTGGTGACTTATGGAAGTTTCAATTTTCATTCTCTTAAGAGTATTGCTAGTGTTGGAGAAAGTTTTTCAAACCTTTCCTTCATTATTACTCATCTAAGTAGCACAGGTTAGATGATGCAGTGTGTTTTTAAAGTTGAATTACATTGTAGCTGCATTTTCTCAACTCTTGAAGACATTAAAACCTTGGTTAAAATACTCTTAACAACATTAACAGTACCAATCGAATGTGTCTATCTAAGTTATTTTTATAAAAATATTATAACTTAAATATGTGCAGATCTCTATTAAAAAGCTTTTTGTGAAGATATTTAAGATCTGTTGAGAAAACATTGTACAAATTTTTCTAAGGTCTGTTGTGCTTAAATAAATAAAATAACATTAAAAATAAACTCTGAGTTTAGAATATGGAGGTTGAAAATATCTTCCACAGTTTCCCCTGGATTACAGGCATTGGTTGCATGAGCAGTGTGGTTCCCGCCTACTGTGTGCTTTGCTGACTGCAAATGGGATGTATCTGGGCCGCGGGTGTGCATCTGCCGCGACTGCATGTAAACAAGACACCGCGATGCTACTGGACTTACGAACATCACAACTCCTGGTTCCGGTCCATCTGTGACTGATGATAGATGACTTCCCTCGCAGTGAATGACAACCTTACTGTTTTATTCCCCGATCGAGCAATCGGTACGCTGGCCTACCTGCCCATAAAGCAGAACAGGTCATAGTAACAGCCTGGCCAGGCTCAAGTTAATACCCGCCATTTGTTAGACCCAACTGTGGGGAAAATTCCGGGACTGTGATCCTGCTAATGATGTAGCAACATTAACAAGCCTGAGGTCTACAGCGGGTATTAACTGATATGTTTCGGTGGTAACACTCAACTCACAGGATGACTTGCCAGCGGGATTCTGTCTGTTTTGCTGTGTGAACTTCTACGGTAATAAAACCGTGTGTTTATTATTGATTGTTTCTGCATTGTGAATAAAAAGCTTAGACGTCTTGTTTCTGCTTGTTCAGTTAATTTTAAACAGGGGTATGCTTTAAGGAGACACACTCCCTGCACTCACAGGCACTGGAGGACTCAGATTTACAGGCACGGGTTGTGAGAGATTGCGTGCCACACACGTGGGCTGGTGGTCAGAGGAGGGTTGTGGGACCCAACCTTTCACTGGCTACTATGGAGGAGGAATCGTCACTGCCAGCCAGGCTTGGCCCTGCCAGGGCCTGCCCACCTCAACCTCTGTGCAAAGTGCAGACGTACTGTTAATTTGCTCCTAACAATGGTACTGATGCCTGAGCTGTCACGTGGCGCTGTTCCGTCCGTGGTACTAATCCTCCGATTGTGTGTGTGTGGCGTGTGGCATGTAACGCTGTATGCATGCCCGTGTTTCTGCGCGGTGGACGAAGAACAGCTGGTTCGGTCAGCCATTGTCAACAGGAACACAGACTTTTGCATGTTTAATCGCCGAAAAACAAAAGGGTCTGTGGTGCTGAGTTACGCTGGAAAAATGCATTCTGTATTGACACGCGCTTCTTTCTATGGACATACTGCCTGCAACGAAGCAAACCGAGCTTCTTTGAAACATCACTCTGTTGACCACTATTTTTCCTTCTCATTTAAACATGTACACTGTGAGTGTGAAAGAACTGCAGCTTTTATGTATTTGGTATCCATATTTGCAGGGCCGTCCAGACGTCGAGTTAAATTATGCAAGGCGGATAGGGTATGACACTCAATCGGGTATCCAAATAAATGGTGAGAAGGAAAGTGGGAATGAAGAAGAGAGAGAGAGACAATGTTTTGTGTCATATTGCTTCTTAGGCAACCTCCTCACCTTCATCACCCTGAGGAGGGACCAGTGGATTGAAGCTGTGTGGGAGGAAACACAAGCAAGAAATTGAAGTCAAGTGAGAAGATAGGAGGAGAGGTGTGTGTGTGTGTGTGTGTGTGTGTGTGTGTGTGTGTGTGTGTGTGGTGTGTGGGTGCGTGTTGGGGGCAGGCTTGTGTTGGAAGGTTGACGTCTCTGTTGGGGTCTGGCTGGTCCCAGGACCTGGGGCAACGGAGCAAGAGCAGAGTGGAGGAGGAGAGGGTGAGGTATGTCGGACGGGTACAGGAATGGGCAGTCTTCAGTGCCCCCACTAATCACACTCAGACAGTACCCTCCCTGTTTGCTGGACTCAATTCCTACGACACCACCACTGACGTAGATAACTGGTTAAAATCGTGAGATGACCCATTTATGAAAATATGTTGTGTTGCATTGTGGAAGCCCTGTTACGGTGACACATCGCACATTCTGTTTTTGTGAAGCGGATGAAGGGTTAACAGAGGAACTTCTGAAAGGTCGCTCTGTTTAAGTGTTCTCAACTGTACTTCTGGCTTCTCTCTGCTGCTTGGGAGCAACCAGACCCTCTGCGGGGTTCAGGACGGGTGGAACGTGCCTCTGGGCTCTACCATCTGTAAAGCCAGTACCCCAACCTTCTGATGCACATAGTTAGAGATGAGGTGTTGAAGACCCACAATACATTGTTTATGTGAAAACAACAAAGCTTTGTGCTTATTATTTTCTGTTTACTTTGCCACATGTTGGTTCCATTATTTGATAAAGTTATTCAGCTGAGCTGCTGATAAAAAGGCAATCTCTAAACATAACTTTTTCATGTTGTAATTATTCATACACGAGACAACTTTTTACTGTGAGTGTCAACCAGTCAGTCCCTAGTTGCATTTACATGTTACATACTTTTTCTTTTTCTTTTTTTTTTTGCTGGTTTAAAGGCACAGGTTGAACACTGTGATCTTTTACTGTGTATTTACACATATAGTAAACCTGCTGATATAAATAGCACCATGGTAGTAGCATCTTTCAGGAGCTATTCAAAATAGACCAGTGGTGGTGAAATCTTTTTAACCCAGAGAGAAGTATGAAACTCCTTCAATTCCTCCTGCAACTAAAACATGAAACTACTGAAGATGAGGAATGAGTTTTTTTATATAGAAGATAGAACCTCTTGAAATTGTGGCTTGCATTTAAGGATACAAGTAGTAATTTTTTACCAGTGAATTTAATTAATTGATAACTCACTTAGCTCCAATATGTAAATAATGAAAAATGCCCATCGCAGTTCCCCAAAGATTTTCAGTTTATCATGACATAAAACAGTACCTACATTAGTGAAGCTAACTAGTAAATGTTTGACATTTTTCCTTGTCTTTAACAATTAATCGATTATCAAAATAAACTGCGGTTAACTGTGTGATTGCTTCATTTTCTCCTGCTGAATGATGTGATTTTACAGTGGTGACTAATTCCCTCATAGGGATCATTAAAATGTGATCTAAGCAGATCTTGAAAGTGTTAATCTTTGTTGCATTAGTGAGCACTGGTGTGTAGTGTCTGTGGTCTACAAACTGAAGATCACTAAATACGTATGAATACCCAGAATAGATAAAACCAGAAATCTGTCACCAGGCTTTTGAAGTGGAGTAGCAGTGACGATGGAATTATCACCAGCAGAAGAAAAGCAGTTACATTAAAGAAGTTACTTTACATGAGTAAAGACTTGTCATTTATTCTTTGTTTTAGAAGCTGTTGTACTCAGACCTTCCTAAATTATATCATAATCAGGGAGTCACTTCATGGATGAAGTCAGAATGTAAACATCCGCCTCATCTGCTTAGTGGCTGAGCTCAGAGTGTTTCCACTGTAAATCCTGGCATGCACGCACACACACACACACACACACACACACACACACACACACACACACACACACACACACACACCGCGCCTCTACGGGACCTCAGATTATAGATAGTTTTCCACATTTCTCAGTTAGATTAGTAGATCGCTCAGTAATCTCATCACCCATTCGTAATAAAGCCTTGCAGTCTGCCTTCAGATTTCTGAACACACTTCTCTTTTGACATCACATTGCTGTGTGATATTTTCTGAACTTAGTTGCAGGCAGTAGAGAGAGCGAGAGAAATGAGAGGGGAGGTAGAGTTCACTTCATATCTGACCCGTGTGCTCATTTCCTGTACAGCTTCAGATTGGCAGTAAGCCAAGAGCAACAGGTGATCTGCATGTACGTGTGTTTTTATGTAATTCTGTGTGTTTGTGCAGCCTGTGTGTATGTGTGAGCCTTGATTGCGCGCCTGTATCTGAGTCTGCGTCTGACAAATCATGCTTCGGTGAAAGACAGGAGAGACAGGAAGTGGGCTGTGTGTGGTGGCGACAGTTTGAGTCAGACAGGCCCCTTCAGTGTCCAACTGGAGGGGCCTGTCTGCTCCTCTTTCAAATCCCTCTGACACGACCAAAGCAGTTCCTCTCCTACTCTCCCTTCTTCCCCTTTCCCCCTTCACCCTCTTAACTTTTTCTCAATATCCACAACAGAGACTCTGAGACCTGAAAGGAAAGCATTTGTGCTCCTCCACTGCAGAGAGAGCTTGGTTAAATATATCCCACAGATATTACTCCTCCCCACTAGTAAACAGAGATGTTCTTGTTTTCTGTTTCTACATGTATCTTTCTGTTTCTTGCCAACTTGCTGTGTGTGTGCAGCAGTCATGTGTTTATCGCTGTGTGAAAGTCGGGGTTTCTCACTCATCAAGCGCTGGTGAGAGCATCTACCACCACCTTTCTTCCTTCCTTCCTGGATTTATTTGTGTGTGCGTGTTTGTATACACCATTATATTCACAGAAGTGATGTGTAAGCAAATTTCGATTTACCACAAATTTCTATACCAAACACTAACAAGTCACGCAAAAAGAACACACTCACACTTTGCTACAGGGCTTCACTGTTAGCAGTGACAAATTATATAATCAGCGGTGATATTGATTACTTATTGGAGAGGAAATGCCGTGCCAAAATGTATTGATGTTAGATATAACTCAGGAGTCATTAACCTCACTGAACAACATTGAAAAATTAACAGTTTCCACCTTTGATTGATGACAGTCTGGGAGCAATATGAATACCAGCCTTCTTACCTCATCTGCTTCCTCAAGTCATGATGCAGCAGTGTTGTACTGCCACCTGCTGGCAAAGCTACTGTTCTGCCACCTTACATGATGATTGTATGTGTAAGAGTATACTAATGTTTACAGTACACTGCATTATGATATACATTTACGTGCATTTCTCTGTACTGAGTTCACTTTTTCAAAACTCTTCTCAAAGTTCTCTTTACCGACTGTTTTGAAAATGATACTGTAATGTACTTTTGAGTACACTTTGTCAGTTTTCCCCTGTGAATACATTACATACTGCTTAGAACTAGTATGTAGTATAGATTTTGGACACACTGACATAAGGCAAAGTCATCGTCAATCTAGTAATAGGTGAGTTTGACTTGACGTGACGCATGCTGGGTTTTATAACAATGTACGCCAGTTAGAAATTTTGTCCAACTTTCGCTGGCGCTGCACAATGTCACCCTGTCACATGACGTTAAAACCTCACAGGAGAAAGGCGCCTGCAGTTTTCTGCTAAGTTGCTTTCCTCCGACTGCACCAAATGGGTACCACCCCGGTGACCAGAGCATTTTGTCCTGATTGGCTGAAAGGTTTCACGCATGCGCATGACGTGTAGTATGTTTTTATTCTATGAACTTCAGCTCTGTTATCTCTCCCAACTTTTATATAATTTATTTTATCTCCTCCTTCTGCCACTTCGTTTTTTAAAAATATGGGCAACAGCGCTGTAGTTTCAATTTCCTGATGTAAAAACAGTTTAGTTCAGGAGTTTGTCATTGTAAAACAAGTGATGCCCTTATGGGTCATTTTTTATCCTGACATATTGAGGGGAACACTCATATTTTTGAATAAAAACCACAGGACAGATGTGTAGTTTTTCCACAATGAGTGGGATATATTTGATAAATTGTGTGAACAACTGGTAAAAGGCAAACACCACAAGATCAGCTGTTGGTGCGAGCTCAGTCACATTATAGGAAGCGCCCAGAATATATCCACCCCAGCAGTCACAGGCAGTTCACGCTGACCCTAATGCTTTTCTCTCGATTCTTATTCTCCTATTGCAGTTCCATGTCCCCGTTCAGTATTGACAGCATACGGCGCCCCAGGAGATCAGAATCACCAGATTCCAAAAAGAGAAGAATCCACAGATGTGACTTTGAGGGCTGCAATAAGGTTTACACCAAAAGCTCCCATTTAAAAGCACACCGAAGGACGCATACAGGTTAGTAAAACTAACTAAAGTGTATATAACTAATGTGTTGTGTTTTTATATTACTGCAGTGTCTGTCACCTTCAAAACCACTTTCGAGTCTAAGTCAGTTTGAATAATTTGTACACTAAAACTTTTAATCTGGGCTGCATTATACCAATGGCCAATCCCATATCAAGACTGAAACCAGAGTAATTTGAGTAAAAGGACAATGGCGGCACATACTCCATTCCAAAAGCCAAAATAGTCATTCAAATGTAAATAAAAATGAACTGTAGATGTAAACCTACTGTATCTGTGACTGCTCAGTGCCCTGCAGCTTTCAGCATCTCTGTAATGAGTTGCCTGTGAAGATATTTTTCATGTTTTCTCTCTTGACTGGAGAACAAAGGCACTGGAGCCCTTGATCATGAGAAATCCACTGAGGTTGTCTGACTTATTCGGATAGTGAACTGATGATCATGGCATGTTAGGCTCAAAGGAGAAAATTGGAATCTGAATCTTAGAATGGTGAATCCTGATGTCTTGCGAGAACAGTCTTCAGGCCCTAATGATTATACTTAAGTGGTCAAAAATCTCTGTTCCCCATAACTGCTTATTCTCTTATGTATTTACTTAAGAATGTTATAAGAGACAGAGACTGCAGTTATGGCTGCCTTAAAGCTCTCCTGATAGCTCATTGTCTGCTTTAAGCAAAAGGTTTATACTAGAATTGATAAAACCATCATATTACTTGTTTACCCTGCCCCATTTTAAAACAGTAATACATAGCAGAGTTTAACAGCACAGAGGAGACAGAGCTACAGTCTTGTTTAAAGGGGATCTTTAATTAATGACACTGTACAGATAACTTTCTCATAGTGAAATATTAACTTTTTACATTTACCAGTATTCTAGTTGACTCTTTATAATTACTTCCTCTGAACTATAGTGAATTGGACTGAATGCATTTGCTTGTAATCTATAAAAGTGGACAACAAGTTACCAACAGGTAACAAGTGCAGACTTTTCAAATCAGTCTGCATCATTATGCAATGGTATTGTATCACTTGATATTTGTGTAGATGCATTATACAGCTGGGAGGGAGAGTTTCAAGTCTGCGAACTGATTTTCAAACCTTGCAGAGCTGAATGGAAACCACTGGATGCTTGAAAAATGTGAAGCATGCATTCAAAGATGGCCAACAAAAATGTCAAGTATACAGTATATGATATGCAGTTAGAGAGCAAAAAAAGTGCACACACACACCAGTATGGTCATTTAACTAGACAATGAGCTGCCATTAAGGTGCTATGGAATACTATCACCACACTCTCAGTGTGTTATGGTGACAGATAGCTCCATGTTAAAAGCATTTATGCCAAATAGATAGTGTATTGTACGAGTAGTGGTAATGTTTGACCTTATGAAATATTATGATTATAGAATACCTATTGAGTATTTATATAAGATATTATAACATACTATAAAGGCGTTTAGCGATGCTTATAAAGCACATAGAGACTCATAGAAAACGACAAGTTATTAAATGTGCACTGTTTTTTTTCTTCCTCTCCAGGGGAAAAGCCATACAAATGCACCTGGGACGGCTGTACATGGAAGTTCGCCCGCTCCGACGAGCTGACGAGGCATTACAGAAAACACACGGGGGTCAAGCCCTTTAAGTGTGCAGACTGTGACCGCAGCTTCTCCAGATCTGACCACTTGGCTCTGCACCGACGGAGACATATGCTGGTGTGAATCAGACAGAAAGAGATATGAGAGAGAGAGAGAGAGAGAGAGATCAATGGAACAAACACACACATACACATTCACACACACGCACACACACACACACACACTCATTCATACTCAAACAACACACACACACACACACACACACACACAGGCAGCCGGGGGAGCGGGATCTCCCTACGAATGTTTTTCAGCTGGCCTGGACGCTTACACATACACATGTAGAAACGCACACGCACACACACACACACACTCTCGTCCGTCACAAGGAGAGAAGATGTAGAGGTGCACAGAGCTTGTGGAGCACAAAACAGGGTCACTTCTGGATCCTCTTTGGGTTGGAAGGAATAGACGGCAGGATCTTTTATTGTCATTGTTTGGAATATAATAGGGAACTGTCTTTTACAGCACTGTTCATAAATGTTTCACTTTGATTTTTAAAATGAACTCGCACTCTTCATTTGGACAAAAAAAAAAAAAAATAATGCAATCGCAACTGTCTCTTTTTTGGTATCTTTATTTTCATTATTGTTCAAATGGCTGCTTTTCCAGCATTCATAATGTGAAAGACCCCATTGTATGGAATGGATTTTTTCGTGTGAGCAGAAAGAAGTTAGGCCTGGACTGGATCACAGGAAAGGATTTGGGCCTAGTTGGAGTTAACGGGCAGTGCCTCCCTGTGAGTCTAATTTATGACCAGCAGAGGACGCCGATTCATCACAGATGGTTTCCTTTGCCTGCTGGAGTCTGCTGTTTTGTCAGAGGCATCCTGCACAAAAGCTAAAAGGAGGGCTGGACTTTCACCTTTTCCCCACAGCCAGCAAACAACAAACAGCGTGACTCGAATGGCCACAACCTGAATGGATCAACCTCATCAACACCTCCACTGTTTCCGATATTCATTGCTTTATTTCGAACGATGAAAAATGGACATGCATATCATCCCACCAGCAAAGAAACACACCATTTATGACTCACTCACAGGGTTGGATTACCCCAAATAACATCAGTGCTATTCTTTATGTTGAGCCTCTTTGAAGTCTTTGGTTGATTTTTGTGCTGTGATTAGCAATCAGTAAAGTGCAATCTTAAAGGATAAATATACTTTCAGTATGACAACGTTTTGTTTATTGAATCTTGCTTCTTTTTTTTTTTTAATGCCTGCTTATTGCTTATGTTTGACTCAGAAAAATACAACCCCTCATGTACAGTGAACTTTGAAACAATCAGAGGAGATTTTCAGTATGTGAAAAAAAAAAAAATTTTAATAGAGGCACCTTACAGACTCATGCTTTCATTCTGTCCTGAACTATCTGTTTTTATTATTCAGCTCTGTTTTCTCAGCTGGGTTTGACAGTGAAAGGAATTTGTGTTGGTGGTTTTGCACAGCAGCACTTGACCATAAGCTGACATTGACACCGGCTGCAGTGTTACAGGGATGGCGTGGTACCCGATGTACAATACAGAAGAGCAATACATTCTGAACAAAGTGATAAGAAGGAACGTCAACCTCCTCTTTGTTCTATCTGCTGATGTCAATATACGAGGAGGGGTTTCTAGCCGGGCCAGCTCCTCTCTCTGTACCATGACTCCCCTCTGTTACCCGATTGGTTTGTAGCTCCAGCACAAGACTCTAATCTGATGTGTCTCAGTTAGTGAGTTACTAAAAATGTTGTTCTTTTTTCTTTTCTTTTCTTTTGTTTGTCTCAAATACAGAAAGTCACTTGAAATGTCATCACCTCAGACCAGATATATGTTAAGATTAATATCTGATTTACCTGAGATTTGGCTAAATAAAATGCTGAAAAATGGAGGAATCACAAATGCATACACACATAGTACATAGTATATATATATATATATATACACACATGTATACATTGATGAATACATTATGCATGTGCTGTAAGGCTACATTTTAAATGCAGTTACTGGCAGATACATCTCTTAGAGAACATCACTTAACCTAAATCAGGAAGCTGAATTAAAAAAAAAAAAAAATTTATAGTCATAATAAGAGACAATTTTGCAGGTGTTTCCAAAGCTCTTATGCTGAGGAAGAGCTGCAGACATAAACTCAAGAGTATCAGGCCAACCCATATTATTTGATAGTGCTGCTAAATGTATTTATTGGACCGAAGCCAGTAAAAGGAAATGGTAACCTTTTTGATAATAGCACCTTGAAAACTGAACACCACACCCTCATGCTCACACACACACACACACACACACACACACACACACACACACACACACACAAACACACCTGCACACTTACAGTGAACGTCCTCACTCTCAGTAAAGTGGCCAAATCCAGGAAGTCATTTTCACACATGCACCCAATGTATGTGACACCCCTTTGATATAATGGAGAATGGTAATGTATGTTATCATTATTTATGTATATGTGTTTGTGCATAACGTCATTATGCCCAGTTGTATTAACATTTTGGCAAAAGCATATCAGCACCTTGTTTGTTTTGTTAGTATGATTTTCAAATTATTTTATTTCAGATGTGGATTTATAAACAAATAATCATCATCATATTTTATCATCCATATAATGTATAAGATCATTTTATGATTGAGGGGCACTTCGTCATTGCATTTAACTCTTTTTCTTCTGTAAAAAGGATCTTTTGAAATGTTGTAATATATGTGATAGTGAAGATAAAACTTATTACAAAGTTCTACAGCCTGTATATACATTGGAAAAATAGGGCTTTTGATTAGTAGATGCAGGAAATACATTTATACATGTAAAGTCTTTTTCAGAGACTGTAATTTATCTAATTTGATATACAGTGAAATGGGGCTAATGGTATTCATCATGTAAATTATCATATGTGGTGTTATATAACAGTTTGCTTTTTTTTTTTTTGGGTTTGTAGTTAAAGTTAAGTTCATGATCAAATCATTTTTATTCCCAAGGCTGAACCAGTGTTTGCTATAATCAACAAATTATTTATATACATTGACCGTATTAAGGTACTCAAATCCCTGTGTTGCTATTTTGCTATACCTGGACAAAAAATTGTATTTATCAAGCACATATCAACAACACATGTACTCTCCTATTCAGTATATGACGTTGCATGCCTTAATGCACCACTTAAAAAAGAAAAAAAAAAATCAATTAGACTTGAAGATGGTGTCTCCACAGGACAGGGTGTATTGTATTTCCCTTCAGCATCTCTTTCCTCATTTTCAAGCATAATTTTGTAACGGTAACCAGGGTCAAAGTTATGCAATAATAATGAATAGTGCCTCATATCACAAACTTGTAATATCACCTGCTCTGTGCAGGGTTTCGATTACAGGATGTGTGCTCAAATTAATAAATTTCAAATGAGAAACCATGAATTTTGGAAAAAGCACAGACAACATTATGCAAGTCGGACCTCTAATGTTTAACTTCTTTTTCGCACTGAGCCTTATGCCATTGTGTCAAATGCAGCATCCTCCCATAACACTTTCACAGGCTGTTTATAGCACACATTATTACTTTGCTTGCAATAAGTCACTTCCTCTAAGGGGAACAAAACTGAGTTACAAAGGCCTCTTGATGTTTCAGCCTCAGCACATTAATTCAACATAGTGATTCCATGGAAGATAATGAGGAATTGTACTCATAGGAAAAAGTCCTGTGGCTGGGATTCCAGCTGTAGAATGATGCCTTTGTTTATGAATACTGATCTTACACTTTCTATCGGTTCAATATCTACTTTACTTTCTGTGTAACATCTGCTTTTGATTTCCTGGTTTTGAAAATTTAAGTAGTGAAGCCAATGCCTATGTTTCAAGTTTGCTGATATTACGTACAAGTAATCGTTGTTCCTGTATTTATGTAAAGTGAGTGTAGTGTAAATATATTCAGATCTTTTCATTCTTACCGTAAAAAAAAAAAAAGAATTGTGATATTGCTCAGCGTCGCTTCAAAAGGGAGATTCTGCTCATGGAATTCCGCATCTGTAAAAGAAATTTTTAATCCTGATATTTTTCAAAAACTTCAAGAACAGGTGTCCTTTTTTTCTGTTACACTTTTCTTTTCTCCAAGAGTTGTTTAAGTATCAAGTCAGTGTTTTGCCTTTTTCTCTGTATTTTTCATATGGATGGAGCTGTGAAATTAAAATAAGTTCAAACATATACATGTATATTAATATGAATGGAGGCATGAAGGTTAATAAAGTTGCATTTTGTATGTAACGCACTGGTATGGAACTAGTTGCTATCTCTGACTGAGATGGATGGCATGTGGTTTCGATGTCACTTAGACATCTGAGTTCTGTACTCACATTCACTGGCATTCAGAAACCTAATCTTGGTATTAGGGAAGCCATTTTAAATGATAGCTGATATACATGCCAAATGATACATGATACATGATATACAGTATAGGAGCGAGTACGTCTGATCACTACAGGAAGAAGAAAAAATCTGGTACAACCGTAGATGTTTCATTCAAAACCTTTGGTACCTGAAAATCCTCACTCACACAAATTCAAACATCCAAGTAAAACATCATGTACCTCTCTGTAATCCACATTGTTCGTCGCTATTATCTAGTAACAACAGAGAGTGGTATTTTAAGACTAAGAAGGTATGTATTAACAGAGCATGTAGTGAACACAGTTTCTGAGAATGGGTTGCACTTAAAAGAAAATGCCCAGGACATCCTGTACAGTGCTCTATTATAAATGGATCTGGATGAATGTTTCTGTCTGCCAGTAAAGGATTCCGATGATTACAATAACAAGGTTTCAATTCCCACAGCACTAAGCATTTCGGTGCGCAGTATATCACACGAGTGATTTATCACTCACAACAGCATATGTTGTGTAGGCTATACTGTACAAATAAAAATAAAGTACAGTGAAGAGGAGCTTAAAGCAAATAAGAGCGACAGTATAGCTCTCCACACAGGGAACTTCCTCTGCACTCAGGACAAGCTCAGACGTCTTCTCTGGTTTGTACAGCTTGTCCTGGCACCTTTTCTATGAATCATCTCGAGGACACTTTCCAAGAATTGGAAAAACAAATGAATAATCTTGATTACATAGAGTAGTTAGTACAACAATAAGTACAACTGCGTTTAGGGTGTGACCCCGAATAATTAGAAAATGCTGCAGGTATATCACGCGTTGTTATTCCACGAAAGACCTGAAGAGAACATAAACAGAAAAGATGATCTAATGCTGGGAGATGTGAAGGGAGAATAATATTTGTGGACCAGTGTTGAATTTAAAACTGCAGAAATCAGCCAACTTTTGTTCAAAGTCCATGCAAGTATCTCTTCCATTTTTCTTTCCTTTTGACAAGTGGCTATCTATCATTGCTCCTTCTTTTACTAGCATTTACAACGACACAATCACTTTAAATGAATCTTTTCACACAACTTTTAACTGTGACTGCAAATCATTGTAATCGGGGATGATGCTAACGAGCTCTGACATCTGAAACTGTCTTCTTTACTAATTAATAGTACATTTTTTAAATATTTTTTATACAAAAAGCAATGCTCATAGAGCAAAATTTTCCTTTATCACGAATGATATACCTTCTCTACACTCATACCACCTAGGTTCCCCTTTAACAATAAGATACTGTGTATGGACATGGACATAATTAAATACTGTAAAGGTGTGAGGTCCCAACTGTGCTGAAGAAACGTTTTCACACAGAAGGTCAGCACTGCTGTAGTCATCTAAAATCCAACAGCTGAATGTTTCTTTTTTTTTTTAAAGAAAGTGAGTATTTTTAACCTGGAAACACACAGATGTAATATTTAAATTATAAGTCAGACACCGAAAAACATTCAACATAATTATAATATTCAACACAAAACTTTTATTTGCATTATGAGAGTCACATGGCGTCATAGCACATTTGATCTGTTTAGGTTACATCTTCATGTTACGAAGTTATGACACAAAATATTGTAACACTTTTCATGTGTGTCAACCATGTCAAAATATTTGTGTGTGTATACGTATTTTAAAAGTATTGCAATAATTCACTGGCACATACTCCACTGAGCTGCTACTTTGGCTGGAGAGAGTGACGACAGTGTCGACTGTGACAATAATAATAATTCTGTAATTTGATCCTTCTTAGACTTTGCCAAGAAATAAAAATAAACAGTCTCTGCAATTTAAAAGAAAGTTTAAAATCTTTCTACACCCAAAAAACAATAAACAGATTGTATCCTAAAACAGCAGACACAAAATATATACATTTTAACACATAATAGAAACTTTAAAAATCAATTTTGTTCAACCAGATTATGAATAAATTTGGTCATAAATAGAAATAGATGTATTATGGAAAGAAGGAGGGGCAGCCAACATATAGAATTGTTTTGGCAGAGTAGAGTACCTGATAAAAGAACATTGTCCCAATGGTGCAGCTTTGTTTTTCATTCAACCCCCCCCCCCAAAAAAAAGCAGTTAAAGGCACTTTGAAAAGGTGTTTGAATGCATGGATAGCTGTCAAAGAAACCAAAAGCTTTCTCAGATGTTCAGATTGGCAGGTGCTCAATCAAAAAAAAAACAAAAAAAACAGGTCTCTTTGAAACCACTTTTAGGAAGACAAATCATCAGTGATGATGATGTTGTAATTCTGTTATGAGCAGAACAAAATATCTAATGTCAGGACACATGATTTGCAACCAAAACTAAACCAAGATGAACTAACGTCAGCTTGTCTATCGCAACAGCTTCTTGGGGGAAAGAAAATAACTCTGGCCTACTTCTGAAATGTCATGTACTATAAAACTGTCGTAAATTATGTCTGAGCGCCTCTCTTACACTACCTTGTGTAAAAAAAAAAAAAAAAAAGCACCATTTAGCTGTATCTCTGACTAAAACCATTAAGCACTTTCTGTAACGTCCAGATGTATGTTATGTTATAAGAGCATAGATATAGAACATTCACAATGCATTCCAAATGAATATGATTCATATCTCATAACCACTGTCTTCCTCTCATTTCAGATAAATACAGACTTTGTTTTGCTTTGAGTAAAGTTTTCCTCAGTGACAAAAGTATCCAATGACTGGCAGTGTTAAAGTCAAGCTGTAAGCACTGCTCTCGCCACGTGGTTCACCAGCTTGCAGTACTGCGGTACTCATCCCAGTGTTCATCCACTCCTCCCACCTTCCTACTGTGTCCTCTGTCAAATCCACAACTTGTTTAAGTACAGATCAACAAATCCTTTGACCTCCCAATTCATAACAATACTTGATCTACCTCAGCACTTACATTATGGCAGTTTGCTATTTAAGTTAATTTAATAAATGCCCATGTAACACATTATAGATAGAATCTGTACAATGAAAACCTTTAAAATGAAAGAGTGAAATTTCCTGAAAAGTTGCTTATGCACTTTGCAGTAAAGCAAAAACAAATGAAAATAAAGGCTTAAAAAGGTTAAATATTATTTCGTTGTTACATTTGGCTAATGGTTTTTGACTGACACCTTCAGGAAATGTCCCCAAACACCGGGCCACACGCGTGGGAATAAAATAAGGCATCATAATCTTTTTACAATAAAAGAAACACTTACATGTGGGCCAGCACTGCTAAGAACACCTTCCACTGGGAACTAGGTGGAATAATCCACAGTTTTGAATTTGTCTGTTTGCTGATATGTAAGTGTCAGTCCTTTGTCCATGTTTACTGGAGAATAAAATGATTGACTTGGTTTGCAGGATGGTGTGTCTAGCGCTGGTGTCTCTTCATGTGCAGGGCCAGGTGGTCAGAGCGGGAGAAACAGCGGTTACATACTGCACACTGGAAAGGCTTTGCCCCGGTGTGTTTCCTGAAATGGCGAGTCAGCTCATCAGAACGAGCGAAGCGCCACTCACATCCCTCCCAGGAGCACTGGTAAGGCTTCTCTCCTTCAGAAAAAAAAAAAAAAAAGACAACAGACAGACAGTACATATTTAGATATATATTCCCTTAATGAATAACAGTATTTAAAAGTACAGAATGTTTTCTTCATATTGCAAAAAGTCTGATGCAGTTTTGACGAGATAAAAAACTGAAACTGTGCCTCCACCGGTGAGCCATAAATCACAGAGTGGCCTGTCTTTCTCCCTGCCCCCTTTATGAAAGCTGCAGGGTTTATGTGATTTGACAGCAGTGAGATGTGGGCCAGGTCTGTCAGCCGACAGAATGCATCTGCATGCCAACTACATTTTTTCTGCCTGGCAACATCATCACCTTCACCCCAAAATAAGAATGCAACTCAAAGCGTTTTACCTGTATGGGTCCGTAGATGGGCTTTTAAATGAGAAGACTTGGTGTATACTTTCTTGCATCCTGCAAAGAGAGAGAGAAAGAGAGAGAGAGAGAGAGAGAGAGAGAGAGAATTTATCAACTTATTAAGTACTTTCATGTTATGTTTTAAAACTGTAAAAGAATAGAAGAGTCACCTGGGACGTCACAGTGGTGAATCCGCCGCCTCTCCAGATCAGGATTATTCCTCCGATTGTACTTGACTGGAGCTGACTGGGCCAACACTGGGGACAGTGGGCCAACACCAGGCGTCGTCTGAACCGGTGTCAGGCTTGAACGTTGGACTGGTCCAGCACCTGGACTTTGGATTGGAGCTACACTGGAAGTTTGTCCTGGGTCAATGAGATTATCGGTCTGAAAAGTTAACTTAGAGGCGATGCTGGCTTCATAGGAGGGAGGTGGGGACAGATTGTGAAGGAGCTCCTTCCCCCTGTCTGGACTCGGGGGCTCCGAGTTTGGCGGAGAAGGTGGCAAGTAGGTCGGTCTCTGCTGATGGCCTACGTGTCGATTAAACTGAAAACATTCACTCTGAGGACTGCTTGCGGGTTTCTGCACTGGGCCTGCGTGGACGTTCCCGTTGGGAAGACTTCCTGGGGCCATGGGGATGGAGTTCAGCTGCGATCCGTGAATGAGCTGCTCCAAATCAGAGTTCAAAAGCTGAAACAGGGGAACGTCCTGGAAATCTGGCACTTCCTGCTTGATGAAAAAGTTACCGCCTGCTGTGTCGGCCGCGCTAATAACACCTGAGAGCGTTGGCGGCACTCCGTTGCCCTGGCAGGTGGGGTGCATCAGGGAGTGTGATGGCTCAGTTTTAATCTGCCTCACAGTCCTGCAGAGGCCAGGGTGCAGGTATGTGACGTCAGGGAGGAGCAGGCTCATGTTGACGCTGTAAGGAGAGGCGAGGTCCTCTGTGAAAGGCGGCTCTAGCATCAGAGGGCCATCCCTGCACAACATTTTGGAGTTTACTATGTCCTGCGGGTGCGGAGACAGGTAGCTGTCCATCTCTGATTTACCCTGAAAAAACAAAAGTAAAGGAAATGCTCAGGTCAGCCGTGGATAAGTTGTGTCTGTTAATCCGACAGCAGTGGTGTTAGTAGTATTGATTCAGGCTCTCAGATGGACTCCTGAAAGAGCCTCATTCTGAGATATTTCTTCCTTTACCACTTGATAAAAGATTTGGATTTATAGTCAGCACTGAATTTGTCATGGACATTGAACCTCTCACAGGTTCTTTTTACCACTCCTTGTAAAAAAATAAATAATTCCAGGACCCTAAAAAAATGTAAAACCATGAGCAAACTCCCCACCGTTTTTCCACTGATGCTAAAGAATGATAAGACATGATAAAAATATCAAACTAGCTGCTGTGATGCATTTGGGGCCTGCACTTGTGCCTACACACTGCCACCTCAACCCCCCCCCCCCCCCCCCCCCCCCCCCCCCCCCCCCCCCCCCCCCCCCTCCTTTACAAGCAGCAGACGCCCTTCTGAAACGCACCAGCCTAGGCTGTTCGGAAATACACGGCTGAAATTAGAACATCCAGTTGCTCTGCTGCAGCGCTATGCACCTCTTCCTCACAAGTTTCGGGTGGGTGGTTGGGAGCCGGGCGTGCAGCGTTTTCGCCATCCCAGCCATGCCCCGCTGCTGTCGATTCAGCCCCCCCCCCCCCCACGGTCAGTTAATGTCAGCATCAACACAGAACATTCAAAGCTCAGGATTTCAGTCACGGGATGGAGCAGCGGCCGTAAATATTACAACGAGTAGCTAAAACACGCAGGCCTACCTTCAATATGAAGCTTCCATCAAGAAAATGAAAAACAGCCTGTTTTTTTTTTTTTTTTTTTTTTCCTTTCTTTCTTTTTGCTTTGATCAGCAACGTGCAATCTCTCTACGTCAAAACCAGCAGACATCAGTATAAACACTCTGATGCTCTGAGGCAGATGCAGAAGAAGAATGAATATGCAATCCCCCCTACCAAATTGTAATCATGAAAGGAGGAAGTTCCCGGGATGGCATCCCTCGTGTTGCAGAGCACTTGTCCACGATCTTCACCTCTCAGACCGTCGGATGTCAATGGTGCGGCGGTTTTGTGGAGAAACTGCGCGTCCTGCCCCGGAGCAACCCAAACATTATTCCTTACGGCAGCGGCCATAAAAGCAGAGGTACTGTCTTAAACTATCCGAAATCTTTTACGAATAAATTAAGCATATGTATTCGTTTAGAATTATTATTATTATTATTATTTTGTTTGTTTGTTTCGAAACAATCCGCAACCAGCAAAAGCAGCGGCTGTCAAACGTTCATTCTCCCCCTATTTTGCGCTGGCTTGTCAAATTACGCAACTGCGTGGTATCAGCGCGTCTGCAGGGCGGGGCTGGACATGTACAAAATAAACAGGACAACCGGGCTATCGGGATACACCTAGAGTAATGAATACTGTGGTTGTACGACGAGATGAAATGGCTGAGGAATAAATAGAAATAACACTAAACACGGGGGGTGGGGGGGTGGGGGGGTTGAGGAAGATGAACGTGTCAGGTGTTGGTGTTCATAAATGAGCAGCTCATTCACAGACTGCAAAATAAAGTGAGTCACTGGTTTGATCAGTGCAGTATTCCTCAGGGTCATGATGAACAGGCTGCGTGCCTTCTTTCACTCTGTCAATGACTTGTGATTTGTCAAAACTAGTCACCAGCCTCACATACTTATGAGACCAGAAGCAATAAAAAAAAAAAAAACAGTTTAATGTAGCTTTTTTTTCCATTTTATTTTTAAATTTTTGATTAAGTTTTCTTTCTTTCTTTCTTTTTTAACAAGGGTGATTCAGTCCTTTCTGACCTCCAAGTCTTCTGCGGACAAATTAAACCTGATTAGTTCTCTGTGTCTCACCTGCAGCCACAGAGAATCCAGTTTGAACAATTTCCCTATCATTTTTTTTTCTTTTCTTTTTTTTTTTTTTTTGATGCAGTTTCTTTGAGCCTCCAGCACACTTGGGTCCTGGTCTGGCATGTTAAAAACGCCACTGCAGTGCAGCTGTCTGTCAGGACTGCATACTTGATGCCAACATTCCTGAGCCAGCAGTGAGGCCTGCGCACATATAACTGGCAGTAGATGTTCCCATCAAAATAGCTCAGCATTTCATCCAAATACATTATGTATCATACTTAGATTCAGCGGTGATGATCTGATCTAAACCTGCCTGCAGGAGTTTGAACATTGTCCCCTAAGAAACCAAACTAAACTGCAAACGCTGCATTCATTTTGTGCCTGTTTTACACCTTACTTACCTTTTGTCGTGACCTTGTAGGAACTTTGACATATGATGTTTTTATCCGTCCTTTTGTGTTCTTTATATCCTCAGGTATACTCTAGATATTTGGCTCAGCAGCGGAAAAGAATCAGTAATCCAACCTCCAGCCCTCTTGAGATCACAGTGACAGCAGCTTTATACCTCAGCTTAACAAAACAGAATTGACTTGTCAGGATTTAGTTTTTTTTTCCCACACAGGTGTATGAAGTATTACCCCACGTCAGTGATAATGCCAGTGCGACATGCTGGAACTGGAAACACAGGTACAACACAACATTGGCACGGATGTGGAAGCTGAGCAGCAATTCACCATGAGGAAAGAAAAAAAATCAGTGTGTGTAAGGATGTTTTTTTTCAATGTGACATTTGCTGCCACTCCCATCTATGTTTTTCTTCAGGCGGTTTTTGTCCTCTTATTAAAATATTGTAACCGCACCCACTGTAGGCTTGACTGAACACGTTTGAAAAGTGAATATCTCTGAGGTTAGACAGGGTCATATGTGAAATCTAAAGATACTGAAAAAAATGTTGACACAGTATGTATGAAATGACATTTTTATCAATTTTACACTTTTACAATTCATATTCACCCAGTGCTATTTATTTGGTAAGTGACAGATCTCTGTTGTTTGTTGTTTTTTTTTTCCTCTAATAAATTCCTCCTCCAAACTGGTCTTCTCCAAACTTCATCATCTCATTTCACCTCTTGTAGTTTTACTTTCTTTTTTATTACTATGTTCTGTTGTATTATCCTTGTCATGCTGCAAAACACTTTGCAAAATGTATTGTCATTATTATTGGATATTGCTATTGGTGTTCAGTTTATTAAATGTTGATTGTGTGATGACGATGATGATTATTAAGGATGGCATACATTTTAAATCTTAAAACTTCTTGTATGATCAGAATGAGTGAGCATCAAGAAAATGTTCTTGTATTCATATTTTTTCATGACGCAGTAAAAAAAAAGAAAGAAAAGAAAAGAAAACAAAATACTGAAACATATTCAAACGACTCCTGATCATCCAATTAGGAGCTGACTGATTGCTTGTCATGTGCTGACCTTTCAAAGTGCAATTTAAATCCATGGATGTCTCAGCTCCAAGAGGAGCAACTGTCATTCTTGGCCGTGGCTCTTCCTGTACGGCGAATGTGAGCCGAGCCCTCCTCCATATCCCCTGTATTAAAACCTCACAATATGCCCAACAACTGCACGGCGGAGGAGAGAGAATGCATGGTATGTGCTTACAGCATCACAACTCCTCTCTGCTCTCACATGGACTAATATGGCCAACCCAAGGGGAGATAGGACAATAAGCACATGCAGCACATTGCTACTGTCAGCACAGCTTTTTTATTTTTTATTTTGACAGGGTAAAATAACTTTCAGTGATGAGATCAAATTGTTTGGTATGTCTTGTTTGTGAAATGAATATGACTAATACTGTGCGTTTGTGCACAGCTGCCCTATCTTTGTTCGTCTGTGAGTAATCTTAAATGTTATGACATTTAGTGTAACACAAGAAATACAAACAAATTATGCGTGTGCTCTATATTTAGTCTATCTTGAAGCAGGTGCTTGGCACTCCCAGCAGAGGGCAATGGTCAGCTGCAGTTGAACTTCATTTGTGCATTTACGTACTGTAGCTTTGTACTGCTGAACCATCAAAGTAAAACTGCTCTGCATTCCAGTTTTACACTGTCTATAATTACCTTCTATAGCCAGTGAATGGAAACAAGCAATTGGATGCTTTTTTTAATGCAATAAACTAACACTTTGATTAAGTGCCATTAATTTTCAAATTAGATTTGGTTGTCTGAATGTGTTCTTAGAGACACATACAAGTTAATTTTAAAACACTGATTATATCTATTATAAAATAAAATCTTGATATACGCACTGATAGAAAGACACTTATTTTAAAAAGCCTGCTTAATACATATTTTGTTTGGCTTTCTATATTTTCTTTAAAACCTCGAGCAGGCACTCAGAATTATAATTTACTTGATGTCTGCTTTACAAAGCCTGCCCTTGAAAGAATACAATCAATAATTTCTTCTTTGGCTTTATTATTTTGTCTCAAGTTTGGCTGTGTTACAAGCCAGGCTTGTTGACTCTGTACAGCATTTATCTGATCTGACACAGTTTCATTAGGCATTAGTAATCATTTCCATAGCACACAACATTAGAGTACTCCTGTTTGTAAAACAGCAGATGAGGCTAATGCCGTTCTCTGGGGAGAAATTCAATATAATTCGTTAATTAAATGGAATAATTTAATTACAGTAACTTAGAAAGCATTCATCAATATAATTGTTTCTGGAGCCACCATTATAATTGAGGTTTAAGTGAAAACAAGTCCGTTTCTAATGTTGGTAATGTGCTGACATAGTTCTCCCACCCTCTATTTGTTCCTCTCTCTGATCTTCCACCATGCCGTTTCTCCACAGTGTTTTCATTTGATAGCCAGCCATACCACATCAGCAAGACCAAAACATTTATTACAGCCATTTAATTTAACCTCTCTACAGGCACAGACAAGAAGACAGAGATGATAGCACAGCCGCACTGAAAGACACTCGCTGTTCGCCTTCTAATCTGATCCTCTCTGTTGCCCTTTCATAAAGACACCAGAGTATTACCCTGACTCCAAACATACCTCTGCCATTTAAACTGTCTTGGATTTCACCACAAAGACGGCCAAATAGAGTCCAATTCATTCTTCAGGGCCTAAATAATAAAACATAATTTTAGTCTAATCTGCCTAAAGAATGTCCTCTGTTTGAAGTTGACAGTGCTCTATCTTCTGGGAGGAATAATTGCCTTTTGAGTACAGCAGGAGAGGCCACTGAGGTAAGCCTGTCGAGGGTCTGCACCTTACAGGTGTGCCCTTGGACAGACAACCTCCTCGTTGTTCGAAAGAGAGAGGGAGCGAGAGAGAGAGAGAGAGAGAGAGAGAGAGAGAGACACGGGGGAGAGCCAGACTAAAAGAATTCATCTGCCAGTTGAAACTTTACAAGGCTCCGGCATAGCAGCACCACTCTGCATTCTCAAATCACTGTGTGGCCGAAGTGAGGTGAACAAAGAGACACTTGATCTGCAGTAATTCCTCCTGTCTGATACAGCTGACAAATTCTTGTCATTAAAGTTTTATCATTTTGTTGGACAGGTTTGTGAAATTGAACTGGTTGTAATCTGTTTGATTTGAACAACTGCATTCATGACGAAGCTACTGACAGTTATTGTCTAGAAGTGTAAACGACACTCCTCATATAGTGCAGGCTTTGTGTGCTTCCAGAGGCAAATTCAATACATCAGCTCAGTTTGCCTACATAGCCATTGAAATTGTGTGTGGCTATAGATTATGAAGTTAACCATTAATTTCCCAATCATTTTGGTTAAAGTGTAGCTATTTATCAACTATATAACATATTTTGTAGCCTTCTTCCTGTGACAAACTGAATCTCTGCTTCATTTGTCAAACTTCTCTCTGATTTTTAATGGGGCCTATTAATTTAGCAGAGAAATCTGTCCCTTTCTGAACATGGCGTTGAAAGCTGCTGAACAGCTGTCCCAGCTCTGGAGAATCATATGGAAGAATGCATTATCGGCCTTGTTTGAATATTCCCTTAGATTTGGAATAATCAGGCAGCTATTCAGCAGCAAGTTGGCCACGCACAGATGCCAAAGCACAGCTGAGGGGAGCACAACGGTGTAATGCCGGCGAAACGCACACAAAACCAACAGCATGAAAAACGTGAATAATGCAGGTGTACGTTATTTCTGTATGGTGTATTTATCATACATAATAGCAGAGACACTTTCTTTTAGTCACTTTCATCTTCCCTTTTTTCTTTCTTTTTTGCCTTGTTCAAGGTGATCCTAGCTTTGCATATGGCTGATTAATCTTATTGCACAGTAGCTAACATTGATCACAGAAATGATTAGAAATGCATTAGTCAGCAGACTGTTTGGAGTGGTTGGGTTTAAGTGCTAGTGCCAAGCCATTTTCCATAGGTGTCCATGTTTTTAATTTTGTTATATAGAATTTTGCAAATGGATGCATGCATGCCGCCCAAATACAGCATCAAAGCTTTAATGCTTACAGACATAATTTAATCTCCTAGATGGCAGGCCTGATGGACTGTGTAGAGAAGGCATCCCTGCTAAATTCATTATGCTAAAAGTTGCTAGATCTCACTAGCTGATGAGAGAGAGAGACAGAGTAGCATAACCTGAGTTTGTATTTTGTACTGTATAAGAAATCTTGGCTCTGCATTGCAGTGTTGATGAAAGCAGCCTCTCCTCTGTCAGGGTGTTTGCACTTTTTTTTTTCTTTTTCCCCAGAGTGCTTTCACCAAGTTAATAATGGTACCAAAATAATGTAACCATAAGAGGCTATAATTTGATACTTACTTCTGGCACTGTTTTTCTTTGTCTTGGCACAAGTCAAACTAAGCATAGTAACCCAGTGCTCAATCACAGCCGCTGACCACACCAAACACTGTGTTAGTGAAGTGTTAATGTGTTTAAAATGTGACACTGCCACCTAGTGAATCAATTTAAGATGACCTGTTGTTGCACAACTTGAATTGGACATTAAGAAGTACAAGCAATTAGGGCATCCATTTGCTTTGGGTCCAGTGCAGTTACTTAATCACTACAAAATAAGACAATACTCTGCCTTCATCCAATCTTTTTGCAGCCCCTGTTCATTTTCCCTGACCTCCTCCTGACTCATGGCTCAGATGCCTCGTTTACTCATCAAACAAAGACTTTCTTTATTCGCAAAATTTATTTTCTTCTGATTTCAGAGGTAATGGAAGTTCAAGTTCACTCTAAATGCCTTTTAGCTTTTATGTTTACTGTTCTTTGGTATGTTTTGGTGTATTAGAACACCCATACCAAGGCTACATTACAATGACAGTTTGCAGAGCTCATAATAATGGGTGAATGTAAGCAGAAAAATAATAATTTATACCATTTTTTCAAGAGTTACAAATCAGTAGCCTGTGGTCAGAACACCATAAAGAATTGACTGACATAATATAGCATATTAAAGGTGACAAAATTAGAATTAAAAAAAGAGTAATCTATCATGCTGCTTAAATAAATTGGTTTGTACAATTTTCCAAACAATAAAATGTGCATGATTACTTAGCAGAGGGACACCTTTACAATTAAAAAGCATGGCATCCTTTCAACAGCAGAGGTGCAACTCATAAGGGTCCCACCAAGACAACTCTTGCCACATGTTCAACACTCCCCATTAAAAACCTGGGGAAATTAATGAGCTTCCATTGGCACCCTCACAACAAAGGGATCTATAAAGCAGCCTTAATGTTCTCAGGGAAACTTTACTCTTCAGTAGTTCCCAATCAACCGGTAGCAGCAGATTTTGTTTTATTTCCCTTGTAACCTACAGGAGCTGAAAATGCTACTCACTGCAACTTTACATAAATGTTATCCTTGATTGAAACTGCTTTACGCTCATTCTTAATCAAAGATTTGTCGATAATTAACCATGTTGGGTTGTCAAAGTCTAATGATGTATAAATATACAGTATATTTTTAAATAACAGCTGAGCAGTGTGCTTTCAAAAATCCATAAACCTGTAAAATATTGCAGAACAACATTTATTTCTTATTTATTCACAGTTCTACCAAAAGGGTTATGAAAAAAATCATAAATGCTGTACATGGAGAACAAAACTCTCTCATGTTGTGAGCATTGACTTGTACTTTCTACCTGCTTGTACACAATTAAGAACACTTAGGAATCAAAGAGCGCAGAGGTTTGCAGAAAGGTATTAATTAGAACTTTATTTATGCAGATGCTTTGTAAATTTGCATAAAAAGCAATTCCACAGATGGGTTTATGGCAGTAATGACTGTTCCAGTCTGCAATAAAACATCTGCTTAATCACAACAGAGACAGTCAATGGCTGCTGTGAAAACAGGCTGTCCAAGTACATCTCAAAGAAAGTACTGAGGTGAAGAGCTGGTGTGGACAGGTTATAGGAAAATATAGTAAAGAGATTTAGGGAAAAACCTGTTCAAAAGCAGCCTTAGTTAAAAGAGGCGCTCTTTTCCCAAACATTTGCTGGTGGTACTTTGAGTGCTCTGATGTTGAGAAAAATACCCTTATCGTGTTGGCAGAACAATCCACTTACTGTGTCTGAGAGAAGAGAGAATTTTGTTCCAAGTCAAGCCAAGTCTTTGTCTGTGTGTGCCAACTATTTTGAAAATATTCCACTTTGTGTCTTTTTAATCTATGAGAGCCACACACAGATACGAGAGTGTGCACAAACACACACACACACGCGCGCACACACGCACGCACACACACACACACACACACACACACACACACATGCACACAGAAGTGTGGCTGCAAGGTCACTCCAAGTATTGATAAATCACCCAGCTGTGATTCCCTCCTGACAGCTCAAACTAACATCAAGCTGGATGGGGGAGAACAAAAGACCATCAAGCGGCCCTTTTCCTGACACTTTTATTCAATCACGGCCAGATTGCTTACGACAGCACCAGCAGCTGTTTCGTCTTCATCTTTCCCCATTTGATAAAGCGTGTCAAGTCATATTTCTGTAAGTACTTCACCTCACCCCATACTGTGCAGATCCGCAGCGATTCGGCATATGCACATTCCACATGAGGGGATCGTCAAATGGGTCAGGGAGTAATGACACCCCTCTGAAGGTCGCAGCACACTGGCGTGGGGGGTGGGAGCAGGTACGTGGGTGGGTGGGGGGGTTGAGAGGGGTGGGGGGGTTGGCGACAAAGCAACAAGCTGAAGGTCAAAGATAAGAACAGCCACAGAGATATCTAAGATAGCCAGCAGAAATTAAACAATGAGGGAAAGGCAGTAGGGCTTTGATTGTGTGATTGTGTTGTTTAAGGGAGAAGCGGGGGTTGTTGGTGCTCAGGATTGTTATTTTGGGATCACCATCCCATTTGGAGCTCTTCTGTTGACGTTGTTCCTCATGGGATGGAGGTCGGTGATAGGGACAGTGAAATATTGCAGATGCCTATTGTTTGTTTGTGATCAGACATCAGCCCAAACAGAAATGAGATTTCCATTTCGCAGCGGCCTTTTAATGTTAACATTTAAATTGCCTGAACAGGCCCCGATTTCCTGTGCAAGTGTCTGATAACAATTACAGGTGTTTCAGTTTATTGTAGAGAGGATGAATGCCTTATTTGAAAATAATGACCGCATCCAAGGATGAAGTACTCAGAACAGCCTAGCTCAGACTATTTTCATACAACTATTCAAGTCATTAATTCTTGCAAGCACCATAGCTAAGGACACCTGCTTTATTTAGTGATAACCTGTGCAAGCTTTCACTGGCTGCTTTTAAACAAAATATTCATTAGTTAAAAGATTGAAACACTTACACTTTGTACTTTTATAATTATAATTAACACGTTTCTGTATAAAAGCAATATAACAAATTAACTTTACATATGTTTTCAGGCATGTAAGCAGACCACGTGGCTTCAGGTATGGCAATGTTGGTCTACTGACTTTTCCCTGACTTTTGGTTTTGAGTGAAATGTATAAGCAACCACTGGATTGATTGCCATAAAATTTAGTACAGACGTTAATATTCCTCAAGAACAAGCACAAAACATTTTCGTCATCCTTTAACCTGTTATCTATCATCTAACCAAGTACCTGCTAAACTAATGACATACCCATCAGCCTCAGCTGTATTTTTGCTTAATGCTAATAATCACTAAACTAAGATGGTGAACATGGTAAATAGTATACTTACCAAATATAAGCATGTTAGCGTTGCTGGTGAGAGTGCTGATGTTGCATGTGGTGCAGCCTTAAAAAGCTGCTAGTGCGGCTGTAGATTACTCATTTGTTGAAGGGTAGGCGAAGGGAGAGAGTTATCTTTTGCACTCTTTCATTTTTTGCTTTCTCTTTCTGTTCCTCTTGGTGGTTTTCAAAAATGTCATAAAAATATTCAGAATAAAAAATGTAGCCACTGACATGTATGTCTTCCACTTTCACTCATCTCAAACAGAAATAGCTTTGCCTGACTGGAAAATTTAGCATGCATCAAACTTCCATCATACATCATTAGAACAAGAGTCACACCACCAGAACCTGTACTGTAGCTCTTGAAAACTGTGTCACGGGGAGGATACAGTAACACAGCTGTTCAAGTCACACGCCTTATAGCACTTAATCTGAAATATGTCTAAGGATCACCTCTTCAGCATCTTTGGTCTGAGAAAAATTAGATCTTCTAAGTCAGGTGCTATTTTGGCCTGTGTGAATGGCTGCTAGTTCTGTGGAAAAAGAGACATTTAAAATGGGGCAGCTCACTCCACTCAGACTTGGCCTGGCTCCCAGGAATGCAGTTAGCTAGCATACAATCACTGCCTATTCACGATGGCACAGCTGCTGTGGACATATGTTCCCCACCAAAGGAGGAGGACATCAACCAGGCACACCTTGAACAGGTTAGCAGATGAATGGCGTTCAGTCCTTTGACAGTCTGCCCTCGTCTCGTTGTATTTTCCCTTGCTCAACAAATAAGTTCCTCTCCGGTGTGGCCTAAACTTTTCCCATTCATTCATCCATGACAAACTCAGGGCATAAAACATGACAGCAACGATATTATTTTTGTAATTGTGTGTTGGATAAGGTAAATAAAAATCAGAAATCAGTGACATGGCTCAATTATTTTGGTGCTGTAGAAGGACAATGATTCTCAAGGAACGATAATAAGGAATATTAATAGCAAAACTGCATACAAAGACTTTTTTCCTAGCCCTCAGCAAATGACCAAAATGTGAGAGAAAAGATTACATTTATTCATAGCTGTCTTTCATCAAGAAGCTTAAAACCTAAACTTTGAATGTAACCCCAAATTATATGCATATTGAGCTGACCTCTTTCACCCTTTTTCTTAAAGCCATAGAGGAGGTGTGATATGCAAAAACCCACAGATCCTTCAGCTCATCATTTACACGATTTCAGCACTTTTGGTTTTCCAGCCGTCCAAGGGTGATCACGTTAGTCACTAACAGATAAAGAAGGGGCTACTCCATTAGCATGGAGGTCATATGTGTAATGTAAAAATTCCCAAGTTTGGCTGTCTTTGCAATCGGAGAAAAAAAAAAAAACAAAGCGACTTACACTTGAAATTGACTTGATGCAATGTCAAACACTTCAAATCTTGAGACAGACAGAGCATTAGATAACTGCAATCCATTCGCACATTATCCATTGTTAACAGTCGTGCTTTTGTCACCCATCTCTCCAGCTATGACCTATTAGCATTAGTGAAGTGCTCTGAGGCCACAGAGCCATGTGAAGGTTGTTCACCCATCCAGCATTGCCATTTACAGGAGAGAGACCCCAGAGCCGAGCCGCAGCAGCTCTCTAATGACTCTATCAGCTACACTGATGGGAGCAAATGGCACCCAGAGATTTCAACACATTCTCTGAGCATGCATTACATTTGCTCTCCATATTTTCGTTATTGTGTTGTAATGGTAATGCATAAGTATGCATGTAAGGACATTGTAAAACACTTGACACTACACCCTTGCAATATCAGATTGTTTTTTCAGGGCCCTCCCATACACACACACAAATACACACACACACGCACACTGCAGTGTTCACCTAGAGTAAATATAGTATGATATCACTGGCATCTTAAGTTACAAACACATTTTTAACTGATCTGTTAGCTCTTTAACCTAAATACAACCTCATTCTAATTATTGTGATTTCCAAGGGAAGTGGGGTTGATCTTGCACCTCAATCCAACAATTACAGGAAACTATGTGTAAGATAAAAACAGAATATGTGGTTCCCTTTGTGAGAGATGGTGCGAAGTCACAGGAGTATTCATTAAGGCCTTTGTGTCCTGTTTGAAATAGTGCTGTTAAAGGCTTTAGCTGTGGGCATCTCTCTGGAAGAGATATAATGATCCTCCAATTAGAGACAGAATCATGAGACCTGTTTATTAGTCCTAATTCATCTCCTCATTGTGCTGAGCATATCAAATACCACAGAGGAAAAAAAATCAACAATTTGCCCACCATAATTACAGATCTATTAATAGTTTCACAACAATGACAAGCAAAGCTATTCACATCATTTTCTACTGTCAAGAACAATACAGCAGCACTGCCAATGTATCCATTAAAGCCTACATTTATACCAGCTCAGTGACATCTTGCATTTCAAAGATGACTCTGAGCCTCTTCAGATAAATTACACTTTTTCATTAACAAGAATGGTTTTGGTATTATTAATTCTAAATGGATTTTCAGACACCCCTCTACATTTGTAGCTTATCATACAATAGCAGGCTTTTGTGGCTGTAAAGGTATTTTCCATTAAGATGAAAAAAGAAAACTGCAACGCATTGTTGAGGTTTCTGTTTCAGGAGTCTACTGGTAAAAAGGATACAACATAGCAACACGATGAATGAAAATCCATATACCCAGCTTGAAATACAAAAGTTAACATTTCACAAAGCTCAAGACATGTTAAAATCTTTGATGAAGATTGCTGTCCCACCTCCTTGAACAACCCTGATCCTTGTGTGAAATCATGCCAGCGATTTAGCACATGTTCCTTAGATTGCAGCTACAAGGGCAAAAAATTCATTTCAAACAATTTCACCATCTTTTTCAAAGTATTTTTTTTTCCTTCAAGTTTTCTTGCAACCTTTGACTAAAAAAACAAAATCAATATTGACTCTCAGAGTGGGAGCACAGTTTATCCTAACTAGACACTAGACCTACAACTTAATTAAACTGATAATCAAAGAAAACCCAACTGGTCCACCTTATTATCAGTGATTATCCAACTAAAGGTTGATTGTAACATTACTCATGTTGGTTTTAGAGGGCAGTGGGTTGTGGTTCAGTGACTATTTGAGCATTAGGTTTAAGTAATGTTCTGTGCCTACAAAGGTTAAGTACAGACTACATGTCCCCTATAATGACTTCATGTAAGATATGTTGTTTGTCTTTTTGTGCACTTTTTGCCTGTACTTCATCAGCTGTACAGGTAAAAAAAAATAAAATAAATAAAAATAAATAAATAAAAAAATCTAATTTGTAAAATTATGATATATATTTTGGTCAATATCAAGCCAAACCTTCACTGATTTACAACAACTTAATATAATTTCAGTTCATACAGCATCAACCCGAAGTGTCGTGTTACTGAAATTTTGGATGGCGTTTTCTTTTACCATGATAGACTCATCCTGCAGGACAAGTACTGTACTGTAGCCATGGTATTATCCAACTGTAAATAAGTGATCATATTAGCAAGGGTTGCTAAGTCTACTGGTGGTGAAACTATTCGTATGTGTTTATATGCAGTGCAATTTTGTTACATTGATCATTGCATAAATTGTGTATGGGTGGTTTTGTGTTGAAATAGTACAAACATTCCACGGGTTGTGAGATAAACTGTTCAGAATTTAGTTTAACTGGTACTGTTTGTTGACCAGGATTTGAAACTTTTGCATATATATATTTTTGACCACTATGGCGTTTGACGTCAGCGAGCAATCAGCTGCCGTCACGCACGCAAGCGCAGCGTAAGAAAAATACGTAGGGATTGTTTTTAGCAAAGGTTAGCTAAGATAGCGTCCGGCTAAAAAACGTTTTAACTAAGTAAACACATGCTAATGTTAGTCTGACGTTGACTAAAGGCTAAAGTTAAAAGCCAGCTAACTTAACGTAACAGGTAGGATACTGTGTCGCAGATATATTATTGGGTGGATAAAGATAATCTGCTGTTGTGACCGGGCTAACACTCAATACCTAATTACGCAAGAGTTCCCACACCTGTTAAAGTTCATTAAGTTGTCAAACCTGACTAAGTACTCTGTAAACCTAAAATATTGTAATTTTTCAGGTGACGGCTTGTGTCCTATTTGACTTCCACAAAGGCTTAACTCCCCCACTCATGGTTTGGTGAAAGTTTACAGACTCTGAAAACTGCAACCGCCACAAAGGAAAGCAAAACGGCACACGGCAAAATGCATAAGGAGGACCTGCTACACCACAATTGTGAAACATTCTGGTATGTAGGTGATATACGTCTTTTCACCGTTTAATTTTTTGCCTTGTACATCACAGATTAGAAAAGGCTTCATTACACTAATTTTAGGGAACAGGACAGCTTCTGCTTGTTAAATGTAGGCCTACTGGTTTTGCTGAAAGCTTGGTCAGGATAATATGATGCACAGAAGATGTGATAAAACACTGGCCAAATTCGAATACATTTTATAGTCGAAATATTTTACAATCACTGTCCAGAAACAGTATAATGCCACCGGGCACAAGACCCAAGCCATAAATCCTAACGTGGTGAAACTTTAAAATACTGCATTTTTGTTGAGATTATGCCAGTGAAGTGTTGATTCACCTTTATGGCTCATGATACTTAACTGGGTGACTCACTCTGATTTTTACTGCATGAGTTGTCATGACTTTATCATCAGCCCCCTCACTTCATCACAGGTACTGTGGAGAAAGTAACTGATGTCAGGGTTTAGACAAAGTTTATCTGCATGAAAATTATTGAGAGTGACAATAATCACCACATGGCAAGGCTGTCTGGCAACCTGTTAGTGGTAATAGTACAGCACCATGTTACTGGTAAAACCTTATGACATTGTGCCTTTACAACTTTATATTTGATAATGAATCAAATAATTTAGAATTAGGTTAAACTGAAATTAAACTCTCTGCATCCATGTGGCAATAAGGGTCTACGTCATCTGCCTATATTCACTTGGAACTTCTGTTAAGAGCATTTTTAAACATAGGTTTGCAACCCTATTGAATTAAGTTGTGGGAAATTATTTAGAAAGCACATTTTATAATATTTTATTGAAGGCAATTTGCCATATCCACCTCTAAACTGGAGAAATTGTAACATAAGTCCAATAGGGTGGAGAAGAGTACTTGACTACTGGCTTTATATTTATTTTTGACTGGTTAGAAAATTAATAATGATGTACTCATGGGCAGTCAGTGCTACTACGAGTTTTTATTCATTCATCTAAGTAAAGCAGTTTGTTTTTGCCAAAATATATTTTATTCCCATGTGTCTAAACATCCTGTAATGTAGTGTTAAGTGATTCTGTTGAGGTTCTGTTTACATTCTGTTAACGTGTGTTGGAGGACAGGTTAAAATGCTCATCAGAGTGGATTTAACGTTGGCAAAGTGAATGAAAATACAGCTAAAACTAGGTATATGTGCATGATATAGGTAATACTAATGACCTAATGGGACAACATGCTTTGAACTTGCAGTGTTTGGGATTTTGTGAGCAATGTGGCTGCTGTGCCTTGTTGGTACACTCCATCCTCTCCTCCTGGTTTGGGATTGCTGGCAAGCTGCTCTGAACCCCAAAATGATGACAAGTCGACCTCAAGTCAAGGTAACACTCATTATCAGATAAAATAAGTTCATTGTTGTTAATGTTACAAAGCAGATTTGATACTGTGTTGAGTACAGCCATTTAACCCCAACTCTGTCATACACATTTAATGTTTTCTGAAGAAGAATCTTTGCTGTCTCTATGACAAATAGTTCAGCTGATGACAGTAGAAGCAGAGGCTGCTGCAGGCTTTTGGGAAAAAAATATGTGGACTGCACCAGCACATCACTTACACATAGAGCAGGCTTTCTCCTGAACTCCATCATATTACCAGCCAGAATGAGGCCAGTATGTTGGCACAGCAGAGAAAATGTGGGGTCGTCTTACTAGTAAAGTTGAACCTGGCCCAGCTCTTGCCACAACACAGTGTAACTTGAACAGGGTAATTCTAAAGTTTACCTTGGGATCAAGTTGTAAAATCAAGTCATGTAGTATTATAAAACCACTGTGTGGTGGCATCTGATAAGCCTTCAAACTCATTGATCTACTGTACAACTCAAATTGGGCATCCTGGATTATATTTCCTTTCCACTTGCACTTTATAAGACAGTGCTGTTAACAGTTTGGATGCCCACCAACTCTGAAACCAGATTATGTGTCACAATTTTCCAGGAACAATTACAGCTCATGTTTGTGAATGGTTTGCCATTTTCCTTACAGAAAGATCTAAAATTTGACCCAGCGGAAATCCTGTATCTTGTTTCATTTGTTACCATTGGTGGTGTTCAATGTCGCATTTTACAGACAGGTTGACCCATTAGGTGCACCTCTTTATAACTTTTCCATAAGGCTGTGGGATCAGATATTGCCAATCATGTCACCCGTAATATTAGAAATATAGTGTCAGCATAAACACATTAAAGTAAACAGCCTTTTCAGTTCTTTTATTCTTGTCATGTTTTCATGACATTCTACTGTGGTAGAACACATGAGATGTGTAATATATGTAAAATACCCAGCAAACAGCTTTGTGGATAAGTAGATTAGTTAGATAAGCTTTAAACTTTATTTTACAAAGCACCTTAACTTATAATTCAGTATTGTAGTGGTGTTTTATGGATTCATAACATGGTTCAGTCATAAAAGTTAATTATTAATTGTTAAGGTTGATTATTCTCACTTACTCTCACAATATGCCCACTATAAATGTGTTGGGGTAAATATTATAAGACAAATGCTGATACAGAGAGACTGTGTGTTTACCAGGCATCTAAGTGAGATAGACTGAAGCCCTGCTGTCTGTTGGGACAGGGCAGCTCTACTTTGGACAAATTAATCTCCAGTAAAGATGACTTAGATCAACTTTGAAAAACACTAAGATGAAAACCCATAAAATGATTACGAACGGCGGCCAGAATGACAAGTATTATCAACAAAAATTAATCAGGTGCATCTTTTCATGAACTCAATTAATAATGTGCAACAACGGGGTCTTTTTTCCCTGGAATGAAAATTAATTAGCAGGGGAAGGTCACTCGGAGATGCTGACATCACTCATCAGGCCGCTGTGGCAGTTCTAATTATTTGTCTTCCAGGCTTGACTGATCAAAAATTATTGCCATACCTGAGCAACATTTAGAAAAAAAGCTTTGTTTAAAGCGCTTTTAATTAGACCTGCTATTTGATTAATGCCGTGTAAGCGCTCAGGATCGGCCCTCTTATCAGCATTTCTGACAAGTTTGCTGGGTATTGTTGTGTGAAAGACGTTTTACTGACGCTAACCGACTGTTTAGTATCTAATTCGTTCACTTTAGTTGCAATTAAAAAGCTATTTACTGTCGGAGCACTTGTTGATATTAATATAGATGTTGTAAACTTTGACAAAGCGGTGTATAGATACTTGAAATAAATGTGGCATTAAGTGATAATAAGTAACTAAACTTGCATTATGTGGATACTAACAATCTGCAGTATCACACACTAACACAGTGTTGTTATGAATTGTGCAATGATCACCCAAGTTGCTCCCTGTACATTCTTAGAGAGTGCAAGTGTGGCTCTAAGGTCCCACAATTTATTGCGTTGTCGTCAGCTATAATTAATAACAAAAGACAAAGGTCACACTAAGCCAACATGATTACCTAACCCCTGCCTGATAACATATCTAGGCCCCTTGGTCACATAGAGAGAAGACTTGTCAGAAAGCTGTATTATGATCAAGCCTTTATCAAGCTCTTGCGTTTTTCCACAGAGTTATTGTGTTGACTCGTTGCCTGAACTATCTTCAACCCTTACTACATCAATTCACATTACCTGCAAATTAGCAAAGTTCTACTTTCAAGCTCACAGTACATTTGATCCAAATAGACTCTAAATGCCATTTCTGTTCCTATTAACCTACGGATCGGTGTGGCAGATATTTTCATGAGGTTGCTGGGGAAAAAACACGAGGCTAATGGCTTGGTTGTGACAGCGCTATTCATGATGATTTATGATTCTGTGTTTAAGTTGATTACTCCACTGCTGACTCGGAATACTATTTCAATTAGTGCACTGAAGGTCACTCCACGAAATCCCTCCATAATCTATTCCTATTAACACTAATGCGCCGAGTATCCATATCTGTTCACCCTTGTTGATTCAAATCATCCCCACTCCTAACGGCCAGCTTGTTTACTAGTTTACTGGTTCGGACGTATCCTAGATGGTAATTTTCTCTCCTCCGTGTATCATTAATGTCTTCAGTCTTGACACATAGCTAGGAGGGACATCTCAATAGAGCTTGGGTGCATTTTTATGGCTTTTATTATTTCTAATTTGTTTTACAGATCAAGTGATATTTATGCTGAATGAAATTGATCCTGAAAGCCCTATAGGCAAACGTGGTAATATTGTGAGGTTAGAAAGCAACAACGTCCTATTACTTGTCATCATGAGAACCAAAATAGCCTAGGCGTGATCAAAATTTTAGAGGTCTAAATTAATTTTACATCACTTTCATTCATACTCCCACTCACCCATGCAGAGGAGGAAATTAGCTACCTGTATTTAATCTAATATGTTCCCACTGTAAGCGCTGGTGGACATGATAGACTTAATCAGTTCACACTGAATCAAAAAGCACACCAGACAGCACTTAGCGAGGAACAATGTATTAAGTTTCAAAGACAGGGTCTATGAGCTTACTACCTAGGAACAAGGCATACTTTATTTTATAGGAGTCATTACTCTTACAGTACAAATAGGCTAACCATCTGATGTAGTTGTTTTAATTGCAACTAAGGATATAAATCAGAAATCGGCAACTAATTTAACACTAAAGGTTTATTGCATATTTGCCCATAAACTTTTAAGTTTCTAGTTGTTTGGTTCTGCAGCAAAACATTTTATTACATTTTAAACAAACAGACAAAAATCTGTAATGAAAAAGGTTAGAGGTTTAACGGCTCTTATCGGGCACAACAGACCTGTAGGCCTGAGGACAGGAAACATCCTTTTTTTGAGAGAAGGGTAAAAGTGCTGACATTGTCACCAGTTGATGAGACTCTATCCAAGGGATAGGTGAAAACACTTGGGCACAGTGACATCAATTTTCAAGATGATTTAACTCCATGCTCCTGTGTTGGAGGAAAGAAACTTCAGACCCCTGATTTACCTCCGATGACAGCCACGCGGCCCCCGAAACAATGTTTCCAAGGCTACTAGCGAATGACGAGTGGTCACGTCTGTACAGCCGTCCCCATTGGTTTGATTTATGTGACCGGGATCCAATAAAAATGGCAATCAAATCAACCCAGCCACTTTACAGGTAGAGGGCTGTCTGATTGAGTTGTCGAAGGCATGGCTGAGGCTCAGAATGATTATGCCAGGAAACGGAGAAGGGTCCATCTCTCCGCACCCAACAAGGACACCATACATCTCCCCATGCAGCTTTCCTACTCCACTGTGAAATGTATCCAAAATAACTGCACACCTACTGCTTGCCTGCCTCCCCTCTCTGAAGGTTATTTGTCGTCTGAAGGACTCTCCCTGTCAGCGTATGATGAATACCATGTACACAGACAAGAGCAGCGTCAGGTCCAGGATTAGCCGGAAAACTCACTGATCTGTGAATAACCTAAAAAAGAGGAGCTGAAGATTAGCAATGATGCTTTTAGGAATGATCCATCAAACTCAACTACCTCAGTCACTCAAATGAATCATCTCACTTGATTCTTTAACCCAGGAGAAGTACGAGTGACTGCCGCACTACCTGCAGGTCACAGAGATCATTTTGAGGATGTTTATTAAATCAGTGCTATCAATTTTCTTACTGATCATCTTTTATCTGTCCTGTCCTTGGGGATGAGTCAAGCACACAATGATGTTAAAGGTTGCGGTATTCAACTTATGGCTTACCCATTCAACCTCCAGAGCTCTGCTGGCAATATTGAATTACAGCCATTGCCACAACATACAAATTGATACCTGAAATATGTGCCATATTGAGAGGGCCTGTCACTTAAGTTAAGTCACTTCTGTTAACAAAGCTACTGTACAAAGCAGAACAAAAAATGAGCAAACAATAATTGTGAACTATTTGCCTTGGCTTTGAACTAATGACAGTTTAGGCAGGCCTGTTTACTGTGCATGAGGAAGCACACATTCAGGAAGTAAATTGGATCAAAGTACAAGCAGCTGCTTAAGTACTTACTCGCTTCGATAAGCAGAGTGAAATCACCATCATTGTTGCATTAGAGTGACTTGCTTCAGTCACCACCAGGAAAGGAGACAGGAAGAGGAGAGGGGAGCTGATAGTGTACCAGCTCCATGTGTCATGAAGGAGCTACTGGCTAACAGCCAACCTGAGAGAGAACAATTGAACATCATTGTGGAGTCTTTTTGTGTTGGAAACACAATCACCTTGTTAGAGAACAGAATGCATTGTACAACAGGTACAAACACATCCTCTGGAATAATAGTCAAGCACGTTCAATTTAGCCAAATCAGTCTGCACATTTCAAGACATACATTTGTGAATGTGTTTTTTTTTCCTTTGGCTGTAGCAGTTACTACATTTTTATTTCACTGAAAAGTTGCCTACAGCAAAAGTCACTGGGATACAAATTAAAACACAGAATAAGTATATATTATAATAATCAAACAAGCAAGTGCTAGCACAGATGAAACCAAGGTCCTATCAATATTTTCTTTTAAGGGTCAAGGCAGAGAGTGAAAACAAAAATCGTCTGATTCAGAGAATCTGAAATGATCATCTGAAGTTTCCACTGAACTCTGAAGACCTTTCCTCTCCAGCCATGAGGACACACGGAAAGTTCAAGGATTGAGCAAGTCAGTTGAACTAACATGCCATGGAACAGGAAATAGCCATTCATTGATTTTGTGTGTGTCCAGAAAGATCAATTTTATTCTTCCTTTGTTTTCAGACTACAATGCACTAAAGCTCCTGCAGCAGCAGGATGTGTTTCGTACAAGCACAGTCCAAATGAAGCTATAAATCAAGTGTTGGAGCAGAAACACATAATGTCATCCCCCATAGGCCGCGTACTGTACACTACCTCACCTCAAACTCCTCCGTTCTGCTTTCATTCTGTCTGTACAAACAGTCTGACAATGTCTGGCAAGCTAATTAATATGATTGTCAAAATATCAAAACAAGGACTATTAAAAACTGTTCAGATTCACTAGATTTTGGATCTGCAGTGTCCTCTTATTCTTAACTCTTCAAGAAGAAGTCATGTTTAGATTACAATGTATTGCATTCGCTTGTTTATGATCCTTCTGTTATACAGTTTGCTGATTAAGTGTACGTGTGCACGCGCACATGTGCGTGTCTGAATGAACTGACACTTCTTTAATTGTATTGCTCTTGTGCTATCTTAGTGCTGGAGTTAACTCATAAAAGTGAAGTCTCAAGCAGATTCCCAGCGTCTGCCTATTTAAGATTCATAGAAAAGACCATCCACCCCAATCAATATCTACTTGAGATTTAAGTTGCATTATGTGTCCCCTTCACAGGCATGATTTAAAACATCAGCACAAAGTATTCTTAATTTTATTGCCTGCCGTAAATTAAAATTAATGATGCTGACATCCACAATTAACAATGAAAAATGCAGATTCTTATAATTACTTTAGCAGTAATATTGTTTTCAGCCCAGGCTCAAGGTGCTCCTCATATGCTCCTCAACATTCAGTAAAACACAAAAAGACAGCTTCATTACATTTTATTTGCTATAGGAAACAAAAAAAGGGTCTAACAAAAATCCACAGCTCATTTGGGAATATCTCGCCATGCATAATTAAGCAAATTTGATTGGAATTAAGCATGACTTCTTTTGGTTGGGTTTTAATGAATGCAAATCAGGCATCTACATCCCTAAGATTAATTTCAGCCAATTAAAAAACAAAGCTTGTTGGAAAGTGTAAAAGTGTTCAAAGCAGGGCAGCAAAGCAGTTTCTCTCTCCCTCTCCCGTTCCCTCTCTCTCCTCATCTCATCTTCATAACTTGCACTCAGGAGAATCCCCCCCTCAACTTTGATCATTAGCATGAAGTTACAGGCAAACAGTATGAATTCAAATGTGGCTGAAATGCCCTGCCAAGATCCTTATACCTTTTTAATCTCAAACTTGTACCCCTTAATAGTTTCTTTACACAATTATTATTAGAATACTTTGTATTTGACTTTTAACACTGACTGGACAATAAGGATATGTTTTAGTCAGAAGGTTACTTAAATATAAATCTATATATATTCAAGTACTGATACAATGTGCTGGTTTCTCCCTTGTGATGCAAAGGCAAACTTGAGAGCGTTAAATATGTCATTGTTCTGGGTTTTGACAGGACAAAATATGACAATTATTCTGCATTAGTTTGCCCACAATAATGTTAGCACAACCTGAAATCAACCTTTATCAGTGTTCAAGAGCATTCAATCCATCTGACTTAAGCACTCAGGAGATCTCATCGTGGTATTTTCCATGTGAAGGCACCATTGCACACCAGACCAGTGACAAATAACACAGCTCACACCAATAACAAATGTCAGTGTCAGGCAGTGTTTGTGGCTTATGTAGGTGTTAGTCTCATTATGACAGCCTTACATTACCCTCCGTCTTCAATGTTATGCTGTTTTTGCACCTATCAATGCAGCGCACAACAGCACTGAGTAAATCCTGATTATTTGGAGAGTCAGACGTAAACGCTAATGATTGAGGGCAAGCAGGCACCTTCAGGCTAATGCTAATCTGCCTGCACATTGCTCGGAGAACGGCGTGTACATTGATTTGATCTCTCACATCAAAAGACAAACAGTGGTGCAAGTCAGCACTTCCCCAGTCAATGTCATTCCTTGAAGTGATTCCCCCACACGTGCATCTTCATGGGCTCATGGAGGGAGGGAGGGAATAGAGAATTAGGCAATCAGATCTATTGGCATTTCTTTAAAGGAGATTCATGGTGAGAGGAAAGGGTAAAAGTGAGGAAAAGTGTTTCCCCGTTCACCTGCTAGCCCGAGCCAGTTCTGTAATGCTTGCTGTGTTTAGATTGCATTAATCCCTCTGTCTCTACCTGTTACAGAGCTTTCATTAATGTTGTCTTTTAACATCAAGTCCCCTGCAGAGTGGGGAATAAGTTGAGAGTGCTCAGAACTCTGCAGAAAGTTCAAAGCGCCACAAGAAACCCTTTATGTGTTCCCTTAATCATTCAAAAGCCCATCCTAGTATGCCACTTGCGTAGCTCCTCCATATGACGAGAAGAATTAATATTTGGCCTCTGATGCATTCTTTTTGAAAGAATAAAGGAATGTGAAGGAAAAGCATTATCTATTCAAGGAGCACAGGGAATACTCTGACTGTGTCTCAGTTCTGTTGTAGCTGCTGCGTCTCATTTTGTCTATCGCAGATCACAGGGCTGCAGACTGGTATGTTTCTGAGGGAGAATGGAGAGTGGGAAATTGTACTGTTTTATTAGAACCCTGTGGGAGAGTTTTGTAGAGGCAAGCATGCCATTGAGCCTATTTGCATCATGCTAGCAGTGAATAGATATGATAATATTGTGATATTTTGGAATCACTCCCACAAAAGTGGTTTATGTGATGATTTTTCTGTGGTGAGAGGCTCTGGCCCCCTCCTGATATCAGAGGGATAAGCCCACACAGCTGTTTGTTTATTAATTTCTTTTTCCTAAAACATTACAGATCTATACTGTTAGACTTTAACTGATAATCACCAATCCAGTCAGAAAGACTTGCCAAAATAGAAGAAGAATTATTATTTTGCCAGTGTTCTCTATCATTTGTTCTATTTCACTTCTTAGTATTTCTTGTCTGTTAGTTCTCCCCGTGTTAATGTATTAACTCTGATGCCTTAGGCTTTTCATTTCATTCAGTAAAGCCTCATTGCTATAGAGTTGGCCTTATGCTTACTTTATGCACCAAGGACCACACATTCAAGTTCACTAGAGCAGACCTATGCGCCTTTTGAAACATTTGGACCGCGTTATTATGAAAGTATAGTGTTCGTACATTTGTAACTGCAATTGCAACTCAGCCATCAGTGTAAAATTTGCTATTCTAAGTTTCCTGAATGCAACCAGACAGAGAGAGCGGGACAAATGTGTGTACCCTTTATTTTCACACATAATAACACAACAGAGATTATTATTCAGGGGGTAAAACCAGTGAATGGCTATTCAGTACATTTGTTTCAGACTGTCCTAGTAGAAAAAACTGAGAACTGAAAAAAATTTCACAAAGCCTTTAAACATTCTTTGCATTCAGTGGTGGCTTTTAAAAGCATTTTAATTAATTTTCATTAGATTGCATTGAACTATTTAAAAAGAGGGTACTGTCTGCAAGGTGTAGGGCTAAATTGCGTGGAGTGAAGAGATGTTACTGAGAGATGGGAAGCCCAAGGGACAAGCAGGAGGACAATGCTGTCTCTTGGGAGAATTTTATGCTGCTGAAGTGAATTTGAATGCATAAAGGAGAACTCCGGTAAAAAGGAAAGGGGGGTACAGCAAAGCCTCTGTTCTCCTGGTCCCTTGTGTGGGAAAAGAGGCAGATTATGCTATGTTTTTTTTTTTCTTTAACTCTGGCCCTATTCTCAATTACCAATTTTTGCATTTTAAGGTCTGTAATTGTGTCGTGAGTACATTTGCTCAACAATTGCATATTTTACCCCCACTCATCACCCTATAAGTGTCAAACGTGTTGCTCTTCAATGGTAGTCCATTTATTTCTAATGAAAGAATCCATTACCACTGCACAAATCTGTTACAGATGCATTGCATTGCAGTAAAAGTGTTCAGCACAGATTTATTGCTTCCACTAAAGAAGTTACATGTTTCCGCCTAGTTAGTTCGTTTTTCTGCCTCTCTGTCGGCTAGATATCTCAAAACCTCAACAGATTCGCACAAAACTTGGTAGACAGATGGGTATTGGGCCAAGAAGTGATGGAATCATATTCTGGTAGTGCTCTGGATGTAGGATTTTTGATACAGGACTCTCTTATGTTAGCTGTAAAACTAACTTGAACCTGATTAGATCTTGGTAATTTGTTTTCGATGTCAGAAATTAAAATTTTTATGATAGAATTGCAAGAGGTTTCCACTGTCTGTGTGCCTCACAATTATACATATGCCCTGATTATATATGTCTAGGTGGAACTAAAATGTTTTCTGTGACAACTTAAGTAAAAAACACAACATTACACAACACGGCAAAAAAACAAAAAAGAATGTAACATATTCGTATCAGCACATTTTCCTGCTCAGGCAGGCAACGCCCCGCACATTCTCCCTTCTTAGTTTTCCTGTTTGGTCTGCCCTCTTTACTTTGTCCCTTATCTGAGCATCATTCATTCCTCCTCCGTGATCCTGCACTTGGCTGTGGTCTGCGTGGCTTGGCACCCTCCCATTCCTCCTCTACCACAGTAAAGACACTGCTCTGCACTGTTCTTTGTCTTCAGCTAAACGCAGAGGGGATGGGGTGTGTGAAAGCATTACTTTTTTGATATGCAGCAGCCTCACCTGTTTGCATTGCACCTTGTTGTAAGAATGCAGCTTATAGTGCGTAACATAATACTTTAAGGTAAAAAATGATATGCAAAACTATATTTAGATTATATGTTAACTTTTTCTAAACAAAAACAAATTGTGCGACCTTTGTGAACATTTGCATTATCTCTCAGAGTTTAGTCAGTGGGCCCTAATTGGTCTTTGAGCCAGTTCCAGGGATCCCAGAGTAAATAAGGAATGGTTATGTTTTACACTATACAGTATTTAAAAGAACAACTTACATGCTTTGCTTGGATGATAACTGTAGATAAAATTCAATACTGTATCAGCAACAGAGATCTTAATTTTGTAAACAAAATCAGATGACTTCAAGGCTTAATATGTCCATTTGAGGTCCATGACCTGAAAACATCTGAGAGACAGGCAGAGTCATGTAACAGTATGTTTTAAGCATGAACTAGATTGTAGTTGATGTGTTCTGTGTTCCTGTAGAGGTCACTGTTGTGCGGTACCTTTGTATCACATTGGGATATTATCAGCAGCCCTAATGCCTTCCTTTATGGAGTCAGAAGCAAGTACTGTGACATTGAAATAGACTAAGGGAATGTGAGCAGGAGGAGGATTACAAACTTAATTTTGTTTGCCAAGCCATAATGTCTAGTACAAACAACATTGTTCTAAAAGGAAAAGTTTGTTGGTGCTTAATCTGTACAGTGATGAACAGTAATTATTTTTTATGCCAGTGTTAATCATGCTGTACCAGTAGTAAGTTAATTTGGACCAAATAAAAAATCTTATGTACATATGTCTGAAGCCATCTTAGAATTGTAGGATTATTTTCTCTCTGGAAGAAACACATTATGTTAATCACAAAATCCCCATATTTGTGTATCTTCGGGATGATTGTAGCGAGCAATTATGACTGGGCTTTATTACCAAGAACACAAATGAGATACTATGAATGAGTTCATCCCAAGCATTTGTATTTGCCATTTAATTCTAAAATCCTTGTTTATTAAACTCCAGTTGCACATATGAATCAACTCTTTGGCATTAATCATGAAGTACAAGGGCCCAGATGGTACAATCTTAGCCAAGCTTGAATTAAAATGAAAGGTTGAATCGCTGCTGCATTGAGATCCTCTCAAGGATCTTTGAAGAATGACATGAATAATCATTGTTGTTGGATGCATAGTTTATTAAGTCAGCAGAGCATAGTGACCTACTGCAAACTGAGAGATATTATAGCACACGGTGCTGCCCTGCCAAGACTTTTTGATGTATTGCAGCTTTGATACTAAAATGAAGAATGGCTTCTTGTACTAACTCGTAATATAAAATTTTAGTATCATATCATGCACCGTAATATCAGTATCATGTGGTGATCATGATAAATAAACATAATCATGACCACGTGACACACTAGCAATGGCTACACGTCACTGATTCCTTTCATTTTTACAGCCTGTTAATGCTGTTGAACTGGTGAGCAGTTTCCGTTAAGCCTAATTTGTCTGTTGGTATTCATGTTAATGATAAAATGGACTGTTATCCCGGATTGGTATCATTGCTGATACTGACAGACATGAACGATCCATATTAAAGTGCTAGTGACTAGCTGGTGAATATAGTGGAGCATTTAGCAGCTAAAAAGCCAAATATTTCCCTTGGTAGTTGGTAGAGACCAAAAACAGAGCTAAAAGAAGAGTGAATATTTGTCAAGTGGCCAGATACACAACTCCAAATGAATGCTAACTTTGGTCTGTCACTGCTGAATGTGTAAACAAGTAACTTTTTGCTAACAGGCTAGCCATATCAGCTTCAAAGGTGATAATTATGCCAATCTTCTGTTCACAACTTGTTTCAGCTGCCCCACAGTGGCCAAAGAATCTGTTATTGGGTTTAAATCATCAATAAAAACATTACAATTAAAATTTACACATACCTGATCTAATCTCCTACAATAGCTAGTGGAGTTACACCCTCATGTTATCTTAGACACAGAAAAATATTTTCAATTTGCTCCACACAGTAAGGAATTACAGATTTTAAGTAAATTCATAGATCTTGATATGCAGTCATTAAGTGATCAATAGTAACAAACAAAACAGATTAATGTCTGAAATATAAGTCAACACAAGGTCAACCTGACACTTTTCATCTGTTCTAGTCATTGTAATATACCTGATTTTAAGGAGAAGTCCTCGAACCTGAACAAACAGGTTGTTTGTCCCTACAATGACGACCGCCGGTTTCAAACAGGAAACAGTGTTCTCCTGCATCAAGTGTTATGTGTTTTGTTAGCCCATCCATCCACTCAAATCTCCTCCAAATGTGGAATTTCTTGCTCTATAAGCTACGCTTCTGTCATAATTATAATAGCCGCTAGAAGTTGCGTAACAATAAAATGTAACTATGGGTTGTAATAAGCTGCTGGCACAGAGGACCAATGGGGTTATTTTTAATTTTTTTTGGTTTTACAAGAGGACAGTCTTATTTTTAAATGTCTCGTTACCATGACCAACTCCATGTATCTTATACCAATATAATTCTGTAATAATAAGAGGAAGAGGAAAATGAGGAGAAGAACTAGTGCAGAATAGAATAACAAACAAAGGGGTCAAATGGCAAAGCTGATGTTTCTACTATGTTCTGTAAATGACATTAAATGACACCTGAACATATCGAAACCTGTGCAGGTTTATGATTTATTAGATGAATATAAATCCTGTCACTGCTCATTATAACACACTACATAATCCTGTTTCTTTTGTTCTGTACCAAACAGTCCTCCGCTTTGCTTTAGCCTCACACTTAATGTATTCCATCTTAGCTGACTTCTTGATTCCAAAGGACATTGCATCTCATTTCTTGTCACTTGTCTCCTAAATTCCTAAAGGTACAATTAGCATTTTGTTTGACGAAATGTTGAAAGGTTCATAGATTGATATTTGCAAAAATGTAGCAGGGTGTTTTTTTCCAAATGCAAATTCTGACATTTATTAACTTTTATTACAGATACTGTGTTTATGGATTGTAAAACTCTGCATAGATTTAATGGGAATAAAGTGAAATTACAATGTTTAAACACAATCAGTATGGCAAACCAGCAAGTGTGTAATTTAGTGTTGTGTGGCAATGAAATGTTTTACGGGCCTTGATTTATGTCCTGTGCATGGCATTTCTAATGAGAGAGACCAACATTGCAGTGTGCCTGTGTTCCAGGAAACTACATTTACAGCAGATCTTTTTTCTCAAGAGTGTTTTTCCCCTGTGAAATAATGTCAGCACTTTCCCACCTTCAAAGTCCTTTTGTTTCCAGATCTATTAACAATTCTAATTGTACAGGAACACTTGTTAAGTAAGGCTGGTAAATAAAGCAGGAAACGCATTATTTCCTTTTAGTGCAGATTAAAGGTACAGCTATGCTGGGTTGAAACACATTAATGAGGTTTTAAATAAAAATGCTGGCAGGGAATTTACACCGCTGACTGGTTTAACTGCAGTAAGCAGTTGATTTTCCTTGATGTTAAAGGGGAACATTATTTCACCCACTAATGAAAAATACATCTTTCCACCCTCCTATCTGTTAATTAACATGTTTGTGTTAAGGGATTTTCAAAAAGGAATACAATCGCTTTCAATCTGATTAAAGTAAGTGATACATAATAGGAAGGTTGTTTTCCTTAGGTCCTTCTGTTAATTGAATAGCTTTGTATGACTTGGAATGTTTTTCCTAGTCACAACAATTTGCCTGGACCTAGCTGCTCGGGATGCCCCTATCTTAATTACGGATCGTTTTCCAAATGTGGTTCAATTTCCTCAGCAGGACAGTTTCTGTTAACTGCTATTTTTAAGGCCAATAACAACGTCAAAGCCAGGGATGATTAAAGCAATTAAAGTTTCCCTTTGTTTTCTAAGCACAGCGAGATAGGCCTGCCTGTTTGTACAGCATTTATTAAACATTTACTAAATGGAATTGAATCTGTCATCGATGAAGTTTTCCGAGACAATTACCTTTTAGCATGGCAAACACAGTTTCTCTCAGCTAACGTCTCACAGCTTATGGCTGTGATTAGCCATTTGATTTCATCAAGCCAAACTAAAATCCTCCAGCAGAGAGAGGGAGAGTGTGTGTGAGAGAGAGAGGGGTTTAAATATAATTTTACCATCGGAATTTCTCAATTAGCATACCACATTTTCTCCATTAGATAAACTGCCTTTAGAGAGCTGACTGGTTTAATCTGTTTAATGTCCGTGTAAACTATAATCTCCTGATTCTAAAAAGAAATCCCTTAAGGACATCATTCGCATACACTCTTCATAAGTCAGTTTTTGAAAGACATGATCGAGTGCAGCTTTTAAAGTAGGACTGAATGTTGATGGGTTGTTGTGCCTATCATGCCTTTCTTTTCTGTGGTGTATGGATTGTGCAAGTTGTGGTTTCACTTACTTGCATTTAGCTAGTCATTAGTAATAACGCTTTTACAAGCTTGTCCTTGCTTTACTCTCACTAGACGTACAGTGTTGCTACATTTAAGATTGTTGCAGTAGTGCATAGGTTTGTGTGGGTAGTTGGTCTTCCCCTTACTGTTTCTACAAGTGTCATGTCAACAGCCTGTTGTCCCTGAAGTCATATGTTACATTAAGTCACTCCTCTTGAAAGATGGCAGTTGCCGTTTTCTGAGAGATAATTTGAAAGAGATATAACCACGTGACATGATACATGAATCAAACTTTGATCTCAGATTGAATCAGAAGTGTATCAGGCTGTTTTTATATGTACATTACTGCCAGTCATTGCAGCACAGAGCTGTTATGGATATAGAAATCAGGATTTGTTGTTATCCTATTGAACGATGAGCAGAGAGAAATAAGAGTGTTTACATGCATATCATTGCCTTCCATCATACACTGCAGGCTGTATGAATTAGGGCCCGCAAACACAGCCTCATTCTCCTTGCATCACGCCAAGAGTCACTCCATTGATTACCCTTCCCCGCTCCCAGGAAATGGCTCATGCATCTCGTGTACATTATAACAAATGTTCTCTTTGCATTACAATTGAATTGTGATTGTTATGTTCAATCAATGGGGAAAGGTCACGGGATCGCTCCTGCCAGCGCTTTAATGGAGAAGTCGATGAGGATTCATTTTAATCACTGCGGCTGTGGCAGAATGAGCACAACACTGAGAGACTGTCAATGGCCCGGTAATTACCGCTGTTTATACAGGTTTCTGCTTTAGCAATTTAGATATCCACAAATCTCTCTGTTTCTTGCACCCCAGTTATATTGGAAGCTGCGTGGCATCAAATGAAGTACTGTAGGATGTGGGCCGTGACTACTCTAATTGTGGAACTATCGGTGAGGCTGGCTCTTTGAAAATGAAGTGAGCTCTATTTGCTCCTCTTTTGAGCAGTTATATTACCAGAAAGCTGTTATTTTACATACTCTGTGTGAAGGAGCATTCTATTAATCCTAGTCCTGCCTTTTGCACTTGTATCAAGAGGTGGAAGATTGTGCATGGACTTTACACATATTTACACTGCATGTCTCTACTGTAAGTGCTCAAATAGCTGTTTATTCTGAATTATCTCTTGTGTTATCTTAATTTAATTGCATAATGTCATTACTCTGGAAGAAATTGTGATTCTATATAAAGCTGAGAACCTCAACAACAGAACTGATGTAGACTTAATTTCCTAGAATTCTTACTAAATCTGGCATTCTGTCTTCCTCTTTTGACTTTTCTAACTTTGTTTTTGTCTTTGGTCAGTTTGGTAAGCATGTGTTGTTCTTAATATGCCTGATACAAACTTGACTTGCACTTTATACATAAAAGTTTGCACTTGAGGTATGTGTAAACAACTGCAAAGCAAAAAGTTAAGTTAATCTGTTTATTCTCTTTAAATCATTTGGTCTATAAAATGTCAGAAGATGATCAAAAACACCCATCAAATGTTTCCAGATTCCAAGGTGGTTTCAGGTGTTTTTTTTTTAAAGTCCAAATTCCAAAATATTCAATTTACAGTGATAGAAAACAAACAAATAAAAATCAACAACAAACAAACAAACAAAAAAACTGTGAATCATCAGAATCATCATGTACTTATGTTTAGAGTTTTTGCATGAAAAATGATTTATCAGCTAACTGTTTCAACTGTAATGTCGACTGTGACAGTATCACATTTTGCCTAAGTTAGTGGTCTTAGGCTCAGTAATGTAACAGCAAGAGGAAGCCTATAGCTTTATTATGAAGACATTGATGTAACCAGCGAAGTGTAGAATATTACACCCTTGCACACCCTCTACCATCAGAGTGCTCTCTGACATCACCCTTTTACCCCGAATGGCATGTTTGTTTTGGACGGTGTCTAAGGATAGATGGGGTCAAGGCAGTGTAACCTTGGAGAAACAAATATTCATGATCAATAACTGCTTTATTCCAAGCATCTAAATGATTCGTATGTCTAAAGCTGCTGCTCTCCCCCTTATTTGCCCATGCAGAAAAACAGTTTGAAGATTTATGCGTACTAGGTAAAAGGACATTTTAAAAGACTACACAGTATCACTGCTTTCAAATGTCATGTAATCATAGGTTAGAGGAGAGTGCTGGGCACAGAGAGCTAAGTGATGTTACAGATAATGAATTGCCTCTGAAATATAATACATCGTGAGTATGATTCTTTGTTCCAAGCTCTGTACACCAACTCTGTACAATTAAAGTTATTTATCTCTCTCGTTTTTTAAGTTCATCAATTATATTGTGATACACTTAATGTCCATAAGAGGATGATGTATGATTGGTCTAATTATTTCTTATTCACCATGCTTTCTAAAGCATATCAATTTTGTTAATACCATGTAATTAAAACACGTCAGTGCGCTACAAGTTGCTGGCTGTATTAATGACTATGAAAATTATTTTAATTAAATAGCCAATTATAGAAAAATCCTAACCATGAGAATTGACATTTAAATGAATTCAATTTAAATTGCTTTTCAACATTGTTTTATCAAAGCTTTATGGGGTGAATAAATTATTACATCAAACAATATACTGTGTCATTGATCATACACAAGTCTTGTCCCATATCTATACATTTTCAAACACTCTCCTGATGCCATACATCATACTGGGTGATTACATTTTGACATAGTCATTTGTTTACCGCAATCTCATCCACATGTACTGTACTTCTGTGTACTTTTAGGAAAATTCTGAACTGTTTATGTGACTTAGTTTAGTCACGCTGGAAACTTCATTCATGATACTTATTTCCAACTATTTTTTGCAAGGATAGTTTTAAACTGCTGATACTAAGTTCCACTATGCTTAAAGGAAATATACCGCACATTTTTGTCACAAATAAACAGTTTCTCTAGTAGGTTGTTTCCTTACACAATAGGTTCCCACACATTAATTTTACATGCAGTAATAATTTAGCATTTGTGCAGATTTATATCAACAAAGTATTGTGGTGTTAAGGACTGTACTAGTATACAGAGTTCATTTTTGTGTTGCGCTTTGTTTTCATAACTGGGGTCAAACAGATGCAGCCCACCCAGTCTGTTGAAAGGCCTCTGTATCTAAAACATCATACATATCCTGTGGTGCCTTTTAATACCTATTAGGCTGCTCAAGCTCAAATATTTTCCTTTTTTTCCCCCCCTACATAATGTTAATGAAAGTCATTTTTCAGACATTACAAGCACAATGATTTGCAGTTAACCCATGCAAACAAGAGAAATAGTGGGCAAACTGTTGTGACATTCATTGTATATAATGAAATCTTAATATGGTGCATATTTAAGTGAAAGGTTAGCAACATAAAGGGCAAATGGATTGCCTGGCAATGAATTTTAAGCAGCTATTGATTTTACACTACAAGCTACCTCTTTCCATGAATGATAATTTTGAAGTGGCACACTGCTTATCTTAAAGCTGATCTGACACAACAGGACAACAGGAATACACAGAATATTAGGGCAAATGCAGACTGTGATAAGCAACCCTGTTCTTGATGAGTTACTCCCAACTAATTTTAAAACATTGCTGCAATTTCTGCAAAACAAAAGTCCAGTTGTGGTTTTCTGTCATGCCTTGAATAACTCATAAAAGCTGAGAATTGTTTAGTGGTCCTTTCTAACAAAAGAAAAAAAGTCCTAATTTTAATAAGGTGCATTCTGTTAATGAATTGTCTGATGTAGAATAATTCTGCTGCATGTTTACATACTGTAGAGTTACACCAACTGATTGATTTGTCAAAAAACATTTTTTTTAAATGCACTGGACTTCATGATGTGCCACAGTGGTTTAATACATGTGTAAACTCTACAACAGCTGAGCTGCACATGGACTTGACCCTTGACACTGTGCTGCATTTCCTCCCTCCCTGCCTTTATCCTTCTTTCCTCTATTGTCTGAGATTGAGATTGAGGGAAAGTTTGAGAGTTCACATTCCACCTGCCTTAAGCTTGGTTCAGTACTCAGCATCATAAAATAGTATAACCCTTGAACAAGCTGGTGTTCTGTCTGGAGGTTGTACATTGTGTTTACCATGTCTAACGTTTCACATCACTGTGCAAGACACCCAAAAAGTAAACAGTCACTATTTTTATGGTCAGTGTGTGTGTCTAGCATTTGCCAGTTTCACACCACCTCAAATTCTTAAATGTTATTGGCTCTGGCAATATGAAGGTTTTGGTTTCTCTCAGGTAGTGGCCTTTTATCTACAGCAAATTGGAGTTCATTAGCAATTTGAATGCCTGAGGACACATTGTTTGACATGTTCACCTGCTCACCTGTAATTCTTACATAATAAAATAATAGTTATCTTGGGTATTAAACTTGAAGTGGACATAGTAAGTGGAGAACAACTATTGATATGAAGTACTGCACATGTAGTATGATATCACCTAAGTGTGTATGTGTGTGTAGATTAATCTAAATAGTGTCTTGCCATCACCACTTGGACTTTCACAGATAACGTGTACCTTGAACAGTGAGTCATAATGGCATACTCAGAAAACATGACAAATATTTCATTATTAATACCAGAATCTGAAAAAAATACAAGTTTTGAAAATGTTTTTAAACAGTAGCAGCATGTAAGCAAAGACAAAGTGCAAAGGTTTTTCTGAACGTTTTGATGCTTAGTGATTAATTCTCAACTTAGGAACACTGGTGCAGTGGATTTGCATACTGTTGGGTAGCAGGTGTAACCTGTATGGCTGTTGAAGTGCAGTTATGGCCAGAAATAGCCAGTAACTGAAATTTCAGATGTACACAGTGACTGCATGTCGTTTTTGACCACAGGAAGGAAACAAAAAACAAACCAAAAAAAACCCCAACACATGCAGATTTTTTTTTTAACCTATTATGATCCGATATATCCGGATTTCTCATGTGTGGAATAAACAATGAATCTTAACAGACCTGAAACATTTCAGTAGTAGCCAGTACCCAGTTATCTGTTCTTCAAAGGCTTTCACTGTCCCCTAGCTCCTCCCTCTCTGTACCGTGTGACAACAACAACTCATCCACAGAGCGGAGCTGCACTTTTCAGCTCATTTTCCTCCTGTCATTCCTCCTCCTATCTTTGATCATTGTCCCGCCGCTCAGCCCCCCCAAAAACCCTCACTCAGCACGCCTTTTTTCGGCAGCTCTTTTTACTTCCCAACTTATCTGAGGAGCGAAACTCTCGTGGATTCTTTCATTTAGGGGTGTCTCGACAGGCTGGGTTTTATACTTTGAACTTCGGCTACTCTCTTCCCCTCCTGTAGGTGACCATGGCCGTACCGGCTGCTCTGATCCCACCAACTCCTCTGGTCCCACCGCCTCCGATCTCGACTCCCTCCGCTACGACGTCCCCGCCGTCGACAACTTCATCACCATCTCCATCCCTGGCCCCCCCATCCGGACCCGGACAGAACCTGTTCAGATCAGAGCTCCTCGCCACCAGCAGCCCGGGCATCCCGACCCCGACGGCGGCTCTACCCCCCAGCAAACCCGTGTACTCGACCCCGTCGCCTGTTGAAAACATACCGCAAAACAATGAGTGCAAGATGGTCGAGTTGCGCGGTGCCAAAGTGGCCTCTTTCACCGTGGACGGCTGCGAGCTCATCTGCCTTCCTCAGGCTTTCGACCTGTTCCTGAAGCACCTGGTCGGCGGACTGCACACGGTCTACACCAAGCTGAAGCGGCTGGAGATCACGCCGGTGGTGTGCAATGTGGAGCAGGTCCGCATCCTCAGAGGGCTCGGCGCCATCCAACCAGGGGTGAACCGCTGTAAACTCATCTCCAGAAAAGACTTCGAGACTCTGTACAACGACTGCACCAATGCAAGGTTAGTGGAGAGCTGTGTACGGCATTTTGATTTAAATGTCTTTACGGACAGCCGTGCGTAAAGGCGCAGGAGCAAGAGAGGGGGAGACATTTTCCCTTTATTAAACAAGTGGTTCAAGCGACACGATTAACTTATCAGTCGAATATCATAATCGATTGTTACAGCGTGTGTAGGTGTGTGAATCGTGAGCGTGTATGCCGAACTCCATCCAAACATTCAAGTAACGTGCTGCTAGTTCTCTTGTTGGACGGGAAGAGGCCAGCGCGCAACATCAGTGAAAAAGTTCAGTGAAAGTTTTTAACACGTGCAGGGAAAAGCTGTGCCATGATGGATAGCCTGTCTGCCTCTGAACAAATGAATCGATAATGCAGGCTACCCCTCTGCTCAGTTTCACAATGCTGTTGAATAAACTTCAGGTGTAGAGCTGCCCCTGCAAGAGAATTTCAGAAAGAGGAGCCTTGACATCTTTTAGGTGCCATGTTTTAATGTAAATCCTCTTTAATTTAACTCCCAGCTCAAATTTAATTTAAAATTATTGAAATTAAAGTAGGTTATAACTTATTATATGTCCTTGCCACAGGGGCAAAATGATTCCACTTGTGATCAGTTTGAATTTTAGAAAGTAAACAAGACAAACCCAGATTATCAGGTTTAGTTAGACAACATTTAATATTTTTTGTATAAATTGTTGTTTCCTCTGTATGATAGCCAGTACATTTCTTACAATATACTTACGGTTCCTGTTGAAAAAGAGTGCATGAAGCCAGTTTATTACACTGTAAATGCAAGGGATAATTTTCACGCACACACACACACACACACACACACACACACACACACACACACACACACACACAAACACCCTCACACACCCTCACACACGATACATACACACACGAGAGTGTACCTTAATCAGACAGCCTTAATTTCTAACAAGGAAGTTAATACACAGTGAGTGAGATAAACAACTACACATGGAAATTGATGCATTTCCCCATATTACTAAATCATATATTTTGAGCTTTATATATTTTAATATGGCATGATTTAAGTGGGGATCAATATTTGATTAAAAGCCATTTTTACTGTTCTGTTGCTCCTAGCTTTGATGTATCACTCTGTCTCACAGGATGGTTCAGCCTGGTCAAATTTACCATCTTACCTGTCACTATGATTGATTCCATATTGATCTCCTACCCAGAAATGAGCTGGAAATGCAAATATGATGGAAAGGCTCACATCAGTGGGGAATAACAATAAACACTTTGAGTCTCAGTTTAAAAGCATACATTATTTTTGGAAAAATTATAGTGTGAGATTAGCTTTAATTCATGTGAAAAAAATACACACTAATGCAGACACACACACACACACACACTGAAATTGCTGTGCAAACATATTTTTTATGTACAGTTTGTGTAATTAAGATCATATGTATGATGAGGTTGAACACATTTTGACTCTTCAAAGCCTGGTGTCATATTACAAAATAAAGTAACTCGAGACATTTTGAAGAAAACTTTGAGAGAAAAAATTTGATCACATTTTTCCTCATGTAGTTCATTTATTTAAATTTTCAGCGGCCTACACTTTTTAAACACAGTTCAGAACAGTCAGCCTCACACATCTCCATACAATATTTGGAACACGAACATGCTGCCGTTTCCATATTTCCATTTCAGTAGCAATCGTCTCGACAACTCACCTATGCACTTTGGTGCTTAAGCATCATTTACATAAAGCATCAAGGGAGCAGAACACCCCCCCCCCCCCCCCCACCCTTTCCATAGAGAGAAACATACTGTGTGGTGATCCTCCTCTCAAGCCTGGCGTGGGGCTTCAGGTGACAAAGTATGTGGTTGAACTCTCCGGGTTGTCAATGGGGGGATGGCCAGCGATGGGGTTAAAGGATAATGCAGTGCCTCGCGTCGCTTTAATGACGCTAAAGTGCTGGGCTATTATGGGCACATGGACAGGACTGTAATTGTCTCTGAAAGCAGCCAGGTTCTCCCGGTGCTGGGCTGAAATCAATCACTCAGACCCGGCCTGCCTGCCTGCCTGCCCCATTTGGAGAATTACATCATGGAACAGTGAGGCATCCGCTGGATAAAAGGCTTCTGTTACTTAGAAAGAGTTGATTTTATTTTCTGGGATGTGTGCTTTGCTCCGTCTGTCATTGAATTGCTGCTGACAAAATGATCAGTCTGAGGAAACAGGACACAGGTTGCCCTGTAGGTGAAAACAAGTTCCCTCTCCTAAGTCGATGTTCCGTTTTGTACCAACTTACTGTAAGATAAAAAGTATCTGAGTTCACTGGTTAACTCGCTCAGGTTACACAACAACAGCCTGCTGCCTGAGATAGTTTAGCTTTTCATCTTGTCCCATTACCACAATGTCACTACTCTTTTTATACAGTGGCAGAGTAGTAACAATGAAGTGAATAATACTCCTGTACAACGGGTCTTACTATTTCACATGCTGTTTTTTCCCCTCCCACGGTCTATTGTGTTAAAACAACACTACTCTCATTTTGCACACAGTGTGAATGTGAATAGCATTACAGAGCACCGCTGCATCCCGCTGTTTTAGTTTTGATGTGGACACAAACAAGCTCCAACCAAATTGTTCCCAACTATGCTTACTTTAGCATAACACATTTTGAATACATTAAATGGACAACAGAGTTTTTCAGAGTTGTAATGTTGGATTTATTATTTTTTTTCAGAAATGAGAATTTATGATGAAAATTTCCTTCTACATAATTAAACAGTTTGTGTTTGAACTATGTGTACTTTGACTAATAAGGACATAACATACTTTAGTAATTATTGTTAATCTTTAACGATACTAGGAATATAGTCATTCTCGACCCCTTCATTTTCTTAAGGACTCTCATGCCAGATTAGCAGTGTTCGCTCTTGCTCCCATACAGATCCAGGTTCAGTAATCTCCCCTACATTATGACTCTGGCCCTCCAGGAGCCCTCCAGGAGCCCTCTGTTCCAGCTACTTGTTTTCCTTTTCATTTTCCCTGCGGTGGGATGGAAAAGGTTCTTATTGCTGTGTGACACTTGAACTCTCTGAAAGGTTATTATAACACGGGGGGCGGTGCAGAGATATCGCATATCTCTCATTGGTCTGCTTTGTGAAGGCAGGCTATCCGATGCTGGGGCGCAGAAATGCAGCAGTTAATTGACAATCATTGTCTACCCCTGAAGGTTAACCACACGCCCCAGACAATGTCCCACCACTGGGAATGGGACGGCTTTTCACTTACATGCCCTTCTTAAATAGATTTTCCCCGGCTCGTTTCAGTCAAACAGATCTGACTCTGAAATGTTACGAGTGACAGGTCGCAGTGAAACGACTTTTTCTTAAACAAATATATTTAATTGATACTGAAATGACAGCAAGTGTTATGAGAGCTATCACCTCTCTTGTTCTTACTTCAAGAGTGTTTATGCCTAAACACACATATTTGCAAATGACGGTAATTGTTTTGTTTAGCGCTCAGTGTGAGCTGCCACTGAGGGTGCCAGCTTGTCTCTCTCCCTCCTCTCCTCTGCTGAGCTCTCTTATAATATATTTGTTTTCTACAAGGCACGGATGTGTTTACAGGTACTCAGGGGAGATTTCTGGATTCCATTCAAATCATTCCCAGTCAGAGTGGGTGCTAAGATACCCGTCACCCAGCAACCACATCCAAGAGGGAGCTTGGGCGATAATAACTTCAAAAACAGAGTGACAGATGCCTGATTAGAGAGAGAGAGGGAGAGAGAGACAGAGAGTAAGACAGAGAGGGCGAGAGAGAGATAATGGTATACAAAGCTGTTTAAAATCCAAATCTATTCAAGTACTTTCTTGAAAGTCAAATTGGCCTTCATTTTGTGTGTTGTTTCTTTATTGAAGTAAAAAAAAAAAAGCATTTAAAGTTCTCTCTCTCTCTCTCTCTCTCTTTTTTTTTTTTTACATTTTTAATCCTTCAGTGGGGCTCTGCTAAATTTGATTAGGTACAGTACATGTGCTCAAGTCAACTGTGCAGTTGGCAGATGGCGGCAAGGTGTTTTTTAGCAAACAAATAGTCTCCTTGAAAATCAGAATTGCTTTATTGACTTGACATTCGCTCAGCTGGAACAAGTGCAAATTAAAACATTTTTGTAGGAAAATCCACAGACTAGCTCTGTTGACAAAAGTAACATTAATTTTCTTCATTTCTTCTAAGATCATATTTTGGTAGCTTACAGTGAAGCTGAGCCAAGACCGTCGAAACCTCAGATTTTACTTGTTAAAGAGGCTTTGTTTGACACTGTCTAATGTCATTTGTGGATTTAGAGGCTATTTGCATGGCAAAGAGGCCTGTATTGTTAATTTGCCTGTCGGATGCATTAGTTGTCCAAGCTCCTATCTTATTTGCATGCCTTTACTGGATCGGCAACAGCAATTGAATTACCAATTAATTCTTCTGCAAAAATGAAATGGTTTAAAAGCGACATCAGGTCTTTCCATATTGATCAGTATATCAAAATGACCTATTTTAACTGTGTTCACCAACCATAAAGGAGTATTAGCTTTGATTTTATAGACAACAGACTTATACTGTTTAAGATATATCTGTCAATATGACTTATCTAGCATGTTAAACTAGATTTGTTAACAGTGATTTTACCTTATGATTCTGCACGTGAGACTGATTGCCTGACAGAGCAGCAATAGATTTTGGGTCACTCTGATTTCTGTTCTCCTTTTTCCCCAGCCAGAATTCCCCAGCTTGTCTTTACTCACGGGCTCCTTCACATTACAGCGCATTTAGGGAGCACAGCAAAAGTCACTGACGTTCGTACCAGGATGTTAAATGCTACTGACAGAAGTTAGAGGGAGCAGATGAGATTTCCTGATTGGAGAAGGAATGCAGGCCCTTGCCTGGCTCTGTCTAATATGGTCACATAGAGAAATTGATTTTCTTCAGAAATTAATTAATTTTTCATATAGCCCAAAGCTGGAGTTTAAAAAAGAGTGCACACTTGCTGGTTTCCTATTTTCCCCCTTTTTTAAAGAATTATTGCCTAATCATATTAATACTTTTGCCCCAAGGATGAAAAGATAATTGTACAAATGCATTTGGAAATATGTATCACTGAGTATTTATGATTAAATTATGCAAATAACTCCGCTCCCATCCTTCGTGGGCCCAGATTGTCTAATTAGGATTGATATGGCGAATAGATGTTGGGGAATCTGAATACAAGCATGTCCAAAGAGCAGAAAATTGAAAATGACAAGGCTGGAATCCTTAAAAAGTGTGTAGGCTTTTTTTCCCCCTTCCCTCTCTGTCTAATTCAGCGTAGCTGTATCAGGAGTTAATTTTCCCTGGCTTCATTTCTCGTCTGAGCTGACAGGAAAAGGAATCCATCAGGGAAGCAATCTCAGATGGGATTCCACAAATTTCCTCCACTTGTTTTTTGTCCCCCTCTTCATTTTCATGGAGGCTATCAGGGATGAATCTTCTCCTGAGTAAACATGCAGATGTTATTTCTTCATTGTCAGTGTTTTTGGAGCTCTCTACTCAATATGAAGGACTCCTCCTCAATAATTGAAGTATATTAAGAAAGGAATGTCATCCAACAATAAGTCCTTTGTACTTCTGGAATTTCAGTGAAGTAACGCACATCATATAATCTAACTTTTTAAAAACATTTTTTACTCAGAGTTCGGGAACACTCTCTGCAGATACACGTTCCTTTATATAAAGAGAATATCATGTAATTCAAATGACATCTGGTGTTATGTTAGGAGTGAGCTGTTATTTTTAAACGGCAGGTGATTGCAGAGTAGATGCATGCAAAGAGAGTTTTTGTTAGCATTAAAAACTTTTGATACTAAAGTAGTCAAATATATTAATATTATTTCAAAACATCTTCAGTTTATTGCAGTGCTTTCTTGTTTATTAAAGCCCACACTAGAAATGTGCTGCTCAAACACAGACAGACAGACAGACACACTGTACACTGACACTAGTTTGAGCCAACAGTTACATGTAATTTAACAACCGCCTTGTTCCTTGCTGGGCTCAGTGGTACATCAAAGAAACGTAACCAGGGAGGAAATGACATCGGTTTCCACTCTCTCTTCTTCTGTTGTTAGCTTCAGATGAACAGCACAGCACAGGAACGGCTCCAGTGCCTCCAACAGTATCTATTAAAGGGCTGATTGTTATCTAATCTTTACCTGGCGCTAGCTGGAAAAGCCCTGAAGCTAATGACACTTGAGACTAGCAGCACATTCTGTGGTGGTTCAAAGCAGCTGCTCAGTCAATACCTTCTGATGAAAAACTAAGAAAATGGCCCCACAGCTATTTATGTGAAGTCTGAATTCACTTAGACACCAGAAACATTTTATGCAGTCAATTTGTTGCATTGAATTATAACTAACAATGTGCATAAAGTGAGGTCCTGTTGAGCCAGCAGGCTAGACACGAAGCTGCTCTTGTGTCTGCTTTTTGAATTTTAGAGACTCTGGTGTACAGTTCTGGCATCACATAGTTTGTAGAAATAAATTAAAATCTAAATGAAAAATATAAATTGAAGTTAAATTAAACCAGAATTAGTGAATAACAAGTGATTCTTTTAGTTTATTTTATTTCAGAAACACGTTTCTTTGACCTAATACCAGTTTCCACAAATGGCAAATTTCCAAGCTAGACTCTTGTCTTCTTACATTTATAGGTCATATCTAAAGGACTAGTTCTGGTGGCAGCATTGGACAGTGATCAGCAGCTTGTTCCAGATCTGTCTTTCAAATGATGAAAAAAAATCACTATAACCTTGCTAAATCTGCTCAATCAAAATACAGTCATTAATCCTGAGGTCACTGTCAGCTGAATATTTATTAAATTAGAAAATGAAGAATAAAGTAAGAAGTTATAATGTTCCTACAGTCAAATAAAAAAACAAAAAAAAACCCAAACTTTTTTAAACAACATTATCCTGCATGTATGTTCAGGTTAAAAAAAAAAAAAAAGCAAAAAAAGAATACAAATGTTAAAGACAAAAAGATCTTCTGTGCTGTGTATGAATGTATTATTTGCACAGTAGCTTGATTTTCAATACAGAGTTATTTCAGTTGTCAGCAGTTCAAAGTGAACTAGGCAGCTCGTTCGCTGTACTGTAAAACGATAAGGTCTGCAATTCTGGCTTTTATCCATGGAGATAGCCACACCCATAGCTGCTTCCTGACGGCATTGCACACCTGTAGAGGTTATGAGCGGGGTATCAATATCACCAGGTCAACACATTTTCATCTAACACTGACATCTCTCTTTGCCTTTCACGCTGCCTCTCTGCCTCTGTCTCTCCCCCTCTAAGCCTAGTGAGACTATCGGTGGGAGTCTTTATTGGTTGCAGCGCTTGGGTTTCTCTCCTCGTAGACTCAAATGTCACCGTCTCCCTGATGTTTCTTTAAAATCGCCTGTGCCACCACTTGCTGTGGCGCCCGGCTATTATTACCCTCCTCTTAAAGAGTGACAGTTGGGTCCTCAGAGACATGACACAAACCTCTGTGGATGGAGCTGTAGTGCTGTGTCAAGCCAATGCTCCTAGCCAATCAGATAGCAGGAAACAGACCTCTCTACACCTGGTATGCTATGAGGTTAGCAGAAATAAATCAGGAGTACATGCGGTTCAATTCATAGTTTGAAATGAATGCTGGTTGCCTATGCTTAAAGAAATCATAGATCATATTGTCAGATGTAAAAAAATCACTCAGAAAAATAAAGTTTATGTGATAGGAATCACTTTAACTTAAATCTTTAAACTCTACACTGACCATGCATGTGCTAATGCCTTGAAAGCAGTGTGTTCTAACAGTAACTTGTGTACGTTCCTAGTAATTCCACACTAGTGCAGAAAATACAGCGAGACATGTTCACTATGGGAACAAACATGGTTATGATAATAAAGCAGCCCTTGGCTGAAATGGTCTGTCTACATACATTAATCCGATGTAACTTTCACATTAGGAGTGTGTGTGTGTGTTTCCTTGTGTGCGAGTGTGTGTTAGATGCTCAATGAGAAAGAGAGAGCATGTGTGTGTGAAAGAGAGAGAGAGGGAGAGACACCCTTGCACAACTTCACATATGAATGGTCTTGTGTGAAAAGGAGGATGAATTGAGTCAAGCTGACATAGCATGCCAATAAGCTTTGTCTCATTTCCAATGCCGTATTCATTTGTGCCACAGAGAGATTTATTGCATGATTGACAATTATGAGAGGGTGACCTAGTTCTTTGTGATGGAACAAAAATGGTTTTCATCAGTTGCCTTTGCTGTCTTTTGCATTGTGTGTGTGTATGTGACGGTCCCTGGTAAAGAATAGGGATAGCCTCCATGCAATGAGATACTTTTTTCCCCCTCCAACTATTGAAACTCATGCATTTTTCTAGTAATGGCTTCATATATTTTGCATAGAATCACATCATCCACCATGTCTGTTCCACAGCAGAAAAAATGAATTTCCTACCCCATTAAGCAATGTGAGCTGTCCAAATGGATCACGTTAAAGTGACATTTTTACGAATACTCTTCAATCTCTAACTTTGGTGTAGAAATAAAAAGAAAAGGAAGTAATTTTGCTGTGTGTGAATATATAGATTTTCTACAGCTTTTCACAGCTTACTGTGCTATATTATCAGCTGTGTTATTGTTGCTACTTGATCGCCCAAATCACAAATACACTCTTGTCTATGCTTTTTACTGTTGTGTCTGTCAGTAAAGGGCTTCATTTGAGCCATACATTTCCTGATACCTTTATTCCTTTATGGTTCATTCTACCTGTCTATTAGCTGTGTGTTTGTCAGTGTGTGGTTGTGTGTGTGTGTGTGTGTGGTTGTGTGTGTGTATGTGTGTGTGTGTGAGTGCGTGCGCCCAGTCAAGCTTAGATTACTACGACTGTGAGGAGGAAGTCTCTGCTCCTCCTGGGACTCCTGCTTGACTGGCCCCACAAATGATACAAGCCAGGGTTTAGTTGAGAGTTAATATCCTGCAAAATTGTCCTGCACAGCCTCGGCAGAATGTGGATGATTAAATGACACAAGCATATCAAAAACATTTTTCTCAGACTAGTGGCTGTTAAGTGTCGCGCCGGTGCAGCCCGTCTCCCAAGGTTACCATTAAAAAGAAAGGAATATTCAGTGGGAAATGGGTGTCATTGAGCTTTGATTGTATGTGCGTGTGGTTGTGTGTACCTGTATGAGTGTGTGTGCGTGCATACTTTAGATGTTTTGTCTAATGCCCTGTTTGAGTGGTAATAATATCTCAATAGGATTTCAGGGTCTCATTGAGAGGTTTGGTAGAAGGTTGAGAGGACATATGCTAATTGTGCCTGAGAAGACTCGTCTCTCAGAAACATATCCCACTAGACTTTTCCTTGTACACTGGATGCCAGACTTCCCCCAGTGACAAAAAAAGGCTTGAGGCTCCAAGCGATCCATTTTATCCTTTCTTTTTCAAAGGATGCAATGCTTTGTTTTAACCTCCGCAGGAAAGGAGATGAAAGGCAGTGTAATAAAGCCAAAAGGTCTTTCTGTAGTTATCAAATGGCCTTTCACTCCTGACCTTTAAGATGCCACAGTAGGAACTGGAGACAATGCTAGAAATACAGATCGGATTGCAGAGATCAAACACAGCTTTGTATAGTTTACTTGTACGGAGAAGAAAGAACAACCTTTCACAGCTCATCATTTGAACATAAGGAAAATAAAAGCCAGAAAATATTTGGAAAAGAATGAACTGTCTTGTCAGCACCTGCACAGATCAAACACTTAAAAAGTTAAAGCAATGCAGCATCGGATACATCAGGGTTCTGAGGCATTTCTTTATTTCTTCCTTAACCAGATATGCTCTTGCCACAGCAACAAGCTTTGTATGAGGGCATTCATAACCATCTGGGAATAGGCTATTGAATGTGTTTGTGTGTGTGTTTGTATGTGTGTAAACTTTGCAATGCTCTTTATATTATGTATCATTGGTGTATAATAGAACCTTTTTACACACTTGTGACATTTGCCTTTCCTGTTGCTGCATGTCAAGTAAGTTAATAGTATTAGCATACAGTTGATTCTACTCACCAAAAAGCCTTTCACAGTGCATAATTAGAGAGACAAAGTCAAAGAGTTGCAAAGCTTAAGAGGAAATGGTTGTGTGGATCTCAAGTCCACTGCACTTCTATTCAGAGATCACTTGGTTTATGTTGAGTTTCAGAGCTGTATTATTTGTAGTCTCAAATCTTAAAGCCCCAATTTACACATAAAATGATTTTGCATTAATACGGCTGCTGCGGCACAATTTAAAGTTAACGGTTACATGTGTGATGGGAGAGGTTCATGATCAGGTTATTCAAAATGACAAGCTGCAGCACTGTAATGACAAGCCTACAGTACTCAGCAGTCCATGTTTTCAATCACATCCATAGACGGGCTAAATACAGAGACCGCTAATCATGCTCTTAGATGTAGAATGTTATCAGGATGCAGGATGGCACCCAGCATTCCTGTCATTCTCAACATTCTACAGAGCGGCACTTGCACTTTGTGCGTGGAGTGTCGGTGCCTGTGGACCCTGAAGGGCTCAGTGTGAGAGGCCCAGTCGGGGCTCTGCAGGGCCAGGCCTGTTGACAGTTCCTTGGCACTGTTGTCTCAGCAGGAAGACATCAGTTGGAGCAACAGAGAGCCTGTGGATGAAGGCCGTCTGGTCAGCAGAGAGAATGGAGTTGGAGAAGATTAGGCTTCACCCACGGGTCATTGTGTTCCCAGAGCAGGCCCGAGCCCATCGGCCTCAGTATTGTTAAAGGGAAAGGTCAGGTCCAACGACCAGGCTAAGCCTATTAAACAACCTGCACCGCTTCTTCCTTGAAACCTGACTGTGCTTTCCTTTAACTACCGAGTAGGGGGAAAAATCAGCTTTGAACAGCTGAGGTCGGCCATATCCTGATGTGAACTGGAGACCACAGCTAATTGAAAAGAATATTACTGTATACTCATATGAAAGCATTGCAATCATGCTTATTTATAACACCAGACAGCTATTTCATATTGCATGTTTCCTTTTTTTTACATACGGCTAATTGTTTTACAGAGCCCTCCAGTTGGTATGCTGTACGGTATGTGCGCTAGGCTGCCAGAGGTTTGCTCTGACAGATCCTACCAGTGTCGAACAAATCCTCACATTTATATCCTCTCAGTACTAAATGCTTATGTACCGCATTCATAAGGTCGTCTGAGCCCCAACACACTCCCATAAGTCTCCTTTAGCTGTAGTGATGGCTGGTGTCAGGGATGTCTGCTGAATGAAAGGAAACACAGGCAGATAGCGTTTGATCCGTGATGGAGATGAGTCCACATAGGAGTAGAGCTAGTGATTAATAATGGTGCATCTGGGTAAAAAGGATGTCATCCCTTGGACGTCTAATGAAAGCTCTTGAACATATCTGGGTGAGGCGATATGTTGACAGTGGATGATGCAAATGAGGCTAAATGTGAGAGGAAACCTGAAATGAATCACCCTGCTGTCTCTGTGGCGTTTGTGTGAGCGTACGCGCCCGCGTGTGTATGTGCCCCGACTAGCAGCCAGCCGTTTACGCCGTACAAAGCTCGGTGTGACACTCTCCCTCCTTTGTCTCAAACTGCTAACTGTATTTAATTTCACATCTTATCGGGCCGGGCTTTGTCTGTCTGTGAGTCTCTGCACAGTGGAGGCGACCCCCGGAGATAAACTCTGTCAGGCTCTGGGGTGATTTATTAAATTCTGATTTCTGTGAAGGACTTTAATGTCGAGGGGGTGGGAAGAGCGGGAGGGTGGACGGGGTGTTGGTGGGGGGCGGGGGAGTGGTGTGGGGGAGAAAATATGTCGCAGGTGTCTCTGCCAGCTCCGGGCACTGTTCTCTCTCCATTACCAGCATTGTTAGGTATAGAGAGGCAGGAGAAAAGAGAGAAGTAGGAATCTATGCTGAATTTCCTGTCTTTGTTGTGGCAGTGGGCTTGTTTTTTCCCTCTGTTCCAGGCCAGAACAGCAGTATCAAATCACACTTGTTTGGACTGGAGATAGCGAATGGAGTGTGGAACGCAGGTCAGTTTCATTGAGGGCTGGACCCAGCTCGGGTTATATTTTCATGCTAATCTTCCTCATGACACCTGAATGGGGCTCTAACCCTCTATCCAAATCTATTAGGGAAAATCCTTTGACCCTATCGGCCTCCTTATCCCCCCTGATATTTGAATGAAGCCTGATGTCAAGACTTGTGTAACATTTTTTGACGAGTGCAGCAGATTTTATGGGCAGCTATTACAGCCTATCTGGACCCAGTCCTTCATTTTAAAATATTTTCTTAAGCACACCTCGCAGGTCAATTGTGACTGTGCTGAAGCTCAACATGTTAATTTTAATATGATTTTATTCATCTCAAATGCATCAGCTCCTCCCCCTTGAAATCTATTTTACATTTCTCTTTCATATCACCTTAATCTAAATTGATGTGTTATCATACATGGATCTCAGAGGAGAGGATCAAATAATGACTGTCAGTGGTGCATGGTGAACTGTGTTTTTGAACGTAATTTGGTCCTCTACATTATAAAATACGCTTTAAAGCTAAGTCACAAGGTGCTTTTCATAGGACCTTTCCCTTTTTGAGAATTGTTTTTTAAACAGAGAACAGAGCTGTAAAAGTGATGTGTTGCTTCCTCTGATATCTGTGAAGCAGTTTGATCAAAAGGTAATATTGGTGAGGGGGCTTTGCTGGTTCTTGTCTCCTGCACGTTACTTCCCAAAGGGCTCTTTTCTCTGTGACACCTCGATTCTCCAAAGCGATGAGTGGATGATAAAGAGTTGTGGATTCCATATATTTATTTATTGCTCGTATTGAAGAAGTTAATAGAAGACTGTGGGCTGTGATGCGTGAAGGGCTGCATGGGACAGGACTTCTTGTCTTAGATGCAGAACTATAGAAAGCCAGGCTGAACGCATACATCAAACCACACAGACGTGCGCGTGCACAACCACCCACACACACACAGATGCTCTTTATCAAATAGTTTACCCCCTCTCTTTCTTTCCCTTCCCATTTCTCTTTACAAACCAGGGCGTCTCCCACTCTTGGGGTAGCTATTAAATCAAACCTCGATGATGAGTTTGCAAAGGCAGAAACTCTCAACAATCCTACTTGTTCCTCTGCAGAACTAAACACCCAGAGCTCAGTAGCCCCCCAAAAAATAGCTCAACAAGATCAGTTTAAACACACTTTCTGCCTTGCAGATGCAGAGTTTGTTTGACCTAGTATGCAAACCCTGGTTAGCAGGTTTGATTGAGTGGGGCCGGGGATCTTAGGGCCGGCTCCTCTGATACCTACGTCTCCCTGTCTCCATTGTTCTCTGCAAGTCAGCATCTTTTGTCTTTGCCACTGATTTGTCTTTTGATCTGTGCAAGTGATTTATCTGCATGGAATCGTTTTTCTCTCTGTTCCCCCTCAGGAAATTTGGAATGAGGCTGGCCTAACCTTGCCAGGGCCAAACAAAGCCCGAGAGCTGATCTCATGTATTTTGATGCTGTTTGTGAAAACGACACACACACAGCTCAGACTTTGAGAGAGATGAAAAAAACAGAGAGAAAAAAGCACCCTGATGGTGTCTGTTGTTTTGTGTTTTTCCTCCAACAGATGTAAGTACCTCGAGCACAATTTCCATTTGGAAGTGACATGTTTTTCAAACTCGAAATTATTAAATGGTTGTAAGTGGAATTAAGTGGATACTTTTCATGCAGGCTACTAGACCGCTCTGTACAGAGACCCTCTGGGAGCGTAAACTCCTGCTCACTGTGGCTGAGATCACCAGGTAGAGCTGATGGAATGGGGACCTTGATGTCTTCTGACTGCAACAGTTTTCCCTCTGTTTGCCTGGTTAAAAAACGCCAGAGGTTCGGGGGATCGGAGTTGACAACCCTGAGGGGATTGGAGCTGTTTGCCTTGTGTGCTTTTTTTTCCACCCGCCCTCATGTGCAGCTGTTATAGCCTCCTCCCTCCTCCTACCAGCTGCCAGAGAGAGAGAGAGAGAGACACACACATAGAAAGAAAGAGAGAGAAAGGGAAAGAGAGCCTTAGTGCAAGGGAAGGGTAGGAGGGAAGCGGGGGGAGTAAACACAACCACTCAACACCTGCTGCCCGGTGAAGAGAAAAGGTGTGTGCAAGAGAGAAGCGAGGGGGGGGGGGAGAGACAGAGATAGGTGGTTAGGGAGAGGAGACATGAGTACAAAAGCCTCAGAATGTGTTAATGTGGGAGTGAGGACTGTGAAAAAACAAAGATTAGAGGAGAGACAGGTGGGGGATATGCAGGTAGGCTACAGTATCACACTCAAAACCTTTGGTATTCTAAATGCTCCCTCATGCACAAGGTCTGGTTATCTTTAGTTGTAATCTTTGAAAATAAAAATAGGTATCTTTGTTCCAAAGGCAGGCGTCTCATTGCTCCAGATGTTTACGTGCTTTGATCAACATTGTTTTGGGGTTGAGGCCCAGCCTGTTTGTCTGAGATCTCCTAGAGAGGAAACTTTTCCTCAGCAACGCTAATTATTTTTCCATCACCGCTCCGTCACCAGTGAGAACTCGTGTCCACTTCGCCTTTCAGGCAGCAAATAGAGCACGTAACACTAGGAAAGGATAACGCTGTTGTGAGAGTGTTTGCACAATTAATGTTGCAAAGATAGCTTTCATTTTTCAACAATTTCCTTGTGAATTTAACAAATACTATGGCGTAATACCGTTCAGACATCAACGATAAGATCGCCACTGAAAGTTTGTGCATGCGAAGGTATTTGATTCCTGTCCAAAATATGCATATGCATTTAAATCAAATGGAGTAAGCAATCTTTTTAATCAGCCATTTTCTCTGTATCAGAGAAGTGCAGAGTTCCCCTCTGTTCCATTTGGGACTGAATTGTCAATTGGCTGACATTATCTAAACAAGAAATATTAAAACTAATTAAAGAAATGTCTCTGTAAAATCTTGATAAGGCTGAGGTTATTTTTTTTTCTTTCTCTCTCTCTCCAACTGCTGCACTGTACTCTGTTAGGAGACTTGCCACAGGCCTGTCTGAGCAGAGGAAGTTATGAAACTCCTACTGCCATATCATTTGCACAAGGAAGTTTCAGCCTGTTCCTCTGGCTCTGTTGACTGGAGTCCATAAAACAGCTTTATTAAAAATGACACCATTCCATGTATTTGCTCAGTGGCCGCTCATCTAGATTAGGTCATATGTTGCTGTGTAGTGTGGCCAACAATAGCCAGAGTTTATGACAGATAGCAGCTGTCTGGGCTGACTGCGTTGTGATAACATATTGCATACTGTACATCTCTAAATCTGCTGCCTTCTCATCGAGATAATCTGCTTCTGTTTTCAACAGAAAACTGTCTCGACCACAATTCAAAAGCAAGTCAGTGCTGTTCCAATTTCCTGTAACCAACTGCACGATAGTAAATCATGAAGCTGAAGTGACACGGCAAATGCTGTACAACTCAACAGAATTTGAGGCTTGTTCTGCAGAAATTGATGTAACACTGTTACTTTGTATTGCTCAAGCTGAATACTTGAGTTAAATACTCCAATGAGGAAATAGCCACATATTTCTCAACCAAAGCACAGTTTCATCTTGATAAAAGGCCTAAAATCTGTACCATCATGATAACACAAAGCATAACATCAGTTGTCTGCAACGTATGTCTGTGTGCGTTTACAGGAGTGCTTGTGTGTGCATGCCCATGGATGTATAACACAACACCACAGAGGGAACACAGAAAGGAGGGGGGGTGAGCATTCAGAATTATGTTATGGCTGCCTCCTGTTTAGCTTTTCCCAGAGCCCCAGGCGACTGGAAAGCATCAAGGACACCTGGGTGCGACTTTATTAAAGTATGAAATGAGAGGTCAGTGACGCGACGGTCCCACACATGACATCCTGCTGCTGGCCCTTTCTTCCCTACCTCCTCCCCTCAGCCCAGGGCTCTGATGACTCCTCTATGAAAGTCTGTTTCATTAATCCCCCTGAGGGACCCCTCAACTGCTCTTTCTGCCGCTGATACAAATTTAATTCCTGATAGGTCTGTTAGATGGAAGCCGCGTCTATCAAGGCTTTTAATTAATGTGGCACTACTCTCGGTGTATCGCAGTGTTTATCTGAAATTCATGACCAGGGCGAGGACGGACGGGATTGTTCAAAGATGGCTTGTTTTCCCTTTTTGGTTGAAATGTGAATTTTAATTAGACACGGTTGTTACTCTGAGGGGTTGTAAAAGGGGGCTCTGTGCTTGTTACAAGGAGGCATGTGTGTGCATTGTGTGTGTGCAAGGTAACGGCAGGCTTTATCTATTCACTTACTGTCACACCTTTCCAAGGTGTTTATTTTTCCTTATTAATGCTCCAGTATTTTGAAGGAAAACAATGTTGTGAATAGGTTCAGGAAACTACCTACAAAAGTGCAAGTGACTAAATTCTTTGGGCTTCACTGTAAATCCAGAGACTGACAATGGGCTGGCCCGACAACTGTTTGTATTGGCAGGCTATTTCCAGCCTAATAGCTGTACAGTATCATTGTCAGCCTCTTATCATGGCAGGCACAGCCCTTTCTGACACACTGACACCTCAATGGTGTATGTGTTTGTGTATCTTTGTTTGCATGCATACATCTATGTCTGCAAATTATATCAATGTTTATGCATAGTTTTTATTTATGTATGTATTTATGTCAAGCTGTTTGTCTAGGAAGAAGATTGAAATGACGAGTCTCCATAACTCCCTTTATTTAAAATGTTCCCCTTTTTAGCTGGCTTGCCCCTGAGTGTGTGAGGGAAAGTGTCACAGAGAGAGGAGAGACCGTGAAAAGCCCATCTCTAGCTGTATCCTCACTCTCTAATAGTGGGGATGGTGCCTTGAGATGGTTCTGATGGAAGATTATCATTTGCGCAGCACACTTGTTAGTACCATCCTTATCCCTGAGTCTCGTTCGTGCTGAGGCTAATTTGTATGCTGTCCTTAATGGTTGTGTTTGGGTTAGTTCTGAGTAGCACAAAGCCTTTAATTGTGAGGTTTAACATTTTGCAATTAAAATCTCCCCTCATTGCTCTGAGGAATGAATGAGCCGTCTTTGATGTGCTTTAATCAGCCAAGATGTATTGTAGTTTAAGAAGCATAAAGATGCCAGATACATTTCTGATTTTAAATTGACACACTCTTCCACCTTTGAAGATGATAGTTTTTTTTCTCTCCCCGCTGGCTTAAAGCAGCGAAAGCTCAGTCCCTTGAACCCCACTCTCAGATTCTGGGGCACAGATCTCTATCTCCCATTCTAAAGTGGCCAAACAGGATTAGGAAAAGGAGCGCTTCTATTTCACCAGGACCAAGGAAGCATACACAATGATTCACCAGAGCTTGACTAAAGATCTTAGATGCACACTGTGACTGTATCAGCTGTTATTTTCTCACCTGTTAGCAGGGCTTTTAGACATCCTCTATAAGACATGCTGATGCGATCAAAAGAACATTTTTAAAAAGCACACACCAATACAAATTGTTATTTAGATGTTTAGATTTTCTTTCTGTGTTTTTTTTTTTTTATTGCTAATTTCTGTTGCACCATTAGCAAGTGCTGGAGAATGTAGATTATTGTGCCTCTCTCCAGAGGTATCCTTGTTTTGCTGTATTGTTGTTGAACAAAAAACCTCATTAAGATCAGAGGGAAAAAAGAAAAATATTCTTATTGGAGAAAAAGAGGTGGCAGTTTGATGAAGGCTGATTGGGAGCATCTGGAGGCTGTTTTCAGAGGACGTACCCCGAGTGAGCAACCCTGGCATTTAAGAACGGCCTGCTCCTAGAAACTAAAAATCTCCCAGCAAGCAAATTAACGGGAGCAGGGATTTGGTAATAATGGAGGTTCTCGGCTTTTGTTTCACCGTGACAGATGGACAGTGTGTGCTCAAATTGAATTTGGCTTTAATTGCATTGTGGCGTTTATAATTTATCTGCTCCACAGATTTTGTTTACAGGTTTATGGGGTCTTGAAATGCGTGTTTGTTCTCTTTCCCTCTCTTCTACTTTTCCTCTCTTTTCTCTCCCTCCTCCTGTGTGTGTGCGTGCGTGTCTGTGTGTACGTGTCGGCCAGATCCTTTTTCATCCTCCACTACAGCAGGATAAAGGACACTGTAATTCTCTGAGAGTGTGGTGTTCATTACCGTAGCAGTTTGCCCTCCAGGGTGAATGTGTTCAATAAGTGAGATTGTCTTTTTTCCAATATACACTTAAACGGTATAAGATTGCAAATGTAAGCTTCGTAGTGCCCGTCTGCTCCAATGCTCAATGTTCAAATCATTTGGATCACTTGGATAGGTGAACACAATATAATCAAATATCTCTCCTTTTGAATAACTCCTGCCCATCCACACAAGGACATGCGTGATAGCAGGGCATACACTGGCAGGCACATGCACACACAAATATATATATATATATCTATATATATATGTGTGCACACATTTATCCATTTAGTTGTACAAGAGAAAAGAGCCCACTTTACTTATTTTCTCCTGGGTGCCTGTGTAATTCTACATATATTGAAGTGCTTCTGTATCCAGGTGGGCTGCTTGGTTGCTTCTTCCCTTTCATGCAAATAGGGGCAGATACTTGAGAAGCTGAAAAGCTTGTTTGTGTTTCTTCAGAAGAAGACTAAACATAATATATCCAGTCTGACATATTAAGCTCGACAAGCTACTCTGCAATGCAGTGATTACTCAAATCTCATTCTCGACATGAATATAAAGCCAGTACTTTGTCTCATTAATTTGTGCAGTATTTTAGCTTTCTTCTTTTTTCTTTGCACAGACCTCCTGCTGCATCTCGCAGTGGTGATAAAGATTATATGCTTGTCTCCTGCTCCATCTAGCTCTTCTCTCCTCTCCTTATCCTAGCCTCTGCCACCCTCTAATTGATGCACCCCTGCCAATTTACACTTCAGCCCTGGCTCTGACCCCTATTAACTACCTGGCCTCACTCTCCCAGGGAAAGCACTGCGTTCAGGGAGAATCCTCCACCCCCAATCAACTCCTCTTAAGACTGCCGCTAAACACATTTTCATACTCAGCCAGCGAGAGAGAACTCCACTTCACACTCTGGCAAACTTTTATCTGGATGAGTGAAAAGGATAAGCCAAGCTGTGCTTTTTCCCTAAACGCATGGTGTCCCACACCACAGCAGTTTATCATGGGCAAGCCTCAGGGTCATTTGACAGAGGTTATTTATTTATTTATTTTTTCCCCTGTCCTCAGATTACTGTCCTAGTAACACTGCACCAGCCACTTGTCATTGTCTGTTTTTCACTTGTCCTAGATCGGGAGTATTTTGAGGAATGTCCGCTCTGTTCTCTGTACCTGTCCCAGAAGTCAGCCCATGTGGGTTGTGAGAAAGAAAGAGAAAGTGATCTGTGTGCTTCACCAGCATTCGAGCGCCTGTGTCTCTATCAGCTATGGCTTATTTGTGGTGGGCTTAGCCTGGCATTCCTACTCCGCGTTTCACTTGACCTGATGTTATGTCATCACGATAGTTCTCCAGGGGTCCAGACTCTGTGCTGATTAAAGGACAGCAGATAATCATGTGTGTGTGCTTGTGTATATGTGTGTGTGTGTGTGTGTGTGTGTGAGCTGCTGATTGTCTATGTTTATATTTAGATAATATGGCCAACTGAAGTGGACATATTTAGAATAGGAATTGCTGGGATGGGGACACTTTCACAGGGGTTAGTCACGTAGTTACATTTTTGCAGCAGACATGGTATGTGTACAAGGTAATGAAGTAGGGAATCATTCTGTGTTCTTGATTAACAGTAATCACAAAGCAACTGAAGCGTGAAAAATGAATTTGTTTCTTGCAATGCAGAACAGTTTCAGAACACACACAGCAAACTTATTAATTATACAACGCTGTTGAGCAAGCAGAATAATATTTTTAAATGCTGTCATGTTTTGTCTGCTTAATTGTAAGGTATTGCACATGGTTTCTTCCCATTAAAGTTGAAGAGAGAAAGAAAACCCAGCAGTTAGTTTTAGCCCCACCCCCCCCACCCCCCAGCTCCACTGAGTAGCATTGCGGCTGTTTAGCCACTTTTCTCTGGGCAAATTGTTTTTGTGACCCATGGAATGTAAGAGGAAATGCTTCTTTCTCATTGGCGGTCCCCCGGGTGTGGAGGCCATGGCCCCTGTCATCGGCCCCAGTGCACACACAGACACACACGCACGCAGACACACAGGCGCAAACAGGATCACTCTTTGCTGGAGGAAAGCAATCCACCACAGGAGAGGGACCTCCAAGCCTTTTTATAGCACCAATACTCCACCTCTCCACCCCAGGCTCCCAGACGTGACATCACAACAATCAGAGATCATTTTCATGGGTATCATCATAACCACACATGCACACCAAGAAAGATACTCACAGTCTCTCTCTTGATTTCTTTCTGCATTGTTATTTACCCTCCTCCTCTCTTTTTTTTCTTTACGCCTTCAGCTTGTGCACAGAGTAATCATTAGTTAACCCTTGCTTTTCAGACCAGATAGCGTTAATTTTTTTTTCCAACTCCCTGAAAGAGAAGTTAAAACGTAATCATGAACAGTCCCAATTCGAAAAGGATTTCCCTAGAATGTGCAATGAAATATGCTCCTCAGATCAATTAAGTGTTTACAGCCTGTAAGAATAAGCAGCACAATAGAGAAGCTGTCTCTTCTGGGCCCCGGAGGCTACCGTAGCAATGTTTCATTAAGTGCACTCACTCCTGTGGCCCCCTATAAACACACATTAATTAAGGCACACAGAAACACAGTCTCTGAGCTTGCACTATGGTAATGATGATATGACCCCAAAAGGAGAGGTGCACCAGGGGTCAGGGAATAAAAGCAGGGAGCGTTTAATGCCAGAGCTTGGCTGATCTGCAGAAACACGGTCTTAACTGGTCCAATTCAAATTAGGCCAAGATTTGCTTAATTGGCTAATTTAGATGTGCATGAATGTAGATTCATTTCCAGCAGTGAGTATGGCCAGGCTGTGTTTTCCCCTCCCATAAAAATAATGATGAGGGTCAAGATGACAGTTTTCTCTATGTCAGCAGTCATCACCTGATACAATAATTCCTGTGTACGGACAAAACAGCCTAATATTAATAACTTGATAGTCTGTGTCGTATTTTCATATTACATTTAGAGAAGTTTATTATGCACTGTTAGATTGCCAAAAATAATTAATAATCACATAAACACTATACTGATCTCTCATACTTCATAAACAGAGTCTGAACATATGTCGTCTGACACACTACCATGTGAGATTGAAGATTTCCTGAACTGAGAGCTTAATTTTAAACCTCAGTACAAAACGTGCCTTGTAGACATTCTGCAACTGACCTAAGTTCAGTCCTTACTCATCTCTCAAATCATTTTAGTTTCAATAGCAGTCACCTCCCATAGACAGTTTAGGTAGATTTGTCAGTGGCAAATGGGTGTCATCAATATGATTCCAAACATTGACATTTTCTTTGGTGGGCTAAGTGGAAAGTCCCATCCCATCCTCTCAAGATCTGCAGCTAGAGGCCAGGGGGCTGGTATCCATCTTTGTAACAGTGACTATGTTGGAGGAGGAGGTGAAGGAAGAGGAGGCGAAGAGATGGAGGGGAGGGAGGCAGCATGTCAATGAGCCTGCCCAGTGTCACTGAGCACCACACAGAACAGCCATCTGGAGAATCAAAGACTCCTACCATCTGGCTGCCTCACCCACTCTCTACCCCCACAGAATAAGAATCAACCAGATAGTACTTTGCCGTAACACTCCTTGGCCTTTTGCAGAAAAAAGTCAGGTAAAACTGCATTCAAGTTAAAAAAAAAAAAAAAAAAGAAGAAGAAGGAAAAAAAAACACGCCTGTCGACATTTAAAAACATGGTTAAAGAAAACAGGTTTTTGATTTCCTGTGTGTACACCTCACTTTTCTTGTGGGAGGGGGGATGTAAGATAGCATTGACCCTCATTCGTCAAGCCATCATATGTTAAAACCAGACTTTAAAATGAACATATGCTCATTCTACGCCAAACCTGATATTTACTAATTCTGTCTTTGTTTCACGGTTTAAATCAGTCTCACATCTGCTCAGAAAACACACGTTCACTTTTCAGATCTGTAGTATATGTTTGAATAATGCATAGAAAAGTTGTGGAATAACAATATTTAATATTATCCTCATGCTTTATAACAAAAAATGACCTCATTTTTTTTCCTAATCATATTTCAGACGTGAATTACATTTTAAATGCTAATTTACTAATAATTAACAAAACAAACAAAGCTTTCCAAATGTGCAGAATTTAAGCGATCGTGATCTGTAAATGATTCCGTACAGTTCTGACAGTGTAGCCTCTAACCTCTCAATTCATGACGTCCCAGGATCACTTGACTCTAGAGTCTTTCCTCTTTTCAGTAATACTTTTGTCCTTGATTCTTTGCAGATATAATAGATGTCTAAGTCTTTAGTGAAACTTGAAGTTCTGCTTAAGGAGCTAGAAACTGTAACATAACTAAAACTTAAAACTTAAAGGAGTCCTTCAACATTGAACCAGTCTTGCTGAGTGGGCCTTCAAAGGCTTGATTTAAATTATGTATGCTCTGTAAGTATGTATTTGGCAGGAAAGAGCGGGGTGAGGAGGAGGGATGAACGCTGAAAAGTCGTCAGCCATATTCCAAAATGCCATTTCCGTGTTGCTGAGGTACCATTGTTTACAGGGCTTTGATGGAGAGGTGCCCTGATCGCCACTAGCTGTTTCTCTCCCTCTCTCTTTTTCTTCCCCCTCTTAGTTTGAGAGAAATCTCCTGACGCTGTAAAATGGGCAATGATGACATATGTGGATGCAGGCCTGTTCATATCTTTGTGGGGCCTTTAGGGAAATAAATATCTGAGAACATTCAGTGAAATGAAGCTCACTCAATAAATCACCATGACACAATAAACACTTCTGGCACATGAACACCCCCCTACCCACCATCCCCTGGTGCCCAGCCCCCTCACACACGTACACACAAACACACACACATATGTATGCACACACTCTCCTCTCAGACACCACCTACCTCTCCCCGCCTCTTCTTGTGCTACCAAATGGTGCCTCCCCACAGGCCAGTAAATCAAATCCCAGCACAAATACAGTGGGAATTTATTTGGAATGGGCTTTTGTTCTCTTTAACGCCTGATTGTTAGGCCGACTAGGTCGCATGATAAATTTTGAGCAGGTTGTTTCTGTGCAATAGCTGTGTGTTTGTTGCCCCTTGTACCGAACATGAATCATACTGCCTTTAAACTCCACTCCTTTGACCATTTACACCCAGTGTAGATAATAGTTATTTAGCTGGAGAAACACAAAGGAAATTGCTTCACAAAATCTATTTTTTCCCCAATATTGTCACTCAGTGGGTCTCTACAGTAGATGGTGATGCTTTATGTCAGTCATCAAGTGTCTTTCCATACACCTGTTTTCATGTACATTTTCAATTTGCACTTTAAAAATGGAAACACTTGGAAAAAACTGTCAAAATGTCGTAAGCAGTTTTTATGCTCTGCTGAGGTGGAAAAGTTGTATTGATAAAAGCAAAATATAAAATTGCTAAGGAAACAAGCTAAGTGAATTAATCGTGATGTACATGAGGCATGTGACTTAAGCATCCACCAAAGCTTCCACTTCACCGAAGAGACAAAAAAAAACCTGTGGCAGATGAAAACATCAGATCTGGGTGGAGCGATGAGGAGACTGTAACCTTCTGTTAAACAGAAAAGCCATATTTGCATTTTGTTTTCCACATTGTTTTCGTTTGTTGTCTTGAGGTTTCACTGGCGCTGTTTTAATTACATCATCTGGTTGCGCTCTCTTCTTCAGCAGTAGCGTAATAGCACCCAAATGGAGAATTAGTGCCATCAGTTGTTTGATGCGCTCAAATGATAATATTTGCAAAACAGTAGTGAATTGAAATGCATGTTTATTTGGCTTGAATATTTGTTTAAAACTCTTTGCAAACTCGTCTGTAGACACAAGAAACATGGTTCAACTAGTCAAAAGAACAATATTGCACATTTTAGTATACTGTATAACTTTTTATAAAATGAATTAGTGAATGGAAAAAGTAAAAGACTGTTGGGGTGTGACACCTCCTGAGTGACACTGTGAGGACTCAGCTTTTCCCTTTGCTCATAGACACCCAGTCAGTCTCATATGGCAGCCGGTGTTTATGCAGAAGTAATATAAGCATTAATGTAACAGGCTAATTGGTTTATCAGTGTTTGCTATGGTAACCCACATAGAAACAGCCCCTTAAACAATTATATTTTTAAACTGCTGGCCAGGATATATTTTGCTTTATCTATGGGCACCGTGGATATGATTGCTCACTGTTATAAATGGCACATAGTTAGTACACGGAGAGAAAGACATTGTTTACACTAGGCCTCATGCGGTGAATCTGTCCAGTGTAAGGTAATCTGCAGTAATAAGCTCCATTTGTTTTGTTTAGCTTTTAAGCTGAGGGAGAGAGGAAGGGAGAGGGGAGAGTGAAAAAAAAATCTCATTTCAAATCCTACCCACCTTCTTATCTCTATTTGTTCAGTTGTTTTTAATGCCACATACTGAAAGAATTTCAATGGCTGTTTTGCCATGAAGTCATTTGTTATCCTTCAGCGGGCTTTCGTCTCCCTATTGTGTGACAGCCCCCGAGTGCTCGAATCCTCCAGATGGAGCAGGTCAGACACACACAGACTCACTCACTTACATGCAGAAAGACACACACACACACTCACTCACTCACTCACACACACACACACACACACACACACACACACACACACACATGCACGCTCACTCACAGGCAGGTTCACACACTTTCTTTTCAGTGGTTGACATAGATCTACTTGGATTGTGACATATACGGAAATGATAATGTCATTTTTGGCAATTTGTCTTTCCCCCACTTTTCTGTTAGTTGGAAATGTGGCTGTTAAGAGCCGCCTGGCAGTTGTACAGCCCATGTCATGTTTACAAACAGTCCAAATGAAAATGTTTCACAACAGTATTCTCATTTTACACATATTGTCAGTTGGCCTGTTACTCACTTGCAGATTTTCCCTCCAAAAATTTGTGGATGCCTCACAGAACAGATGCATCTGCTTTGTCTTATTTGGCAATTACACTCATCTAAGGAGTTATGCCCAAAAAGCAAAACACAATGAATGCGAAAGTCTTTATTCTGGAGATGAAACACATTATGCTTCCTCTCTCTTACTTAGTTAATAAGTTATACTCTCCGAAAAATAGGTTTCTTTTATCATTATACTGACTTTTTCTCTTGTTTGTCTCCCCTTTTATCTCTTTTTCCATGTGGTGTCCCGCTCCTTTCCTGTTTGGATCTTCTGATGCACAGGTTAGTAGTCTTTATGCTACCAAAATGTAAAGTACACCTAACTACACCTACACTTAATTCTCTGATATATTATTATTCATGTTTTTATTTTATGTTTTTAAAGAAATTATTATTTGCCTCTTTACTTTTTAAACATATAGTACACATATTATCTGTCACTTAATTTTTAAACTGACAACCTTTTCCATATGTTCTACTTTTCACCACGTAATATAACACATATTGTCTGCAAGAGACAGATGGCATGTGCATGTGCAGTTTCAGTTTTTTCTGCATTAGAGAGAGTGTAAAGCAGGGTTACAGGAAAATGTATAATAACATTTTCTGCATGAAAACAACAGGTGCAGTTCAGTCATTTAGTTACATTTGCCAGTGATGGCAATAAAGGTAAGAGTAGGTTCCATAACAAGTAGAACGTAATAACCCTAACAGCCATCCTTAAATGATTTGATTGACTCATGCTAGACCTCATCGCTCTATTTTAAACCTAATGGAGTCTGGGTATAATTTGACCAAGCCTTGATTGACAGCCCCTTTCTCTATCTCAACAGTAACCCCTGACGATGTACATTAGAGTCGGATTAAAGCAAGGTGCTAACGCATATTAAAAAATTAAGCCAAGCCAGTGGACTGGCAAAGCTCCCTTTTTTCTCCCCCCCCTTTTTTTTCCCTCTGTTCCATGCAACTCCTTTTGGACGGTCCAGCATTAAAATTTCAATGGAATCAAGTAGTGATAGGGACTTGTTAATACAGCTGCAAGTTGCCCTTGTGAAAGAAATCAAATGACACAGTGCAGCAGGCCACAGTGAAGAGACTGATAGGACATTATACTGCTTACACAGAGCCAAAGAGCCTTGCAAAAGGGAGGCAAGGATATAACATCACATACAACAATGTAGCCTTCATAACTAGGTGCTTAATTTGTCAAAATGCCTCACTTTTGTCTAGGGCATATTTTACAGTGCCTCAAGCCCTTGGCATATTTAAGAGGACCATAGTAGTTTTTCCTGCGGCAGGATACCAGGCTTATTGTACTGCTTCAGCTGCTGTAAATAGTAGTAAATCTTTAGTGTTGCATTTATTCTAGCATGACACCAAAGCCTCCCACTCAAAATGATTTAATGTAACTTATTTGATTCTGCTTCCCTTCATTTGGGGATTTTGTGAAGAGTCTGGTTTGAAGACAATGTACTAACAAAAGATTGTTTTAACAGCTGCATGTCTTTGATTACACGCTTCTTTGAAGTATCACTTTAACTTAGCCTTTGAACTTGGATAGAGATCAGAAATGAATCTAGCTTCTTTTTGATGTAAGAGGAGGGGATTTTATTGTTGAAATGTTCATAAACTGCTTCCAACCGTTTAGAGAACAAGCTCAGTGTTGATTTTTAAATTGAGGCAGGAGAAGGGGAGGGAGGCACAGGGTTTGAAGAGAGGAAAGGAGGGAGGGTGCTGGTCTTATGTTCATGTGCACCCAATGAAAAGGAAAGGAAAACAACGGCTTTTATTCTGCTCTATAGAGGAATGTTCTCAGATACAGTCTTCAAGTTACTCCAAAGTCTCAAGATCCGCATTTGCTAGTGTGGCTCATTAGGACAATATGCCATCCATATGTTTCACTAAATGATCGTTATATCAGTTTTCCCACTTGTAAAAGCATTGTACGTGCACAGAATCTGAAGAGTTAAACCTTCCTCCAACAGTTATACTTAATCTGCTTGTTGCTTTTGACAGCAGTAATAATGTGCATTTGAGGTACTGTGTTGTTTTGGACAAAACTCAAATTCTATTAAGGGATTAAGTAATTGAACACTAATCTAAAGGACTTGAGGTTTCTCTTCTTTGGTAATGCCTTTAATCTTGGCACAGTTTTAGAAAAGGCAGTGAAGTACTGAGTCACCGAGGGAAAAGCAGATTAGTTCAATTTCATGTATTTTAGGGGAGAACTACACTAGCTTAGATGGATTACTGTTGAATCACTGAAATGAAATGTAATGACGCAAATATTTATTTGCATAAACATGCGGCTGTGTCAACTTCCTTTTTGTGTATTAACATCAAAAACTGAATCATGGGAATTATGTGTAGTGTCTGTCTTAACACTAGCCACAGTAATGTAATATTTTGTTAAAAAATTAAATGAAGTTTGCTGAATTTGGATCATGAAATCCCCAAACTATAAATTTCACACAATACCAAATTTAGAAATATAATACACTATCAGCTGTAGGCCATTGTATCTTTTTTTTTTCCATCATTTCCAAATTAATCATGCTCCAGATCCACTCCTATTGTTCAATTTTACTGTTACCAGTAACAATAAAGAGACAAAAGTTGAAGAAATTGCTTGCCCTACATCTGTCATTGTCATTGAAAGACTGGCCATAATACTTTATTTATATTCTGCTCTGGAGATATGTGGTTTCTGTTGTAAATGTTCATTGATTCAAGGGCAGACAAATATACCCCCAACACCCTACATGACCCACATAGAGCAGTATTGCAGTCCACCATCCATTAAAATAACATGATAGATACAAATAAACTATACTCTATGTTTCGTTACCCTTGTAGTTAACTCAAATTACATTTTGAATGTCGTCCATTCAATCTCTTCTCGTCTTTTGTGCTTTCTTTGATATAAATAGACAGACATTCAGGGGTCTGAAGAGTGGAAGTTAGAAGAATAAAAAAGGAAGAGGAAATTTAGATATTTTTAAATGATGTCCTACATTTTGTCAGCTAAAATCAGGATATTGCCTGAGCGGGGAGAAGCCATGTTCTTCAGTTGTCAAAAGGCAGTAAGTAATGATTAAAATAGCAGTGTGAAACGCGGGGAGATTAAAGTGATGCTAATGATAAGTGAGAGAAGAAAAGGGCAAGCTATATTTTAATTCCTGGGAGAATGGTTAATGACTTCTATTGCCTGAGATTAAACTAAACCTGTCTCATCAGCTTTTTCTGCTCGCTGAGGAAAAAAAGCCCCCTGCACTTTAATTTATTAAACTCTTTTAAGGAAGCACATTGATCTACATAGGTTAAACTTTCAAAATTTGGGCAAAAAGACGCCCCATAAAGCTGTCATGCAGGGCAAAGCTGTTGAGTTGCTCAAGGCACACTATAAAGAATTCATTATCTCCAAACTGCCACATTTAATCAGAAAATATCAATTATTTAAAAGGGGAGGTTTGCTCCTGTTTAGAACATCAGGTTTTACTGACACACTGGATTATACTGACACACTGAATATATTTTTCTGTTGTCACTGGAGTGATGCTGTAGACTTTTACATTTTCCACACCCTTTTTTTTATACCTTTGGCTGAGTAAATGTGTATTTGGCCACTGTAAATGGGTCCATGTAATCACATCAACAGTATAATATCATCCAACAAGTAAAATATTTATCTCCTGTTTTCAGCTTGCTGGAAGGACTAAGACTTGTGCTGTGAACATTTTTCGCATGGCATTAACACAGAAGCACTGGTGACCTCTGTAATGAAATGTATGGTACTGTTGACATGGCATTACAGCGATTCAACACTGTTCATTAATCTTTGTTTTGCTAGAACCCTTCTGGCATGTCCTTCGCCAAGGTGCGGAGCAATGCCAGAAATTGTAAGGCTCACCACATATTTCTGATGGCAATTAGCATGCATTCCAATCCACTGAGCCCCTCACATAACAGCCCAATCCTTACGGCGGCCAGAGTCTTTATCAGCACCCGGGTGATAGGAGTCATTGAACATTCTGCTGACAGCAGATTATTTTTGTTTTTATACAGATGTCAGGCTTGAGTAGGTGGTGTTTTCCACTCTTACTGTGGGACTATGGGCCCCCTTAGACCCTATCATTCGCAGAGGACAGAGCAATACAAAGTTTTTACCTTTTCTCTCCCTTTCTCTTCGTGCCCTATTCGTCTCTTTCTGCATCTTCCCTTATCTTAACCTCTGTCATTTCAGGTCTAGAAATAGGTCTGATATTTAAAGCACTGATAAAGAGTAACTGTCATCCCTTAGAGGACAAATAACAACACTCCACCGGCGCTGAATCCTGTGTGCCTCTGAATTCTCAGTGGATCTGTCAGCAGGAAGCAGGCATACAATTAATAAGCCTTTTACCTCTAATATCACAGTTCTGCCAAATGGGGAAAAATTCATACAGATATAAGGGATTATTTCTATGAGGAGAGGAAGCCTGTTTTCAAAGTGCAAACTGATGGCCCGCGTATTGTCGTAGTAGCCATGATTCTGATCGATATCATCAATGGCTACTGCTGCCGTGCAGAATTTGATCCAGGAGTCTCATGCTAATGTTCACGGCTGTGTCAGATACAATGTAATCTCTTCTTTTGAATCAATGAGATTTTTTTATGGTCTCATCGCTTTTCCAATGGAGGTGGTAACACTATTCTTGAATCCCATAATCTGTAGCACTTAAAAAAAAAAAGCTTTGAACAGGTTAACAGCTGAGTGGAACACTTTAATCAACGTTTCAATTGTACAAACTTGATAAAGGCCAGTTTTCTCACCAGTCTCAAGATGTAAATTATAGAGTAGATTTGTGCTTCTACAGCGTTCGTGGCACTGCGCACAACCGCTAGCTTTTCTTTTGACAAATTCAAAATTTTCTTTTGACTGTTAACAACTTAAATCTCTTATATTTGCCTGGAGTCAGAGGAAAATGTCTCTGTATTATTTTGTTGACATATTCAGGATGAAATGATTTTTCTGCCCCCCACCCTCCTTGTTGTGTGAAGTAATATCTCTGTGTTTCTGGGGACACATTACAATAATGCATTAAGAAATCACATTAATAATGCACATATTTTGTCACATATTTATAACTATCCCCCAGACATCAACATGTCACAGTTGTTGTTAGATCCCCTTTGGTTTCAATTAAAATCTCGCTGAGGCAATAAAAATAGCCAATTAAATTGGAGCAGGCTCTTCAGAGGTACAATTGGTCTGATTAGATTAACCTTGAACATCAATTAGGGTTAAAAATAAGCTTAAATGTATATTAATAACTGCCCACTATATTTGATGCTAAACTATGCTACAGTTGTACCACTCATTTCCCCTGTATTGATTCCGTAAGTGACATTATTTTCACTTGATTAGCCTGAATTATCATTTATTATCTCTCATGCTTATTTGTAGCTTAATTATTTAGACCAGTATTTTTTTTTATAGCACTCTCGTTGTGAAACATTGAGACTTCATTATCTAATTACAGGAGTGTGTTTCCAAGTTACAATAGACAATAGAGATGTAATGATGTATAACAGGCATCATTTTACATATCAATCAACACAAGTCTCTAAAGCAGGGTCACAATCAAGCTTTTACAGCTGTACAACTTCTCTCTCAGTCACTTATTCTCTCCTCTTTCACTCTCTGTCACACAAATGCGTACAGATACACACTCGCTTCTCTTTGATGGCTGTGGTGTGTCAAGCTTTTCTCACCACCACTGCCTGGCTGCCTTCAGTTATAATATCCCACCTGGTAACTAAGAGCTGAGCAGCCAGACGCTAAAAATACGCCTGACGCTAATGTCACACCCCTTTGCCATTTCCAGCACCCGGTTCCCAAAGCCCAGGCTGGTGTGAAGGGAGGGAGCCGAGCAGACATCTTTGTAATTCTTTTAATAACATGTGTAAATGGGCAAGGGGCCTATCGGTCTTTATCAGGCCTGGTGAGTGGAGCAGAGCAGCTGATACCACCTAGGGGCTGGGAAACGCCTGATTCATCTAACAGCCCGTGAAGCTGATTAATTTCACTCTTCATTAAGAATGTGTTGTGGCATCTTCTCTGGACTTGAGCATATCTCTGTACCACCACACAGTCTCTTGGTCATGTTTTTTTTTTTTTTTTGCTTCTTCTCCAGCCTTTTTCCTCACTCTAGCTCACCTTCCTTCTTTCCTGGGCAGCGTTAGCAGCAGCGGCCACCCTCCTCCTCCTCTCTTTGCGCCCTTGGCAAATGAAAGGTCAAAGACGCTGCAGTGATTAATGAGCAGTAGACTCTGGGATCTCTCTGTCAACCCCCCGCCAGTCCCCCTCCCCTCCTGCCCTCCCCGCTCCTTGCATTATTTCATCTACTAATCTCGCGCAACACTACTTAGTTAGTATGTTGCAGAGAAGACAATGTTGTGTGTCTCTGCCGAGCTACGTAGACACCAGCTCCGGTGAACTTTTCTGTAAGGCATAAAAGCAAGGGAAGAGAGAGCATTATGGAGGAAGAGGAAGGGGAGGTGGGGGCAGCGCTCACAGAATGTTTTTGGGCCAAAGAAAAGGTGCTGTTGTGTAAATGGTGGGCTCTCAGCTCCGCTTTTCATCTCAAGATGTTGCTACCAAGTCTAATGATTTTAGCAGTGTGCTCTCAGCACAAAAAAAAACTCCACTTCAGAAGCTTGGTGGTTTTATGGTGTAATTGAATGTGAACGTCACCGCTCCTTTCACAGGATAGATGACACTTCATGAGCTCAGACCAACTGTTTATTTGAAAAAGTAATGAAATATTTACTCTCCATTGCAGTACAGATTAGCAGCAGTAATTGACTGCGACAGAGGTCTATGCACAAGTATGTGCGCGTTTTATAGCAAGAGAGAGAGAGAGAGAGGGAGGGAGAGAGAAAGAGTTAGAGGGCCCCTCATGTTTGAATGCAGATCTTCAGCACACAATAGGCCTGTTAGTGAGGCTGAGTTTCTGCCTGTCACTTTCTCTCCACATGTTGCTTTTTCTTTCAGAGATAAGTGGGCCTAATGCTGAACAAATAGTGGAAATCAGAAGCCACTGAGAATCATTTGCCTCTCCTTTTCCCATGGCTCCCAAATAGACACCCAGACTCACAGACGGAGGGAGTGACGATGAGAGGGAGAGCGAGACGGAAAAGGGGTGGGGGGGTGGGGGGGGGCACAGAAGAAGAAGAAGAAAAAAAAAACTCAATGAGCAAAACAATTTTGTCACCACAAGCAGATCCAATTGAAAAGTCTCCTGGATGGGGAAGAGCTGGAGTTGTCAGATCAGGCCATGGCAATGAATAGATCCAAGCAGGCTAAATTGGCATCAGGTGTGGGCTTCCCCTGGCTGGTGATAGGCTCTCACATTGTGCTGGCTAGACATTTGGCCATTTTCAAATATAATGGGAGAAATGAATGCAAATGAGTGAGTGGACTGAAATGTATTTAAATGCAGATTGAATGGGGGGCTCTGCGTAGCGCCTGATAACAAGTTGCTTTAGGAGAAGGGCCACATTGTGTTGGATCATCCCTCCAACCCCCACCACTCTGATCCCCACACCAGCAGTCCTGTTCTCTCTCCCTCTGTCGCACTTGTGTCTCATAAGGGGCCATTGTTCACTGGGTAAACTCTCTCAAAACTATTTACATTACTCATTTATTTGAATTTCAAATATTTTGGGTTCATTTACTTTCCCATATATAGCTGACACACATGCAGCCTGCCGCCTTGGGCTATCCAGTTAAACAATAATTGCAAAAGGACAGGGGTCTGTGGCATAAAAGGAGAAAAAAAAAACATGAAGAAAGAGCAGGAAAGGGAGGGGTTCAATCATTAATGATAATGCCGCTTATGTCCATAGCCTCATTAGAAGCAGTATAGCAGCTAGTAGCATGTGTTTCACAAACAAGTTCCCCCTGCCCACTGCCGGTCGACCGCTAGCCCACGGCAATCCATCTTCTCAAACGTCTCCTTCCCATATTTAAGGAGCTCTCGTTACAGTCTTTCCCAGACCTGTGAATTTATGGTGCACTCCAAGCGGTTAGCATAATCACCGGGAATGCAGTCATTTCAGCGGGAATGTGGGAATTAGGGCAGGAGAGAAAAGGAAAGCTGTTGGTGTGTTAATTGAATTTCATAAGAATCCTTTGCAGCAGCTTTGCCTTGTTCACAGGGCAGTGTGGACACATTGGAATCTGAGTGGAATTCATTCATTCTATTTTTTGAAATTTATTTTCCTCAATTTTCAAAGATATAATAGAAAAAAAAATCAAGCATTTCTCTATATAAACCTTGGTATTAATCAGCAGCTAGAGACATAGCTTACTTTTACAAACTGTTAATTTTTCTCCTCTGTGATCTCAGCAAATAGAACAAGTGAAGAGTACCAAGAGGGTGCGTTCCCCTCCTCAAAAAAACAGCTTTTTATTTTATCCTTGTCTGCATTTAAAATACAATTTACATGCAATTAAATTTGATTAATTAGAGACACTAACCTCTGCCCGTCCTGTGTGCACATAATATGTCGTGCATTTCAATGTCAAACCAAACCATGTTTACTTCAACTTTGTGTTTATCAAGAGCAATCATCATGTTTAGCTTCCACAAAGGCATAATTTGAGACGTTAAAAGAAGCAATTTTTAACTATATATTGACATATTGAACCCTTCAAAATAGTGACAGTATAGGCTTGAGGGAGTTTATTTGAACAAACAAGTTGTTCATAACGTGTTATGTTCACAGTGGACTCGCTACTAACTTAAAAATGATACAAGATAATTTTCTGAATGCCAGTTATTTAAAGTTGGCCCTGTTAGCATAGGGGGCAGCTGGGGCAGCGACTGCAGAGATGTTTCAGTGTCCAGAAGTTTCCATGCAGTGATTAATAGGAGGGGTAATGTAGTGGGGAAATGAGTAAACACTCCCTTGCTCCTGGCTTTGTGCTTCAACGGCTTGATGACAAGGGCAGAGCAAGGTGAGAATTAAACAGACCCGCAGAAGAAGAGAAAAAGAAGGAAAAAAAAAAAGGGAGCAACGGACTGGAGGGAGGAGTGAAGCATGACAGACCTGGGCAGTGAGTGGGAGTGAGGAAAGGGCGACTGGGAAGAAAGAAGGCCGCTCTGACAAAAGTGGAAGTGGAAGTTTCTCCTCAAGAAGAATAATTAAAAGCGCTCAAGGGAGGGCAGTTTTAATTTCACATGTAAGGGGCTAAAGATTTCATTTAAAGGCGCGGCGAGTGGAGAGGAGGTTAATAAGATGAACAAAGCAGGGAATGTGAGAACATACAGTGTGAGGAAGCACGTTGGACTTTCACCTGACACGTTTTTAATTATTGAACCTCTGATATTTCTCTGTTGAAGAGAAGGGGTAAAAAGAGAAGATTAACTGATTAATGGTCATGGTAACCAATTACTCACTCGTGGGGAAATAGATGTAACTTCAGCACAGTAACACTTCTCTCCAGCGCTAAACATCACAGAGTGTAGCATCGCTTCCAACACCACAGCTAAAAGCATACTTTTGGTTGTGCCGGCGGTCTCAGTAGCTGCCTACTGGGAACACAACCAGAGCAATGTATAATGCCTCCTTCTAAAAAGTGAACTTGCTTCTACAGTTGAATATGTGCTCTTGATCACTGAAATCTCACTCCATTAGTGCTATCTGAAGTTGATGTATTCCAATTATCATAATAAGATCAGCTTGGTCCCATACTCCATGGGACTCCAAACTCTCTTACTGCCACAAAATGATCAAAAGGACTTTGTGAACTAGACCCAGAGTCCCAGCTGTGGGCTGATTTGTTCAGTAGCTGTAAAAAAAGAACTTTAATTGAATATGATGTATTTCTTTTTCTCGTACTTTTGGACCCGGGCTGCTGGAAGAGAACAACAGAGATATGCCAGCTTGTCTTATCTTTGCTAGATATCGACCCAAGAATACTTTTCTTTACTTAGAACAGTGTTCGAGACAGTTCAGTGTTTGCCAAGCTGCACCCCGCTTATAGACTTCCTCTCTATGATGCCAACAGCATGCTCCATAGTCCTGACTTGTCCCCGCACTCCTCCCTCTTTATGAAATCATTAATATTGTCAGTGTAGAGCATGGGAATGACTGTTGCACTGCAATCCCAAAATCCTTTTCCCCTCCCGCCGCCAAGTTGCAGTGCTCAGACACTGCACACACACTGAGTTTGACACTTATGTATTATATGTTTATCAGTCTCTAATGAAACACTGACAAGTTCCTTGCACAAGGGATACTGTGTTCCATTAATAGCCCTTAACGAACCTTGGGCACTCACAAAAAGGCTGGTCCTATTGCAGCTGACAGCAGAGGGGCCCTCAGTCCCGGCCCCCTGGAGAGGGAAGATATTAAGCGTTAGCAACGTCTGCACTCCCTCCCTGAGTCTCTCTGTCATTCCTTCTCTCTCTCTCCCTATATGCATCTGTCTCCCTTGGAAGTAAAAGGTGTCTCATTCTATTTCTTCAGGCACACATTACTTGACCACAGTGTTTAGTGTGGAGCCTGACAAAGAGAACATTGTCAGTTAATTTGTCAGAGACTGTTTGTGATTGATTTATTCATCGAGGGCTCAACAAATGTTTGTACTGTGATGAATCCCCTGAACCATAATTTACCAAATTAAACTCAGAACTCTAATGACACATACACACACATACCCAGATATGTATGCACCAATTGATTAAAACACTATTTATTTGACTTAATTGAAGATGTCTAAGATGTATTAAACAGAAACATTGTAGTCACACCTAAAACCATGGAAGAGATATTGTAGAGAGGCAGTGACAGATTTTTTTTTTAACCCAAACTTTTTGTTTGTTTAATGGTGGACAAAGAGTTCTAACATTATTAGTCTCACTAAATTTTAAAGAACTGGTGAAGTTCCTGTCTGACAGTTTTTCACTCACAGTGATATAATACCAGATGTAAAATTGTCACTTAAATATAGAATTTTTTTTCAGCAAGTGTTGTGCACTTCTTGCTTATTGCAGTGTTTTGCTTAATGACACTTTCACTGTCTGTTGCCTGATTATGTAGTTCCTCCATTTTTTTTCAAACATGAGAAACACTTCTTGCCTCCGCTTTCCTCTGAAAAGCTGCATCTCCCACATGAGACCCCGAGATCTCTCTATTAGAATGTGACAAAACATTTGTTCTCACTAGAAATAATGGTCTGTAACATCCTCTAATGTGATTCACAGTTTATTTGCAAGTCCATCGCCGTGTTGAACAAGGGGCTATGGGCGCGTCACACATATGGATAATTTTAAGCAGATGCATCTGGCATGGCTACCATGCTATGATTAGTTTCCAGAGCGTTTGTGAGTGTGTAAACCATTGCCGACATGGATGAAATATAGCCTAGGTTCACTGGGAGTGCAGAGAGAAGAAATGTACCCCATCTGTAATACACTGTGTAGACTAATATCAGCTCCTTTTCTCTGATATTGCAGTGAGATATCGATCTGGTAAAATTGTCCCATATTGGAGCTGTCTGTTGTGATATTCATCATGCTGTCACCTCTCCCCAGCACCTACGCGTTATTAGAAACCCGGGTTTGAAGAGGTTGAAGGGTTTTAGTCTCTGAGATGTAGCAAACAATTCATCATGAGAGAGAGGGGGGGAGAGAGAGAGTGAGAGAGAGAAAAGAATTCAGGTGAGGTGATGCTTGGGTAAGATTTATGTCTAGTCAGGCTGTACATTAAGAATTATATCATCAAGCGAGAGGACACCAGCAGCTTCACTGCTATCTGCTGAGTAGGCCTATTTGCTCTCCTGCCAGACTTAAATGGAGTTTTTTCTATCTCTCATGAAGCTTTTAAGAGAAATCTGAAGTCCCCAGGAATGTCGTACCTCACCCAAACAAAGTTATTTGTGAATCGAGCGGCAGCTTGTTGAAAGCAGTTGTCGTGTATGTGGGGATTTTACTGAGCCTGATGATATATTTTGTGCTTAATGCCAGTCACTCATCAGGAATAAAACCTCTAACTGGTACGTGCCACCTTCAGTTTGGCCCACTTCAGGGTGGGACACAAGTTTGAGTTCTTGTTATTTCCTCTCTTTGCTTGTAGTCAGAGATTCTTCCGGAAGGATCACAGAGATGTACACAGACGGAATCCAATTCTTCCGTCTCTCGCAGAGGAGTCGGGCTTTGATTCGACTTTAACTCAGTACAAATGCTCGTCTGGGAATGTGCATGCTGGGGGCTCCCTCTGAAGTTGTCCCCCCCACCCACCCCCCCACCCCCCTCTCTGGGAAGTGTGTGTGCTTGCACGCTAAGCTCTGCTCTGTTAGCTGCGATGTTATTGTTGTAAACAGCATTTAAAGCACAGCTGGCCAAATTGATCAGAGCTTGCGTTGGAGTGAACTTGAGCAGCCGAGAGTGGGGCTGCATAAACAGGGCTGCTTGTATCTAAATATGCAAACACTCTCACAGCAGTCGACACTCAGGGGAACCGACACTGTTACTTCTGATGGGGAAACAGTGCAAAACAGTGAGAAACAGGCCCCAGCCCTAACCTTTCCATGTATACAGAGAGAGAGAGCGAGTGAGCGAGTGAGAGAGAGAAGACTGGAACATTTTTTCTGATTATGTAAACATTTCTTTTCCTCCCTAGATCATTTTTGGACTCCTCCAAGTATTTACTTTTCATTAATTATTGAGAAAAAAAAGAAAATCAGGAAAAAAAGTGAATAAACAGTAGATAATTTTTGTTTAATGTTTCACACAGGATTCCAATCCTCAGTGCAATTAATGCTAATCACCACGGCCTTCCTGTTTAGCTTGAACTTGGAGTGTGTTTGTGAGTCGTTGCTGTCTCGCTGTCTGCGTCTTTTGCTCTGTCTCTCTTCCCTTACACACGCTCTCTCTCTCTCTTTCTCTCCTTTTCTCTGCTTTCTTTTCCACCTCCATCTCTGCTGTTAGTCACTGTGTCTCCTCATGTTATGATTACATCACCCTTTCTGTCTGTTGTGTCCATTTAGACCTGAAATTAATCACATCCGACAATCTGGTGGTGCTATTCCCAAAGTTCAAAAGCTTTAGTGGTGAGAGAGTGATATATATAGAGAGAGCGGGAGAGATGGAGCGCATCAGGCATGTTGGAGGTACTTACCATTTGTAGAGTACAGTATATTAATTGCTTATCGGTTTTTGATTTCAGAGTCATTTAGAGTCAATCGAACGCATAATTTTCACAGCTATTGTTCTTTGGGGTTTGTTAATCGTCACCCCACTGGCAGAATTAAAAGCAAATTAAAAGCCTTAACTATTGACTCTATCTGAAGTCACTCTCCACAACAATTTCACAAAACAATGGGGAGGATTAATGAAAATGCAGCTTGATTTCTGTTCTCCAAAGCTTTTGCTATGGGGAACCAATTAACTACCCTTCAGGATGACTTTCACTTCTAACTGCTGGTCTGTTCCACTGCCAGAAACTGGGATTAATTCTCAATTAATCCCTCCACCAGAACAACTCTGCCTTTGTCTGCTGGGGAGGACATGAGCATACAACACCGAGGTTACCCCAAGTCTGTTTGGTGGAGGAACTCCACCCCTCCTAAGATTGATACACCCTGTAGACCAGCTCTTCTCAAGCTGAAAATAAGAGCCATTAAAAGGGAATGGTTGACAATGATTTTTGTTTTAGGATTTTGAGCTTTATTAGCCATGCATATTAATGAGTCAATTAATTCCATTCGTCCTCACGAGTGGTCTGTTTGTTTTTGCCTGACCTTTTATCTTAGATGCGTTCACGCTCCGCTTGGTTTAAGCACTTACTCCATACTGTGTTTCCCATAGCCTCACGTCCAAAAAGGGAGTTTTTATGTGTTTAGCACTAAGATTCTCCCCCTCTCTTTTGTTTTCTCTCTGCCACTCTCTCTCTCTCATCCGTCCACCCTCCCCCTCTATCTTTCTCTCGCTCTTTCCCCCTCTGTCAGAATGCCTGCTGGATGTATTCCTCTCTAAATGTGACAGGAAATATGCTATTATAGCATGCAGAATATTTGCCTGATGGGATTTGCAATAAAATTACTACATTTCCTTTCCATTAGGATCACTAAAACCCCTCTCTCTAATTTATGATTACCCTGGCAAAAAGACATGTTATATACATAAAGACTAAAGTAGCCCCCAGTCCACATTTAGCCCGTCCTGCTTTCAAAGTTAGTTGAGAGGACAGGAGAAATAATTGAAAAGTGCAGCTGGACTGTGTACAATCTTGTAAGGGATGCCTAGAAAATGAGATTAATCAGTGCACAGACATTGTGGGGAAAAGTTTGCAGTGAATGCCTGACAGTCGTGCTCTTTCTCTCATTTCAAATGTTGGCAGGCTAGCAGGCAGCTCCAAGGGAAATGCGCTCCTTTCATACTTGAGTAATTGATGAATTGTATGCAATATGCAAATGAGAATCCATAAATCTTATGAATGACAGCTTAATTTATGTGAGCCTTAATGAATGCAGGATTAGATTTTAATTAAATATCCTCAAAGGCACCCTGACTGGGTAAGTTTTTAAAGCCTTGTTTTGAAGACTTGTTTCATATGCATCGCAGTTCATGAAAAAGAGAGATCAGTGAGAGTGGTTAGATGAAATTTCCTCGCAGTTTTAAGATAAGACCTGTTCTGTTTTGCTAACCAAAGGCACTTGCAATTAATAAATATTGGAGCAAAATCATATCTACCAATCTCATTTAGGCTTTCCTGGAACTGCTCATTCTCATACATTTGATTAACTGCATTTACTTTAAGCGCTATCTGATTTCTAACATTTGGTACAGTATCTTTTTAATTAAGAGAATCATCCATTAGGCATGGAAAAGTCAACCAATTAGGCTTTCCTCATCAGTTCCCGTGATGTAGGAAGTCTGCTTACTCATTATCAGAGTCTGTTGATGTGATACTAAACAATCTTAGACTCTGTAGTTATGGGACATACAATTATGAAATCAGCTTTTAACATTAATGATGCATGGGAATAATCAGCAATTTATCGTGTCTTAGATCTTTTTTAGATTCTATTTCACAGCTGAGAAGCTTCAAACGGCTCTAATAGAATGTGATTACAAGAGTAAGCTCTTTGGAGCTACTGTTAACAGTGGTTTCCTCTTAAAGCCTGGCTGTGGTTTCATGACACAGGCTTTAAGGGCAGTGGAAGGAGTGTGACTGGCTCCGAGTTCCTCCGTACCATCAGACGCTGTGATGGTCTCACCCAGCGCGGTTCTAATCAGGCCTGAGCCCAGACAAAAACACCAGGAAGGCACCCACTCTCCCAACTACTACTGATCTCAACCCTGCACATTAGTCCACACAGGGATCAGAGCACAGACAGCACTTTAAAAGGGGTTTTAGTGGGATTGATGCTAACTCTCTCCTGCCTTTGATTTCACACCATTTGATCTGTGATATATTGTTCCGTAACAAAGGTTCACAGTTTGCAGGCGGATGCAGCTGTTCCTACCCCTAATAAATAAAAGTGTGTGTTTTTTTTTTCTCTCCTCACACTCACAAACTCGCTGTAATCCAGCTATCTAGATCAGATAAGTGCGTTGTGGCTACCTGCGCGAGGCGGTGTTTGACAGGTGCAAGGGGAAGCTGATTGAGATAATCCAAGAATAGGTTCAATGCAAATACAGATACAAGATGAAGGTGAGGATAGATGGATGCATGAAAAAGATGGATGAGTGAATGCATTCCCATGTATCACACTGTGACTCTGAGATTATGATCATCACAACCAATAGACTGTCAAGGTCAGCAGGAAATATAAATCATCTTCTTTTTTTCCCTTTATGTTGAAGGCAACGTAGTCCTGTCATGTTCAGTGGTTTTGTTTTGCCAAATTGTAATATTTATTATTTCACTTTACTATTATGAATCAATTATTTTCATTGTTGATTAATCTGACAATTAAAATACTTATATTAATTGATTGGTCTATAGAAAAGGGTGAAGAAAATGTCCTAAAGCCCAGATGACATCTTCAGATGTCTTGTTTTATCCAACTAGACAAAAGATATTCGATGTCAGTGACATAAAATAGAAAGAAGTAGAGTAAATCCTCACATTTAAGAAGGTGGAACCAGAAAATGGTCAACATTTTCCATTAAAAATGACTTAAATGATTAATTGATTATTGACATAGTTTAGTGAAAAAAGTTTTTTTTTTAATCATCTTCAAAAGGAAACATGTAAATAATTAATAAAATACTTCTTGGTTCCTCATCTGTTAGTTTGCATACACAGTGATGTTATCTGTGCTTCTGTGTTTGCCAACATTATTGTCTCCTCCATGGCAGATTTTAAGGCAGCTGATCATGTAGGGAGCCAGAGAACTGTGATCACATTCAAATCAGTTGATAATTAATTATACATGTATGTTATCACCGCGAATCCACAGTGGGATATCAGTATTTGTTCATTTTCACTCTACACTGTAGTTTATATTTAATTCTTACACTAATACTTGCATGTCAGTCTTCCTTCTATTGCCGTAAGGCAGCTTTTCCTCCAAGGCGAAGAAAACAAGCTGAAGAGAGGTTGTTTCTAAAATAACTAATTTCTAGAAAGTTAAACATTTCATCTTTCCTCTCATGCTGTTATCTTACGTGTGGGGATTTAAAATTTGTAGTAATACGCTACAGCCATGTCTGTTCAAAGACATTGTTAACCTCTCGGGGGATTTGTGTGCATATTTTTAAACTGTTTGATTAAACCAAATAAAAAAAACAAACAAACTATAAACTCAGCATATTTAAACCCCTGATGGTCTGAGGCCTCTAGATTTCTGCCTGACCTGGCACTTAAAAGGTAAGGAGCTGCTTTGTTTTATCAATAAGACCTTGTTTTCATGGCTGGTCACCACCCCAGCAAACCAATCAATGGGGCATGCTCTGCTATCGCTGTGAGAGAAATGAAAAATAAACCCCAGATAATCCTTCAGTTAAAAGGTTACTCAGGGCGATAAAAGCTATTTTGTTAATTTATTTACTCTCTGCACTGGAGAGATAAAGAAAAGGAACAATTAGGGAATTCTAGGTGAGAGATTTTAAAAGGGCAATGACATTGGGTTAATATTTTATAAGGCCTGATTGGCAGAGACCTGGAGAGGCCTTTTGTTTACACAAGCCCCAGACGGAATGATTCACTCGCTTGTTTTGGCCGACTGGGCGGAAATGGAATAAATATCTTCATCCTTACCTTTTAGAAACGTCAAACAAAAGCCTGAGATAAAAGGTTAATGGCTCAATCATAACCAGCAGGAAATAATATTATGCTGTTTCTCTGCAAACTGGAGTCACTATTGACATAATCAGGTTGAATTCCTAAAGATATCCAAAGATGGGAGGAGCAGATGATTTTTGTGTGTAACTAAATCCACTAAGGGAGTGTTCTCACTTGGGCTAAACATTACATTTGTGGTTTCAATTGATTTATAACAGATCATAATCACTGCATTAACGTCGTTCTGGGTAATAAGATCTCAGTCACTGCTTCCGTCGACAGAAAAGAGTCTGATAGTGAGATGTCAGAATTTTGCAGCGAGATCTAAAACCGTCCTGATATCTCATGCGATATTATACCTCTTATTATACCTATCACCTCGTGTTGGCTTCCTGTAAACGGGGTGAGAACGTGAATTTAATTATTGTGCTTTTATTGCATTGTAGCGCTGAAATTGGACTCGTGTGGAGTGTATTGTTGGGCCCCGTGTAATCTGATTGCCTGTGCAGCGTAGTGTGTTGGATAGTATCAGGTTCCAGCCGACTCTGCTGGGTCAACACACGGCCGGGCCATTAAAGGAAGTCTGGTTCAGGGAAAGTTCACCACTATTTTCTTTTCACCATGGCAGCAAAACAAGAAAGAGAGAATAGATTTGTAACATATTTGTGGCCCCAGCCCAAAGCTGGTGGGGCCTATTTTGTTTCCTTAATTGAAGCCAGAGAGATCACTGGCCTGAATATCTTTAGTATAAATATAAATAAAGCAGCGAATAAGATTCTTTCATGATTGACCTCCAATACAAAAATAATATTGTCCAAATAAGTCTGATTTAAAACCCAGAGGTCCTTTTTTTCTGGAACATTTTAAAGAGCGAATGGGAAAAAAATGAAAATAAGGCGAGAAAATTCTGAAAAAAAGAAAACAAACGAAAAAAAACAGCAGATAAGCAATGAAAAGCACCAGAATTCCAATCATAAATCCAGTTGTGCTATCTTTTTTCCTGCAATAATGGCCTAGTTTGGAGCAGTTTCTGTGCCAGGCTATTTAGGGAATCAGCATCTGCTGCTTGATAAATAGCCTGGCTCTTTTGTTTGAGGCCAGGTTGAGTTCCTCTCTGGACCCAGCTTATTAGCCTGGATGGCTCTGACCATTGCATATCTGTTTGGATGTTAGCATTGTGCCTCAGCTGTGGCGTTTCAAGGAATGAAATTACATATTGTTTAGGAACATTATGCCAAACTACATAATTCACAAGGCTTTGAAAAAAAAGAAGAAAAATAATCACTGCACCCCCTCTATAGTAAAGTGTAAGCCATTTCTGTAAATGTAGACACCTACCCAGTCATAAGGAAAGTAAAAAATAACTTTCATTTCTGAGAGGCTTTCCTGTTGCTTGGAGGTTCCTTAGTTCAAAGCTCTTTTTTAGTTGGTGTATTGCTTTCATGGCTAGCCAGTGTTATTTGTGTGCAGAGAGTAGCTGAAATGTGATCCCTTTAAACACACGGACAGATTCTCTTGCAGCCTATCTTAACTTTACCTTTACTTACAGTAACTGGGTCTTTGTACCTGGGTTCACATCCTTTGACATGATCTAAGGTTGATGTGACATTTTTTTTGTCCATTTGAGGGCCTTTTTGCTTTTAGTATTGTTGGTAAAAAGCCTTTTACCCATCACATACCCTCTATTGAGGTCTTTCATAAATAATTCAGCCAGAGTACAAGTGAAAGTGATGACAGCAAAACTGTCTGCGATCTCTCCCTCTCATAAGATCAAAGAGGTGCTTCTATAGAAATAGGAATTACATTTCCAGACGTTCGTGGGTTGAGCGGGCACTCATTTCTCTTTCTGCCCCTCTCTCTCTCTCTCTTCCCCTTCCTCCCTCTCTTTCACTCTCACTACCCTCCTCTTACCTTCTGTCATTCGCTCTCCCTCTTGCTACTTCTTTCTATCACTTGTGTGTTTTCCCTCCAAAAGGACACAGTTGGGTGAAGGTCTGCTTTTAGTCCTAAAACCTCCAGAGCTGGTATATGAGAGAGTCAGCACATTCAGACAGATAGAGCGAGTGCACTCTATTAGCAGGACTGAGGTAAATAAACCTCACAAGACACGGCTGAATAAATTCAACTACTAAGGCTGTGTGGTATCCGAACTAAAACACTGCATCACCCTGTAGATACTGCCTTTGGGAAATGTAGTGAAATGTACTGTAACACAAACAACTCCATATACTGTACTGGTTGATAAAGCCTAAAATGAGTCATCAGATGAGCTCATTAGTAGGTCACATTCGTTAATTTAATTGTAAACCTTTCTTGGATATAAACAGCTTATAAACTTAAGAAAGAAAAAAAAAAACATTAGTCCGTGATCATGTTAAAAATCATTTGATAAATTTAACCTACAGTACATACAGTGAAAACATACAACAGAGTCAGTGTATATATATATATTTCCATAGCATTAAAACAAATCATTCTTACAACAAACTTGACAGTGACATAAGTGTATAATAAAGTTAGCACACCCTTCAAGCTGTATTAATAGAATAATAAGTAACTTGAATGCAGTCCTCGTAGAGCGAGAACAGCGGCTTAACAAATACGTCCCAGGTTTTATTTCTGGACGTGTCCTTTTTATATAAAGCATACCCATGTTTGTTCAGGTTTCCTCCCATAGTTACAGCACACTACAGGAACCCTTTGGTGTTTAAAAGATGGATTAAACTCAGTTCATATTGGAGAGAACTTAGTATCCTGGTTAAGCTTGAAATGGACTATTGTATGTGAAATAATGTATGAAGCCAATATGTCACCTGAGTCAAGTCACCATAATTCATCTTCGGCTGAGACATCCAGTTCCTTGTTCATAAAGAATATACCTCTATAGGATCTTGGCCCCCTCATTATATGCTCATTGCATTTTTTTTTTCACCCTGTAGGCTTTTCTTTGTAACTATAAGCCAGCAAAGTAGGTATTGATTGCAACTCGAAGCTGTATTAATAAGTGAATGAGTAAGATGTGTGGAAAGTCAGGGGTGTATCTGCTTTGGAGGCCTTTTCTCCTCCACAGTAAGGTGGCACAGTCATTTATCACGGCTGGATCTGTGCCCCTCGTTTGGTGTAATAAAACTCCCCCATCAGAACCGTCCAACAGGTCTGAATCACTCTGTCACACCACCTTCCAGCTAAGGCACGCATTAAATCAAGCAAGCAGAACATTTCCTAAGGCAGCCATTGCCTTTTAATTTCCTGAAGAACCTTAAAATATCATTCATTACCAGAACTACACATATTTGGTTTTTAAAAGTCTCATAAATCAATAGTGGCCTGACTGCAATAATTATAACAAGTTAACATGTAATTTCCAGGCCGAGGGCCGCGCACTGGATTTTAGCATATGCAAACGAGGCAATTCAAATAGTGTGGGGATATTAATACGGAGGAACAGGTAACGAGGTACGGGTTATGAATTATGCATCAAAAAGTGGTTGATCTTCAATAAAGGAAATGAATTCACCGTGTAATCTAATTAGTTATGGAAGTCTATTATGTTGAGCTGCAGAAAGCAACTGTCCTTGAAAAGAAATTTATTTACAGTACATGTTAGCTCTTTGGAATGGAATTGCATTCTGGAGTGCTCCAAATGTTAACACCCCCCTCCCTGCCACCACCACCGCCTACACAACCCCTCCCTCCCTCTGCCAGTCTCCTCCAAGTCTCTCACCCGCGTTCTCCTCCTTCTCTGCCTGGTATTTCAGCTCCAGACCCGGCCGGCCTCCGAAGAGGACCCAGAGTGTAACATCACCAGAGAACCCCCACATCATGCCCCACTCAGTCCCCGGCCTCATGTCTCCTGGCATGATCCCACCCACAGGTACGGCGTGGTCTTAGTCTGTAGTGCTCTGTCGCTGTGGCTAAGGCTCTGATTCACTCTGTCTGGGTCTCTTTCTGTCTCCCTCTTTCTTACTGTCAAACACACACACACACACACACACATACTCACACGCACATACACAAAGCCTCCCTACGAGTGGCCTCCCCGGAGCTTGTCCTCGAAATGGCAGCCAGTCCAAAGTGACACATGCACCCAACCACCAGACACCAGCCGCTCACTCGTTTACCAAAAACAGATCCTCTGCTCAACCCCCGGAAACCAAAAGGGGGAGAATAAATTGGAGTGGAGATCTTTTCTCTCAGATTATTCCAGTAGATGTTGCATTTTGCCTTGAGTGCATTCTAATTAGTGCGATTAAATCCACTCCACTGGTATATGTACATAGGCAGTAGTGATGCTAAAGCAAGCTTATCGCCACAAGAATCAACAACAACCATTTGTGCCCTAACTTACCCCTGGGCCAAGTCTTATTGCAACTAATGCTTTTGTTCTATTTGTGGCTGGCTTCATTGTGACTGCTTTGATGTTGGTGGCTGTAAGTGCTCTGATTTGCATATTTTGCTCTCCTTTTTGATATGTATTTAATGATATCGTACAGTCGAAAGGAGCTCTTTGAATGCTCGCTCGGCGTACGCTACACATTGTATTTAACCAACTATTAAGTGTAGTACTTTACAAAGAGATAAAACACAACAGCTGGTTTTCCATGGTGATCTTTGGTGTATAGCACTTTCAACAGACTAGTAATTATCTTACCTCACACATTTTTTCCATCTCCGTAAAAAGAGTCTGGAAGTGTTTTTTTTTTTTTTTCTTCCTTCAGCAAAGTGGCATATGTGAGGTGTTTGAAATTCAGTATTAAACACAGAAATGTACTGAATCCTTGTGACTCAGTACAATGGAGGCTCACAGGCTAGTGCTTTGAACTCTGGGAATAGGGTGAGGTCACTGGCTATCTGCGCTGTAGTATAGAAGGCGAACTTAAAGGCCGAAGTGAACACAGAGGAGGACAAAGATGAGAAAGACCCGTGTTATTTAGTGGAACATAAAGCAACAGAAAAGCCTTTTGATATCATCCCCTTTAAGCCCAGAGGGACTCTATGATCTTGACATTTAGTCAGGGTATTCAGGGGGCAGAGATAAAGTAATTGAGGTTTTTGGTCTTCTCATAACTGCCTTAAGCTTCCTAACTGTGGAGAGACAGAACTTTTCCATCAGTTTCTGTGCTCTAATTAAACCAGTTATTGTTTTGATGATAGTATTAAGCATTAAACGTCAAGGAAGATACAAATTTTGACAGATTAATAATCAAGTATAATTGACCACACAGAAGTTAGCATCTAAGTAGGCGACTAATTGATCTCCCTGTCATGTCCAAAATGTACTGATTGATGATAAAAAACCGACATGGAGAAACTGTCTTAAATAGTTACACTATCATGTCATGTCATATTAGTTCATTTTTCAGATGAGTTAGCGCCTGCACACACAGACGGAATATGAGCCGGCGGCTTTTTCTGAGGCTTCACCAATACTCCAAGACTCCACAAAAAAGCCACTGCACATTTTAATTTGGGCTGCAGAGAAAGAGCGAAACACCCCATGAAATGTTTTGTTCACAGAAGAAAGTCAATTCTCTCCTGGTTTTACAATGCTGGTGCTTTTCCCCCAGCCCCTTATCACTAAGGAGTGGTTGACTCTAGCTTAAATTTGGCTTTGTAGGAAAGAATGAGTTTATAGAACCAGTGCGTGATTTTTCACGTAATCTTTTTCAGTGAAAAATGTAATTTTGTTTGCTGATTTCTTCATGTACATCAGCCTTTTTTTTTTTTTTTTTTTTTTTTTTTTTTGAAGATATCAGACATGGTCATTAGACATAGACTCAAATCATATTAGATTCAAGTGAACGACCATATTCAACACAGTGGAAAGATGTCTTCTTCACACTCTTAAGAGGACCAGAGAAGCCTATGTGAAACACATTGTTAACATATGTATCTTTGCCCTTGACACCAGTTCCATTTAGAAAAGGACATCTTAATATGCTTAGGGTTCCATTTAAGGAAATACCCTCATATGTGTGAGAAAGCACACGTGTGTATGTGTGAGTGTCTGAATGCGTGCATGCTTGCGTTCAGGCCCAGCGGGGGTGGGGGTGTGGGGGCTTGCACTGGAGCCTTTCCAGTTGCTGATGCATTACAGGCAGATTGGCCCTCAAATCGGATTATTTGCTGTGGACTGACACCACACTGAGATGACATCTCCTTTAAAGTGGAGAGGGCCTCCACTCACACTCTGGCCACTACTTAAGCAGCAGCTTCAATATAATTCATTTATGTCCTGGATATGGCTTCAACCTTTTGAATAACACAAGAGTACTGCATTTACCATTAGAGAAATGAATGTCACCTACATCTTACCAGGGTGCATCCTGTACTTTACTGATAAAAACAATATTTTTTAATGCTAGATGGCTCTGTCTTACTGTACAAGTGTGTGGATACCAGTGCCTCAAAGAGCTGGATCTTCTTACAAGTGTAGATGGTGGAGACATATTGTAATATTTATGTTCTTTTGATGTACAATTAGCACGTCAGCTTCAAGAGTGGATCATCTAATCTGGTGCCACTTCAAGCTGCTTTAAAATAGATCCAGTTTGCACCAGGTAATAGTGTCAGTTCTTTGTGCCTTTACCCCTCCTCCGTCAGTCCGCTGCTTGTCATAAGGTTAGTGCGCTCTGTAATTGATACTAAATTTGTCATGATGTGGATAGCACAGTTCAAGTGGCGCAGTGTACCTAAGAGTCGCGTTGTTCCCAACCCCAGTTTGTCATTGCTGTGCTGTCACCAGTCCATGCATAAAATTAGGTGGCCATGCTCATTGACATGGAGTGTCTCTTCTCCACTTATCCTGCTTGCCTGATAAATAAAGTGTGTTTTCATTGTTGCCCATGGTGCAGTCCCAAACAGAGACAGAACAGAAACACAACAGATAAGCTCTGGTTATTTTTTTATTTTTTTTTATCACTGCTAGAGAAAGTCATAAAAGTCAGTCTTTTGTGTACTGATGTGAAGTTAATCTGATTTTAATTTAATTATACGAGTTAGTTGCGGAGGGCACAGGCATTGGGGTGTTTGTTGTAAGAATGTTCTGACATTGGCGCAGGTATGGGGCAGCTAGCATGTTAATTAATGATGAAGATCCTGACAATATGCAGAGGCATGACAGCGTTAAGCCAGTCGGCTGCTGCTTCCTTTGCATATTAATAGATCCTTCATTATTATTTAATATGACAGCTGCTCCAAGGGCTACCATCAGACCTTGTCTCTGTTATTTGCTGTTTTGTGCTCCCCATGTGACAGTGCCATGCTATTCTCTATTTGTTGAAATGTTCCCTTTTCTGTTCCCTGACTGGTGTGGCTCTCTACATGCGGCTGTGATGCGCTGTTTGTTTTGTGCTCAGGAGGATTCTGACTTGCCTGTGCGTCTATATGAGAAAAGTGTCTGAATCTAAAGGTGACTTTGAAAGAATATATGAGGCTGGATTGTTTTGTTTGCATAGTAATGAATGCAGATTAGCGCTGAGTGGGATTGGTCTTGTTGACGTTTAGACTTCTAGTGGCTTAATAGACTTGTTGCTGGGTGCCAACATCTCCCAGGCTTCCTCATTACAGTCACTGTATTGAGGTGTGTGTTATGTGGATATGACAATTGATCTGGTGAAATGAAACAATTATCAGAACAAAGATTTCGATTTATGGAGAGTGTCACTTAGCCAAACACGTGGTGGAGGTTACAGCAGAATGATAAATGAAAAATGGGAAAGTGATCATATCATCTGTTTTACAATAAAACAAATCAATTGCTTATCTTTTATTTACTTAATACACATTTAATCAAAATCTGTTGCTTTCTACTGCATGGATTTATTTACTTTATTTATCTTTTGTTTGATTTGTATTTTTATATATTTTTTTGTAACATTTCAGCCCAGTTTGCTAAAGAAAAAGGACACACAAGCTGCAGTGCAATAAACTACCGTGTTCTCACAGCCAAAGTTAGAGAGCATCAGAGAGCACCACTGCGGCACTCCTTTGAGCGGCACCTGATTTGTGGGGGGAATTTATCACACAAACAGCCCAGAGGTGATTTCAATATTTACTCGGCAGTCTGTTCTGCATACGTCTCATTTGGAAAACAGTTGACTCTTGCCCATTATACACAAATGAAGGCTGACCTTCAGACTGGGCAGAGGCCACATTCATTATGTGGAAAAGTATCACCTTCTTATGAGGCAATGGCTTTTTTTTTCTCCCTTGCTCTGCCTATGCATATGGAACAGCAGCCAGGGCCCACTGCAAACGAGAGGGCCCTCGTTGACATGATGTATACTGTACGTCAATATGGTACTGATGTATTTTAAGATGCAAACAAGGCTTTAAATTATATGCACCTCCATGTCAGTGGCTCAGAGTGACTCTCGCCATCTGCCTATCAGCTGGGGATGAGAGGAGAGGGTGCCCAGGCCGGTATGTTCTTGTGTGCTTGTTTGTCAGTGTGTGCTTGTGTCTTGTGTGTGTGTGTGTGCGCATGCTCGCATGTATCTATTAAAGCCACATGTTTGATTTCTACCTCTCCTTGTACTTGTGTCTCCCCTCAACTGCATGGCTAATAGCTGCTCTTGAGTCCCATCACGAAGACGTGACAGCTTAGTGATGATAAACGCAGACATTGCCTTGTTCGGCATCAAACGTAAGGCAAACCAGCATATCATGTATAAGCAGCCTCCGTAAAAGGGCAGGTGATATACCGTATTGTGGATATGAGTGATTCCACTAATAGGTACATATCTTTTTCTTGCCATGCATCTTTGATTTTGTTGCTGGGGTTGGCGAGAAGAGTCGTGGGACTCTCCTGAGACGCACCAGGCCTAGAGGAGCTTTAGCACTATCTGTCCCTGCTGTGTGAGACCAGCCTCATGAATAAAGATTTCAGTCACGTTCAATACACCAGAACCCTGGAACTACCACAATGACAAACCAATGCTTTATGATCTCTGCAGTGTGCTCAGCATATGTATATCTATAATCTCAGACTTACTATATCAATCATATGAAGTCCGTTTTGATCGAGGTGGACGATCATGCAAAATATTGCTATTGCAGTATATATTCAGCAACGGCAATGGAAATGTGAATGATTACTTAAAATGTGATGTCAATAGTCATTTAGTCTGTTGAAGAAAATGGCAGCGTTGAGCCTGAGAAGAATCCATTTAAATTCTCAGAAATATTTGGCATGTTGTCAGAAATTGATGAAAAGTCAGAAAGTAATAAGCATTTTAAAGAATGTATTACAATTGTTGCATTGTATAAAACAGCAATTGTTTTATTTTGGTGCTGATGTGCCCAGTCTCGCTGCCACTTTGTAGAAGTTGAATGGTCTTTTTTGCCAGTTTCCTCATTATTTTCCTACCTCAAAGGTCTGTTTCTTTCTACAATATAATTACATGACACTTGATTTCGCACATTGCTTCCTTAATCATTTCTTAAGTTAATTTTCACATATGGCCCCCTAAATCCTGAATAAACTCAAAACCATTTACAAGTATTAAATTAAAATACTTGAACCTATGGTACATTGTTTGGAGTTTTCCATTCTGCATGATGCCTGGCCTTGACTCTCAGAAGAGCCCTCTCATTATGAAGCACTACAGTATATAGCTGTGAAGAATTTGAATACAAGTGTTAGGCATTGTTCAGGGTGATTCAGTCTGATGAATACATTAGATTGTATCATTGAAATACCTTAGCTAATAAGTTTTTTTTAACACACAGTTCTTGCTCTGTTTTTTTCCCCACACATTTCACACAACCTCTTTCACTTCCTGTTTTGCTTTGTCTCTCCCCGAACCCTCCGATGTCACACTGTATCACTATTATATATACACATACATTGTGTATTATAAGTTGAACACACAAAATGCTGGCATCATGCACTATTATTTTGACTGCATCTATTCCCATTAAGGTACAAATACATCAATAGAGTGGCGAGGAGTGCCAGAGTTGGTGAAACATTCATAAAAATCATATTCTGCCACACATACAGGGATCCATCCCATCAGCATGATAACCTGCTGTGAAGATATCCCCTGTCAGAAGATGAAAAACCAAGCCGTGATCTTGAAGGCGCTTATTCCACATAGTGTATAAAATTATTCATTGTTTTATTATTTCAAAATTCCTTTCCATTGTTTTTTTTTTTTTTTTCTTTTTTTTTTCTTTTTTTGCCAGGGCAGGTTTCTGAAAGGTTTTGCAGGTGCAGTGGCTCAGCCCCAGCAGACATGTAGCGGTCTGTAAGCGCTCTGTCTCCTCTGCCTCCTCTCTCCAGGCCTGACAGCAGCGGCGGCAGCGGCTGCCAACGCAGCCATCGCAGAGGCCATGAAGGTCAAGAAGATCAAGCTGGAGGCGATGAGCAGCTACCACAGCAACGCCAACCACCATGGGGCCGACGGAGAGAATGGAGACCTCAGCTCCAGCGTCGGTGAGGATGCCCTTCACACACACGCACTGTCACAAACACAAACACACCCTTACTTACATAAACAGGAGACAAATGCTTGCTGCACACTACTGCCTGAGACACAAACACACACATTAAGGCTTAGATACTTATCACCATTTTAATACACACTGAGAGAACTCATACCTCTTCCATTACCCCACAATCATGCATTATTTTACAGTTTTTATAATAAAAATAAAAAACAGTTTGAATATTTTCAATCCGCACTTGCATCAAGATACTGATTGAGACTAATGCAGATTTGCTGATGACAGTTTTTTAGAATCCCAAATCTTTATTTAAAATTAGTTTGTAGGAGATTTAATTTTAAGTGAGTCTCACTAAGTTGATCAGGTTTAATTGCCAGAATACCATCTTTTGCAGGAGGAGGAAGATATATATATATATATATATATATATGTATACACACAGATATCAGTATATAGTCTTATACTGATAAATTAATTGAGAGCCAGGGATTGCAGATTTTTTTAAATAATACATATTTTTCATGGTCATGTGGCAAAATGTGTTTTACAAATGGGCATGTCTGCACCGTTTGCACCGTCAGATTTTCACCAAAAGCTTATCCCTTGTTCAGTGACCCACAGCTTAACTTTCTACATAATTAAAACCTGTAATAGTTGCAGCCAGTGATATAAAAAAGAAAAACAGATTTGCCAAAGGTAATGACTGATCTTATACAGTTTGCCCTAAACCAAAGATTTGCATGACACTGTCTCCACTATGCTGCTATAAAATACAGTGACACATTGTTTTGTTCAGTTTTTATGCACTGTAAATATTAACTTTGGTAAGGTAAGTCTTGTTTTCTCTTCAAGTGTTATACTGAGTGTGTTGAAAGACAGGGAAAAAAACATTCTTAATAGCTAAGTGAAACTGTGAACACAGTTTCCCAAAGCTATCAGCTTTTAACAAGGTCTAATTGAATTGCTGTGAGAGCGTTGGTTTTTCACTATGTGCCATTTCAATTAATTATTAGCCCTAAAATGCAGAAGGATTTTCGTAATATCACACAGAACCACTTAGTGTATTAAAGAGAATGATAATGTATGTTAGTGCGGATTCATGAGCCCATTCCAAATTATAGACCAAATGTAATCCCTGTAGCTTTGGTTGCTAAATGGAGGTTTTGATTCACTTACAGTAATAAATGGCTCGACTCCTGAATACATTTCAACAGTAATACTTGACACCATGGAGCTTATGGTGTGCGAGATGAAAACAGGATGTGTTTCTAAGCAGATTTAACAATGCAAAATGCATAAAGTGTGAGGTCATCACTCTGAGAGAATGGAGTGTGTAAAAAAGAGAATACGAGCATACGAGGTCACGGAAATAAAGATAAATGTGAGTACCAACTGCAAGGCTGTGGCAATGGAGCTAATAAGAAACTGTTTTATCTTTTTACAATTTAAATTGTAACCTTGAGCCCACAGCCAGCCACACAGGCTCCCGGTAGAATCATAATTCTGGCAAGGGGGAGCAGCTCTAGGTGTGGGTGCATGGGCCACAGCATTAGCTCTCTGAGTGAAATATATGGCAGTGACGCCTCTCGGCCCCATCCACAATCAATTGGATTCTTTTCCTTTAATATTTACTCGCAGCGATGAGATGCTCGTCTGCATGGTGATGAACAGTCTGCCACTGGCGTTTGAAGGTGACCTGTCAGTGAGTATGGACAAATCTCTCGCTCGCAGAAATGTAGAAAATAAATCATTAGGGGCAGGCAGTCAGACAGGGGCCTCTCTCTCTCCCTCACTCTCCTCGGATTTAAATCAGCTCAGATTTATGATTTGAATTAAGGCTTCGTTTGGTCAAAGGAATGGTCGCAGAGACAAATGATGTTTGGTACTGAAACCATCCTAATATTGATTACTGGGTGTCGCAGCAATCTCTTGTTTATATCAAGCACTCTCCTGTGACAGGGTGGCCACCAGGAGTCATCCTGATAATACGCTGGAGAAATATGGCCCGCTCTGCACTGCAGGGCCATGAAACACAGCTAGCAGTATGCTGTCTTCTTCATCTATTCCCAGGCTTCCACTCACATGTTTATTTTTAATGGAAGCATTTTGCAATTTCACAAAAATATGAACCGACTTAAAAGAAAGCATGATTACAAGGTTTTACATTCCAAAAGTGTTTCACTCTGGCCTGTTTTCACAAACTATTTTGGACCTTGAATGCCTAATATGTCCAGCTCTCAAGCCTATTATCCAATAGCAAGCTAAACTTATAAATCACTTGACTGATATAGCATGGAGTGGGCAGAAGGAGAACTGTATTTGGCTGTAGCTTTGTTGGGACTGGACTGACTGTGGTTCATAGCACTGACTGGGGTATGACTTCATGCTGTTTTTAACAGGCTCAGACCACAGCTGCTCTGAGGAAATGGACCGGGGTTTTATAATCATCCAGCTTAAACTAAGACTCACACAAACGGATGTGTTTACTTACACAAATTATGTTACGAACCATGATAGGGAATTGATATGATAATGAGCATGCTTGTGATAATACCACTAAGGACATAGATCCATTTAATCACAAGGAGCTACTACATAAGCCCATTGAAAAAGATCCTCCTCGGGCTAAAATACAGGTGCCTCATCTCAGTGTTTGTCTGAAGCATATCTTGTATTGTGAAGCGCTTAAAGCAAAGCACCGTGGAGACAGCCAGTGAAGGACACTCTGTTCTGTTTGTAGAGTTGGATTGCCCGACGCTGTCTTTGTGTTGATGTAAACTGAACAGGCTATAATGTTTCTCCCTTGCATTAAATATTCATCACAATTAGACCTTCCTGTTTGCATCAATGTTATTAATTATAAGGAAAAAACAGCCAGTTTGACTCTCCGCCAAAATAACCAAACATCCTGAGTGAGAGAAGAGAAGAGAAACTGGTATTTTTGTGGGAGTATATGAGGGAGAGACAGATAAAAAAATATTGAGATGTGGTGAGATAAAAATGTAAAGAGAGACAGAGTGAGAGATGTGTCGGGGTGGCTGTCTGATTTTTCCTTACAGTCTTTAGCCGGGCAGACAGAGCCCTCTCAAAACACAATGTGGATTGTTCCTGCGCCTCTCAGGAAATGCCACAATTACAGATCACAGACCAAGCAAAACACGTGTGGCGCAGGGCCTTGAGGGGGATAAACAGCCCGCCATTCCCTCCCAGTGCACTGACCCCAGCCACAACCTTCATTACTGGGAGAGAAAATATTGTCAGCTGCCCACTAACAAACACCTGCCAATTTCAAGAGAAGGAATTGCTTTTTTCAGCTGCAGAAGAAAAAATAAAGTGTTTCTTAGACCTTCAGCAAAGGAGTGGGAAGAACGGATAAGGCAGCGTTCACCCTTGTCCTTTTTTCTCTGTCTCGTTTATACTCTGTCTCACTTACTCCTCAGTGTTTCACTTTCTGTCTCTCTTTGGCCACCGGGTGCTGCCCTGCCACTCATCTGACTCCTCACGACACAACTCTAATGGAGCTGAAATCTTGTTTGTAATTAGATATGGGAATTCCATTGTCATCAGCCAGATGATGCCACGACATGCCAACCAAACAACTCGCCAATAGACAGTACAGCAAGGAAAAGGAGAAGACACAACATTGGCTAAACTTAAGACTTCTCTCAATATTGTAAATCGTTCCTAAACCCATAACACAACAACTAAGCTCTATAAGCAGTTACATTCTGCAGCACTGCTTCAAAACCTGAAAGCCCTTTGTCTCACATCTGTGGCTTCAGTCCAGACCGCCTGTGCCCAACAGGGAGTGGAGAGCCACATGCTAGGCTGAAGCTGGACGGGTGGTGACAGGTACCTGGAGTGTTGCCTGACTGAGAGTTGAGAGGAAGAGGTTCTGGGTGAGATGATGAGGAAGCATCATTCTCTCTTCCCAGGGTCATCAGGCTAATTTCTGCAAGCCCCACCCTCACGCGTGCGCGTTTGCGTGCGTGTGTTTGTGTGTGTGTATGTATGTGCGTACATACGTGAGAGTGTGTGTCTGTGTGTGTACATGCTTGCGTGAGAGAGAAAGAGGGGGCCTTGGCCCCTGAGAACGCTCTGTGAGGAGACCACAGCTGTACACTCCCAGCAGCTAATTGGTCCTTATCTAGCTGTCCCATTCATCTTCATTTTTTACCAATTACTGAGCATTATCTGTGTTCTCAGTTGGGTATGGGACTTAATCCTTTTTGGTTAAGCTGGTGCTACAGCTTGCAAATTTCAAATGGAGGAGGGGGGGGGGGGGGTAAGGGGGGAAAGGGGGAGGGGAAGGGGAGGTGGAGGGGGGTGGCAGAAGTCATAGCAAAAACAAACTGTGAAACTTCCCATCATCCCTCACTGGCAGGAAAACAATCAATAAACAATGACATCACACCAAGGAGAGAGGAAAAAAATGGAAGAGATCAATTATTGGCGTTATAATTCAAGTCCTTGTTTGCAAACGTTGCAGCTTCATTGATTAGGCTGGTCTTGTTGCACTCACCATTATTGACTTGTTAAAACCATATTTTCTCATCATCAGTGGTTTTGCGTTCGCGGTCACACAGATAACAACGCTTTAAGGGGCATCATTAATTATTCAAGATGTATTCATTTTAAAGCACAGCAAGTCCAAATCATCTTGTTTACTCTACAAACAATACAAGTATAGTACATTGCTCATCCAGAAGGTACATCAAGACGCTGCAATCTGGGACAGTTAGCCTTAATTTTCTGAGATCAATGCATAACTAGGCTCCTCTCTATATGGGGTCCGCATTTGGCCATGCTGCAGAGCTGAGTGGAGTCAGCCTGGAGACCATGCACTAATTACTGGAGTGTTTACTGCTCTGCTGGATAGCATTTGTACAATTTTGGATCATATCAGTGAGTAAATGTGCTTTGCACCAGACCGATAAATAAGACATTAAGATGACAGTGTATATAGATGAAATTACAGTGGAAAAAATGATAGTTATCAATTATAGAGTAAACACAAGTCTGAAATGGGTAAAATTAACAACCCCACACGTATGTATACTTACAGAACATAGAGGCATGCTTGTCAGCAGACTTAGACAGTCATGCTCACAAAAGCAGGACACATATAGAGACACTGCTTCTGCACTTTGATAGGGATCTGTTTGGTCACACTCTCTGCGCCAGCTGTCAGCCTAGCTCCACTGCTGCGATTTAATTAGTCTGTTTATGTCCTTTCTAATAATAAAGCTCTCTGGGTGGAAGGACACATCCAACTAGCTAGCTGCGTGCTCCAACCTGCTAGCTGCACTAGTGCTGGTGGCCCAGCGCAACTAAATGTGGGCCATGATGGAGGATGGTGGCTACTTCCTGCTCTTCTAGACAGAACAATGGCCCTCAGGCTCAGATCTAGTATCACCCCCTACTCAATCCTAACCTTAACCATTAGGGGATAAAGCACATACTGACCTGATATGAGTGTCTAGGGGCAACTTCATCCATCTTCCTCTCTAGCTCTCTTGTGGGAGCTTTTGTCAGCCGAAGCTCTTGAGAGAGACTAGATTGTAGCCATAGGCTGAATAGAATTCATTTCACGAACATATCATAACACCTCTTTCACTGTGACAGATTATTGTCTTGTCTGACATATACAATTACAACGTGGTTTGTTTTGATTTTCTTTATTCTGATATCAAGGCAGAACTGGACAAAATAGGGTCTGTTTAGGCTGCCAGTGTGTGGGATAAAGGGGAGCAGAGGTGGTAAGTGAGTCAGACACTAAGCTAGACAGAGAGAAGCAGAGCAGACAGACAGCCTTCCAGCCTGAGTGAAGAGCTTGATGGGTCTCTGTCTCTCTCTTGGGCTTTAGCCCTCACCATCTCTCTATTAGTCTGCCAGGCTCATGGGAGCCAGGTGACAGATAAGTGAAGAACGACACACACATTTTAATAGACATTTCAAAAGATAAACCTGATAATGATTTCTCTTTTTAATGAAGTCTAATGTCCTCGTTCTAATTCCAGTTGCGTCGGCTGTTAAGCATCAGCGTAATACTTGAATATGCATGATTGGGAAATTGTGAGGCACACTGATGTAGCTACAAAATACACAAACGCAGACAACTGCAGAAATAGATTACAATAACTGGGGGAATTGATTAAACATTATTTCCGTAATGATCCATATCAAGTTCTATCATCTTTGAGTGGCAGCGGAGTTGCAGCGTTATAGAGAGGAGGAGACACGAGGAGAGACAACACGCTCGACAAATCTCATGTCACGGAAATATTTGTTTGATTGTCTCTTGTGGTTAGTTCACAATAGCAAGAGCAGAGCTATAAAAAACAACTGACCAGTTGAGTTGTCATCCCTCATCAACATTAGGCCTCATTCTTCATTAATTGGATAGATTAATTTGGAGCGCTTTGATGCGGGGGTGATGCATGCGTTCGGCTGTCCCCTCCTCACTATTCTCTGTCAGGTTGAATTTAGCCAGGGAAGGGGCTGACCTTTGAAAGTGAAGAGATCAACACAATTTGAAAAGACAATGTCACTTGGTGTAAATGTGATACGTGTAATAAATGACATTCAACCTTTCAGTGATGATGAGCTTTCGCAGGTTGGAGTAATGTGAAATATACACAGCGTGTAATTGCATAGATTGTAGAGCAGGTTTTCAAATACACAGCTAAGATGGTGCAGCTTTACAGCCTGGATATCATATGCTCTCATTTTACTATGATTATGTCTAAGAGGACACATTAGCATAGAGTAATAATATTACAGTGTACACAATAACAATAATGACAATACAGTGATGACAACAAGAAGATGACAGTATCTTGTGCTGTGATTACGCTGTAAAAATTTTCCATCACTCGACTGTGCAGTAATCAGGGTAAGAATCGAAGAGCATTTGTGTGATCGAAATAGTTGGTTCTGTTCCACAAAAGCACTCTGTTGGTTGCCTGAAATGAAAGGTGTTTCTTCTCAATTATGATATGGGAACCCTCATCCAAATAGAGCTATCAGCCATACTGAGCCCAGACATCTTCGCCATCACACAGCCGCTCCTCTGGGACCAAGATAAAGAGGGAGAGAGCAAGCAAGTTCAAACAATGTTAAGGAATTTCACAATCTCAGCATGTCCTTCACAGTGTGAACAAACAGAGGAAGGTATTTCTGGATAAATTGTGTCTAGAATCCCTAACAAAATATTCCTTCCAACAAAATAATTGAAATAACCGTAACAGAATGTTATTTTTCAGCCTGTGTACTTAACTGTAATTAAATCCAAACTAAGTACATTCTCCTGGACTATTGTGATATAAAAATCACATTACAGTCAGATACATCACTCAGTTCACCTTGAACTCATTAGCACTGCAACTATAAACTATACACTGCGTTACCGATTTTCTCTCATGAGGCGATTGTAATGGAGGAAGTGAGAGCGCAGGAGGTAGTGATGCTAATTTTGTAATTAAAACGGATGATCTGATGACCACATGCAAACTGATTCCCCCCCCCAAAGTGATATGACGACAGAGTGGGCCGTGATTGATAACGCTCGTCAATATATTTCATTTCAGGAGCCTTAGTCAAATGACAACTGGTTGTCATTGACTGAAAGCAATCTTTTTAAAAGGGGAGCCTTTGCTAAGTATCAGATGAAAATGATTCCTCTGTCTGCTTGGGTGTCACTGTCTGTAGGAGCTTTATTGATTGGGCTTGAATATATTGCACCCGCAGTAGTAACAGCTGCTAGTAATATCTCTCCTCTCCTTCTGCTCTCCTCTCCTGCTCACAGCACTTCTCTGTGCCACGGCTTATTGTCAGCGATCGGATGTTGATGCTCTCACACCGGTGTTGTGTATTTATCAAGAGTGATGTGTGACAAATGTAAAGTGAGCCTGGTTCAGACCCAAATTATAGAAGCGAACACTGTTTGCTAATGTGTCCTGAAGGCCTGGCTGTACTGGCCACCCCCAGCCATGTGCATGATTGCGTTAACTAAACCCACCATTGTCTCCCCTGGTCTATACGCTCAGTGTTATCAAGCACAAGGATGTTGGCATTGGTTGGTAAAGGTCATTTACTGTAATGAGATTTGCCACATGCAAGCATATGGCTTGATTATTGCCCTGTTCGTTAACATTTTCAGCAAAGAGACAAATAGACAGCTAAAACGGGGGCTAGTGAGGGTGGGGTGATGGCGAAACGTGCTTAGCATTTTCTCTTCAAAGATAGGAAGAACTTTTTTCACAACAGATCTGTCACAGGGATGATTGATCTTTCAATTTCATAAGGAATGCGTGCCATTAGAGCTGAGGATTTAAATTATCCTATAAAAGTTGCCTGCCTTAGATTTTATTCACTTAAAGGACAAACACCTCTGTCTGTCTCCTTGATAATTTCTACCACATGTTACACTCCAGTGGTTTGGGTAGGAAAGCAATTATGTTACCTCATCAAACCAGAAATGTTTTCTTATCATGGTTTCTCTTACATTACGTTACATTAGGCATCTTGGCAGGAAATCTCTGCCCACCTGAATCATTGGAAAGTGTATCTCTTTATCCTGGCATGCTAAACACATTTTGTTTGTTGATGCGAATGAGCCTGAAATGTATCCAATTATTATGCTTCTTGGAATGTAAAGCATATTGTTTGCATGTGTTTTTATGTCTGGCCGGCTCCATGTGTGCACGTACCTATACACAATTATCTACACTGCATCACTGTCTGAGCGTGTACCCATATGTTTTCATGTTTACCTCTCCTTGTTACAGCGAGATGTATTCTTTTTATGTGTCTGTTTGCATGTGTGTGTGAGTGTGCCCGAACGTGAGTGTTGCAGCAGGTATTTAACAAAGGCAAGATGTTTGCTTTATTATCAACATTAACTGCATAAACACAAAAGGCTTCAAAGTTTCATTCAATGACACTGAGGGGCTGTGGGTGGCTACATCAAAGCTCAATACCTTCCTCTCTCCCCCCATTTTAATGAGAAACAGGACTCACCAGCCTTGACTGAACCTGCCATCTGTGTGTGTCTGTTTTTTCTTGTGTGTGTGTGCGTGTGAGAGCAGTTGTGTTTCTGTGTATATGTAAGCATGCACTTGCATTGTATAAAGTGGCACCACGATGCCAGACAACATATTTACGGAGGCTGCGTCTTTATGTTTGATCTAATGGTTATAAGGCTCCCTCCAGCTCACATGGCAGGGCTTCTGATTTTGGAGATTAACAGTTATAGTAAAGATGAATAGCTGATTAGTGCTACGGAGAAACCTCTAAATGTCTTGCTGCATGACAGACACTTTTTCATGAGCCATTCATTTCCTTTTAGGACTGGTGTGCAAACCCTTGATACGACCACAACAAAGACTCCATGTGTGTGCACCACTGTCTCACCTTTGTTGGAGAAATACATACACGACATGGGGGCATTTTACAAGCGCAATTAGGAGGAAAACTGAGATTGTTTTGCAGCAGCAGACTGCATATGCATTGTGCACCAAGTCAGTCCATTTAACTGCCTGACTGGAATGGTCGTGTTCAGTTTGACAGATCAGAAGAGGAAAATATATCTCAACACCATGAAAACCAAAGGCTTAGCAGTGAGCAAATCAGCCTTTTGTCTTGTTCAATTCAAATCAAAGGATAACCAGGAATGTTTGTTTGACAACAGCATTTACAATGCATTGTTCTGAAGCCCAGAGCCTCCCAAACAAAGACAGATAGGCTTTAAACTAGTCATTTAATTAGCACCGGATCCACAGCTTTGGCTGCGCCAACCAATTATACATTCCTGAGGCATGTGCAGGTCCTATTTCACGGGAGCGAGAGGCAGATCCTCTCCAGCCCTGTCTCTTACAGTACATCTCTCCCCTTCCATTTAAGAGAAGGTAAATAGCCCAGACAGACAGCTTCATTAGCCAGCGTCTGAAGAGCGCGGGGCCGATTGTCGCTTAAATAGTGCGCTTTTACTGCAGGCCCAGCCGGCGACCTCCGATCAATTACAGCTGACATTATTGTTTGTCGGGAGCTTTTTTCCTGGACAGAGGGAGTAAAAAACGAGATCAGGCCTGAGCTTTGGCTGGAAATGTAATCTTCCCCCTCTCTTTGGTTCTTTCGCTCCACAAACAATAAATCATTCAGTTGAAGAGATAATAAAGTGCCAAGTAGGAGCTAGTTTAATTTTTGTCAGGGGAAATCTGTCCACAACAGACTTAAGGGTAAGGGGCTGGCTGCTACCTCTGTACCATTTTCAATGACAATGGCTTAGTTCCTTTTTTCCTTATTTTCCTCTATAGGGTTAGATGGCCACAGAGGCTGAAGTCCTGTTTAGATGAAGATTAACTGCAGCACAAATCACTGTAGGTTATCATTTCTGTCATCAAAATAAATTACTGCTCTCTCTTTAATCATTTTAAAACATTCAACATTCAATCTTTTTTTTTTTTTTTTTTCCAGTGTGATTCTTTTAAGTATCGGACCAACCGTCAGCCGTATGGTTTGGTCCTGATGTAACAGCTTTTTAATCATGTTGTTACCAAGGGCTGTTTTAATTCGTTCAATTCATCCTCTGTGATTCAGATCTTTGCTTATCCATGCGTGAACTCCCAAGCACTGCACGACATAATAGCTGAGCTGTTTATATTGGTATTAAGTGATTTGTAGTTTTAATGATGGTAAATAGGAGTTCACCTTTGCAGGTCCCTCAGGCTTACTTCAGGTAAATTACTCCAAATGTATTGTTTATGCCCTTCAGGAGCGAGGTGAGCGTGTGGGAATTCACCTCTCATCAGGTCTGAGCTTCTGTATCAGAGATAAACAGAAACTGACAAATATGTTTCTGAGTGTTTACCCACTGGAATACCTACACAATATCCAAGTGATTAATAAGTCTGACTGATGTTTGTTGATTCTGTTTTGAGGAAGGAAATACACCAAAATGGCTGCATATTATTACTGAGTTAAAGATTGTTCAGGACGGTGTACTTTTTAATCCTTTCATTTAACAAGATTGAATCGAGCAAATGGGAAGAAATTGCATATGAATGAAACAAAAACACTTAACTGTCTTGCAAAAATGCCAGATTTGTTGAATAAACCAATATCCTCCTCACCTGGCTCCTTTCAGTGACAAATAAAGGGATTTGGTCGACCCTCGTTGGTCTGTGGCACATTCCCCTACAGTGTCCTGAATGGGCCTTTATGGGAGAAACACCGCTTTAGGATGGGGTGACATGAAAGGGGCTGGACAGGCACTGAAAGCGAGACTAATACCCACTGGAGGGAACAGAGGTCCAGTGTTTCCCCACCAGGCTGTCTTTCAGGTGGAGACGCATCACTGAAATTCATATACCATCAAGTACAAGCTATAACAAAGGAACAAAGTAGAGGAATGTGATTTCCAGAGTTGACTTGTGCTTTTTTTAGGTGATTCTCTGCCTCTACCTTTCAGACTGTATTGATTTGGTGAAAATTTGTCCATGTGTCTATATGCGTGTAGCTGTATTTGACTGAATGGGTGTAATGTATCCACCTCAAAGGCAGAATAAGTCTCTTCACTCTGGCCCTTGAGTGGCCTTGAAAGGCTGATAGGTAGCCTAGACCTCTTCATGTTGTCCTACAGTAAGTACCCCCGCAATCAGGCCCTCTGTGGTGTTTTTTAATTGAGCTTAGCCTGCTGAGTAGTAATTGATTCAGTCTGAGCTACAGCAGAGGCGCTGATACAAGGTGCTGCTTGGCTTCCGCCTTTCTTTAATCTCCCCTGCTTTATATTGTTTGGGAATACTCGCCACTGAGAAACTGCATGCCATCTTTCTTATGGAAATCAATGCTTCTTTTGGAAGGAGGGGAATGACAGAGAGGAGTACTTCTCATGTCCTTTCATTTTCAACCAGTGTCCTTCTCTTTAGAGGCTTCGCCATGCAGATCTCCTTGCCCTTTGGCTACTGATGTTTTGTCAGAAAAGAAGAGTGGAGTTGTTTTGTGGATCAGCTTTCTGTAGTGTGGTATCCCGTACCCCCCCACACCCCCACCCCTTCTTTCACGCAGCTTTTTACCTTGAACCGGGCTGCCAAGAAAGAGAGAAAAAAAGGAGTGAAAAATCAACAGAGAGGCTCAATCAGATCCAATAGTGTCTATGAGGTTTTCTTTAAAGCATTTGAGGAAAAGCATCTGAGTGGTGGAGGAATGAGACCAAACTGTTCCCAGTCACTTTTGATCCTGCCAGTTCAAAGTCCCCATAGAGCAGAGGGGGGAGGGAGGGGGGTGCCTTGGTTGGGGGGGGCTACAGACACCTAGCTTTGACCTTCTGTCTGCGCTCATGTCCTTTGAAAGTTGGCTTGTTTTCATTAAACCATTCACAGTGCAGGGCCACAGTTTGACTAACTACTAACCCCCTATGGTATCTTTATTAGACATTCTTTACATTTTCAGACTACTAATGTCTTTAGTTTTCCCAATTAGGCGTCTATTGCCAGACAGCAATTGAATAATTTAAAACATTTGTAAGATATCTCTGATGTTGTAATGGAATAATTTGTGTGAATATAAAAGAGAAAGAAATGAAAATCCCATCATTGTGCGAGCTGAAAGTGACTCTTTTTGCTCGCTCTGTTCTTTTTCCTTCTCTCTGGTCTGGAATATAGGCTGCTATAATTAGCCTAAAGTCATTGCCATACAGTAGTCTGACGGTACTTGTTTGTCATTAGCACATTTAACTAGTCATTTGGGTAATGGCTTTCAAGATTGCCTTTGTTTTTACTGTGATATTTTTTATATGTAAATATTGAGACAATTTCCATAATGTGCCCTTTTTATTCATCATAGAATAATTGATGCAACTTTACTGCTGTGTAAACTTTGGTCTTTGAATGACTGTGTATATAGTTATCATCCCCGTTTTCTTTATTATTATTGCAGTAGAATCTATTATTAACATATATTGTAAAACATTTATGTGTATTATGTTAACATGGAAGAATACCCAAGAAGCAATTAATTTGAATTATACAATTTTTTTTCCTGATGGATTGCAGTGTAAAGCTTTAGTGTTATTGGACACCAATTTTAAAGGGTATCTCAGTGGTGGGAATTACTGATTACTGAATTAACAGCAGCAGGTTTTGAGTTTTCGGACAGAGCCTCAGAAGTTTCCCCTGTGAATATATCACTCATAATGTGCATCATTGAGTAACCAACGACCTCTTCATGTGTCTCAGGCCTGGAACTCCCCTTCATGATGATGCCACACCCCCTGATCCCAGTCAGCTTGCCCCCAGCCTCTGTCACCATGGCAATGAGCCAGATGAACCACCTCAGCACCATTGCAAACATGGCCGCTGCAGCACAGGGCCAGAGCCTGCCCTCCAGAATGGTCACTTCTGTTATAAAGGTAAATTTTAAAACAGGAAAGCAGCAACAACATAATACTAAACCGTTCAAACAAAACCTGCTCTTCCCTGTGGTGTAATGTTTCAGTCTATACTGGATATTTATTTTGGGTGTGTTTTTGTGGCTGCTGGGGTTGCAGGAACGTATGCCGGACAGTCCCTCTCCTGCTCCTTCCTTAGAAGACAACAGGAGGCCAGGCAGTCACCCATCGTCCCACCGCAGCAGCAGTGTGTCCAGCTCCCCAGCCCACACAGAAAGCTCCTCAGACAGGATACGTACGTTTCTGCATTGCCTCACCACACAGTTAGTCACACAGAATAAAAAGCCAAACATGCTGTGCAAAATGTTGTTGTATTGGCTAATTTACAAAGACAGAGTCAAAATATATCTTCTTAGTAATGTCACTCCTGTTTTGTTGTCCTCTCTCCAGCGGTGCACCACAATGGCCTGTCCATGAACCAGGCCCTGCTAGGCCTGTCCCCCAACATTCCACCTGGACCTAAAGAGGGAGACCTGGCCCATGACATGAGCCATGAAGTAAAGAGGATGCACGCTGACAAAGGTGAGTCAAGTCTTTTTTTTAGGGAAAAAAAAAAGGTTTGATAGAGTGGTGTAGTCTACAAAATACATTCAGTGTAACTCACAATATACTACATTTTAAGTTGGGGACTGATAATTTAGCTTTTTGTTCCTTCAAATCAGTTTTCCCAATTAATGAAAAAGTCAGACGCAAAAGAGACTGACTATTATGTTCATGCAGCACTGGACAGGCTCTATTAAATGTGCCTATGATGTAAGATGTAATTCTGGGAATAAAGTCTTATAACAAAGGCCAAGACTCAGAGTGTAAGGAGAGCAGAGCAGGTCTGTAAATCTGAAGAAAAATCTGAACACCACTGTCTGTCACCACTGTTTGCTCAGTTGTGACACGAAACCCACATTTGGTTAATGTGTCACCAAAGGCAGAGCTGCTTTCGGAGTCCATTGTTTGTCAGAGTGCATAAAAGTTTAATCAACTAAGATAGAAGATTTTTTGTACCAACTGCAACAGAGGGAAAAAAAAAGAAACTGTTGATCCATCAGAAAACAGTCTCCATGCCGAGAGTAATTTTTCACCAAAAGAAACCCTTTATAAAATCTTATAAGGTCTTGAATATTGATAATTCAGTTTGAGAAATGCTCAGTCTTTGACAGGATTAACAGTCTCCCTATTTATTCTTCTTGCTTCCAGTTTATATCAGCTGTATGACTGTAACAGTACTAAAGTAGCTAGTCAAACCCTCTAAAATGAAACTCTTCAGTTTAATGTGAAACAATATGTCTATACAGTCTAAAAATGTGTCTATGCTTTACGTTTACAGCATACAGTATGTCAGCCCTGTATTATAAATGCTTTGATGACATTTAGTTTGACATCTTCTTACAGTAAGAATCCATAGATAGTTGTTTTTAACAATTTTCTGCTTGGCACCTGCATTTCTTAAAAGGCTCTCATCAGTCTCAGCAAATTTTCACTCAGAACTTTATGTTCCCATGCACCCATGACCTCTGCTGTAACAAGACACTGTTCACTGCAGTTACAGTAAACAGATGTGGACAGCCCAAAATATTCTTACAGTGACAAAAAGGGGGGAAAGAATACAGTAAGTACAAGAGCCACTAATTATGCTGCTCAGTCTCCCAAGCTCTCTAAGTAATTACAAAACATTAAACAGTGCTACTCCAGATTGTTAGCACCCGAAATAGGTTTCTTATAATCTGATTTGGTGCAGATTTTGAATTATTACATTTTGCATCACATCAACATTTTACTGTCTTTTTTTTAAAATTAATTAATTATAATCCATTTTTAATTTTTACATAAATATGGGAAATAATGGGTCCTCACATGGAATATGCTATTTCTTATCATCCGGACTAACCCTGGTCTGGAGGGAAGAATATTCAAAATGTTAACCTCAATCACATTGTCCAGAGTAAATGTTTTTATTATTAATTGCTGGGCTTATTTAATTATAGTTTTGCTGGGCATAAAAAAAAGAAAAGGAAAATGAAAGAAACAGATAGACATCTACTAAGCGTGGCGGATTAAATACAAAATGAAGCAAATAATAGATTTTAGTATTCTCTGTTGGTTTTAGCAGAGCTGTGCTGTGCTGTACTGGGTGATACAGGGTGGGGTGAGGCTGATAATGATATTAAAACCACTATGGAAATCATTGGGCTGTATGTTCCCTGTTGGCAAGGCTGACGTGAAGATCAGTGTTAGACCTTCACTCACAGGGTGTGAAGCAGTGAATAGTAATAATTAGCAGGATCATGAGCTGAATTTATGGGTCACAAACTGTCTAACTGTCTGTGTGTGCGCGAGTGTGTGTAAGTGGGTTTAAGAGTGTCTGTGTGTGTGGGGGGGGGGACAATTTAGACAAACAAACAGAGAGAACGAAGAAGGTTTAATCATGTATCCACAGACTATATCAACTGAATGTTTCCTCAGTAACAGAGATCTTACATCTTAACTGAAGTGCCTCCTCTATACTCAGATAATCAACACAAATGGACTGTAATTTCTTCGCAATATTAGAGGAGAAAGCAAATGACCAGGCAATCCACACCAATTCCAGAGAGTTGACCCACACACATCTACTTGCAAATACACACTGTATTATCTTTGAGATTGTCAATTCCTAATATGTCACTGGACTTGATTAGGATTCTGAGCTCTCCAGTGTGTGCACCAGAGGTCTCAGGCTGTGGAAAACATTTTTATAAAATAACCCATTAATGCAGAGGAGTGCAACTAAATTAGTTACCAATTTGCTGAGCATGAATTAATGAAGAGAGCTTCTCCCGGCTCCCACAGTTGTAATTTTCATAATAACCCCAGACCTTTATTTGGCAGGTTGTTTAGTTTTTTCGTTTGAAGGTTTTCATTAGTCTAATGAGGACTGTGCAAGGGCGAGCAGTCAGCACAATTTACATGAGGAAGCTATCATAATAAATGAGGCAATTTGAATAACATGCACAGGTTTATGCAGCGAGATAAGAGAGATTGTAGCAGCCAGATTCAGAGGTAACCAATACATTAGAACCAACTAATAACCAAAGTAATTCCAATAAAAGCTTTAAGTGAAGGGAATAAAATTAATGATAGATATATTGAACTGTAATGATATGATACATGATGCATTAGATTAATAAAATAAATGTGTTCCATTGTTAAAGAGGGGAGAGGCCTCACCATCCGAAGCTTTGTTTATGGTGAGCTTTTTAATTAGGCTTGTTCATCGCATCAGTTTGTTTAGATAAATGAGATAACATTCCAATGGTTTAATGATATCTCTCCACTTGTTTGATCTTTATGATCCTGGCAGAGCATTAAATTAATCTCTTGCAATGCATTCTTAGAAGAGAGCACAGTAGACGCAGAGGAAGGATGCAGTGCCCCGGCTCATATGGAGGCTATTTAAATAGCCAGACACCTCAGAGACAGCCACTATAATGTCACATCACTCATATCCTATGAACATGTCTCATCTTTTTCATGTCATCTCTGGTGATGAAGGACAAAGGCTGTTTGTTGTTGTCTAAAGAAGACCATTTCCAAAGTTGTGTCACCCAGTGCAAAGTAACCAGATGGTAGTTTTTTTTGGGGGGGTGGGGGGTGGGGGGTGCTGTTGTTTGAACTTGATTATTTTTTGTCCAAATTTTGCCTGAGAAAAAAGGGAGATTAGATGATGTGTGAGAAAAAAGGCTAGTAGAAAGCTAAGTGTTATCTCACATGTGACTAATTGAATTGCTTCAAACAGAAAGTCTGTGGCGATAGCTTCCGACAAGCCTCTGTCTCGTGAAACAGCAGGTAGCTGACAAACAAGGGGAAATTTGAAAGGTACGGAAGCCTTTGGCTGTAAACTCACTTTGGACATCAAACACTTGACATCATTTTATTTCCTTGGGGAAAAGGTGTTTGAAACACAAGCCATATGCATGTACGTTGAAGTGTAAGAGTTTCTTTAAATACCATGTGGCGGCTTAAGCGTTTTGCCAACAACAAATTTCACCACTTTACCTCAGCTTTCCCACTGCAGTTAAGCATGCCACATCTCTTTTACGCTGAGCTAAAACGCCTGACAGGAGATTCAGAGGCAACTACAGTATGTAAACTGATTCTGTAAACCATATTTTAAAAGCGGGTGAATCACTGGTAATATGATATTGGCACTTCCCTGATAAATGTTATATATCCTTGTTGACACAACAGGAGATGCACTCATAATGTCCTCCCAAGCACAAATGGAAGCTTGTGGTGTATTATGTCACCTAGAGGTGCATCCTTTCATACCTGCTATCAACTGTGCAATCGCTGATGCATTGACCACAATGGACAAAGCCGATTTGCCACGCCTTTTCTTTGTCAGGATGCTGCCTAGATGTCCAGTTGATGTGCTTAGGGCTGGTGCACTATGCGTCGTCTGCAGTCCCAGTTTTAAGTCTGAATGATGAAGTGCAGCAGGTAGACACAGTGTCACAGTCTATTACCATGCAGCTGCTTTGGGCAAGGGCCCTTGGATGCTGTTGGGCTCGTGTAGAGAGAGGGGATATAGTTTGAAAAAAAGATGAAAAAGACAAAAAAGTGATTTTTAGCCTTTGTAGTCTTTGTTCTGTTCCTTCTGTGCATAAGCATTTGCAATGATAAAAGGGAAGATAGGGGACTTTGGGTCAGGTAAAAGTTTCTGCATCAGTTTTGTGCTCTTTTTGCGGTGTAAATATTTCACTGACATTGATGGTATCTCCATACAGTATCATTAAAAGTTCGGTATGTTCTGTGTAAGCTCCTTCTCTTCATCTTTCTGACTTTAATGCATAGTGTTTTGTTCAGTCCTCCCGATGTCCTTGGCGTTGCAAGCTTCAAACACATGCTGACTACCTGACTTTCCCTAAGTCAGGAGGCAAGATCATTAGCCATCACAACCCTGAAATGTGACTTGGCAGACAATAATGCTTTATGATCAAACAACTTGTCAGTGCGTCCTGTTGAAATGAAAGAGTGCAAAAAAATAATTCAATAGAGGATCAATCAAATTTCCCCGGCCCATGTGAGCGAGATTGCTGATGGTGCAGAGAGGGGCGATTTCCTCGAGGACATGGGAGTTCATTTGGATATTTGTTCTCCCCCTCATGAATGTTCCATTGCGTGACACCATCTCCTGCTAATCACATTTCACTGAAAAGGGGGGATGCTTTTAGGGACGTTGAAAAGAGAGAGGTTCTTTTTAATCTTTGAAATGCCTCAAAAGTGACAGAATGCTTTCTCCTGCCAAGACGTGAGCCTCGGATGGGGAGATAAATATGCTGTGGTCAGCTAAGTGTATCTAGTGAGCAGAGAGGCAAATTTAATAATGCATTATCATTCACTGGCGAAGGTGAAATCTCCCTGTCCATCAGAAGGCTGAGGCCTGTTTCATGTTACCCTTCACTGCAAATGAACAAGTGCTTTACTCAGCCATACCAGAGATGCACAGTAGGCACCAGTGCTCTACTATATATGCTGCTCTGGACTGTCAGGAAACAGGTCTGTAATCAAAGCAATCATCTGTTGGTCTTGACTGGAGACATTAGTGATCACAGTCCTTATTCGTGATAAAACTGTTTTGAACAATAACCTTCTTTTTTTTTGTTTTTTCTCCCTGAGAACACAAGGTGTGCTTTACATATCTGAGCATCTGCTATTATGCAGATTATGGGAACACATTTCCCTGAATGCCCTTGGACAGCAGCATTTAACAATTATGAAGATTATGTACAATGCAGAAAATTTGTGATTCAAAACAATTCATATCTTAGCAGTGGCAACTGTTGCAGACAGATAAGGTTGACCCTGAGTGTGTATTTCTGTACTTTTGGAGACATTCTGTGGGGTTGTTTGTATAATTTAATATTTACATGTAAACAGTAATTAAGTGATGCTACCGACATGCCAGGGCCAGGCTCTGCCAAGGTAAACACCAGCCCTGGTAGTTTGCCACAGTCCATCATGTTTACAGACTTGCAGAGCCGAGTGCTGTTTGTGTGCTCTTCCTTGGCAAAGCCCATAAAACACAACCAATTGGATGCCGAGTGTTGAACACAGTCACTCTTATCGTCTGGCAGTCTGCTCGCTGACTTGAGGACATTGTGAGTCAAACCTTTAAATTTTCACTCTGCGATAATTACGCTGCTATACTTGAGCTTTTATATCCTTTCACTGAGAAAGTAAATCATTCCTAATAAAGAGAGGAAGAATAGGGGGCGGAGGGAAAAGTGCTTGAGGACTAATTCTCTTCACTCCCTCCCTCTCTGCTCTCTATTCTGCTTTTTGAAAGCCTTTCTCTGAGTATTCCAGTCACCTTGACTTTGCAGCTGCAGCCTTATAGTCTGTTGCTTATCCTGCCTAACCCCAGCTTGTCAATTAGGTGTTTAAAAATTAATCTCTTTAACTGGAAATACCATGCCAGCTTTCTTCCGTCTGTAAATGAAGTGTTATTAATTCACACAGCGCAAAGCCAGTGTTATGAATAATGTTATCAAAACAGATTTCCACACGTTTAACACGTCGCTCCTATTAAAACCCCTTAAGTATTTTTATAACTGTGAAACCAGGACTACTAATGGATTTGCATCCATTTTTGAGCTTCTACACCAGGCAGCCACGGAGCAAGTGCTCCTAAGCCAGGCCTTTTAAAGTTTACATTTCCCATTTCCTCTTTTGTTCTCTCATCTTCATTTAAAAGCAGCTCAGTATATCCAGTCTGGATTAGCGCCAGCCATCGTCAACGCTCGTTCGGCAGTAACAGAACGGCAGAGCCTCTCCCTGTAGGATTGCAATGCCAGGCAATGACACCAATGTGTCTCCCTGTCCCCTCCCCTCCCAAACCCAGCGAAGCTCTGATCTAACAGCAGGCTATCTGGCCAACCACACCAAGCTAATACTTGTTCCATTAAAACCTAGTGATTACGGGGGATTTCCTCTCTGTTTGTTTGTTTGAATGCTTAATTATCAATATGTAATTGGCGTGTGTATTGTGATGTTGGGTGCATATTCGGTGGCATATTTTACTGGAATGCACATTGCTATCGGGTAGAAACAGGACTCCCCAGTCACTGTCTAAGTTAAGCTGCATGAGAAGTTGCTCTAATGAATTAATAAATGCTAAACAAAGGAGAACTAAACAAAGAGTGAGAAATAAATGGCTTGATGATTAGTGGGTCAGAGAGATTAGTGGGGTATACAGTACCAATGATCCCCTTCTGAAATGGGAATGATTCAGGCAAAATACCCAATCAATACTTGAGGCCAATTTAATCTCTGGGATTCTTCTGTCAATAAATGGACCTGGTCAACTGAAGTCAATATGCAAAGACAATCTAAACACCCTCAAAGTGCCTCACTATAATGTCCTTCTCCAAGTATTATCTTCTTGACAGTTTAGGCTCATAGTCAATAGGTGAATTACAAAAATCTATTCAAGTGTGCCTGGCTGTCATTTTCTGTTTAGAGCACAACAAGTATTATTTACCCTCCGACCGGAGCCTTACCCTCCTGGTTTATCTAAAAACTGAGGTCATGGATTTAGCGCTGTGATCTCTAACCTTTAACCACCTTGCCTCTTTCTGTTCGGACCACTCTAGCTGTGATCGTCTCTCTACAAAATGCCATTTTGTCTCCACCACTGTTCGCTTTAAGAGCTCATTTGAAGGTGTGCGCTGGCAGAAACAAAAGTCCTGTGTGCTTTTATGCAGTCATCACAGTCAGCCAAGCCTGTAATCCTCAGAGGTCCGATAATGACATAGCCCCTGCATTTATTACATGGAGGAGAGGAGAGAGGGAAAACGCTGACTTTGAACAAATGAACACTCTGACCTTTATGCAATAAATATGACATGGGCCGCATAAAAAGACAAGATATCTTCCTCCTGAATGGAAGTCAACATGGATTCTGCTCCCTTGCCTCTTGCTCTCTCTGTTTCCGTTTCTCTTTCTCTCTCTCTCTTTCTCTTACAGTTTTTTTCCTCCCCCTCTTTTTCCAGCTAACTGTTCAACAAATGATGAAATCTATTTTTATTGTTTGCACCATAATATTGTAATCTGTGCTCCAAAAGCACAATTTGTAGTTCATCATTTTCTCTACTGTTGGTAATGCTATACATAATGTACATTGCAGGATATTACGGGCAGTCGTCTGGCAGCATTTTAATCTTAAGGCATGATTAGATTCTTACATTTTATCATTAGCACATTGTTTTAAAGCAATGATAGCAATAAAAATACTCTTTGTCCATGTCAGGAAAAGACTGTTTTTAACAGAGAGCATCAACCTTTCACTGTGTCTTTTGTGATCTCAGCGTGATCCCAATTGAGCATCGCAATTGTCTTCTTTTGTCACCTCAGACCGTCTCTCTGACAGTAAAGGATTTATGGTTATTTCCTCCATGCAGCCTGTCCATCTGTGGCTCTATCTTCATATGGCCTTGAGAATACGATTCAATTTATTAAGGCAAAGCAATGGACTCATTACTTTAAAAAGGTGGCAAGAGAGAGAGAGTGAGAGAGAGGGAGAAGTGACACACTGAATTGGTTATTCATGGAAAGGCACAGCCATAGGGCAGTTGAAATTTAATGATATCCTACAAGAAAATATGAGGGTGTCACTCTCCAAAAAGTCATGCTAAATGTCAACATTTTAAGGTCCCGGCGCTAATTTTATGCCTGTGCACAGTAATGTTTTGGAGAGCATTTAGGAAACACGGCCCAGTGGCCAGCCTGATTATCCCGCTCACCTTCTCTCCTCTCTCCAAATGGGTTTGTGCAGCAAGCGATTTCATCTCTAAGTGAAGGGAACATTAGGGAGGGGAGAAAGAGAGAGCGATAGAGGAAAACACGCGGTTTGATTTTCATGCTGTGATAAGAGAGTGGGAGCCAAATGTTACCTGTTAATCTAGCCCAAACCGACCGGAGCTCTTGACTTTGTCCCCCAGCAGGGATGGGGCAAACACTCATTTTCCTCTCTCCGTGATGAAAAGGAAATTAGCTTAAATGTGAGATGAGGGCACATTAGCGTGTGTGTCGTGCATGTGTGTAATGGGTGTGTATGTGTTTGAAGGTTTTTGTTTGCATACATCTTTCCTCTCTCCTCACAGTGTATACATTACATACACATATGCACAACATATGCAAGTGATAGTCAGTCTAAAGGAATTCGTCTTGTGTGGATCATCACACACATCCTCACAGTATGTCCAGCAGGTTTTTCCTTAGTTTGGGAAAAGTGTGCATGAAAGTCAATCTTACCCCACCGGTAGTTTGATGTATACTGTCATGTACAATTTTGTTGTCCAGGTATCATGAATAATTTCAACCTTTGTTAACACTTCTTTTACAGCTAAAGAGTAAAGAGATTACCATTTAAAAACAAGAGATATGAAATAATATATACAGTTATTAAAATAAGCCTGTAGTGCCCGTTTAAAACTACCAGAAAGTTAAAGCTGAATTTATTTTGCCTGAAAGACCCTTCAGAGTACAGACATCATTTGCAAGATAAGCCCGGCTCATGTTTTTTTAAAGTGCTCAAATTGCATGCAACTACTTTTTTTGCCCAGCTCTGCATCACTGCATTTGTACCAGAAGACAGATATTTCCCTTGACAAGATTTTCCAAATCCAGCACTTTAAGTGCAGGTGGAATAATGCTGTGTTAGCTGCTAATGGCTGTCCGAGAGGTCATAACTACTCCATTTGAAGGAGGCTGGTTTCTCCGCAGCCCTGGCAGGTCAAATCAAATGTAATTGTGCAGCGAAAAGCAGTGCCTTGCTTTGTGTTGGCTGTGCTGACAACCTCCAGGTTTAGCATTCAGTTCTCCTGCTGGGAGGAACACAGGTTTGCAAGGACAAAGGCTTCACCTGTCAATATATCACACTGACTGGCCGGCCAAATGTACCTCTGCTCTCCCTCTCTCTTTCCCTCTCTCTCCTATCTCTCTTCCTCTCTGTCAGTCTTTCATTCTCTACACACCCATTCTATTCCAGCATCCTCTTCCTCAGACTGTGCCTCACCTATCTATCCATCCATCTTCTGTCTTCAGCCATCTATCTCTCATCCCTGGCATACTTCTCGTCCTCTTTCTCCCACTCTCTTTTTGTGTGTGTCGTTCTGTATCTTCCTCTCCTCCTGCTCACACTGCCTTAGTGTGAGGACTCTGCTGAAATGTCCTGAGGGACCCAGTTTCAAACACAGGAACCAGAAACATATGGCACATTTTCAACTCCCAAGGTCAATTACAGCTATTTATCCAGAGATTGCAGCTAAATTTCCCAAGGTTTCTTCTAGATTTACCACAGATTGCAATGTGTGTCTGTCATATTTTAAATCAGGCCAGTTTCCTCTTGCTTTTCTCCACTCCCCACGACTTTCCATCAAATATTTCAAAGGCTTTCAAGTGGGTTTTAGACATGTTTTATCTCTAGTTATCATGTGCCCCATCTTTTTTGCCTCAGCTTTGCTAGGTCCAAGTGCCGCTTGCAACACAAATCTAATAACATGTAAATTGGAGATAAGCCCAGATCCCTCCAAGTGATATTTTTTACATTCATAGTTTGTCAAGTCAATTCCTGGGCCCCTGTTTTAGCAGCACAACACATGAGGAGTGAGAAAATTAACTGGATAGGTGATTCATCATTGCTAGCACACTGTCAAGGACTCCCTCTGCAGCTATTGAGAGCAGGGTGGAGGAGGAGGACAGAGAGAGGAGGGGGGCGTTGTTTTAAATTATGGCATTTCATTCAGAATGCATTGTATTTACAGCGTCCCATTTTTATTTGTGGCTCCTATTATCCGCCGAAACAGTTGTGCATGAAATGTTATTTGTGACAGGGGTGACCTGCGAGTGTTTTTCCACACAGTATTTCATAGTCAGGGCCTTAACTGTACCTTTACCGTACGGTAAGCACAAGAGGCTGTCACAGCTGCTGTTGGCAGCCTTGCTAGTGGAGAAATATCACCTGGAAACAGAGTACTCCATTCCACCGGCCCCCATCACTCCAACGCCTGTCGCTGTAATTAAGTTGAAGTCAATGATTCTGGAGCGATGGTGAGAAATAAACATGCAAACACATGCCAGCATTTGCAGCCAGGCACTGGGAAAATGGGGGGTGGGGGTATTGGCTGGGCGATAACATTAGAAGCACAGAAACTACAGATCTAGATCATGTTCGCCTGAATTTACATTTGAGTTTCATTAAGCCAGCTTTGATTATATTGATTGAATTAGCCACTTATTAGCTTCCCATTTCTTTTTTTTCTTTTTTTGAAAATGCCGCTATTTATGCATAGCTCCTGGTGGAAATGTTATCTGACAAGAGGTGCTGTACGGTAGTTGGAGTCTGTCGAACAAAACACGCTGTTTGCTTTTCCCAGAGCATGACAGGTTGTTTCCCCCGCAACAAAGCCATCAAATATTCTGTGTGATCCAACATTGTGTTGGAGGGGAGGCCTGCTGAGTGGGAAGCCGGAGTTTGTTAAAGCAATGATTTATGATTAATGCCAACACTAAATAAGGGACAAAGTGCCTACAGTACAAATCAATTACAAAGCTACAACAGCAGACCTTTCCCCGAGGTCTACTAACGTCTCTAGTTGTTATGGTGATTTTATTGGAGGTGGGTGATGCATGCATATAATGCATGCAATACATCTATATCAACCTGAGCTGGAGCCAACTGTAATGCTTTTGATCTTTGATTAGTTATTTTATTGAGATAAAATGGGACTTTCATGTTATGCCACTGTATAAGGAGAGTGCATTTTATATCTCCACCCAGACGCCCACCTCAAAATGCAGACAGGACTGCACCAAACAAAACAAATTACCACAGGAGTGGCTTCTTAAAAGTAGGCAATTCATTATTTTTATGAAGTCAAATTATAAACAAATTTTAATCCATTAGGCAACCATCCATTCTAATTAATCAACAGGAGTGAACTCCATCTGAAAAAGGAGAAAGGTTGTTTACTCTCTCCACGGACCAGCGGTGCATATTTCACCATCTTCCCCTCTCAGAGAGAGAGGAGAAAAAAAAAAAAAAACGTTCTCCAAATTACAAACCTAAACTGTGAATCCTAACACTCGACTTTTGGCGCAGAGATGTTTCCAGGGCATTTGCAGATGCTTGAAATAATCTCCAATGTTTTTGCTCAATCTGCTCTGAGGATGGGTGAAATAAATACTTTAAACTAATTAATGTAAGACCAGCTGTTCCCAGCACTTGGCTGGCGTTGGTGAATATTGATGGGAGGGAGAGGCAGGGCTGTTCAGCTCCACTCGCTGTTTGTACAAGATTCAGCCTGCCACATAAACAGATATGAATACTGGATGAGAGCAGAGAGGTGCTGTGCACAACACAGCCAGGGTTCCACATTACAAATAAAACTTTTCCCCCTTTCATTAAATTAACAATTAAACAGCTGATGGTGCAGACTTCCTGTGGAGACCTTTTTAGACTGGATGTGTTTAATAAACTGTCTCCCTGCAAGATGGTAGCACTTACAAATTGTTGGCGTGATAAAAGCTCACCGGACAAAAACATGTGTCAGATCTGATGGGGCAACAAACGGCAGTGTCTGACATACTGTTTTAGTTTGACCAGGCTGTATCTATGTCTGCCGGTTTGCCTCCTGATTTCTCCCCCTCCCTCCTCTGCTCCCTCTTTCCTCCTCTGAGGCCCGGTGAAGAGGCTGGACAGCAGATGGCAGGGCCCTACCCCTCTGCCGGTGATGAATGGAGAATGATGTCATCTTAGGTTTGACAGGCACCCGTGCGTGCATACACAAAGGAAGCCTGAGCCTCTGGGGTCGAGCTGCAGGCCTGCTTCTGATTTTGGAGTCCACATGACATGTCTTACATGAGGGAAGCTGGATTTATGTCCTGGTTGATACTGTTTAACCCCACACTCAAGCCTTGAGAAGAAGCAATACAAAATAATTTCCAAAGGGCTAGTCCACTATATAGTATTTCTAAGAAAGGGGGGAACTGGGGTTGGCAGCTAGAGATCAATACAGACCCAGTCTTTGCTACTGGTCAATTCAAGTAATGGTCAGTATGTGTCAGCATGGCCAAAAAATGCTCACATATACTTAGCTTGTGTTCTGCTTACACAAATAGTAGTTTTTTCTGAATGATTAATCAATTATCAATGCTGCTATTTTTCTTTGCAGAGGACAACCCATTGTGCACCCCAACAGCAAGAGATAGCTATGAGAGGTTGTCGTTGGCTGGACAGGCTCTACCACCTGGCTTCCCCTCACCATTTCTCTTCCCAGATGGCTTATCATCAATAGAGACTCTCCTCACCAACATACAGGTATTGTCAACTCACTTGATATGTGCCCTCATAACAAGACAGAGTTAACTTATTTTGACACAACTTCCTTAAAAACACTGCTAGGAGCGGTAACTTCATCATCTTCTGACAGTTTATACAGTAGAACAGCTTTACACTGCACCTTCAACCTCAGGTAGCCAGGCCTTAATCTTGTCAACCTCAAGGAGGTCTGGATTCACGTACCTTTAACTTTCCTTTAACAGAAATGGTGAACTTTTCATTAATGTGTCTATCACTGTGATCTTTTCATTCTTGACTTTGGAAACAGTACTTTGGAAAAAGCTAGTAAGTAGACCATGAGTTAAGATATTTTTCTGTTCAAAGGCTGTTGTCCTGGACAATTGTGCAAATTCCATTCACTGAACAGGACTGTGAGATACAGTGGGGCTGAAAGCTCTGGAGATAGCTTGCAAAATAGTCTTGATTTAAAATTTCTTAACCAAGTAGTTCTAGTTAAACTTAACCACACCATCACTATAGATGTAGCAGAGCCAAAACTGCTCATATGGATCATTTTGAAATCCACTGACATTTTGTCTGTTGAGGAGTCTATTTTGTCATCAGTGCATGAGGACTAAATCCATAAAAAATACCCTATAGAGATCTTATGTGTAGCCAAAGAGAAAAACTAAGGAGGCGTCTTTACAGCCAGTTGAAGCTTAATGACTCAGTCTGGCAATTAAATATAAAGCTGCCATAGCTCCTCTGCAGTTTTAGGCTTTCTATGCTAAATTATTAGTTAAAGTCATTGTCATGATGGACACACTAATAAGAGCTCAAATCTACATACCTTAACAATACCCATCTACTCAGGCTGCCATTTAGGCTTCAGCTCAAACACCCTCAGTCAGAAAGATGAATGTATTTGCCTTCTGTCTGAGTGTAATGATGTGTGTACACTGCTGCCCTTCTCATTGCACTTGTACCGTTGGCATCAGAGTCCTGCTTCTCCTTTGGCTCCACATGGTAATTAGAAAGCCACAAGTAAACCCGTCGCAAGCTCCCACCACTCCACTAAGTCATTTTTGATAATGATCTTCACGTTGAATATTTATATACAAATCAACAAAATGAAACCAAGCAGAAAATTAAGATAAAGCAACTTAGAATAAATTGGGGTCAGAAGAATCAACAATTAGTAAGATATAGCCCAGTGCATTTGATATAATTGCGTGTGGATGGGGAGTAATTGTGATGAAAATGGCCACGGTACTGTACAACTTACACTTCAGAACGCAGTGTCTCTCACTTTAGGACTGTCAGGAGTATATTTGGAATGGCAGTAATGTAATTGATACATGATGAGATACTTGTCATTCATATTATTCATTCCTGCTGTGCTCTGTGAGGAGCCTGAAAACGTGCCACAGAGACAGATACTGTGTTTTTATACCAATCCACTTGCAGTTGTCAGCTGTGGAGTTGAAAGAGAGCAATATGAAACATAAAAATGTAAGGAGTTGCAACGGAGTGTGAAGAAACTGACCTCGCCCATATAAACCTTTTACTCTCTACTGAACAGACTAGAGCTTTTGTCCAAAGGCTACCTCTCAAGTTTTAATTTGAAGGTGCTTAACTGTGTTTCCTGTTTCTTTCTTGGATTTTGTCATCCACATCTCCCTATCAAGCAAACTTATTTTAGCTTTGGTTCCAGCTCCAGCATCTTGAGTGCACCTTCACTTGTATTTCATAGCTTTGACCAAAAGGGGTCAGACATATCCAGCACTCTCACATTGTTGCTGTCTTTATTCGTTCTTTAAAAAAATATATATTATTACAGAATCTGTGATTGATCCGTGTTCATGTTACTAGATCTTGTGCGAGCCGTGGAGCAGCTAAAAGATAACGACATTCTCACAGATAAAAGGACCAGCAAAGGTGGTAGTACGCCTGAAAGGAATCATGTAGCAGCAGTCAGCTTTTGGCCCTCTGTTCTGCTTCACTACCGTGGGCAGTACAAAGAGCTGCTGTGACATACTTTTAGTGTGGTTTGCTGTCACTTCATCTTGAAGCCCTTAAATAGCCCACATCACTCTCTCTTTCCCTGCTCCCCACTCTCCCATTTTCCGTATGTCTCTTTGTGTATATATTTATGCATGTGTGTGTATATGTGTGTGCCTGCGTGCGCAGGGCCTGCTCAAAGTGGCAATTGACAACGCGCGGGCTCAGGAGAAGCAGGTGCAGCTGGAGAAGACAGAGCTGAAGATGGAGCTGTTCAGAGAGAGGGAGCTCAGGGAGACTCTGGAGAAACAGCTCGCCATGGAGCAGAAGAACAGAGGTACTGCCTGACGACTACCTGGCACTGAATTCTCCCTTTCAGCCATGCGTGTGTGTGGGCATGTGTAAATGTGTGTATTTTCGTAGTAGTTGAGACTTCACAGGCCTGTGCACATGTAGATGTGATAGTGCTTGAATCCACATACAGTACACAGTTCTGCATGTTAAATGTTTCTTACTGAAACACTGACATAAGTCACTGTGCATTTCTTTGGTTACACAAACAGTATTCTGTTTAGTACCAGTTTTCTTGCTAATAGTCAGTTAATGTAATTGGAAATACACATTAACTTAGAGAAATTCACTCCCAGTCTCATGTTAAATGCATCAGCTTCATATGCTAACTGTGTCGTTTATGTTTAATGAGAGAAATTCATGAAAAATATCCCAATAAATTTTTCAATTTGCTTTAATTCCCTCTAGCAGTTTGCTAAGCCGCAGTCAGTATTTGCTAAGATTTCATTTTAAGGAAGATCTTTATATAATATAAAATATTTAGGTTTAATTGATTTGGCTTTTTTCTTTAACCATATGTTTTTTTAATGAGGCGATTACCATCATTTTCTGCTAGAATGTGAGATCTACAATAATCAGATTTTGGTCAAAATACGTCCCTGAGCTCATTTATTGTAACTGTGGTCTTTCCCTATCTTAGCAATCATTCAGAAGCGTCTCAAGAAGGAGAAGAAGGCCAAGAGGAAACTCCAAGAAGCTCTGGAGTATGAATCCAAGAGGAGAGAGCAGGCTGAGCAGACTCTGAAGCAGCCCTCACCCTCTGACAGCATGCGTTCACTCAACGGTCAGGCGCTCCACAGTGAGACACCATTACTATGCATTTCCCTCCCAAGTCTTTCAGACAGTTAGTGAGTTTTGAGGCAACAAATGGGGAGACAAAAAGCAAACGTTCAAAATGTTAGATGTGATTTTTCAGGAGATAAATGTTACCTGTTATATCTAGATACCTCAGACAACTTTATCCTCAACAGAATTATTTTATAAACAATGTCGATAAAATAGCTCACAATTTAACAATACCTTATTATTTGCTTTACATTTATAGCAGCAGTAAGTATAACAATGCTGTTTTGGACAAATTATGCATATCTCATTTGAACTTTCCCACTGTTGAAATTTACATTTGCTTTCCATTCTCATTGTGCCTTTTCATCACCAATTCATCTGTCGATTATGATCTTGATTAATTCACTAATCATCTAGTCTGTGTGATTTCTGTTCCTAAAGTAGTTTTAGAAAACAAAACAAAAACAAATCACAGTTCCTCAGAGCCCAAGGTGACGTCTTGTTTTGTCAGTCGGTCCAAAACCTGAACAGAGAAAAGCAGCAAATCTTTAAATTTGAGAAGCAGGAGGCAGCGGATGTTTGCTTGAAAACAATTAACTGATTATCAAAATAGTTGCCAATTAATGAATTCTACTTTTTGCCTCTAATCAACTAATCAATTAATTGACTAATTGCTGTGCAAATAGTACTGTATACTCAGCAAAACATCAGAATCTCATGTGCCGAGTGTGGTGATGTAATACATATTTACAAATAACTAACTACATATACTCAACTACTCAAACTACTAAATATAGTTGTTCATTACTTCAGCCTGACAGCTCGAGTTACTTGTTTGCAGAGTTCATGATTTACATCGAAGATAAGATGAGCTCCTATCTGTTACTGTTACTCTTTGAACTAGCCAGTGTGTCAGAGAAGAATGTTCTATCTTCAAAGAAAACTTCATTTTAACATGTTAGTCTGTTAGGCAGATCATTTTGTGGACATAAAATTCAAATCTACATGTACTGCATTTACTGTAGTGATGTTTCCTTATCAGTTCATTGGTGAAGTCTGCCATCAGCAGTATTACAGTACACTATTAGACCAATTACAAAATCAAAATATGACTATGAATATTTAGTACCAGTCCAATTTTACCTTTGACACCTTCTACTATTAGCACATTTACTTTTATGTAAGCAAACAATTGAATGCAAGGTCACATTTTTAATGGATAATTATTCCAAAATGTAATATCATGGATTTGAGTAGCTTTTCATCCACTGCTAATAATGTAATTCACCCAGTACACACATGCGGAGGAGATATAGCTTGAAGGCTAAGCCTCTTGTTTTGAATGAACGATGCTGTGAAACTGGCATTGTGATAGGTGGATGTCAGGGATGTTTAACGGCGGTGATCCCTCTCTTCTCTCAGACTCTCTGACCCCTGAGATGGAGAGTGACCGCAGCAGTGGAAGAACAGATGCTGAAAGGACAATACAAGGTACAGGGGCTCAGATGAGACAATAAATCTCTCTCTCTTTCTCTGGCTCTCACTCTTGCTCTCTTTCTCTCTCTCTTCCCCCCTCTTCTCACTCTCCCTCTCTCTTACACACACACACACACACACACACACTGCTTCAGTTTATGAACATTAGTGTTTCTGTGCCTGCTGTTCAGGCATACAGCTCACCATCTGGGCCACAGCACTGGGTCAAGATCATTGGTTTTCTGTAGAAATAATATTATTCTTTTACTTGACTTTTAGTGGCTGTGATCCCTTTAGGAAACAGATCTTATATAGAAAAAAAAAACGCAGTACAATACAGTAAGTAAAACAGTACAACAACTAAGCTAGAAGGACGCAGAGAAAGAATGAAAGAAGTGGTTTGTTTACAGCTCAGGAAGCCTTAATGAGTCATAAAACCACAAAAAGCAGTGGAATCCCCCCTTTGATAGTAATAAACGGGGCAAATCAATCCATTTTATGAATAAGCCTTGTACATTTTTAATGGTTTGTTTGTTTGTTAGCCTTGGGGGTGCAGTATGTGTTTGGGGAAGGGCGCTCTAGTGATAACCTCTGTAGACTGTCTGCTATCTGTGTTTACCCAGATACAAGACACCTTGCAGAGGTTGAATATCCTCATTATTACTCGAACGTCTTCCTTTAATACGCCTCAGCTGCGTCTGCTCAGAACCGCCCTTATCAGTGGGAGAGGTCCCAATTTATCTGGGAAAAACGCTCCGTGTAATTTGCTGTGAAAAGTGGAAAATATTCATCTTTGTGTGCAAGAATAAGTTAGCTCCCTTTAATTCTTTAATGTTTGATTAGTCTACTTGAACTGATATTTTGTGAAAGGGCAAAAAGAAAAGGAAATGTACTAAGAGAAATGATGACTCCTCCTTAATTAAATGTCATTCAGTCACTGCAGAGATCTGAAACAGTTTGATGTCCAAAAAAAGGAAATCCATATGTCATCATTTAAATACAAAGATAGCTTCCAGATACAGCATAATTATAGCCCCTTATTTCATACCAAATTAGTATATTTAGCCACTTTAATTTTCTAACATTTTTCACTTATATGAATAGCTGACTCTTTGTTGTGTAATTGTATCAAATTAAATGTGTTAAAGCTCCTCACTTATAACATCAGAAGCCTTTGCCCTGCTTAAATGTAAAGTCTAGGTTGAAATGAAGCCGAATTGGATTTTCCTTTTTTCTTCTTCATTTTTCTAATTTTATTTTTTCATCTGATCCCTGCTTGGCACAGTATGATGCAGCCGTAGAACATATCATTTTTGCGGTATCTCACTCACTCTGATCATTGCCTTCAAGAGCGAAATGAAGGAGGAAACTGAATAACAGGCTGCACTTTCTGTTTTTGTTCAATTAGAGAAGCATTTGTCTGCCACCCATGTCTCCTCTGCTCTACTCTGCAAGCCTTGCTGTATAATTAACCTCAAATGGCAAAAAATGATGTTGATAAATTACACAAGCAGAGGGGGAAAAAACAAGCCTATCACTCGCATGAAAGCCGAGAGAAATGTGTGGGTATATTCTCAACTCCAAACTCAGGGAGGCGAATGGAAAGAGAGGGGGGGAAAAAAATAATGAGGGCATAATTTTAGAGAACTAATTATTTCTATTTGTCTTTTGTCACACTTCTCTAATTCTGCGATATTAACACAGTCTGTGTTTATTAATTGCTTTTACAGTGTTTTGAATCGGGTCCAAGAGGGAGCGAGGCTCTTTTCACAGGCAGGCAAGCTACTGGGACTGTACCTCGCCAGTACTGCCTGGCAACGTTGCACGTTCAAATATCTTCCCCCAGTATCTTCTCTGGTTCCCTGCCGCTTCCCACTCGATGTGTTCGGCAAGTTTACACGACCCTGTGCACAGAGATAAAGTTCTTTGTTGCAAGATTAAACATCAAAACAGTTAAAGTGAAATTAAAATTAAATGAATGAATGTCACTGAAGCAAAAAAGACTGTAATTAATGGATCCCTTAATTGTCTTCATAAAATATTTGCATGGGCATAATTTGCATAATTTACATGTATTAATTAATCTTTCAAAGGAATTTTATGCTGAGAGAAGCCAAAAATTCCCTTTGTTTTATTTAGCATCTAATGAAATATTTATTCTCTTTAATGAACTTTTCATCTTGATTTGAATATAAAAATACTAAAGTTTTAACATATTTTAATGAGACAGTCTTTCATAAAACGGTGTGTCAAGACGTCACCAGTTTTTCTATGCATGTATTTAAAGCAGATGTTTCAACATTTGTACTAATATTGCGCGCTAATTTGAAACAGTGAGACTTGCTTATCAAGCCTCCTCGCCTATTCCCTATCCTTCATGATAATTTTAGCTTTTAGAGGTAAAATGCTATGATGTCTGACATCCTCTCAACAACGTATTAAATGTCACCATCCGTCAAATAATCAGATTCTTTTGTTTTCATTAACACTCCCATAAACTGCTCCGACTGTGAAGCTGGGCAGGCAGGCAGGCAAACAGAGTGTGAGGTGAGCGTGTGATGTTTCATCTGCTCATGTTATGAAAGGCGTACACACGTGTATCAAGTTGTGTACGCCGGCCCGCACTCTTAGCACTCTCCAGCCCCCACCTTGGCTCTCACTTCTCTTATAGCACTGCATTCATGCTGTAATGACTTTTACACAGAACTCAGTAGTTGTTGCTTGAATAGAGGCAGCCAGAGTGCAATGCCTTTGAGACCTACGGCAGTGCTGGGTAATTAGCCTGTGTGTTTGTACACCCCAACCCCTCCTCCCCAACACACACATACTGTATACACACACACACACACATACAACAAGCCTTTGTTGTCTCCACTGTCTGTGCACAATACATAAAACACAGACTAAAAGGGAGAAAATGACTAATTGATAAAATATTGATAATGTAATAAGTATGGATTATAAATTCAGCAAAAACAAGTTAAAATTTGACTAATAAAATAAGAAAAAAAAAGCCATGTTCTCAATTATAGAAAATAGCCTGATGCTTCAGTGTGTTACCCAGCAGAGGCAAATGTACTCTCAGGCTCTAACCAGGTGTATTCTCTATATCTCTGAAGAATAGGACTCAAGCATCATCTCTGATGTCCTGCACGGCTTGTGTCATGTCCAACAACTTGTGCTTGCTAAATGTCTTTGTGTGCGTTCCTCTTTAACATTGAATTATTTAGGCCCACTGCCATAGAGAGGTGTGCTTCTTAAAGGCATTACTGTAGCATTCTCTGGCAGAGGAAAATGTGAAGGTAATAAACGTCAAACATGCTCCTGAGCTGTGCCTAACAGATGCTTTTACCAGCTCAGCGTCGGAGCAGAGCTGCTCGCTCAGGCGAACACTTAGACAAGAGTGTTCGCTGGAAATGGACAAAGCTCGTTAGGTTGGAGGTGTCTGGAGATAACGCAGCAGAGGAATGTCTGCTGTTTTCAATAAACACTATTTCCACGCAGGAAATGTCACTTAGAGAGCGCTTTACATCATGAGTGCAGTAATATGTTCAAACAAGCGGATCAGTAGAGATGTCTTAAACACATGCGGCACACAGATCTAATGCCTTGAGTATGGTTATCATAGCTGCTTCTACAGTGTGTGCTTTGTTGGTAATAAAATATGCATGTAACAGTGTAATTATGATGCACTGTATATAATTTTAAATACAGTTGCGAAACTACATTGAATTAATGTATTAAATGACATAGTTTATGCATTTTTATGTGTCGCTAGTAAGAGAGAAAGTGTACATGATATTTAATCATTTGTCATGGTTGCTAACTTTATCTTACCCTTAAATCGGTTTATGAATCCGCTGCTGAAACTGGAAGACTAGAGGGCAACATTTCAAAGTAACGTTTCATCAACAATCACATCCTGAATAGTACATTTGCGTCAGCAGGATGTTAGCTGTTGGCTAATCCTTGGCTCCTGTGTGTCCTCTGTTGCAGATGGAAGACTGTTCCTGAAAACCACAGTGATGTACTGATAAGGCCGCGAGGAGCTAGAAGAAATAAAAATTTCAGAAAAAAAGGAAAGAAATTAAAAAAAAAAATGAGAAAGAAAGAGAGAAAAGAAAATCCATGAAGATTCTCAAGAGCCCTTATCCAGGCTGATTTAGTAGTGGAAAAGAAGTCAAGCTGCTTGTAGGAGTTCAATGGAAATGCTGTGTTCACCCAAATGCTGGAGGAGATTGTGTCTGAATGTAGAATAAGAAGTCTTTTTTTAAAATCACAGAGGCCAACATGAGATGAGTTTGATAAAGCAGGTTTTGGCATTAACGGGTTGGCCAGCATGAAGGATAAACATATATATTGAGCACAGTAAAAATGTACCCATGGTACACTGTTGGTAATAACTCATAAATTCACAGCACTGAAGATTTTTATACTGTATCTCAGCCAGCGAGAAAGCTTCGAAAAAGAAATTCGACTGAAGTTTTGTTTTGTATTTCAAATTGAATTTTGAAAAGCTAAAAATGACACGTGGAGATGAACCTTGTGGAGAAAAAAAATGTGAATCTATCCATGTGTTCATCAAAAGAGAAGACTGATGTTTGATTTTAATGTTTTCTAAATTAGATGACAATACAATCAAGTTTCCTTTTTACCATTGTTGTATATACAAGATCTGATGATAATGATAGGAAAACTCACTCTATCGAACCCGAGTGGATTGATAAGGTATGTGTATATAACGTTAAGAGGTATTGTGTATGCAGTAGAGCTATTAGGCAAACAATACCACCATTTATATAAACCTACAGTTTTGTTTTGTTCTATTTCTGAGCCATCATTCTTTCCTATAGCTGCCATTTTGGTGAGAAAGCATGCAGGCATGTAAATGTTTGTCCTGGAATTATGATATTTAATAAATCCTATATTGTGCTGAACAAAAACTAGGGTTGACTCACTCAAGCCCAGATGATTTTGAAAACATAATTATCAAACATTTCACTTTGAAAATGAAGACTTTTGCTGTCAATAGTACTGTAATCTTTGTAACAGAGGTAATATTTCTTGGAATTTACTGTACATTTGTCATGAGACACACTCAAAAATCAGCACCTCTCAATGCTTTTATAAAAAAGAAATATCCAGACTAATTACGATCACGTGTCAGCTCGAGAAACAATCAGTCACGACACAACGTTTCGAATCTGAATGCCATTTAATTACATTGCTCAAATCCCTGTTGAACCTACACAAACGCACTCCTCTTTTTTTTAGAGTGTTTCATGATATCCCGATGAGGAAAAAAAGAAAATCATAATAAGTTATAATTTTCCTGTTACTTTTCCCTAAAGACTTCTGAATTTCGGTGCTGAAACACCTGTGTATATTCTCTAGACATAAGCTGATGTCAGTCCTTTTACTGCAAAACAGTTTAGACCTTATGTGTTACAATCAGGAGAGGAGAAGGAGTGTCCCATGTTCACGATGTGTTTGTTATTTTTGTTCTCGATGGAGTGTCTAGGTCTGTTGTCACTGATAACTTATATAGCTTCTCGAATCATCTCTTCATTGTATTTCAAATTCAAATAAAGTTAACATGTTGATGATAAACTGTGAGTTAACTATGTTGCCCGAGGTCTTGAACACGGCTGTTTGTCGACCACGCTGAGTGAGTTTTGAGGTGGACGTCCCACATTTTCCACACACAGCCACTGACACATAAACTCCACTGAGACGGCCCAACGTAACAATTCAAGATAATCTGATAAAAATGGAGGAAAGTGTTGGCGGCAGCTGCTTTCTTTGCAAATCTGACTCACTGTTGTGTTTCCAGCGTCTCCGTTTTTTTTTTTTTTTTTTTGTTGTTTGTTTTTTTTGTTTCTTTTTAGACCTTTACAATCAGCCCTCAGTCTTTTAACTAATTTCTATGTATTATGTATGGCCTAAAAACATTGCAGGTATACTGTGCTGTAGAAAAATAAATGAGCATATTGTTCTTCCCTTTATATTGCAGTAAAAAGAAGAAAAAAAACTGTATGCGTAATCAAATGATGAAAATATCTTGTGTAAGTTTCTCCTTTTCACTGAGTGTGGATGCGAGTGTGTATGTTTGTGTGTGCGTCCTTTGACCTGCATGTGTGAGTGTATTCGTTTTTTTTAATGCGTAGGCCAACCCTAGGAAGAAGAAAAAAATATGTAAATGAGAGTGTGACCAAGCTCACTGTAAATAAATTATTTCATGTGTACTTTCAAGTGTATGACACTAATTCACAATATATCACCATAAAAATAAATATTACAACTTAACCAGCTGTACATGCTGTAGGGTCATGCATCATAATATTCACCTTAAATAACACTCAGCCTTTTGCCTTTTAGGGAGTTGTTAAGACAATGTTGCTTTTTCTTTTCTTCCTAATGTGACATTATCTGTTATTGTGGCTCTATTTAGACTGACTGCTCTTGAGTGACATTATTTATTTTGCTGTAAAGACACAATAGTTATCCACCGGGATCATTTCAGAATAACTGTAACAGGTACGGCTCTTAAAATGCATAAAAAAATATGAAATCGACATTGAGAGACAAATTTCTCTAGTAAGCAATTCTGAGTGAAATGTGTTGACACAGCATGCTTGGGCCCATTCCCATTTTGCATGCTTTTTAAAGCATGGCCGTAGCACAGCCACAGAGATGAATAATTGACTGATTGCTGCATAATTCAATGCTGCATTGTAAAAATTCAAGGCCTGAAATATTTCAAGCTTTTCTTCTTTTTATTAAAAATGAGGTTAAAGTTTCAATCAACCTTGAAAGAACAATATGACACACAATGGGCAATCAATCATGAAACCATGCTCCTTGCTGAGTTCAGGCTCGCACGGACTGTCGCGGGCTCCTCGTGAAACTTAAGCTCGCTCCGGAGTGGAAGAAACTCTTGACGTGACGTCCACTTTGTCCATTTTATGACTCAGTCCTTCCTTCTTTTTTCTTTTTTTTTACTGCAATGAAAGATTTGCTCGCCTCCAATGAGCTTGCGAGAAGTGGGCTGTTCACAGCTATTACTCAGATATTCTGTTTATTTCTCTATCTGATGCCTTTTTTCTGCACTGGCATCTGAGAGAAGAGGCCCTGCAGCTACATGTTTCATATCACTGCACATTTTGTAATAAATTCAATTCAGTACAAATATGACCATGAGGCACAAAGACTTTAAATACCAAATGTGCATTATAGCTGTGTTGTTGCATTTCACTTCACCGTAGTGTGGAAAGCGCAGTGCTGATTGCATATTCAGAGCACTCAAAGCTGTGTGAGCCGTGTGCTTTAGTTACTTGGCTTGACGTGGAGATGTGCTCATGAAGACATCATCCAGACATGATTATTCCGCATGATCCTGTCTCTTCTTTCACCGCTGGCCTGATGTCACATTGCACAATTTGTTGTTGTTTTGTGCTCGCTTGACCAGCTGAGGAAAAGTGTTTATCCTGACACTGCTGACAGATTTTTTTTTTTTCCCTTCACACTTTAAGGTTAAAAAAGTTTCGCAAGCGAGAAACAAAGTTGTATTTATACTTCAGCGCAGTGTCAACTGCAGCGTTAACCCTGACCGAGCTAATTCTTCGCTCATCATCACGACCGGGAGATGGCCATTTAGTGAAAGCAGTCATTTTGCATGTCTCTTGATAACTCAGTGGTGCCCTGAGTCTGTGGAGAGACATTAGGAAGGTGCGGGCTGATCGTCTGAAAGATAGGACTAATGTCACCTAATCAGATAGACCATTATGTATTAGCGAAACTACAAAACAGTTTTATCTGACAAGGGCCAGGCCACATTACCTAAATTAACATTTTGCAAGCGTGAACATGGAAGACCACAGAGGCGAGGGGAGGGCTATAGGACCGCGGCCTGCGCTTAGACATTCGGCAGTAATTATTAATTTATGATTGTCTCTGGTCTTAATGAAAATGAAAGCCAGGAAAGAGAACAGGGAGGGATAATGTGGCGTGAAATTGAGTTTCATTTGTACAGGGGCCACCTTTTAACTCTGCGCTTCTTAGGCGGAAATGGAGCCGAGCGCTTCCCTCTCCCTCTCTCTCTCTCTCTCCCTCTGGAGAATGTATCCCAGTGTTGTCTTTTTTTTTTTTTTTTTTGTTATCATGCTCTCTCTGCTTTCAGTCTTTCAGTCAAAGCGTGTTCATATCCTCTCATCCTTTTGTGATATTTGGGGGCCAACACGCCCTTTAACATCTCCATTACTCGTGTGAGGCCTTTTCAAAATGACACAAGGCTCTTTGATGTCTGATAACTATGTCAACAAGTTTCTTGAATGGAAATGTCTCTGCACAGAGCTTCTTTAATGTCAACAAGGCGGCGCAAAAAAGGTCTTGGACCAGGTTGGTATAAGAGGGGCCAAAAGAAAGAAAATTTGATTTACACAAGATTTTATGGTCTATAATACTCTGCTGATACAATACAAGGCAGAATTAAGTACTTAGTGATTCTTATTTTAGTTTAATACAGCCGAATGCTGTGGAGGGCGATTTCAAGGCTTACACTCAGACTGAAGTTGTAATGGTTTAACAGCAGGAATGACTGAGGTCATAAGGGCCTTTGCACAAGCATACGTATGCATGATGTCAATTATGCTATAAATACAGCAACTCTAGCCACTGTCAACTTGTTTATTACAACTATTTTCATTGTCTGGGTAAACCAATGCACAGGAACAGCTACTATACTGGATAATCACTTATGGCTAGGAGTGGTGAAACAACACAGTATTATCAGTATCATAAAGTTGATATGGCAAACAGAGCAACATTAACATTGATTTACAGTTGTGTTTCTGGCCACCTGGTAAAGTCTTTTAGCTCTGTCTTTGGTCTCTACCAACACCCGAGGGAAATGTCTGGCTCTTAAGCCTCTTAACGCCCCGCTATGTTCACCAGCAGCTGTACAGCAGTGTTTTTTAGATGTTTTTTTTTTTTTTTTTTTTTTTTTACCGAAAACTGCTACCTGCTGCAGCCGAGAGTGGTGAGAATAAACCACGACAGTAAACGTGCAGGCTGTAAAAACCAAACTATGGATGAATGATGTTGTCATCTTTCAGAAGAACTGAGGGGAACTGTCAAGTTGAATTCAAGTTGGTAGCAGTACCAGTAGCTGTATAATCCACTGTTAAAGAGAAACTGATTACAGCTACTGTAAGGAGTTCTTATCATCAATACCAAGAAACAAGACGTTTCTAAACGATTCATTATACACGATTACCGTTCATTTTAATTACATCCGTTACCGCAACAAACATCAAGAAAGGCAGTAAATTCATAGAATAAATCCCAACAAAATTCATTGGTTCAATATCAGTTACTGACATTGCTCTCACAGTAATCATGCTGTCATTTTTTCAAATTAGCTGCAACCACAAAGCTTACGTTAGAATTTTTAAGCAGCCACTTTATGTCATGATACATCAGTGCAATATGTGACTTTGAAGTTGTTTCAAATCTGAAGTGGCGTCTGTAAGCTTTGGCAAAATTACTCACAGCCAGAGTATCCAAATCACCAGGGTTGGTTATATTAAGTCAATTACATTTTTACAATTGTGAGCGAGGGATGGTTAATTTAGTTTGACCCAAGAGCCCCCCGACACTCCCCCAGATAGCAGATGGATGAGACGAGTGACCACAGGCGTGAGGCTGTGTGTGTGTGTGTGTGTGTGAGCCCTCTGGATTAGTCTTCATTTGGTGCCTCTGTCATAAGGGAGGGGAGGACTGAATCACTGCGTGGCGGAGCAAAAGAAAACACACAGGGTCAGGCGAACGCACGCAAACACAAGCGCACACAAACACAAGCGCGCCTATTAACCCCCCCACCTTCCCACCCCCCCCAGCTCATCAACTTTATTTTGCAATCTTCCCTTAGAACCATTAGAATACCCTGAAGAAATGACTTTCCAATTAAAGGGGATCTAGGAGAAGAAGGTTTTTTTTTTTCTCTCTCTCTCTCTCTCTCTCTCTTTTTATCTCCGGCTCCTGGAGTTCTTTATTCCAATAATTTAAATTGGAATTGATTTTTCAATTTACCCACTGACTGCTATGGACACAGAGCACAGGGCCAAATAGAGCTACATTCTTAGAATATTTGTCATGACAGCATGCTACATGTAAGTTTGCACAGGCCTCCCAGTAAAATATTTCATCCTGTGAGGACAATCAGACAGGACAACAAATTTAGTCCTTGTGTTTATACAGGGGCACCAGATATTAATCTCTAACTTTATGTGGTGTTATTGAACTTTTCTTTAATAGGTTCACACTAATTAGCCAAAGGAACCATTTCATTCATTTTTGAGAACAAACAAATATAAACAAGCCTGTTCTATCACGTGAAGAATCTTAGCAGTTTGTTTAACAGACAGGCTACTTGTAGATTTAGTGTTTATAAGGTTCTCTGCGCTCAAAGGCATCACTCAGGACAAACTTTTACTATTACACAGCAGTTCCCACATGTTCTTAGAGCAGGAGGAAACAGTAGTCGGTCCCAGGCAGGGAGCTAGAGCCTCACATGTTTAAGTTTGACAAACTGTACCTATGAACTCGGCAACAACAGCAGTTCCAGCTGCGTTCTAATGAGCATTTATTGCATCTCCTCTACAGCGAGAGCGCTTTGCAGAGCCTGCTTCAAAGCCAACCGGATTCTAGTCGGGCTGTTTTACAGATGCGTCTAGAAATCCGAGGCCGTTCTTCTGTGGACGAATGGTTCTGTCTTTTGCTCCTGACAGCTGCGCGGGCTTGTTGTTCGCTCTCTCCTGAGTTGTTTTAATAAAGTTGTGCTGCAGGAGTAGAGAGAGAAGATTAATGGACGCACAGGAAGTGTGGCAGTTGTGAGAGGATGCAGGACAGAGCGGGCCAGCAGCCATCTGTTCCCTCTCCTTTACAGCTCTCTTAATGGAGTAGCAAACCAAACAACATGGATCTGAGCCCTGCAGACAGAGACGCGCGTGACACACACACACACACACACACACACACCTCAGTTGCACACAGCTAAACACAAAACATCACTTTATGTGACAGAGATGAGAGCTAGGCTTTTGTCATTGTATTCCCCCTTGTTGGATGTGTGTGTGTTGCGTTATGTGTGTGTGTGTGTGTGTGTGTGTGTGTTTCTTTTTTTTTTTTTCCTACCTTTCAGCGTAATAAAGTCGGGTGTGCGCCACGGCTGTGAGATTTAGATGAAAGACACAGCCTGGATGGAACGTGATTAAGAGATATGTTCTTGAGGCAAAACAGGACTTGGCATTTGCTGAGACAAAACCTAATCAAATTAAAGCAAAACATGGCCATTGTTGTGGAGTGTGTTCTCTGCTTGTGTCACGTTTGAAATGAAACACTGTAAAATAGATATGGGCTTGTGTCTGCGCTGCATCACCAACACAGTGGTTTTATTCAGATTTACACACAGGCACTGACTAATGACGGTTGTGCCCAATGATGCCTAAAGCACTTTATAGAGCTGTCTGGGTTATAAAAAATGTTTACTATGATGGAGCTGAATGGCTCACTGAAAGAGTATTATTGTTTACAAGTTATTGTTTGAGATTAATTCACTCAGCAGAATTGTTAAATTCTCTATCCAGCAGGCACGGCCATCTCCAGTTCATTCCTCTGTCAGTTATGGTTTGCCACCAGTTCCCACTTTTTTTTTCTTTTTCTTTTTTTTTTACTGGTGCTCCATATTTATTATTATCCTATAATGAAATCTATAGTCCAACTGTTTCTCATTTTGTTTGTTTTGAGCGAACGCAGGCCATGTCACGTTAAATGACAAGACGCATCGTCTCCCTCTTTCTCCCAGTGAAGACATCTGTACGACATGATGAAGTTTCCTCTCTGAGTATCAATCCTGTAATTGAGCTCAGGGAGAGGAGACGTGATGTGCACACAGAGGAAGTGAAAGGCCTCCCTCGCTCTTCCCTCCATCCCTCCTTCTCTCAGTCTCTCCCTCTCTTCCTCCCTCTCTGTCTCTCCTGCACACACGAGCTAACGCTGTGTCCTGCTTCCCCCCCACCCCTGCACACACCCCTCTTCCTCTCCTACCTGCTTTTACATTAAATTTGTCAGTCAGCTCTCTTTAGATGCACATCAGCTGAAATGAGTGCATTAGCATTAGCTGCCATAATATCACTCACTGTTCGGGGGGCACGCTGCACTATGGCCCAGGCCTCGGCAGAGAAGGGAGACACAAGTGGAATCTCTTAATAGTGTCTTCACTAGCTTTTCGCAGCACTACATCCTGAGTGAGACAGCGGCCTGGAGCTACAGCGTCTTTACTTGTGTCTCTTTATCTGTCTTGTAATGTTGCTTTCCTATTCCGCTCTTATGATACTCTGGATCATGAGGAAAACTGAAGTGAGACCGGATTAAATATTAACACAATCTGACACGGTCCCCACCGGAGCTCCTATTCCACTTCACATGATACAATTAAAAACATTCCCACATGCATTGAGCGGAACACTTGTCAAGAACATGCTTCTTTACAGACTTAAAAATAAATCTTATAATAATCTATGGAGAACCCGACAAGGAGGGGCCCAAGGTTTCCATGCAGCCACTTAGCTGAGTACAGAGTTGGAAAAAAAAAAAAAAAAGAAAACACAGTGAGAGATGTGGGCCTTACATTATTTATATGCACTAATGGTGGGTGGCTGTGTGTGTGAATCAGCCACAGAACAATGTGCTAAAATAGACACACAGCTGTAATCAAGGCCATACATTTCCTCTCCTTCTCCCGTTCTTTGCTAACTGCGGGGTCAATTGGAGCCAGTTTAGTAGCATTTGAAAGTCTTGCAGTAGATTATCTCCTTTTAATGGAGACGAAAGACAATGCAGGAGTGGATTCCCATTGCCAAAGGAAAAGATTACCTCTGTAAAGCCATCCTGGCTAAATATGTGTACAAAGGGAGTACCTCACACTGCTTCCACTGTACATAAGATATCATTGTACATCTACCACAGATAAGAACAATAGCTCATGTGCTTAACCTAGTTTTGTCCACAAAAGGAATCTATTAGTCTCATTGTGCAGCCCTAAAGCTCAGCGTCACAGGGGGGAACCCGCTGCTACATCCACGCACATGTGCCTCTCATTTCCTATGGCAGTCCAGGAGTATCCTTCAACATCCTATTGTAAAGTTTACCAGGGGAGAGGTTCAGTGTATTAAAGCGCCCAGAGAGAAACGCTAAATGATGTAAATGCAGGCAGCTGCTTGTTGCTAATGCCCGTACAGTAGACGAGGAGGCCCAGGCGAGGAGGGCTGGATGTGTACAGTATCTATATAACATTATAGGCTCTCTTTCATGTCCTCGTGCTCTCTAATTGGAACAATATGAAGACTAATGGTATAGTAAAAGCATAGAGGGCTGTGCTTCAAACCCAACCCGGTGACATGTTCTGTTTCTGCTGTTGTTTCAAACAACAACACGTTTGGATGGCAGAAAGGGCTTCAGGTGTGTGTTTTCGAGGTTACAGTAGAGATGTGTGCCAAATTAGGTCACATAGACCAGTGTTTCCCTTCCTTTATGAATTGACAAATTATCTCAAGTAACCCTCCACTGACACCACCAGTCATGTTCCTAATATGTTGATTTTAAACTGGATGTCATTCTACATTATTAATCATATGAACGTTGTATGTTTGTTTGCTTGCTTGCCAGTGTGTTTCAATAATTTCACAATATTTTTTTCACACATTTTTCCTTAATTATAATAATATTTAACTACTTTTTGTTAACTGTTAGTATATTCATTAGCTAACCAGTTCAACCATTTATCTACTACTTTTAGCCTTCCCACTGTCAGTCCCTCATTTTAGCATTGGACAAATGGCAAACATGGTTAGTCAACACAACATGTAGTCTTACCTACAATTCAAAATTGTTGCGCTACTCTACAATCAAGCCCTCCACATACCTCCTAGCAACTGCAGAAATACCCCTGGGGTGTAAAATGGAATCACTGCTAAAGGCTGTTGACTGCCGTACCATATTCCTTTTATTTTTCATATTCAGAGGGGTCATTTGTCTCAGATTTGTTTCGACATTCATGATAGCACGAGACATAAATGAACATATAAGAAACAAACTCTTGAGAAACACGTTTAATCATGATACAGATAAGTAGTACAACAGAGCACTACTTAGAAAAACAAATACAGCAACACTGTCTCTGATGATCATTTGATGCTGTGCTGACATGCAAACTCTATTAAGCTGTCTTCAAATATGCAAAAATGATATGATTTTACAATGATTACATATTCACTTCCCCAGCTGGCTGGCTCCAAGCGTCTCCATTTGTCATCGACTATTGTGTCCAATTATATGATTAGCTTTGAACACTCCAGCACTTCGAGAGCTCTCGTGTGTTCTGCCGCGCAGAGCGATTCACAAACAAAGTCATTACAACATGTATTCACACATATCAAATAACAAAACAGATGGCCACTGCGCTCGCCGCCTGATTTGTTTTCCACACGAGTGGTAGGGGGAAAAAAAAAAAAAAGTATTTTGTCTGAGCTGTGTTTAATGCTGACTGTTTTTATTCCCAAAGAAGAGCAGCTGGCTGTCGCGCTGTTAGATCAGCTCCTATGAAAGACAATCTTGTTTTCATTAATTTCTCTACAACAAAGGCACTTGTTGGGAAGATTTAGAATTACAGCCAGTAAAGCTTCCGGATAATTCATCACAGGGACTTGACAGGAAACTTAATTGTTTTAAATGCCAGTTGCTGTGAGCAGCGTGGCTGGTTTTTCTTTGATGTCTAACAGGTGGGACAGATAGATGACCCTCTGATGTTTCATTTGACCTTTGACCTCTTGGTTATAAATCTACTTGTAGCCCATCAGCCAATAAAGCTATCATCATGTGATGAACTGCAGTTCCCAGAATTCCATGTGAGATGGAAATCTTGTAGTCTGCCTCTTCTTATTAAACACAGTGTAAATCTACCACCTCAGCTGTGTATGTCAGTGGCCATTTCTTGACTGCGAAGACTGTAAAAACCAAGAACCATGTGGACTCTCTGTGCCGTTTATCCTTTTACCAGTGTAGTACACTAACTGAACTCAGTGAGAATTCAACTGAGCTTGCTCGTGAAGATGTGAGAAAACATGAATAAAACCAGAATCTCTTAAAGGAATAAAAGAACAGTATGACACAGTTGATTCAGTTGCGTTTGCAATTGATCTTCCATACGATAACCATTCCGAGAATTGCTATGGTAGATGTGGTTACACCACAGGGTGAGGTGCCTGTCTAATTGTATGAGACAATATGTAGTTACTCAGCTACACTGACTCACTGTCTAATCCAGTTAAGGCTGTGTTGGTGTGACAGACACACTAACTTGATTATTTTAGCAACTGGCAACACCAAATCAATTCTTAGCTTGGGCGATGTTCGTGCAGGACACCTATCAAAACCATTTTTTCACCCTTCACTTAAATTAAACAGTTTCTTCACAGAGATAGAACTGTCGCACGTTCAGTACCCTCTAACTCATCACTTGTCTGTCATTTGGGGAATAAATTATGGATAAATTGCAGGATCTTGCAACATGGTGCTTATGCTCACAGCAGAGATCTGACATTACAGTATCCCTGAGCAGAAAAGGTTTTCTCTTTTAAGGTTAAGGTTGCTTTAAATCTAGTAAATAGCCTCCCTGACGTCTCTTGAGGATGTTACTGTAAATGCACTTCAGCTGACTGAATCATTTAACATCTAATCAATATGATTCGCATTGCACCATAAACACACTTCAGTCAGATTCCTGGTTGAGGTGAGCTGTTACGACTCTAGTTAACAACTTCTCTGTGAGGGGCTGGAATGGTTACTTCACAGAATAAAAAGGGAAATATTTGCTTTTATAAAGCTAAAGATGAAATGTTATGATATGAAGAAACTAACAAAAAAAAGTAGAAGGTGCTCTACAGGATAAAAAAAATCTAGCACTGTCCACTTGGAAAGTAAAGAAAGCTGTGTCTTGTGTTCCTCTGGCAGGTACATGTGATCTAGCTGTGCCATGCTGCCATCACCTGGTCAATACATTTTCAGCAACTTTCATGACATTTGCTGTGTGTGTTTTAATTATAGATCCTACATACTGTATTTACTAGATTGTCATGCAGCTTTGAGGTGCTACAGAGGCGAAGTTACAAATTTGCTGCAGCGACCAAACACAGGCAGCAGCCTTTAAGAACCCACCACCGTTTCCTGTAGATTCCCCCTATGTGGAGGCTGTCGGGCCCTTTATAGTTGTTGGGTGACGTAGTGAGAAGGCTGAGAGGAGTTTTACTGTTTATACATAATAACAAACTGAGCGCTGAGATACTGTTGGCTATGTTTTAAATGACTACCAGCTTTATTTTTGTCTGCACGCAGTACACCTGAGCCACAGACACCCGTGCTGCGTCTGCCAGAGCAAAGATGCACAGAAAACATTGCAAGTCTCATGGGTGAGTCAATCAGCTCTGAACACAGATGTTTTTGCCACAACAGCAGCACTCCCATACTGTGAGTGTAAATTACACCTTGGAAATTAATTGCAAGTTTTGATCCTTTTGATAATGAACCATGCACACAGTGATGCATTCAGTGTTACAATGTGCCAAAGCATGCACAGTACATATAGTGTGTGCTGTTTGACACCAGAGTTTGATGATGGTTTCATATCATTGCGCTGGTCAGGTTGCTCATTGATCGAACGCTTCCTGTGTGTGTGTGCCTGCTCTTGCGTCTTACACTTCTCAGATAGTTCCTGTATAGAATCACACTGATCACCCTGTCTTGGAACTGTTTAGAGACAATGTAGTACAGAATAATGTCTAACACTGTGCTTACATTCATCAGGAATGTGGTGAAGACTGCCCCAGTGCTAAACCCCCCGTCTTCGTCCGTCCCCAGCAAACGGAGCACTAAACACACATGAAAAGGCACAAAACACACCAGCACTTGGATGATGAGGGTGATGATAATCCGGATAGACTTCTGCTTCACTTTGGGTTTGAGTTTAGAGGTGCGGCCGTGGATCAGATTATCCACTATGACAATATAGCAGCCAATCATTATACATATGGGAACCAGGAAAAAGAAGATGAGTCTCACAAAGTTGACAGGGTTGTCATGGCGCAAGTAGATGATGTCTTGCATCTTGATGCAGGTGGTAAAGTTGGAGATGCGATCGGGGTCATGATTGGTGAAGATCAGGGGTACGGTGCTGCCCAAAGTCATGAGCCACACCCCTAAACTGGCCACCACGGCCTTCGGGACATTCCTCAGCTCCTTGCCATGCTTTGGCTGGACGATGGCCATGTAGCGGTCAGCGCTGATCAGAGCAAACAGCCACAGAGCAATGCAGGGGTAGAAAATGGTGAGAGCAGCACTGATCCGGCAGAATATATCCCCAAAGGGCCAGTAGTCCTGGTGGTGGTAAACCATCCTGAAGGGAAGCAGCAGGATGAAGGTAAGGTCTACCACCGCTACATTTATCATGTAGACTGTGACTGAGTTCCTCTTCTTGGTGGTGAGGGCAAACACCCACAGAGCTGTGAGATTGACTATGACTCCTATTATGAAAACGAAGCAGTAGAAGATCAGGCCTGCCATGCGGTACTCGACTGGTCCCTGCTCTGGCCTCTCAGCATCAGACTCCACAGACATGTTGGAGTTGTTCAGGTCCAGGTTCATACTGAAACTTAAAAAAATCAGCAGAAAGAACATTGTTTAGTGAATTATTATACAGCAAGACATTTCTGTTTGTTGTGTCTTGCTAATTCACTTATGTGTAAGAGGTCATGTGCTTCTACGGAGGTCTTAGGAAGGATTAGAGGGGTATCTTGGTCATCTATGGTGACCAATACTGTAACTTGTCAGCTGAACAATACTGTAACTTGCTATCAGCTACAAAAATAAAAATATAAAAACAGTACAGAAAAGTTAAAGATGTCGCCTTTGATTACATGTTTGACTGAAAGTTTGTACCATTTCAAGCCTCAAGTTACAAATGAAAGGATTAGGTAATGTAACTTACTTTTGAACATTATGTGGAAATCCCTCTTCAGTCCATGTGAGTTTGAAATCTTAGGAAAACCAAACAAACAAACCAAAATCATGAAAAAAAAAAAAAAAAAAACTCCATCAAAGAACTTTTCTTTTCAGCAAAAGTACAATACAAGCACAATTCTGTGTTTGAGAGAAAGAAATGTGTGACACAATTTGCTTTCCAGAAGAAACACTGGGGTAGAAATAGCCAGAGGCTGTATCTAAATATGGATGTGTCTGTATTTTACAGTTTGCAGAACCTGCTGCCTGATAATTTGAATACTTATTTTTAAAAGTTGTGCAGCTGCACTGTGTAAAACAGGAAGACAAATAGGTTGTATGTGTCTAGATGTGTCATTTCATGATTAAATGAGCAAACAGAGAGCAAATCTGTATATTACAGTGTAGAAACAAGACATTAACTGATGGTAAAAAAGTGGAAGTGAGATCGTTATCCCCGAGAAACTGATGTTGTCTTGATTAGAAATCATGTGACCTCAGTGTTTCATATTTAAGAATTTGTTTTTTTTTCCCTCATTACTGCACTGTCTGTGCTGTCTATTGCATATCATGTGAATTGTGGATGATCACTAAGAAAAAAACTAAACAAGCTGAGGAATAAAACAAACAAGGTGATTAAAATCAGTTTGTCCAAAAGTACAGCACCAATACGCACACATAGCAAGTTGCTATAAAACACGACAGCCAAAATTACTTCTCCCTCCATCTTAAAGGTCAAACTGATCAGGTTGCCTTGCCTGGACAATAAAAGACTGCACTTACCACAGAAATCAAACAAACACCTTGTCAAGCCCGCACCAACAGGTTTATGAAGCGGCACAGCGATTTATCTGAGCACTTTGCTCTAACAGCCAAAACAAGGAAGTGAATGCTCTTTCAAAGGGCAATGTGATGGAAATGGTGGTGAGACTGAGCTCGGCGTAAAGCCCCCATCACTTCCTGTGTCGGCCGTGGGCTGTAGTTTCTGTACTTTAGATTCCTTTACAGTATCTACGTAGTTGGAACACAAAGGGCTACAGCTTTCCACAGTCTGCAATTACACCCCCTTAAAGAAAATGATGTGCCATTAGAAGTGGGAGTGTGTTTGGCAGGCAGAGAGATGGCAGATTTAGGGCGAGTTATTGATTGGAAAAGTGGGGTCTGTCACAGCACATTAGTTCTCAGGGGAGTAATCCACAGCAGGTTGCTGTGAGAAGCATCTGCTGCTGGAGAGAAGTAATTAAAAACAGGATGTTGAGGCAGTTGCCATATAAACAGGAAATAAGATGGTGGTAATAGACACTTCACGCTGATGCTGTGAGATGGTTTTACACCACGTCGACTTAATGGATGCAAAGCGCATACCTCAGGTGAAACGCTCAAGGTCAGTCTGGACCTGGATTGAATACAGATGAATGTGTGTGATTAATGTGTGCATGAGCTGGTAACAACTATGAATTAGGACATTTGCTTTAAACAACATTGTGCAATCAAAACTTCTTCCCCTGATCTCCTGACTGGTAGTTTTCATTCCCATAGTACATCTCACGAAACAAGAAGTACATAGTGATTTCCCACAACAGCATTTCCTCTTTGTGCCTTTTTGACTGCTCACCACTGTCTATTTGAACCCCCATAAAAGGCTGCATCTGTTTGTCACAAATTTGGTTTTGATGATGCAGATTTGCCATTTGGTCAGCTCTGATGCCGAACCCTCTTCTGTGGTCACTGCATTATTTTTACCGCTGTATTTTCAGCACGGCGTAGGCTGTTCATTCAGTCGAATTCTTATTCCCAGGAAATAATTATCTATCGGCTTGTCCTCTCGATGTGTCTTAAAAATCTCATACCAGATGGTACTTTGTGTTCATTGCAATATGTTGTTATGACAACAGTCTGTGTGATGTTTTCCTCTCCTTGATACTTGTCATGTGGTTGCCTCCCCACTCCATAATAAATCCTGTAATAGTCACTTGTATGATAAACAATATAAATGCAGTTTTACTTACACAGACAGAATTGGGTTCTGTCTTTTTTGTCTCTTCCCTTAATTCATTTATTTTATACTCTGCCACTTTTGTTTAATGTCAAACAGACAAAAGAACAGTTCTAACAAAAGGATTAATTGATCCTCTTGTCACGCCTGTCAATATTGAGATTAGGTGTACGACGTCTGTGAAAAGTCCATTTTACTTCCTTTACTGTCACCTCTTTACCCCATTCTACACTGTCCTCTAGAGGCTGAAAGTGAATACTACAAATCTGAGTCTGTGCCTAGTAACCATCTGTTGTCTTTGCAATAAGACATTTATAAAATACTAGAATATTATAGACATATGAATTAATTGGATAACATTTAAGCTGTAGTAGCTGCTGCAGAAAATAGCTTAACACACTTTTAAGCCACAAAATCAAATGTTGTAAGGTCATTCAACATTTTAGACTTTTCCAAACTCAGTTTACACATTTAGAAAAAAGAGTCGCATAGGATTATATTATTTAATTAAAAGTTACACATCCCCCATAGACCAGGTTTTAAGGTATACAAAAATAATGAACATGTATATATGATATGGTGTATTCACAAAGACATTCAATTGTTGTTAAACCTTATTTAAAATTCTTAAATTGACATCTATTGCTTCTTCCAAAATATTATGAGTTGTGCATAAGTGCAGAACTGGACACCAGATCATGTAACTAGTCATGACATCACAAAATCCCACTCACATGTACACATCTAAAAACTCAGATTTTATGTTGAATACAAAGAGGGGGGGACGGAGGAAAACTGCATATCCTGTCACTTTAAGTCACAGGAAAGTCACAGAGATACAGATACAGAAATGCAGTTTGTTGGACAACACATTCAGATTATTGAAATTATATGAACGTATCTGTAACTGTGATACATTCAGGTTTCAGAGGTGTGGATACGTTGTATTGAGCTCTTCTGTACTCCCTGCCCATCCCTTTAAAACAAACACTTCCCTGTAATTGCCTGAGAAATCATGCAGGTGATAGAAAAAAAAACATAATAAAGCAGATGGCAGTTATGTGTATGAAATACAATACAAGTAGCCAGACTATCAACAAGGGACATGTTTCAGTGAAATAAAAAGGAAAAAATCCATCCATCCTCTATATCTGTTAAGGGTTGCAGGGGTGCTGGAGCCTATCCCAGCTGACATTGGGCGAGAGGTGGGGTACACCCTGTACGGATCGCCAGTCCATCGCAGGGCCAACATATACAGACAAACAACCATTCACACCTATGGGCAATTTAGAGTCACCAGTTAACCTAAGCTGCATGTCTTTGGACTGTAGGAGAAAGCTGGAGTACCCAGAGAGAACCCAGGCAGGCACAGGGAGAACATGCAACCTCCACACAGAAAAGCACCGGGCTCAAACCCAGAACCTTCTTGCTATGAGGCAACAGTGCTAACCACTCCACCACCGTGCCGCCCATGGAAAAATGTAGTATAAAATAAAGCATATGAAGTGTCAAGATGCAAATAAACCATCCAGCTTGTGGTGAGTTATGCAAATAGTGTATCACTACATTCACAATTTGCTAAGAAAGAGAAAGGTATCCAAGGAGTAAAAGAAAGTAAGTGTGTGGTTATGTTGAAATATTTCTGATATCATGGACCTGACCTATAGACCTGTAGAAAGTACCAACCAGAGGAGCAGGAACTTTTATTTGATTTCAGTATTGATTAATCTTTTTTTAAGACCTCTGTAATCTCTTTTTTCCTTAAAATGTCAGCAAATAGTGAAAAATGTTACAGTGGAAGATGACATAAACAATTAACTGATTATCAAAGAGCCCTAACTTTTGCAGCTCAAATAATCAGTATTTGTACTGTGGTTTAAGTACCCCAAGGAAATAATACAGAATATACAGTATAATCTGTTCACTGTGAGCAGATATTTTGTTCTGTGGTTTTGCTCAAACCATTGGTGGTGGTTATGTCTATGAACTTTGAAACATAACAGAATGAATGCTGCTAAACTTTTCTCCGTTGCTTTTCTTGTATCCTCAGTTGTATCTTGTCTCTGTGCCATCTGCTGCTGAAGTCTGCTGGAGGAAAGAACAGTTGAGATCAAATACTGTTTCTACCTATCATCTGGTTTGCAACCAGAAGTTTGCACTCTGCCACAGACCAACAACCTGTGCTTTTGCTTTTTAAACCATAACCACCTACTTCCGTTAAACCCAAACCAAATGTTTTAGTCACTCAACCTAAACCATATTTACTTTTCTACAACCATAATTCGACCGTTAACCTAAGCCATACCTATAGTTACAGAGTTGTATTGCAGAAATAGATACACAACTTAAAAAAATGTTTGAATCATCCAGTATCCTGTCTGCCAACAGTTTTGCCTTTGAAGTAATTTTGTCTCATTATACAACATGTCTGCATTACCTTCAGTGATCACAGTAGAATTGTCTTAGTTTGAAATGATGAATGGTACAAAACCCAGAGTGGGCCCTTGAGGTGATAATAACTTTACATGGCCTTTCAAGTGAATTCTGGTAATTGTAGCAATAGTTTTTTTTCCCCCACATGAAAAAAATAAAATGATTGAGACCGTTCATTGTCTTTTAACACGTGTGTCTCTGAGATGTCAAATCTTCAAATGAGACTGGTAATTCAGACACTTCCTACGCCCTTCTTTTGTAAGACACGTGAGTCACACTGATCATATTGAGAAACACTGTTCCTGGACGTCTTGTTGTTCCTGACAGTGCTGTCGAAAGCTGTAATGACAGATAAAGTTTGACACCATAGATTCTAAAAGAGAGGTATTAAAGAAAGTATTAAATTAAAAAGGCTCCAAACTTATCAGCAAACCAAAAATTTCAAGTGGATACGACACACAGATTTGAGTTGCTATAACTCTGAGTAGATCAACAGTGGTAGAAATTTGTGAGAGTTGTGAGTAATGACAGAGTTGTGATAATGTAAAATAAGTTAAATTGGTTAACTCAAAATTTTACTAAAGATGCCCTGGAATTGGTACAGTGACCCATATACTATACACATAGTTCTGTAATTCTAACATTTTAAAATTTTCCTTTATTTCAGATATTATTCAAATATGGTCAAACTTTAGAGCGAACTTGGGTTAACATTATTCAAATGTAGAGCAGATTAACAGTTTCACTAACAGTGTCTATCAGTGTCATCTCTAATTCCCCAACATCTCTTGGAGCTGAGCAATTTTATAACCAAATGTTTATGACAGGAGTTTAGGGATGATTAGGAGGAAGACCAGAGTGTGATTTGGACATATCTGTCAATCACACAGTCAACAACACTGTTAAAAAATATACTGGATACTTTTTCGATGCATTACAGTGCATGATCCCCTCGACTTTTCCACTCAGCCCCCATGGCCCTTCACTGTCTAAACTGTGTCAGGGGTTGTTTTGCGAGGACAGATGCTCATCATGCAGAGCACCAACAGAGAAACATTTGAAACTACATTCTGTTCAGTCAAATTCAATGCAGTTTTGCATCAAACCTTGTGAACTTCATGATGTTATTTATTTCTTACTCATTATCACAGACTTACATGTTGATGACTGTCGTGTGTGTTGCTGTATGCAGATCGCACACGTGGGATTAAAGAGGATTAAAAAACATTAAACCATTAAATACCAAAAATAAAGACAAAACACATGAAACACACAAAATTGTTGGTGGAACTGTCACAAAAATGTGCATTTGTACAAACAGAAGCCATTAAATATGTCAACAAACCCAGCATTCTGGACAATAATATGCATTCATGTTGTTACAATTGTCTTAACAGATGTAAAATTAAAACAAGTTTTCTTAAACTCCAAAAACAGCTCAGTCCACAATCTATTAAATAAAATTACAACATTGTTCATGACCAGTTTTTAGCATGACTAAAGGAATGCTAAAGCAGCTGAAATAATGAATGTACAGTTCATCACTTTTCCTGAGATATTACAACTGTATGCTGAAGTGAAACTTGAGATTCCGAGTCTGATTTCATTTTGGAATGAAACTCATATTTACTTCCACTTTAAACATCTCAGTTCCTAAAAGTAACACTGTGAGGATTGGATCAGTTGTGAGGTCACTGTCTGATTGAAAATATTGTTGCTTTCAATTTTTTTTTTTTTTTTTTCAGGGTGAGTATATTGCGTGTACGAATATAACTCTTCACATGTTTACTTGTAGATGTTCATCAGTTTCTGTTTCTCAGTTGATTGTCCACTTTCCCTGCCTCATCAGTTTACTGGAAGGGTACAAGCATGCTTTATTCAAAAGTTTTCTTTCTTTCCTTAGCTGCAATAACTTCTGCTTTCCTGAGAAATTCACTAATATTAATAAGAAGCTATGTAAACAAAAGGGGTGCTGTATTTTTCTTCAATTAAAATTTTGTTGATGTTCCTTCCCTGTGTAAACTGATCTGGTCCAATACAGCCGAATTGCTATGGATCCAGATGCTGAGTAGCTGCTTGGAGTCCATGATGGCATGACTGAATCCATTTCAGTGTTGAGATCAGTTTGTCTGAGACACTGTCCTGATTGAAGTAGCCCCACTGAGACATAAACGTTTCCCACATCTTATGCAACTCTTGGTGCCTCAGCCTTTCAGTTTATTCATTCCTGTGTGATCTCCTTTCTGTGAGTCTTTCACTGGTTCCACCTATAGTAGAACTGTTGAGTTGGATCTTGTTGCCGTCAATTATATCCTTGGAGGAGCCTTCAGGTGATGTCCTCACTGCGCTGGAGAAGGACATGCTGACCTGCATCTTCAGCAGCTTCATAAGTTTCCTCTTGTAGCCCTTGCAGGCAAAGAAGTAGATAAACGGATCCAAGCAGGAGTTGAAGTTCATCAGACACACCGTGATGTGCAGCGATACCTGAAAGGCTGTGAGATCAGCACAGTCAGGATCTGAGGACAGTTTGCGGATCATGTACTGCAGGATGTCGATGTGATAGGGGCTGAAACAGACGACAAACACCAGGGACACACAACAGATCACGCCGATGGCCTTGCGGCTACGACCGGACTTTTCCGTCAAATGGTTGGTCTTGGCTGTTAAGTGGAGTTTGGAGCATAAGACGGAGTAACACACCAGGATGGTGATCACAGGGATGATATAACCCAGGAAGACGGCACCAATCAGTATATTGGCAATATGGTCGACCTTGTCAAAATTGGGGTATTCCATGCAGGTGATGTAGCCACCATCTTCCTCGCCGGTCATTGGCATGCCAAGAAGGGGGAGGGTCTGTGCCAGGACCAGCACCCAAACACCAACACAAATGTAGCGCACGTTACTGACCTTCCTGAGTCGAGCAAAGCGCAGAGGCAAGACCACAGCGATGAAACGGTCAACGCTGAGGCAGGTCATGAAATTGACCCCTGCGTAGGTGTTGATATAGAAGATGAGGCCCGAGATCTTGCACAGCATCTCGCCCAGAGGCCAGTGGAAGCCCAGGGCATAGTAGACAATCCTCACAGGCAGAGACAGGGTGAAGAGGATATCAGAGATGACCAGATTGAGAGAGTACAAGGTGGTGGAGTTGATCTTCTTCAGATTGGGACGGATGACGTGGAGGGCGAGGCAGTTACCGAGCAGCCCCACAACAAACACAGTGCAGTAGAAAATAGGCATGACGACCCTGGCGTAGTCCCGGTGGGCGTATAGGGTGTCACAGGTAGTACTGTTGGAAGGTGAGGAGGTGAAGGTCATAGGCCCAGTGGTAGAAGCCATCTTGGTATTTTCGGAACCAGTAACTGCAAAAAGGAAAATAAAATGTGCCAATGCTTTGGTTAAACTTCAAAAATTAAAAAAAAAATATGTACAATGCAACACTCTATGTCTATGTTGAAATGAAACTCCTCTGTCTAGTACAACCCTGGCCCAAGAGTGCATGAAGGTTTAAGGCTTTGCTTTCAAAAAGGAAGTAAAAGAAGTTACGATATTTCTCATTACTCCTTTCCAGACAACTTGCAATATTAAGCAGATGTTTCCTTTAAAGTCCTTTACTGTAAGGTAAGACTGTTTCATCAGAAAAAATATCATGACAATATTAACATGACCTTTAATTGTACAGATGTTTTTCTTTCCATTTGAGTTGAAAGAAATTATGAAATCATTGAAAGAAAAATAATAAAATAAAATGCCTTCACCATATATTGGAAGCTGAAAAAGACTGTATTTGTTTTACCCTTAGTTAAACAAAACTAACTTGTGTTTCAAGCTGTAAGGTAACTCACTATCAGGTAATGTGACACAGCCTGTGCTGTCAAACTGAAGTTGTTTTTGTGGTGTGTAGTGCCACCTTGTGGTTCTTTTTGAGGAAAGATCAGATCAGATCAGAGACAGAACTTCTTGACTTTTGCCCTCATTTAACTACAACAAACAAAAGGTGAAAGTAAAGTCAAAAAAATAAAAAACAAAACTGATATGAAGTGATGTCTGACAAAAGCTGGAAAGCACCTATACTTTTTTTCACTTATCACTGAGCAATATGCATTTAGCTTCTTTTTTATTCTGAGGACACAGAACATCATAATCATTATCATAACTTTGATCATCATGAGTACATTTCCAACTTGATTACACATGAAGATGACATTAAAGAAAAAGCAGATCTGTCAGGGGAAATAGATTAGCTGCCCTAAAAATTTGCAAACTATCAACACAATCACCCACTGATGTACATGGTTGACTCACAGGACATAGTTGTTTTTAGTTATCATTTTTGTACCTAAAAGTGACATGAAGGAAGTCTGTGAACAATAACAGCTTTGCTGTGATTCTGAATGCAGCTGCAACACTCTCACACTTTAGACTGCAAAAAAAAAAAAAAAAAAAAACCCCTGGTGCTGAGAGACCGGCCTTGTAAATGAGGAAGTCTGCTTCCCCAGGGTGCCCTGCCTTTAGAATGGTAGGCGGTTGGAAAGTCATATTGTTTAAGCCAAAAATTATTACCCACTCCTGGTGTGGCTATCTCCTCTTGCAGTGGAGAAAAACATTTCCTGGCCTACTGACACGAGTGAAGAGGTATTACAGTTTGAAATGTATGTCAATGATATACTTTGTACATTTCCAACGAGACATTAACAGTTATTAAAGTGGTTTGCTTCCAACTGTGATTGATTGCCTGCACTCTGATATGAATTGGTATTTTAGTGCTCATAAAAGACCAAAGTTATTTCATAATCCAATATTCATTATTTTTAAACTTTAGAGGACATAGTTTGTAAAGGTGTGGTGATTTTCAAAAATTCCGTACTGCACTTTAAATACAATTTTAGTTAGCCACTCTTTTTGCAAGGGTAGGTCCCAAAAATTTTCATGTTGTAGATCTCTCTCTGACTGTGGAATACAGAGCATTTTTCACAACATAAATCCATTACAAGCTTACAAATTCAAAATGTAACGCTTCTCCTCTGGTTACAAGTCAGATAACGCACACACATAGACACAGACACACACACACTTAGGATACAGTTTGGAAAGAGAAGCTTACCTCACAGATAGAATATGTCTTTCCTCAGATTTACTGAAGCCACATTGATCCAGAAGAAGTTAAACTTTTGTGCAAAGTCTCAGTTATACAGCCTGTCCTGACAGCACTACAACCACACTGCGCTGAGTGAGAACAGCATGACATACAGAAATCAAGATCCGTATCTGCTACTGGTAACCATAGTGACAAAATATCCTGTTGTAGCTCTCTCTCTCTCTCTCTCTCACTGCCAATGTATGTGCCTCTCTCACTTTTGCTAAACCTTTCAAATTTTCTCTGAGCACACAATTTTGAAACACACACTGATTGCACCCAAAAAAAGTATCCAACGCCATGTGACACTAAACGGACGTATGTAATATTTCAGTTGGCCTTTATGATTGATAAAGCTGCGGGGGGTTGAGCCACCTGTGTCATATTTCAGGAAAGGAAAATCAAGGTTTCATACAGCATGCTATGCCATGTGTGTACTCATGGGAGGATGTGGCTTCAGCTGGCACCTAGCTTGTTGTAAAGAGACATGTTTCACTAATGTGACAATAGCCCCCCTTTTTTTTTGCACGACAATTACATCATAAGTCTCTCAGACAATCCCTAATTCAAATTCGGACTCTTTTGAAATTTCCCTTTAGACTAGGCAAATGAGTGACGGCAAAAACTTCCCCTTTACTCCAGAGGCACCTTTGTTTTGATAATGTTTTGAGCTCCAACTGACCACAGTGGTACAGTTATGACTAATTTTGCTCAGAACAAAGATTTCTTTTGAGATTGTTTGCTTTCAAGTACTGGTGCCATGGGTGGCACAGATCTATCAGAAGTGATGAAGTATGATACCATTTTCCTGCCCAAAATCACCAAGGCCTTCCTGTGGTGAGAGTGTTTCAGAGTCAAAAGGCCTCAGTAAACAAATATAGGTTATGGTTTATGGTGTAGGAGTAGAGCCACATGGTACAGACACAAATATGCTTTGGAGTTAGAGATGAGACAAAGGTTTAAACGTAAGAAGTGGTCAAGCCTTGATATTACATGGAAGAAAAAGAAAACAAGTAGAATGTGACTAAAAAAGTGTAAAATGTATGTAAGCAGCCTATTAGTACTATTCATACTATTTGAATCAGGGGTTGCTCTACACATGAATACATACAACTTTTGTGCACTAACTGTTACCCTGTGGTTTTCACACCTTTGAATCACTCCCGCCCTTTTGGTTTACTTCTACTTACAAACATTTTCAGCTGTGAGACATACACTATGATAACACAAGCATGATGGTATGTATAAACATTATACATGCACATTTGGTGTTTCCAATCAATCCACTTATTTATCTGTATTTATATATAGTAACTTTTTTTCCCATTCCAGCTGCAATCAAGACAGTGTAACAGCACAAGAAAAATGTGATACAAATACAACGGAATACAAATAAAATAGAATTGCATTCTGTTTTTTATTGACCACAACCTTCCTTTGTTCAAAACAAGCAGAGGAAGCAGTGTAACTTCCTCATGGCCTGGCCTTGTGGGTCTGACTCACTGGGCTTCAGACAGCCAGATCACACCCATCATTGACAGACAACAGGCATGGTACTGTGCCATGGCTATTCATAGAAGACAATGGGGGTGAATACCAATGAAAAGACACTTACAATGTCTTTACACTCTTACTTACGCTCTTCTAGATATTTGAGTCTTATTAAGTAGAAGAATATAGTATATATTATGTAATAATAATAATAATAATAATAATTATTATTATTATTATTATTGTTATTATTATAATTATTATTATTGCATAAACGAAAGACTGTGGGTTGGATCGTGTGACACTGGCATTTCTCAGCAACATATTTGATACTTATCAGTGTTTTGTACATCCTGTACATAATAAAGGAAGTTTTGAGAGAAACTTCAAGAGGAAATGTTCTTTAGCTGTGTCTGTTGAAATATAATATGCTGTGGGGCTATTACAGCCTTTAACTGATCCACTCATTTATGTTATTTGCCAAGATTTTAAACAGAAGGTGGATAAATGCAAGAGATCAGAAGTGTTCTTATGGTATTATGTTTTTTAGCCCTTATGTATCATACTCTAGCTCTGATTTAACAGCTGGATAAATAAAGCATCAATAGAGTGATATCAGGCCTCCCCTCTGTTTTTCTATATGTGGTTAAGATGAGATTGCAACAGTGGTACAGGAAACTTCTGTGGCTGTTCTTCTTCTTTAGAAAAAACACCGGTTGAGTAACAAAATTCACATCAGACCACTAACTTATGGAATTTTACAGCTCCTTATTTCATAGATAGGATTTGAATGTAAAATTTAGTAACATGAACTCAGAGGAGTCAGTTATAGAATCAGTATTATAACCATGTTTTTGGGGTAAAAACAAAACACTTAACATTAAGATTATTTTTTACAAATAATGAGTAATATTTTCTGTTTATATTTTCTTTCACCTTTAACCCCTTTCACTGCTGTAAGGGGTTTGCTTCTGACCAAATGATGCATCATTTGTGTAACACGCAATACCATGAGATTGTATAGGACAGTTTTAGGACACCTTTTGTTGTGTTGGCTCTGCGCTCCTGCACATTTGATTTAAAATTAAACAATATTTAAAGTTGTCAACATCTGCATTTGTTGAACTCCGTAGAGTTCATCAGAGTTCAGAGTTATACAGTCTTTATACAAAGAGAGTGACACACTGAGGATGTTCACCCAAAACGGATGTAGACACCCTCCCAACACCTTTAATACTTAAAAGTCAGCACTTTAACTCCATGATGATGGATGCATGTCAAAAACCAATATGTTGGCGTACAGAACCACAACAATGACAAACTTATCACTGTCCTAAAACTTTGCAACTGCACTGTAACTGTCTCAGAGTTATGTAACTTTGTGACCTTTTACTGTGGATCAATGGGAGCTGACTCCACTTACAGCAGAGGATGTGTTGTAATGATTGTGTTGTTGGTATTATTCCTCTTACTGCTGCTGTACCATGCCGTAAGAATTTGGAACCGTATTTGGTTATCAAGATCATACATTATTTCTAATAATAATAATTTTAAGGGTGTTTTGTGGAGTATATTTGCCAGTATTTCCCTCTGTGCACAATGCAGAACATTGTATTATTCATCATTATTGCCTAAAACAGGAACAGCTCTCTCTTCTGGCAAGAGAAGAGTACTGCAGCTGCTTAGGTTCAGCTCACTCACAGTGGGAGTAAAGGAGAACAGTCTAGGTAAAAGGATTGCATTTGACACCTGTTTACAGTACACAAAGACTTTTTGTGTTGTAACTCCAGTAAGTCACAGGATGGCAGCAATGGGTTAGCTGCTCTGTCAGAGGCAAATTCTCCCCAAAATAAATTCAAAACATTGCTGTAGACAAAGGTTAAAGATTGATTTTCCATCACTGCTACCCAGCTATAACTGCAACCATCTACATGAAAGTGATAGATTGCAAGTCCATGGTTGTCATCTGAAATAAAATTTAGTATGATTTGAAATGATCCCAATTATGCATATCTACTCTAAAATATTGAACTCCTTCTTGTATGACATTTGATATGATAATGAAAAAAAAGAGCAGAACAGTGTATTGTATGTACCTGAATATGTAAATACTTGTCTGGCTTTCCCAGTCACTAGCGGTTAGCTTGGTTTACTGAAAGTAACAGCTCAAACCAAAAACCGCAAAACAAGCTCTTTATACTCTGCTCTTTTCAACCGTGTGTCTATTCATTCTTTTCTACTTTCTACTTTTATGGGAAAATATAATATTATAATATACAAGTATCTCCTTCCTCAGTAACTAGTCTAAAATCCAATGTGCATAGCAATTAAGAGAAACCACAAAGATAGAGGTTGAACCTATATAAATATGGCCCTTATATTGTAAACAACAATGTTGTCTCTGCCACTTGATAACACCCACATTCCCCCCAAACTACTCTTTTCCTCTGTCTCTCCATTAACCATCCACCTGAGAAGAGATGCTGTAATGCTGCCTATAGTGCTGAAGAAACAAACTGATGCACTGTTGGATTTTTTTTGTAAAGTTTGCTGACAATAAAAATATAGAATAACATCATCCTGTAACATGTGAGAGTTTCCTGTCCCATCAACCAGCAGTTGAGGTTGGAGTTTTCAAAAAAGTTTTAAGAGGAGGAAGTATCATGAAAAACAAGAACAGGCTCATGTTTAGGTTAATTTGTGACGTATTAAATGCTGTTTAAAAAAAAAAAAAAAAAGTCTGAGGCCGGTACTCACTGCTTATAAAGTGGCTGGTTGGAAACTTCTTAATGTGATGAAATTACACCTTTGGAAGAACCACTCTGAACAGACCAAGAAGAAAAATACACTGATAAATATGTGGTTGATAATGAATAATTATATAGTAATGTGAATAAATGTCAAGCATCCTGTTTCCTGTTGGAAATGACTTTTGGTGTGAAGACACAACCTGATACTTTTCATCAGTGTGCTTTATAACCACACAGTTACAGTAGTTTTAGGTAGTTATAACAATGTGTGCCTTGTTATTGATGTCATGTGTAGCTGTTGAAGAAACAGATAATTAAGAATTTAGCATTTAGCATCAAAACCACCTGCTGATATTGATATACAGAATGTTCCCATATCAATAGTCTGACGGTGAATGAGTCATTGCATGAATGTAATGTGTGGCTGAGTTGCAGTAAATACACTGAAACATGCAAAAACTCTTTGTTCTCAAAAGTTACTAACTCCATGCACACTCCTTAACCTTCATATGAAATGTTAAAGGGGATTTTAAGGTAAACAGTTCAGATCATTTAATAACTCCTAATTGGGGGTCATTAGGGGTGGCAAAAAAAAGTAGAAGAGGGCTTTGCCAGACAATGCAAAGACTATAATATCAGCAATAAAAGGAGGACAGACTAAGAAGCTACAAACTGACTCTGTCCATCATGAGGAAGTGGAAACGTTGCAGTCCTTCAAAAATGACTATGCATTAACAACAAAGTTGACTCCTACCAAAAGAGCACTGAGAAGAGACAGCAGTCACAGTCAAGTGTTCTGTCTCACATACCAGAATGTTTCTGGCGTGAATTTTGATGTGTTGCACCAAAGTTTGGGCTATGCAAAGGAAACATAATTGGTTTGTGGGTGTTTGTTTGATTAAACATTGTTTGATTTGACTGATAGTACTTGAGGTCAGCGTTGTTTTGCGTCATTTTATTTGTAATGGAAAGTGTGCAGGTTACCAGGCAGCTAGTCCTTTTGATGAAATGGAATTTCACCATTCTTAGCTACCACAACCCTGTGATGCATTACTGTAAAGGAAATCCATATCATTTTTCTGTGTTTATCGTTTCTAATTTGAAGGTCAGATCTGAATCAGGTTAATATACTTATGAATAGGACCTCTAGATGCTACAATAATGTTCAGGAACCTCAGAAGTGAAGGTGTGAAACCTCTTGTGAATTATCTGACATCTGGTGACATGCAGGGCTGTTTTTTTTTTTTTTTTTTTTTGCTTGCTAGACAGCATTTGACACACCTGTATGCAATGCCTGTGAATGGCCAATATCATTGAGTTTAGCTCAATGATACAGCCAGTTAGCCATAATACTGTTACTAATGAGGCTGTGAAATCAACCATGGCTGCCTTTTACAGAAGTTTTAGAGCTAGTATTACACAAGCAACCTCCTGGTAAACATTTATGCATTGATAAGGACAATTAATCTAGCTGCTTTTTTGGCTTATTCTGACAATATGAGTTATGACAGAACTTAAATCTGCTCTGTTCAATATTTTTTATAATAACAATGGATCAAATGACTGCATGCAATGTGACAAAGGTCACTCATAGCAACAAATCCACAGAGAATTATGACTCAACTCAGCAGTTCCCCACAGGTCTCCAGGGTTTTTTAGCATCAGTTTTAGGTCTTCAACTTACTATTTTGACTTATTCTTACCGCTTTCATCAGTGTCAGTGTTAGCAATAGCCAGCAGCTGTTTTTGGCAAAAAAAAGTCCAGGGTGTGCTACCTGCCTAGCACCAAACAGCAAGCAAACTAAGGTATATGGTGAACATAGTGGAACATTTAACAGCTAAAGAGCCAGATATTTTCCTCAGGGGCAGGAGGTAGAGCAGTCGCCCACCAATCAGAAGGTCAGTGGTTCGATTCCCGGCTCCTCCAGTCTGCATGCCGAAGTATCCTTGGGCAAGATACTGAACCCCAAATTGCCTCCGATGTGTGTGCATCGGTGTGTGAATGTATAGTAAAAGCACTTTGTATATACATGTGCTGTATGAATGTGTGTGAATGGGGTGAATGTGATCTGTAGTGTGAAGCGCTTTGAGTGGTCGAAAAGACTAGAAAAGCGCTATATAAGTACAGTTCATTTACTCAGGAGTTGGTGGATAGTAAAACAGAGAAAGGTGAAGAGTCATCAGTGGATCCCTAACACAACTCCAAATGACTGTCAATGTCTGCTCAATGTGTAAAAGGGGCATTTGCAAACATGTCAGCCATCAGTCTGTCATCAACTTTATAAAGTCATTGCAGTTTATCAGGTACACCTAGCTAAAATACATGATGCAGTACAGTTCAACAGCTCCACGAGTTTATCATACAATGGAATCGACTCCCCTCTGTAGCAATTCAACAAAAACAGAAAACTATAACATGCATGGCCATTGTATTAGGATGCATTAGTTTTAGCTGGGTGTACCTACTAAACTTCCAACTGAGTGTATGTCTGCTACCCAAGTGTAAAAGGTTTGTTGTGCTTGTTGTCCAAAACCACCACATTTCCCCTCTCAAATGAAAAGCGGACTCTTGGCATCTTCAGCTAGACACATCCTCCAAACCTACAAATGACTTTTTTTTTTTTTGTAGGACTCTTACCTTTTTTAGCGTTCCTTTTATGCCTCAGAACAACTCAGTCTCATAAGTACACGCTTTTTGTCTTCACGGATGTCCCAGATCATCATACCTCTCTACAATAAACCACTTCCCTTTTGAAAGACTTTTTGCAGTCCAACCTAGTATTAAATCACTCAAGGCAGTGAAGGAAATGATATTAAGAGAGGTTCATGTCATATTTACAAGGTAGTACACAATGTCTGGTGTACCTCAAACCTCTGTGTGAGGTCCATTGTTTTTTGCCCTGTAATTATTTACACTTTGAATAGGTCATCTCACATCGTTACGCAGATGATACCAAGATTTACATCTTTGTCTCTCCAGATAATCCTGCCTATTTTTATGAGCCTTAACATATATTGTATGCTTGCAAAAACTGCTGCTGAAACCCTCATTACTGCCATCTAGACTATATCACTGCAATGTCCTGCAATAGAGCACATAGTATCAATGCTTATCTGACACCACTGGATCCACATCTCAGGTTGATCTCATTTTAAACCCATGCTTGTCGTATGTAAAGTAAATCAGTTCCAGCTCACTTTAGCAGATTTCATCAGCTCTTCCCATCCACTCTGCACACTCAGATTGGAGGATGCTGTTATTTTTCTCCTAGTAGTTCCACGTTCTGCCTTTCATCAAATGCATATTATTGTCTCAGTAACTGATTTTCAGGGACCCTTAAATTCATAATTCATATTATTTGTTATGTTTACTTGATTTTTATATTCTGTGTCTTGACAAATGAATAAGTCGCACAATGATATCACAACACACCAATAAAACCAGCTTAACATTTCTTTGTGACGCAATTTGTGTACATTACTTTCTATGCAAGATCATAGGGCAGCTTTTCCAAAAAACCAGGAAATGTTAAAGGTTAAATTTAAATATGGGACTCTGCACTATAAACAGGCACCCTGCACCTGCTCAGATGTGTAAGACACACACACAGCAGCTCCACCACAAGATGTGGGACCTAGGAGGAATGAGGCCTGTGAGGGGGAGCAGGAAAGGTGGGTGAGGAAGTGGTGCTGGTATTTACCTATGCACTCCCACACAGAAGTCAGATGTGGGTATGACAGAGAGATGCGTGACATGTTCTCATTTTGGCAGTTCTTGCAAAAAATAAAATATGTAATACTGTGGGGATCATAGGAAGAATGTTCTTGATAGTGGGGGAGCAGACCACAAATTTTTGTATTAATGGTTAAACTGTCTAATAATAAACTAATTATATTCACTTACACGCTTTGCAAATTTTTGCCATGTGACTTCATACACATATGTGTTTCTCTATATACAGGAAGTGAAAGTTGCTGTTGTACTGGTTGTACTGCATTAATGACCACAACATTTTTACAGAGAGAAAAAAAAAAGCTTAGCGTATTTATCTAGGTTAGGACATTTCCTTCACCCTGCATGCAAAGAGCCCACTGGTACACAAACATTGATTGAAAAAAAATGATGAGAAAAACAAGAGAGGCAGTAAGACTAAAAAAGGCAATAAAACACACCGTCATATAAAAGAAAAATACAAAAGATATGGAACAATAAATTTTATACAGTGTTCTCAAGCAAACATCATTGTGCTCATCACATTAACAAAGTGAAGAGATTTTTTGGAGGGGACAGAACATTTTCAAATTAGATTGCATTTAATGGACATCTACTACATATGTACACGCACAATTGTCACACTATCTTTAGTGAAACACAAAATGAGAGACTAAAATAGGCTTTTTTGAGTACAGAGTAACAGAGTAAATTAGGTCTTCTCTGTGGCAGTGGTTGCTTGCATATCTCATGTAAGCTCAGCTGTGGTTTCTCTCAGGTGCTGCTGCTGCTGTTTTCAGCTGTCATTTTGGAGGAGGCACCGGAAGTATAGAGATAGTCCTTAAAGAGGCTCATCACCCGCTTCTTGTAGGTCTTAATTGCAAAGAAGTAGATGACTGGATCCAAGCAGCAGTTGAAGTTCATAAGTGAAACTGTAATCTGCAGGGGGGAGGATGTATTATTAAAAGGAAAACTGATAGAGAATGATTGAAATCAAAAAGAAAAAAAAAAATCTGTTCTTACTTGTAACGACGTCTTAAAGGCCCTCAGTTCCTCACAGGCTGGCTGGTGGTGTATCTTTCTGGACATAAACTGCATAACGTTGAGGTGGTAAGGGCTGAAGCATATGATGAAGGTGAGGAGGATGAGGAGGATAATGGTGTTGGCCCTGTGATTCCTCCGTGATCGGCCAGTCACAGGGTTCTGCTTGGCCGCAGCTCGCAGCTTCAGGTTGATCTTAGAGTAGCAACCCATTATGATAATGAGTGGGCAGCAGAAGGAGATGGCGCAGGCCAGAAGCAGCAGATAAGGGGTGAAGCGGGAGCCCTCAAAGTTGAAGTACTCCATGCAGGTTCGTCTCTCCTGGCGCTCATGCAGCATGTTGCGGAACAACAGGGGGGCTGTCTGCAGAGATACTAGAGCCCAGACCAGGCAGCAGACCCTGCGAACAACCCTCACACTCCGTAAACACTGCAGCTTGTGTGGATGCACCATGGCCAGATATCTGTCCAAGCTGATACAGGTCATGAATCCAATTCCTGGTGGAAGGACAATGGATATGCAACACAGGTTATCCTAAACACATACAGAACAGACTGGCAAAGCAAATTAGTAATTTCACAGATAACAACGAAAAGTAGAGATTGTGAATTTGGGCCAAATGGACTGGAAAAGGTCTTCACCATCTCAGTCCCATTCTGATACTTTTTCATCAACAAATATTTTGTATTTTATATACTGCTAAATAATTTTATACACCAGTTAGGTTGATACAATTTTAAACAAGCTCGTAAGCATATACTGTTATCTTGTCCTATGTAAACGCAGATGCCTTTTCACACGCATAGCTCAGAATGATAAAACAAAGTTGTCTGAACCTCATGCACAGATAAGGTTGCACATGTGAAAATGCAGATAAAGACACCCTCAAAGATATGGTAGCGTATTGGCAACAGAAGCACTGACATTACCTGCGTAGGTATTTGCAAAAAAGAGAAGTGTGGTCAGTCTGCAGAGAAAGTCACCAAAGGGCCAGTCAAAGTGGCGGATGTAGTAAATAATTCTGCCCGGCAATGCCAGTGTGAACAGGGTATCAGAGAGCGCAAGGTTGACCAGATAGATAGAGGTGGAGTTGAACTTCTGCTTCCTCTGGCAGATCACATAGAGAACCAAGCTGTTGCCGCACACACTGATTATGAAAACAACAGAGTAGAAAATAGGGAAAAGCACCACCGCAGCTCTTTGGTAGACGAATACATCACAGCTGCTCTGGTTTGGAGGGTTTTCAGCTGAGTCCAGGGTGATGTTATCAACAGCCATCCCACCTGCCATTCTGAGAAAATAATCATAATGTAAATCATAAATCATTACTAGCAGGAAAGAAGTGTGCATAAGCAAAGGAAGTGAAGCCCTCTGAGCTACAGATAAAGATCATCATAGCATAGAGTACTTACAATAGATATATGATAGCCAAGTAAATTTTTCTGTTAATGCTCCTGAGTCTTCTGGTTGTGGTTGTAAACTGAGCTGCAATACTTGAAACCCCCCTGCAAAAGTTGTATGGAGTGTTCAAATCCCACCTCTCCTTTTTGACATCATACAATGAGTATGTCTGTCAAACTTTGTCACACTGCAGCCTGGTTAGTTGATGCATGGAGCCCAGTAGGCTGTTTTAGAGCTTTGTGCAATGGCAGTTTTGCGACAAATGGGGTTTTAGAGCCTCTACAGTATGTCAATTAAATAAAGAAAGAAAATATGAAAAATAACAGGATACATGTTTCATAAAAGGTATTCGTTCTACCGTTCGTTCTTTTGTCACTTTATAAACATTTTAATCTTACAACCCTCTCTATACCATCTCTTTACACTGCCCTATTATTAGCTTTTCAGTCCCTTATGAAGGACCTTAAATTGCACTAACCTGTATGAAAGCTCCAATAAAAATAAAGTTGACTGATTCATGCACTCTTTCATTGTACATTCATATGGCATACATTTACATGTGTAACATATTGTTCCATCTTTTGTGACATTCTCACATTTAATGCTGTTGCTGACAAGTTAAGCACAAGTGGATCACACATGCACTCACTCACTGCAATGTGTTTTTGTAACTTAAGAGGATGTTAGTCATTATTAACTCTAACCAGAAACCATGTCTTCACACTAAATATTAATGGTTAACCTTGTGGGGACCGATTCTGTTCCCATACACAATAGGTTCCCCATACTGGGACTGTGAGAACAGACCTTTGTTCCCACGGTGTGGTTGATTTGTGAATGCTGGAGAGGGCTTGTGTGAACAAGTGTGTGTGCACAGACTGTGTTAATGTGTCTTTTCTGCATACATGAAGAATCTTCAATTTCAGTGTGGTTGCTGCCATACCACATGCACATAATGTTATCCAATTATTTATGATCTGACAGCTATTGCTCCTATAGCTGAAAATGCATGTGCATGTATATGCAAGCTGCTCTAAATAAAAGTGTCTGTAATGTGACATTACAGTGGCTACAGTTTGATCATTTGTATCCCAGTTGCACTAGGTACAGCATATTTTGAGAAAGGTTAGATGAAGTGATAGTCTGTGAGGTTTTATACTATGTTCCTGCCTCTGAGGTTTCTCAAGTTTGTACTTTATGCAACTGAGGTGAAGGCAGGCAGACCTGAGGTGGAGCTGATGGAAGATATAGGAGGAAGCTGAAGTATTGCTGGCACTTGTAAAAAAAAAAACTGTCACATTGCTGTGATGTGTGGATGAATCACTAACAGTTTGAAGAATGTCACATCTACATATATCTCAACCACCAGAAAAGATTAAATGCGTGAACAATCTCAACTGAAAAAACGTGTTAGATTCTGAGAATAGTCATGGTGGTAAAAATGTGGCAACATAAATGTGCTTCAAGCAAAGGAAATGCAGCAGCTTCACTTCAGCAAACAAAACACGCAATTTGATTTGCATTTTGCAAAATTCTTTAGATTGCAGCCTGCAAATTACAGTGAATACATTTTGCAATTACCGGTAAAGTACTAACTAGAAACTGATATAGGGATGGTATAGGGACAAGGACAGAAGAACAGGGAATGAGGGGGCAACAAATGTGTGCCTAAGGGAGACATAAAAATAATAAATTCTCTGTAAGCGCTTACTTACCCAGCATGTTAAATAATTACAGGGTGGACACAAGAGAACAACAGGATGTTTTCATAATAGGTATGTCATAAAAAAGGAACTAAACTATGTGTGGCGCATTCACTTAGTAAAGCAAAGTACTACTACTACTAGAAAAAAACACTCTAATATGCAATAGGACATACTGACTCTATAACTATGTTGACTCTGAAAACTATAACAACTACAGAAATCATGTCATTTTCCTTCAGTAATAATAATGATTCCAAAATGCTGTTATTTTATACACAACCTCAATGGTCTATTGCATTAAATGAGTGTTGCTTTCTGCATATGATGATTCTAGCTATGTTGTTAGTGAGGACCGTGCTAGTGAGCCTTGGCCAGCGAATCTCTGCCATGGATGCACAGTATCTTTGGAGTGCTTTTGAGTGGTAGAGTTTCAGTACTGATGTACTGTGTGTGCGCAGGAGTGAGTCCATCACCTCATGTTTACTAGGCTTATTCAGCTCTATCCACAGGATTCCATTCTCAGTTCAGGCCCACAGATCTTTACATTCTATCTACTGCTTGATATCTGTGTTGAGTTGACATTCTCACAGCTTATTTGTTATTTCAGTGGTAGCTGCTATGGACAAAGAAAACAGTGAAGACTTCTCACTGGCACAGCCCTTCAAAAAAAACAAAAAAAAAAAAAAACAGAAGGACAACATAATCACCATGACTCTTTAGTTTTATTGCTTAAAAACTCTATCGAAATACAAATTTCAAACACGTGTTCCAGTGGTATGCTGAATCACATCAAAGTAGAGACTTAAGTAAATACCAGCTGTATAGCTCATTTTGTAGAAGTCAGTAGAAGTACAGTAGAAGCGCACTTGCTATAGTATCTCATCCGGATTGCCCACCAAAGCCTTCCAGGTTGGTGTAATTGAAATGGATGGCTGCTGGATAGGCAAAAGGTCACTAATTGTCACCAGTCAAATGCGGTTATAATACAGCTCACTTAGGTCACAATAAGGGCTTCATGTAGACAATGTCACCTGCAGGTTCGGAGCCTGCTGCACTTCAGGCCTACATTTCATGCTCCATTAATTTTGCGTACAGAGTTAAACATCTCGTACCATCTGAACGGCGTGCTGGAAAAGGAAAAGACAGTCGTTTGTTGAGTGCTCACTGGGTGTCCTGAGGGTCTCTCAGTGTTAAATACTGCGAGAACACAGGAGGACATGGAAGGAAGGAGATGATCACTTCTGCTCATGCATGCCCTCCACTAACACCCCCCAAATCTGTTTCAGCACCGTTCAGCCATGTAGTGAATATCAAGATTTATGATAGAGCTACACCATTGACTGTCGCCTTTCTATTGACTTCAAACATAGCAAAAACAAACAAAGCATAACTTATTGTGTATTTGTATGTTGTTTTGCATTCTGTATTAAACATGAAAAAAATTAGCTAAGAATATATTTCTTTTTTGACAGTATTCTATTTCATATATTACACCAGCACCATGAAAAGTTAGAATGACGCACATGGTAGCGTGAAGTAGTGTGTTTGTAGTTTTCTGGGTTGATGGGTGTGTGACATGAAAGGTCTTAGGAAATTGAAAGTGACGACCCAGCATGGAACATGCATGGAAGTCACTTCTCAGAAATGTGACCTTTCTCTGGTTGTTAAGTCAGGGGTGGGCTACAAAAGCGGGGAGGAGGGGGGAACAAACTGATTTGCAGAGAATTATACAATCGTCAGTGGTGCAACTGCAGCCCATAAAAAAACACCCCAGAAGGCATATCGTTTTAAAGGCACCCTCATGGTGGAGGGGGACCAGTGGTGTGTTGGTGAGGCAAACTGGGAATGACTTCTGGTGTCTGCAGCATGTGTGGAGTAGCCAGCATGGTTCCACAAATGGTGCCTAACCAAATTTGGGATGTTTTTTGCTGCCAAAATGAATTGTGTATGAAACTTCCCCCACACAGTTTAAATTTAAGTCTGGTTTATCAAAGGAACTTCAGTGTGCTGCTGTCGACCCATTCAGCAGTTAGATAGATAGCAGTTAGATAAACACACTGGTGGTTTGCATTGATGGACAATGGCTTTTTAATAACAGTGATGTTTTCATTATGCTTAGAAATGCAAAAAAACAACAACAAACAAACAAAAAAAAAACAACACCAACAAACACAAGACAACGAAACCAAACAAAAAAGTATATGTATGTATACAGTTGCAATGAAGGCTTTCAGAGTTAACTGCTATAAAACCTAACACCACTAGAGGGTGTGCAATCATTACAAATCAGAAACAGAAAATAATCCAGCGCTGATAATTGTCAAGCGCAAAATTAATTTGAAGCAGAATGTTTCATGGTTAAATTTAACATTGAATTTTATGTTTAAATTTTTGCACTACACTATCTTTACAAAGTCAGAGCTGTAGTGTTAAAATTGCGTGCCTGTGTGAATGCGTGCATTTGTGCATCTCTGTGTGTGTGTGTGTGTGAGGGTGCCTAAGTAGACTGCTGGACATACCGCAGGGGACTCCTGCATTGTCAGGGGGCCTCATGTGGCTCGTGTCTGTTCTCATCATCACCATCTCCACCCCCATGCACCAGCCACCGCCTGCCCCTGCTCAGGGCCTGTCCGTTGCTCCACCACGCTCGCGTGAAGACTCGCCGTTCACACTTTGCTTCACGCTTGTCACCTTTATTGCTGATGAGCTACTTGTTGTTTTTCAGCTAACACCTTTAAACCCATTGCTTGGCAGAGGCAAGTATACTGCTCCACCCTGCATGCCTTGTTTGGTACATATGAAAGTATAAAACCAGAGCAATGAGATGAAGAGAGGAAGTGCTGCAGCACTGACTGAGGCTGTGTAAATGTGAAGAACCATCATTGCTGGCAGAGGTGTCGAAAAACAGCTTCTTAAAAAAAAAAGTCTACACTCTCTCTCATTTCATAGTGAATCTTTCTTCATTTAACATGTCTAGCTAGTTGTGAAAAACACACACCAGCTCATTGGGACTGGTGTCCTTTTGAACTGTTCGTGACTTCACACCCAGTGCCATGCTGTGAATTCCATCCCCCTCCTACATTTAAGAAAGTCACATGCCACATAAACTCATTAATATAACGGGCTTATAACACACATACACATCTCACAAGAGCACCAGCAGATGGTAAGCTCTGATTTACACACATTGAGGGCCTCAGTGTTTTTTCAATTTCAGTCACTTTTAGTGGTCTGATCATCCTTGGCAGAGCCATCATTCTTATTACCTCAGAAGTTGGTCCTGGCTTTTGAGCTTTTTTTTTTCAAGAACATTAGGACAGAAAGAGCTTTGTTGTAACTTCAGACATAAAAATGATGCAGCACAATGAAACACACATCAAGATTTGATGCACCAAATTCTTAACAGAGAGCATTTGAGGCTACACCACTGCAAAACCAAAATAGCTTTAAAGTATGCTGAAACCATAAAGAGCAGTGTACAGCAAAAATAGTGTTGAAAAGTTATTTCTTGAAGCTTAAAATACTGTTTTTACAAACCATGCCGCATTAATTATAACAGTTGTGGCATTCAAAAATATTTTTTCTTTTGCTTTTTAGATGAATTATGAGCAGGTGTACTGAATTTGGACACCACTCTTGACTACTAAAATTGTAGACAGCTAAACACTTTTACTTGATATATATAACATCCGCAGAGCTACAGTGGCTGGGAATTTTGTGTGTGTCTGTTAAACACAAATGTTCATATTGCAAGACAAAAGAATTGTAATCCTACATGCACAGTTCATTTACAGAGTTTACCAAACAAATGAACAAATATGAATCCACACATACCAAGTGCTACATTTTAAGTTGCTGAATACTGAATAATGGCTATGAGGCTGAAATTGTACACAGACTAGTCCTGGTAGTCGTAATCATACTGCAAACAAAACACATATTGCAGACACATGACACTGATCAGTTTTATCTGTTTTAGATTGCTTTGTCAATAAAATCTAGTGTGATACATGAATGATCTTTGATGATGATATTGATGTCAACTCAGCCCCCTCTCCTCCATAGGTGAATCAGAGGTCAGAGTTCAGTACAGCACCCCTAGGGCTGTTAGGGGATTTAGTGACTTGTTCAGGAACTTTAAAGCAGCATGAGTTCTCTGCTGTTACAGGTTCTGAAACCAGTCCGCTGGAAGTTTCATGAAACTGTCCTTTCGTTGTAGTGTGGTTTCGGGCAGGTGCTTTTTCTGCTAAAATTAAGGCTTTCGCTCTCAGGATCCTGCATTAAAATAATCCTTTCTGCTCTGAGCTCTGATCTTTGGCCTCTGCTGTTTTGTCTACCAGTGGCTTTTGTTTAATTTATTTCTTTTGTATTTAATCTTTTTGTTTAGGTATATATATATATATATATATATATGTCGTTGTCTGTATTGAATTGGTGTTATATATTTAAAAAAAAAGGATAAAGTAAATGCTTAACTTCAAATTTAACAATGTTTAAAATGCAGCAAATCCTCAACACGTCACTTTATGACCACAGCGTGTAAAGATCAAAACTCATGAACATAAAGTCAACAGTCCCAACAACTGCTGTGTTTGGTCACTGTTCCTCTTCACAGCTGTTAACCCAATATGTACATACTACACTTAAACAAAGCTTGTATTCATCTGTGACCAGTGACTCAGGCTGTGTTTGAGGATGTGGCCTTGTTCCACAGTCCGTGCCGTGGCAGGTTTTCAGGTCATCTGAGGCGATGTGCATATTTTGAATGTCATCTCTGCTGTTGCATTATTGTTTTATTCACAGGGCATGGACTAATTATTTCAACAGCTCTCTTCACTGGGGAGTAGACTGACAGTTGCCATCATTGGAGTGATCAGTCTGTTTCTTGGACTCGGCTGAGGCTATTTGATGTATATTAACAATAATTGGTGCCACCGCCACAATGATGTTTAGTAAACCTTTGTGCTATTTTCCAGGAGGGTGCCCATGAGGAATTTATGCGTAGCTGCTTGGTCTACAGAGACGCCCTCGCAGTCAGGACAGATGGGAGGACTGCTGTCCTCTGCAGATCAGAGACACCACGACCTAATCATCATTATCACCTTAAAGGACATACAGGCTTTCTCAATGTCTTGTTGTCTCTTCTGATCAGCAGAAAGGCTAATATCCACCACATACACTCCAGTTTCATTACTGTAACATTTCATCCATTGAATTACTCAGAATGAGTCAAAAACAATGTGACATTTGTTATCATAAACAAATTTAAGAAACCTATGGGCTGTTATGTGAGTTGGAATTTATCCATCATGTAATTGTGACACGCAAGAGAAACATGTCAAATTAGGTTTAATTAACTAAAAGGGTAAAAAAAAAGATAATGAATTAAGAAAAAATATGTGTAGCGTATAAGAAATCATATAATTTGTTTGTATTTGCAAGCATTCAAATAACAGTAAGTAAAAGGTTTTAGAAAGCCTTTCAATGTTTTGATAAATTCTTAACTGCAGTTTGAGAAGATGTTTGCTAAGGAGGACAAACAATGTGGTGTTGTTATGTGGTTAAAATGTCTCTCCTTAGTCACTGAAACTTTTTTGCCGCTTGTCAACTTGTCAGTTCTTGTCATGCTTTGTCATTCTAGGTGGATGAGAAGTCACGACTCAAAATGCGTGTGTGTTTGTTTCTGTGGTTAAAGAACAAGTTAGTTTGTTAGGTTCCTTGTAATCTGGCAACCAGGGCTGATGCAGTGAGGTGGCGGTGTCTCGAGTTCCAGCATCTAGCAGTGATTCCAGCAGGTTTTGAGTCTGCCAGATTCCTACAAGTGAATGAGAGGCAGATGTGTGGTGACAGCACAACGCTCATTAGGCCGAATCAGTGTCACACTGTGACAACTGGCCAACTTGAGGCTTCTCTCGTCACTCAGTGCTTACTCCATTCAGCCAAGACCAGATCGGACTCTCCCAGGCCTCATTTGAAACTATTAACTGTTCTGGCTTCTCTCTTTTGCCCAAAACAGGACCTTTTAAGTTTGATTAGGTGTGTGCGACACTGATAAACTCATTTTCATCTCCAGCCACAACATTCCTCTAAATCTTCAACCAGATCTTTCCCCCACATCTATCTATGATCCCAGTGGTATCGCTGACTCTGACCACTGGTCAACCCCTGCGCCTCAATCCCAGCTGTGTGGTCAGCTCTGGCCCCTCAGGCCCTCCATCCCTGGGCTGAAGTTGTGATATCTATTTCAGTCCACTAGAGACCAGACAGCCACTGTGGCTCCAGAGAATTCCCTGTCCAGCGATTACTGATGGTAGCACTCCGCTCGTATGCTTTAGCATCTCCTGTGTCCAAACTGCTTAGCATCTGATGGGTCGCTCTAAGCCATTAAGGCCAGTTTGCAATTATAGATGTGTGGCTGCTGGACACAGAAACAGATGTGCTTTGATCTATTTACGGTACAGTGGATGGGGGGCTCATAACAGCTTAGTTCCATGCGTGGGTCAAATCACGCACCTCTGACATCTCTTGTCTTTCAGTTCACTTGACATGCACTTGTGTTTTTCAATCAGCAAAAAGTTTAGTGATGAATGGGCATTAAGAGAGAACAGCGATAGCAGCTGCTCTGTGTATGTGTGTGTGTGTGTGGGTGTGAGTGTGCGTGTCAGAACACATACTACATAATCACGCATGTGTGAATGCACTACGTGTGTGTTTATGCCTTTAATCTGCATGTGCCAACCACAACCAAGCATGTGTGGAGGTGAGAGCTTGTTGAATGGAAATTCGGACAATCCTGTTGCACTAAATAAAAGGGAACCAATTCAAGCCCCATCTGTTTAAGCACCAAAATTCACCAAGGGGCAAAATAGTTAGTGTTGTGGTACATTTTTAACGCCTTGTCTCCTTTTTTCCCCCTCAGCTTGAAGTGCTTTGGGTGGTGAAAAATGGAAAACAAATGTTCTGTTGACAGCTTTCTTATGCCCAGGGTGTGTGAGTATTTATATCATAAAGGTGCCAACACATCCTGGTTTTACAGGCTGACCATCGCTGGGGGGAGAAAAGAGGGGGACAAAGGGGGGTTATCCTGTAGCTCATTCTGGTAATTACTAGATCAGTGATGAATAGGCCTTGATAAGTCTGTGACAAATTAGCTTACAACTAAGTCTGCTGCGGTGTGAAATTCTTATTCAATGCAAAATAAGTTAGCTTTATAATCAAAGTAGGACATCTACAAATGGAAACTGCATGTCGGGTCCTGGTGTGACAACAGCACACTTTGGACCTGGACTGCATTAAAGACTGAGGGCATGGCTGGATGTGCTGTAGCCCCTGTGCCGCTTAAGGCTCATAATAACAGGGTTCGACCCGAAGTTTTAAGCAGAGCATGCCTCAGTAATATTCAGTTCCACAGTCATTTTTCTTCCTTGTCACTTGTCTTACTGTCACCACTTTGCTTGTATTAAAAATTCACGGGTCACTTGTATGGCATTTAGTGCTTGTCTCCAGTGTACTGCATGCCTGTGCTAACTAGTCAATTGTGACCACTTTTCACAGCAGCAGCAATGCCTTGGGCGAACTGTGATTTCATAATGTTTATAGTGTCAGTGGCAAGCCTGATGGGAAAATGGTAATAACTCCACTACCAATATGAATAATGAATGAACTCATATCATTTCATAAAGCAGATGGGATGTGTAACATATGGAAATAAGCAGGCATAATCTTGCCACTGAGTTCCAGTGCTAAATAAAAACACTATATTTTGAACTGTTTTTACTGCTACAAAACTGTATCCTGTATGATATAGCCCGCAGGAATCTGTGAGAACACTGTCTACTGTACCATCACAGAGGTGTATTCGACAGAGTGCGCAGAGGGAGTCCAGCATTGACATTGTGCTGTAAGCAGGTCTGTCCTGAGGTGAACCATGTGTACACAGCTTTAGGTCCTCTCTGATGTAGGTGTTTCTCAGTCCGCCAGTATCGTGTTGCGAGGCCACCATCCCCACTGTGTTTGTTCCGCGTCAGTGTGCTGAGAGAGAGTACTACGGGAACATTCATTCATAAACTTCCATCCAGCAAACCACTTTTATTGGATTCATCTTTCTTTGTATTTTTGTGCCCTAAACTTTCTCACTGCTCCACTGAAGTGATGAGTGACATTTATTTAAATGTAACCAAAGTAAACATGTTTATTTATTGTCAAATTTTCTTGCAATCACTGAACAACAAAAGCTCAGTCCCTCAACAAAATAACAGATGCCCAAGATGTTAATATTCTGAGGTCTGGCTGGACCTGCTCATTAATTCAGTTAAATGAAGTGAGAGAGGGGGAATCAGAGTGAACCGAACGGGAAAAAAGCCCTTAAAACCATTTCCTGTGATTTGGGCAACATGCAGAAAAGTCAGGGGCTCAGTATTTATCTTTCCTTTGCTTGTTCCCTGCCTTTTCCCTCTCTCTTGTAAATGCATATTAATCTTATTTTTCTCACTTTGGTTTTCCTCAACTTACAGTATTTCTTTCCTTCTCTCTCTCTCGCTTTCGCTCTCTCTCTCTCGCACTCTGTTTCTCTCATGACTGCTGGGTCAGTAACTTGCCAGTGGACTGGGTCAGGGGGCACAGTCAGGTTTTGTCCACCAGCTTTGGGTTGTAAAGGCTAATGCCTCCTGACACTCTCAGCTCCATCAGTCCCGGCCGCATCATTCTGGTAATGCAGAAGTCATCAGGGCCTGGGATTGCGTGAGGGCTCTCATCTGGAAACCCAAACAACCTTAACCTCATTGAATTCCTGTTGAAGAATGCAATAAATTAATTAATGGATTTAGTTGCTACTTTGTCTCATTGGATTACACTTTATTGTCTTGGGATTGATGTGTTTTTGAGGAAATCTTTCTAAAATGTATCCGTATCAGATCTGGTATTGCAAAAGAGGTAAGAAATACTCAAAAAATATTTGCTTATGTTAAAGTCAATAAACATACACTACTGATCCAGTTAAGGGGATGTTGTAATTTCTGTTCAAAGGCCAAAGTTTAATCTGGATTGTGTGGCCTCTTTAGCTGGTGTGCTGGTCTTTTCCAACCATACTCCACTTCCTTTACAGGCACTCAACTGAATTGTTGCTTAACCTGCGCAGTGACCCTGCCACATGCTATCTACATCCTTCTACCCCAGATCCACCACTACACTATTCCCCTTGTGGGCAAGGGTTTTGCTATGCGTCAACCAGAGCCACAGACTTTCAAAGAGAAATCCATAAACCTTGTGTTAGGGCAGAGAAAAAAAGTCAGCACCAGTGCTTACTCATCTGTTAAAAACGGAGTGATCTGCAAAGTTTGTATGAGAGGGTTTTTGACGGTGCCCTGCTGCTTTGTCAGTGCAGCACATGCTGCAGGCACTGGCATCCCCTATTGCCTTCCAGGTCATTGGCCAGGCTCAGCAGGAGGTGGGCTTCTAGCCCCATGACACGTCCCTGATTCACAGCTGGATCCGTAACAAGGTATCATAGCAAATGAGTCGGTAAAACATCACTGGTTTGAAGAGCGTGAAAAATTGTCATGATATCATTTGTAATTCCTGATCTGGACTGCTGTTGGTAGGAGAAAGAGAGATAGAGGGTAAGAGAGAGATCTGGTAATGAAGGGGTTTTATTCCTTTTCACCATCTCCACCAGTCCTGGGCCCCCCTCTCTTCCTCACCACCCCACAGCCTTATCCCCATACTGGTGCCTGAGGGGGGAGATCCAAGCTAATGTAAGGAGGCAATAATTAAACATCCCGTGATTCTCAGCCAAGTGGCTTATAGGTGTTGCACTCTTAACATGAGGGCTTTATGACACATTGTCCTGTTCTTGAATGTGGCTTTTGCTCCTCATTACACATGACTCATGATGGGTCGTGATGTGTCAGATTGGGCCTGTCCTGGTGCGTTGCGGTGATAGTGATGATGTTTGGGGAGGTAATACAGGGTAAGTAAGGAGTTAGTCAAATGTTGTCAGGTCTCAGCATTATCATACTAGAAGTAATTCAGCTGCTGAGTGTGTAATAAAGGGCACGATGCTTTTTACTTTTTTTTCTTTTTTTTTTTTTACAAAATAAGAGCTAAAATCTCAACATGCAGTAAATTGTGTTAATTTTAATTTCATTACAAAAAGTAATCTTTTTAAGACAGATATTTACATACATGCTGTACCAGAAGCTGGTCACAGTCTTTAACTATTTCAATAGAAACTCTTTTACATTAATTTTTTTGTAGAATATTCTTTGTTTTGACACCAAATTGAGTCCTTTTCATTTATCAAAATCTTTATTATTTGTGTACAGCGCATTTGTCACATTTTAGATTTTTTAAAAAAGATTTTAATTTATTTTCTAATAATATTCAAGACAGAAAATTAAAGTGCTATCATTAGAAAATGTCTATACACTACATAATGTATTATGCAATAAAATTAAATAGATAAACGCTTATGATCTTTAACCTTTCTATGCTGAGAGTACAGTTGGCTGTGAGGCTGTGTGCAGGTTTGATGGATGCAAAGAATGGACAAACATCAGCTCCCTCTAAAACCACAATGGAGACCTTGGATCTAAATGTCATGGTTTCATAACGGATACACTGACATTTGTGTGATGGGATTTAGCCATGGGTTAATATAGCCATTGCTGGCACACTGCATTGATGTCCATCTCACCCAGGCTGTGAAGTCTATCTCACCATTTTTTTTTTTTTTTTTTTTTTTTTTGGGGGGTGCCCTCACAGAAGTTTCTTTCAAAGGGATGAATTGGATTCTATGCTGGTTAAAGCCAATTATTTTATCAGAAAAAAGTGTTTGATATGTAGGTTTGTTTTATATGATGTTAATGTGCCTCAGGAGCTGTTCAGATCATTCTTTTTTGGTGAGTGTCGGGCTGGGGGTGGGGGCTGTTGGGGAAGGCAGGCGATCAGCATTAAAATCAGAGCCATGTAAATCTAATCAATTATACAGTTTTTCAGATAAAATGTTGGTAAATCAAAACACATTTTCCAAAAGTCACAGTATAATGAGAAATTTAAATTGGAAACAGAAACCATTTGTTTATTATAAATGCCAGGGTGAGGTGGTGACTTGCCATCCATAAATTTCGTTATCCTTTCATATTCCTTTTATCTATGACTACAGCTTTGGCACTCGTTCAAGATTTTAATGAACCCAGACTTCTGAGGCATCAAGGCCTAGTGATGCATTGTCCATTTGGATCAGGGAGTACAGAGGGGGGACAAAGGCAAAAAGCTTCTGCCTTTGACATAATATTTTATATTCTATTGCCTTACAGGGGGGTCATTAGGTGATTGCAACATTTAACAACATAACAGATTGACAAGAATAAACACATATTCAGCATATATCTGGAATTAACTACCAGACTGATGGTCTTGTGTGTGTGCATGGTTGTGTGTGTGTGTGTGTGTGTCTGTGTGGCAAGGGGCGACTTGAATCAAAAAATAATTTTCTGTGCTTTATGAGGACACAGAGAACCCCCCTGCTCTGGCGCGACCTGGTGTCGGCTGCTTTCTTGGGCTCAGAGGTTCCTACGGGAGACCAGAATGGAAGTTGAGCATCTTGCTGTGATCCAAAGAAAGTGTGCCAAATGCTATCAAAACTGGATTAGTAGACAACAATTGTGTTCGATGAACGGAAGGGGGAGGGAAAGAGGTAGTTTCCAAGTAACCCACGGATGGAATTTTCCAACTCCATTGCATTTTTATCCAATGTAGGAATAGATGAGCACATAAGCCCCCTTTGTTTAGGAGTAAAATCTATATTGAAAAAGTTTGAGTTTCCTTACCTGATCATGGATGTACTCGAGAAGCAGCAAGCACACTGGAATGTATTTCAGATGTATTGTATAAATGCCAGTGGCTTATTTATATGTATACGTCATTTCATATTTCAGAAGCTTTGAGCATCACTCATGTTTCTGTTATATGTGATATGTTTTTCTTGTGTTCAGCCTTTGAAAAAGAGGGAAAAATATCTATTATCCACTTATCCAACAAAAATGACATGGAGATGACATAATGACAAATAGTTACATTAGTGGTTAGGGTGGAGGGTTGGGAGTGGGGGTGTGGGGTGGGGTGTGTGTGTGTGTGTGTGTTGTGGGGTGGGGTGTGGGGTACTTGAACCTGGTTTGGAAACACTGCATTATATAAACGAAACACACAGCCATGAATGTACACTTTCTGGCCTATGCGAAAGTGGGGAAACCACCGTTACTCTAAATGACTCCTGAGTCAAGTCCGGCAGCACATTCACATTTAAATACAACCACAGCTCAATGGACGTCCTTTGAATGCTGACATTTGGAGCAAGTCCCCTGCTGACTTAATCATGGCAAATATTGCGTGTCATTTGTGCACCACACTTGGACCTGGCTGATGGTAGTGGTAGTAATTCACCACTGCTGTGAGAGAGAACTCCTGGGGTGACGTGCCTTGTGCTCAAATCTCCCTTCTCTCTTTCCTTTTATACCTCTCATGTCTCTCCTTTGCAAGCTTCAGCCTGTCTCTGTCCCTTCTGTCTCATAGAGCAGAAGGACACCAGAGTCATTGTAGACAGGGACCATCTGTGATGCAAAAAACATGCCTAGAATATATTACATTTTTAACCAAGTAACATACAAAATATCCCTGATTAATCAGTGTTTACCAACTGTAACTTTCCATTTCTTCCAGTTCTTAAAAGTTATGTCTTGAAATAAATTATATTGTGTCATAAATGTATGGGTAATTCCCCTTTTCAAGCCCTTGCCATCCCTCCCCTCTCCACAGCAGCACTTCGCCGCTGTGTTCTCTGTTTACCTTCCCATGTGCTTGTAGTCTTCCAGAGCCCGCCCCTCTCCATGTTGTGGCCAATGACAGTATTCGGGCTGCATCGGGGAACTACTTACGCAGCCAATCGCTACTTGCTCGTTTGGCGCGTCATCGAAGCAAACATGGCGGCGCACATGACCAGAGCAGTGAAACGACTTTTACCACTGTAAGTCAGTTTTTGTTTAGTTTGCTCTCCTTTTCTTAAATGTGCGTTATCTCTTGTAGAAAAGCTGTAAAATGTAACGGCGTTTCCATCCATATCACGGCAGCAGCTGTCAAATGTGACCTGTTTTGTAGTCTCGGGAGGAGTAGCTATAGCAGTTGGCAGCAGTTTGGCAACAGCATTTTATCAGTTTGTCCTCTCCCTTACGTTTTCCAAAACCTGAGACAATGTACCGGTTTGTTGATTCTTGAATGAGATTAGAGGCGCTAAAAATGTGCGTAAGATTAAAACTGCTGTGGTCCACCGTGCTCCAGTACGTTAATACCCTCCCAACATTTCATCGGGGAATAGCCTATGATACAGGGGGGTACTTGTTTAAATCTAAAATAAGCTATATGTTCATTGATTTCTCAATGAAAAGTCATTGTCTTAGTGCTTTCGAAGACCAGTTACATGGAGTCTTGCTTTTATTTTCAATTTTCTTTTTATATTATTAGATATATATGCTTGAATCATCTATATTCAAACTTTTTCCCCAAGAATATTAAATGCCACAGGCATGACATAGAAATAGGGGAAATTATGGGATAAGATAAGATAGCTTTTAGCTTCCCTTTCATTCTCAACTCTGTCGCTGCCTCCATATTGTCAAGTTCTATCCACTCCAACTCAATACCAACTCCCCAGCACACCACAGCAAAGACGATAACGCTGGCCACTACAGATTGGTAGAACATCCCTAACAGCCTAGTGCACACACTGAGGGATCTGCCTGCCCTGTCCTTTCCTTTTAGAGAGTTGTCTGAGAATTGAGTGGCACGTTTCTCAGTCGATGTGGAGATCAGAGGTGTAGATGGTGACAATACAGTTCCTTGAAGTGCCCAAGTGTTGCTCATCACCACATCTAATAAGCAGCCTTGCGTACTGCGGCCTGTCGGTGAGGTGGTCTGTAATCCTGGTCCACCTGCATCACAGAGGGAGATCATTTAATTGATAATCACAATCAAGTAACATAAATAATTGACACACTCTTATAGGCAGCAATATATCATGTTCAGTTAAAGGTTGTTAATAGACCTTTTGGCTGATTGCTAAGGCCTATGCTATGGTCTTCATAAGAAGAGTAGACTGATTTCTATGTAAAGAACTCAGGTCAAGTTTTCAGGATGCTTGCTCCTGAGTGCCTTGCCACAATAAAAGTCTCTTTTGCACTACTACAGCACTGGCAGTGTGCTATCGTTAGCTTGGCCAAATGTGGCCAAGCTGGCTCCAAGCTGGCTCTCCTATTTGACAGGTGAGTTAACATTACTGCAAAGCCTGTGAAATTCATTGTAATACTGTGGCTTTAGCTGGCTAATGCTCCCTGACGTTAGCTTGCCTGCTAACGTGGACAAATCGGAAGCAAACTGTGTTGAGTAGAGAAGGTCTGCTAATTCATCCAAACTCCCAAAGCTGATCTGGCTGGTAAATTGGCAAGGCTCCCGTTTGATAATTACCTTAGTGTCTAACAAACCAACACTGGATCCCTGCAGCGTAGTTAAGTTACAGCTACCTGGCTAGCCTTTACTTGTCTGCTTGATACGGTTATCACCATGGTCGGCTGCAGCTTAAGCACCCCCAGCAAGCACACAGTGAGGGCTGGTAAAGAGAACTTTATGGATGCAGGATTCAAGCTATAGTTCATTTTCCATAAGAGTTGTCAGTAATAACAAGAGTTTTTAGATTTCTCCACACAGAATCTTTAAGCTAGGCCTACTAAATGTAATTTGGGGGGATTTGGAATAACAAGACAGAAAAATAGGCCTGTACTAGCGACAACAGTATGTCCCACAAATGCTGTACATCTGCATGTGCTTCAAGTGGAGCAGCTAAATGAATATTCAGCTATGTGGAGAACACTAAAGCCAGAGCAAGTAAATGCGCTTGTTTTCTTGACAAAAAACCTAAATGATTTTTAATTGTATAGTCTTTTTCCTCTATCTTGTGAACAATCAGACACATTGTTCTAAGCCAAATTCTTATTTTTGCCACGAGTGTGTTTTATTTTAATTTTATGTGTTTGACATGGGAAATTTGTGGATGACTTTCTGCAGTAAAATTATGTGACACACGGAAGTTTCAAGTATTCCTTTATTGATGGAAAATTGAAAATAAAATTAATTTATTACAACAGTGAACTCCCAGTAAAAGGAATTGTTTTAGGTAGAAATAAGTCTAAAGTCTGGTTGTTTTGATCAGTGACAATGACTTCTCCTTCTGAAATACAGTAATTGATTATTAATTTAACAAATCTCCTCATATACCTCATACCCCAGTAGACATTGTGAAAGTATTAAGATATGGAAAATAGATAACACCCAAGCCTAATGGCAGTTTGTGGTTTAAGTGGTTTGCCTTCTGCAACTATTTCCTGTCCATCCGCTCAGTACTTCTGTGCATCTCCGGCTGTAGTTGTGGTTGCCTGGCAACCTCACTGTGATGCCACTGCACCGGGCTGTGCTATATTTTATTTTATGACTCCTATGATTGCGATATTACTGAAGAAGCTGGCGACACCTCATGGTAGCCTTTTACTCATTACAGGCAATTTCACCTGGTTTTTAGTGTCTGTCAGAAACTACTGTTGTCTTGTGGACTTCATGGTATCGTATCTGTATTTGTTTTTTCAGTATTTGTAATGCACAGGGTTCAGTTTTTAACTGTTTTAGAGAGGTGTTGATTCAATGTCATGATCATTTAGGGGGTTGTATTCTTTGGTGCTGTAGACTTGTATTGCTTAATGTTACTGTAAATGATGTTTCTAATATCTACCTTCACTGATATAAATGAATGGACAAAATATTTGATAGACCTAAAAAAAATATTGCTATCCAGTATCAGGTTGAAATTCCTTTCGTGATATGAATATTTTTAATAATAATAATCATACTCATATTTCAGAGAGTACTGGCAGTCACTCAGTGCAGCCACAGGTTTTCTGCTCTGCTGGCCTCTGAGCAGCCCCAGTTCTTGTTAGTCAGAGCTTGTCAGTCAAGCAGTTGTCGTTCCACTATAGATCATTTCTCATTCACTCTGCACACCCACAGATTTCCAGTCATCTAAACTGGAAACAATCTTTACTGTCAACAGTAGCTAGTGCTGATGTAACTACAGACCCAAGTGACTTTTTGTTTTCAGATCACTTGATCAAACACTTGATGGAATTATAATAATGAAGGTTATTGGTGTTGCTTAATTTTACCTTGCAGAACACAGGAGCTGTTGGAATACTGCTGCCTCAATTGGTTAGTTTGTTCGTGTTTTTGCGTGACTTTCAGTGGTGGAAGAAGTAGTCAAGTTCTTCACATAAGTAAAAGTACCAGACGGTTCTGCTTGGTAAAATTCCTGTTTTTGTCAATTGAGTCTGGTAGTAATAATGATGTTTCTGATTAAATAAAATCTTATGCTTTAATTAAAAGGTCTCTCTCTGTAGGAATCCCATCCATAATGTTGTCAGACACTTATAATAACAGTCTGAACCTGTCAGTGGCAAAATCAAGCACTTCAGTGGACATACTTTGACATGGACAATTGCCTATTTAATACATGGCAGCAGCTGTTTGCAGGTGCTGGGCATAACTTTTTTGCTCAATACTGCACTGAAGATTTTTGTCCCTATCCCTATCATTTACACCCAAAAACATGGGAAGATAAGGCCCAGTCAGGATATAGCATTTACTGCTTTTATTTAGACCCTTCTTTTTTATATCTGTTTCAAGTCCTTCAACTTCATGTAATTGCAACACTGAATTGCTGGAGATTCCCTTTTGAGAATATCAAGAAATACAGATACATGCATATTAGTCTTGTGTACATTCCTGCAAGTTTAGGCTGTCAAGTTCAGTGACAGATGGTTAACAGTCAAGTTGCCCAATGCACTTGTAACTTCTGTAAATTGTCATGCAAATCTCACAGGAAGAAACTTCAAACAGTCTGAATGTCAGTTACAAAGAACTTAAGTGGGTTTAATATTCTAGTAATGTGTTTGTACAGGTCAACAACATGTACAACATTGTGACATGTGGCTCTAATTCAAGGCGCATGAATTTCCAGAGGCACAAAGCTGATGATCCTGCCAAATTAGAGTGTGAAGTGACTGTCACGCCTGTGTGTGTGTGTGTGTGTGTGTGTCTTTGTTTGTGCTTATGGTGACAGCCTGAATGGATTAGACATAAACTATTTTCACATTCTCAGATTCGCATCTCTCTCTTAACTTAGCATGTCACATTTTTCTTGTAGTATTTTACAGTGATTTATAAAGTAAAAGTTCCAATATTTGGAAAAGATTTTTTTTATGATATGTGATTTGTATATTTGTGTACAGCAAAGGCATGTAAAAAAATATACCATCATACTGCGATCTATATTTATTTACATATTTAATTTTGGCTGCTGTGCCTGGGAAGCAGTACCTACATGGTTAAATGTAGCCCTCTCAGATGGCTGGAACTAGGAGAGGAATGTGTGTGCTTGTTTTATGGACAGCCTAGAGCCTTCGCCCTGGCGTTGGCGGCAGACTGCTCTTTGTCACAAACACCCTCATGTCAAAGATGGAACAGCATCCTGGAGGAAGCATTGACTGCTGCTATGAAGTCGACAAGTGATGAAAGTAGCCTAGAGGTTGTCAATTAAGACAGCCAAGGCCTGGACCTTATAAGTTAATGGGCAGTTTCCCCTCTCAGGGCCTGCTAGGGCTTTATAGCACAGCTTATAAAACCCCCAAGTGTAATGCACCCCTATAACGTTTTCAATTAAGAGAAGGGGCATAAAGCAGTGCAGACACTTGGCAGTCAAGCTAGAATGTTTATAAAGTGGCATTTGGCATAAATTGGGAGGGGAATTTTCAATTGTTCCAGTTGTTTTAAAGCAGCAGCTACTGTGCAGAATTTTATTTTGATGGCACTTCATGCTGACTGGAAGCATTACGGACTTCCTGTTGTCTTCCCATTACTAGTTCCTTTAGCTTGGTCATATGGATGCACAGCCTGAAGTTTAAATGCCCCGTCTTCTCAGTTGTAAAAGAAATTAGAACCAGGACAAGACAGAATTTTAATATACCCTTGTAATGTTATACACTGTTAATATTAGTACTAATTGTCATTATAAATGCATTAGTCATTTCACAGTAAATTGTCTAATTTCCATTTAAAATGGTCCTATAATACCAGATGAATTTACATGTGATGCAATTAAAGAAAATGAAATAAAACTGAGCAGATTATTATTTGTTAACATAATTAGCTGTGTAATGCTATTAGAAACAAAACAATGTGAAGATCTCTTCACTCATCTGGTGTCTTCTGTGGTCGATCTGGCTTTGGCTTCTGGTAGAAAAATAAATGAGTGTTGAATAAACACCAGTGTGTTGACACCTCATTTCCTCATTGATTGGTGGTGGAAGCTGAGCTTGAGGTGTGTGGCCATAATCCAATCAGCCAAGAAAACAACCATGGTGACTGTGTAACTAAATTCTGCAGCTATGGGAAGGTGAGCAGGTTGTATAAGTAACCTCAAATCTTAAGTGCTGTGCCTTTCCAGAACTAACTAACTTTAACTATTTATCTAAACTTTTCCTACACTACAACATCAGTGCTTGTGGATCTATTTACCAGTGCCTACTGATGTTCTTTTTTTTTTTTTTGCACATTGCCTTTTCTTGAGCCAATGAATCAATAAATTGCTCTATTACCTGTTGTTGACCCAGCTAATCTTGCTTTTGAAATCTGTTACAGAGCATTAACTTAACACATGTTGCTGTGTGAAAACAAAACTCTGGTAACTGGCGTGGAGACCAGCTGAGTAAACGTGGTTGAGGGAGCAGTGTGGGGTGGCAGAGCAGAGAGGCCTACACTTGTCCCAGTGCTGAGCAAGTTGAATACATACGGCCAACAGATGGATAAGTTACCCTGTATCCCCACAGAAGAAAAAACAACCAAAACAAGTGTCTCTGCTCTAGTACTGAAGCCTTTGATCAACAGCACATCTTTGGCTTCAGAGTAGGACTTGTTAGGACCCCAGAGCGCACATGGAATCGCATCTGTATAAACACGGCCTGGGAGGAATGTGTGAACAATGTAACAAAAGAATTTTCTTCTAGAAACACGGGGTGGACTTGGCTAACGGGCGGTTTATGTGGTTTAGAGTTTAAGCGTGGTGGTCATATTGAATGAGAAGCTAGGGAAATATCCTGTGTTTTTAATGATAACACAAGTGGGAAACTTGTGTTTCTCCTTTTTACAGATGTAAGCCAATATAAGTGCTGTGATGAAATGATCCCTTTTAAGGCTAATGCATGGTGTCCAGAAATTTTTGACATGGCAGTGTTATAGTAGTGGTATTTTTTAATAACCTTTGAAACTACATTTTGATCAAATGACTATCTGCTGTATTTTTCACACAAACCGTTACAAAAATCATTTTTGTTCTGGTTATGGGTTTCTGCAGTGTAGTTGTCCAAGCTTCTTATCCTTAAACTGTTTGCATATTATGATCATAATCTGTTGGGTCAAAAGTCATCAATATTATTTTAAATATCACATGCAGACCTCCTTATAGAGACCACCCAATGTTCTCACTTGTCCCATGACAAATTGCAGCCCATGTTGATCTATTTATTGAACTGTATTAGAGTGCTTACTGTAGGAATAACTAACAATTTCTAATAAATAAAGAGTGTGTTGGTCTGGTACAGTTTAGCGCATGTAACGTTAATTGGGTAACAGTCAGAGTTGTGTGTGTGGGCAGGATATTGCTTCCAGGTTTGGAGTCAGCACCTCTGTCAAAAGGCCAAAGGGGCTCTTTTGGCTATAAAATAGATGAAGATTTAGGTTCAGTTTACACCTCAGAAACCTGTGTGACTACATTTGTATCACTGATATTCAGTCATTTTTATCAGTTATTAAGGTAAACTTTGTGTTATCCTGTTCCCTTTTCCTCTGCCACCATGGTGCTTTGGTCTTCTCACGGCATTGAGATTGGCTCATTGCCATGGTGATGGTCGGCTAGTTCCAGGGCGATGAGGTGTAATTTACCCAGCATTTCCTGTCTGATACACAGCATCCTAATGAGTAAGAGGCCTGCTTTTATAGCAGAGTGTTTGTTAACCAGGCACAGCAGGGGGATGTGTGTGTGTGTGCATGTGTGTGTGGGTAGGCGGGAGGGTGTGTGTGTGTATTTGAGATTCCCCTTTGCTTTTCTGCCCTAACATGTTTGTTTTAAGTGTATGTACACCTATAGGTGGGACTATCTGTAATAGTACATGGGTCCTTGCTGTGGACACGTGGCTGCAGTTCTTGGTTTAACCCCTCGGTGTCAGTGTAGACAGTGTGCCTCGTGATGAGGTCAGCTTACTTGTTCTTGTCCCAGCTGAAGCTTTATCTTCTGAATATTCCTCATTAAATAGTTCCACACTGTTGCTGAGTGACTGTACAGAAAACTTGGCCTGGAATATCACCAACTGTGTCTGCATAATAAAGTTGTTTTTAAACATTTTGTCACTGGCAAAGTAATTTGTGATGTTATTATCAGAAGCAGAACTAGAGGCAGTATTATCAGGAAAAGGTAGTAGCTTTACAACAGAATTTGATTTAACAGAAGGAAACTAAAGTGAGTCTCCTTGACTTTTATTCTATTTATTTTTAACAGCTGATCAGATATAGATTTTCTCCATCTCACATTGTGCTGCAAACTAAATGTCTGAGTTTTTTGTTGTGTAAGCAGTTGTAAGACATTGCACATGCATGGCCATCTGTCAGTTTTGACATTTTACAGACTTAATTATCATTGGGTAAATTAGTATTCATCAGCTGCATCACTTATTGGCTTAAGCTTAGGTCCACAGATGCATAACTTTCAGTATCAGTTGTAATTATAGAACTACTCACAAAGTGGGTTGTGATTTGATATATATTATGTGCTGCTGAAACGAATAGCTAAAAAACTACCTAAGCAGCTGGGCTCTTGTAAATGATGAGGCTAAATTTCCCATGGTGACAGTGATGTAAAGGACCCTGAGGAGCCTTTTTGTGTGTGTGTCCTAAAGAGAAATCACGCTAATATTCCTGTAGTTCTATAGCATAATCGATCTTTGCGTTATATTTCTCCACTGACAGTGTCTTGCAGCTTCTATGCAGTGAGAAAACTTGTTTAATTGACCAGTCCATATTGGACAGCTAGATGATAATTAACATACAAAACCCTCTGCTGAAAACAGGACTGTGATGTGACTTCTCTCTGAAATTCTAAAAATAATGACAAATCATATTCCTGATTTATCTGGGCTTACAGAGAAGGGTTGGCTGGTTGCTTTTGGTATTTTGCCATATTTGGAAGTGGCTTATAACTTCTCATCACATCACTGGCACAAGTTGCAGACAGGCAGCCTCCTGTTAGCACTACACTTCATTAGAACCAGGTTTCAGTGGTACCACACACATTCAAACAGCAGGGCCATCTCCCTAGCATCAAAGGAGATTTTATACAAAGGGTTGTCTCTGTGTCTGTCCTCCCATCAGTGTCTGCTAATGATGCATGCTGCACACGTTTGTAACATTGACACCCTCCTCTCCCTATCACTCATTCACACTCTCAATCACTGCTTCCATTTCTCTCTCTCTCTCTCTCACTGCCTCTCTGTCTGTCTCTCTCTCTCCTTCTGCCTTTCGTGGTGTTTGTTTGGCTGCTGGGTTTTGTTTGTTTATTGTTTCCAGATGGCAGACGCAGACTTCATTTGTGTGGCTTTCAAGTTCCCAGAGAGCTTTTTACTGCCTTGGCTCAAGCGCTTATCCTGTTTCCTCTAGCCAGGCTTTATGATGGGCCCTTTATACGTAGCAACTGGAAACAACTGTCACTACCAGTCTGCATCGGGGAGGACAGGAGAAAGCACAGAGAAAGTGGTGGTTTTTGTTTTTTCTTTGTGCTCTCCATCTGAACATCTTCATTAATGACAGAGCAGCTGATCCACATATAAGGATAATGTTTTTTTTCCCCAATGGCGAACTTTACTGGCATCATAGAATAAGAGAGAATACCCTTGGCCATTTTCACTACGCTGCACTACGCTGAACTGCTTCATCAGCAATCCCACAGAGAAAGAGGATGAAATGTGCAAAACTAATTCTTCGTTGACATGACGGTTAGGCAGCGTGCTCACAGTAGTGATGAAGCTGGTACTATGTTGTTTTCAGGACCTTGCTGAGTCTAGTCTGGGCATCATTAAGCACTGTGACATCACTTATTTACAGGAACCCAGGAGGGCGACTCACCCAGTAAATGTGGGGGAGGACCAGTGCATGTCTTTACTCATCGGATGCGGTTTTAAGACGGAGCAGTAATCAAAGCTCTCAGCTATATAAAACCCACCCCTTCTCCTTAAGGAGGCCTTTTCTTCTGGCTGCTGCTGAATGAGTGATTACCCTGGCATTCCAACCTGCCTAAACCCATTTCTAGCAGTGATTTAACACAGAATGGCAGTGGCCAAGGCACTGAATTCACTGACCTACCCCACCAAACTAGTCACTGGAAGGAAATGTCAACAGTTTTTTTTGTCATATTTCGATATTATATTAACAAAGCAGATACAGAGAGAACAGACACATTTTCTCAGTTTAAAGCAGCTTGGAGTATTCCAGGAAGCCAACTGTATCACTGTCCCATTCTTCATGCTCTGAAAGTCATCGCACGCGTCTCAAATGACGTCAGCTCTAATCGCAGGATAATTATGTTTGTTTACTATCTGTCAGGGTCCATGGTGTGCGCCAAGCTAGGTAGTCCTGCCATATAAGTCGGGAATGGCGGCACAGTCATTGCACTAACCTGCTCGTGACCCTGCACAAGGGGATCCGAGCTGAAGTGTGAGGGGATCTGACTTTAATGTTCACGTAATCAGTGGTGTTTGTGTTTTACCACCACTGAGCGCCTGGCCGGCCGGCTAATCTCATCAGGGTTTGGGCTCTGGTGCTGGGGTGAGCGAGAGGACAGCCTGGAATGACCCATATCTCCATGCCAGGATGGCTACAACAGTCCGGCTCTGCAGTGCAGTTCCATCAGAGTTTACTATGAGGCCCTTTGCCAGGGTGTTTACTACTGAACTGTCTGGCACAACAAGATAAAGCCTGTACTAATGCCCTCTAAGGACACAGCCACTCTCACTATAGGAGAGTGCCGTTTTTCAACATGTCAGACTCTTTGCACCCATGTAATAACATTGTAGAGCAAAAATGGGACTATGGACTGGATTTACATTTTAACAGCTGTCCATGGTGTCAGTAGACAGTAATTTGTTTGTATTTACATGGGGTAGACAAAATATGTACTGCAATTTAACAACAACAACAAACTTTATTTGTAGGGCTCCTCAAAACAGATGTTGCGAAGTACTTTGCAGGAAGAAGAAAAATGAAAGGGTGGGGAATAAGCAGGAGAAAGACTTGCCTGTGAACACATCAGATAAAATATTTTGGTTTTCTCATGTTTCAATCAGAAATTGGTGTGCATGGTTACCTAACTTTACACAGCACCTTAGAAAGCCTCAGTGCATGTTGTATCTTTTCTGTTAAGCCTTAGTTTATAACAACTTCTTCCTTAGCTCTTTTTGAGTCAGTTGCACAAGAGCACAATATCTTTTTACCATTTTACTTTTTTCACTGTTTTTCTTCAGGGTGAATGCATGATGCCATATGACTGCTGAGAAAAGCTGTGACTATGCCTGCAGTGATATGACTTGCATACCCCTTTATGTAATGCAGTCCAGTGCAAGACCATCTCTTATCTGTTGTTGCAGGGAATTTGGATTGCAGTCGATAAGTCTAAGCGTATAATGTTGTTTCCTTTACCTTGGAAGTTAGTGGGCAGTCACCCAGTAATCTCAACCAAGTGGCCAGTAATCTCCACCAACAGTTCGGCGACATGATTAAGGCTGCATTCGGACTGACTTAGCTCTATGTGAAAAAAAAAAAAGTATTTTTTCCGTTAACCTTGAGGTCGTCCCATTGACAGATAAAATAATTGTTGCTGTGATAACTTTGTAGAGCTGTAAAATCCTGTGTCACGGTATTGTAAACCTCTTTGCAATGTTATGGCATCTTGACACTATCCTCTTGTTTAAAAAAATAAAAAAATAGAGTTATCTATGTAAGCAACTCATAATGACCCATAGTTATATTTCAGTGTTAGACCATCTGTAGCGGCCGTATTAATAATGAAAGGGACAAAGGAGGAAGGAAGGAGGTGATGTAGTGTGTTTATATAGTGTCTCCTGTTTGAAACTGATGTCAAACATTGGTTGTTGTTGTTATTTTTTTTTTTTTATCCATTTACCTTTCCACAACCTTTATTGGTTTATTATTGTAATCATGTGGAAGATGGCCCTTATTTTAACACAGACCTTGATCTTTTTTTCTAAACCTAACCAAATTACTTTTGTGCTTAAACCTAACCAAACCATTATGTTTGTTAAGCTGAACTTTGTTTTATTATTAGGGGTGCTACTTCAGGAGATGCTTCTATGGGTGGTATCAGCGAGTAGGGACCTAATGGTCTTTTAGGTTGGAGAACATGTTAGACATCTCAAACTGAACACGCTCACACCAACGCAGCCACTTGCATTGTTGTAATGGATGGCTGCTTTTAGTCTGAATGCTCAATTATCCAAGATTATGGATAATGTTAAGGCTCTCTGTTGACTTCGCAAGAACATTGCCATAACAACAAATCCAAGATGTCAAGTGATTTTATTTATTTATTTTTTTTGATTCTGCTAAGATCTCTACACACTTACATCCATGCAGCGTTTTCACTTTATTTTGGAAGCTTTCACTTCATTGATTGATTTGTTTCTGCTATTGAAATTCAAAAGTATTATCATTCTTATTATCAGTAATAATAATAATTATAATTATTATTATTATTATTATTATTGATACAGTGTAGTAAGTTAATTTTACTGTTAGCAGGTTTGTGGTTTGTGAAATACCCATTGTCGCACAGGTTGTTATTTTACTGTCACTGTTGCACTCACTCTACTGCGCCCATGGTAGGTCAGACTCAGCTCAGTCCCCTCCCTCAACTCACCATCCAACCACTACACGCACACAAACCCACACACACCGGTCTAATTTAAACCAGTAGATATTTTTGAGCCACTTCAATCTCCTGACGTCTGTGCATGTGTGTATGTGAGGACACAGGGGCATAATAAAGGAAGTTCCATGATGTGAGGGATGGATAGTTTTCCTATTTTGCTGTCAAGTTGTAATTCTAAATATTTCGTTTTCCATTTTATAACAAGGCTAGTCATTGATATGGATGCCAGGAATGGATGCACCACCCTTTTCTGAGTACCTCGTGATCTGCATTTCACATTTATTTTATGTTTCATCAGCCTCACTGCGCTCCAAGCAAAGCACATAGTCAGTTCCTATTTACATCAAAACTCCACGATCCACCACAATCATGAAACATAAAAGAAAATGTGTGCACCAGCCAATGACCTCTTACAATTCACCTAATGGTAATATAATATGGGAGCACTTCAGATGTGTCTGTAAGTGTACCTTTCAAGTGTAGTATTTGTTTTCATTCAGTGGTGGGGAACTGCATATTGAAGACTCAGATCCAGTTTTTCCAAGGTTTGACTGGCTTTTAATTTGAAATAATAATTAACGCAGGATACATCCATGTCTGGGAACATGTTCAGATCAAAGAAACCATTTAAAAAGGTTAAAATTCTGCTACAAACCTAATTACCACCCCTAATAGCTGATGTGACAACAAGCGGGTAATTATTATCTTTGCTTCTAATAACCCACAACTGTAGTGGTGGCTCCTCTGTGTATAAACATAATGAGTTTGTGTTGAAGTGAAAATTGACCCTGAATTGCTAGAAATGCTTGTAGATTTAATTTAGATTTTAACTTGATACTCTAACTTCAAATTTTTGGTTTCATTACTGTTGCTGTATTTTCTCTCCCTTGTTCCTTGAATTGTACTTACTATCACTGTGTTGTTTGTGCAGTGCTTCAGACAAAATTATTGGACAAAGAATTTGTATATGGAAATGTCAGTTATAGTAAAATCTGTATTCTTCCACACAAAAGTAGGCTTTCTTCTGTATTGTAAATTCATTGGCTATTCATCAAACACACCAGGTTTTTTTAGACAGTTGTCACATACATGTGGACAACTGGTAGATTGTTCAATAACAGCCTCCTACTAAACACCTTTCGATCAATAGACAAAACATGCCTTGCTGTGATGTACAGAGACTAGAATACGAACCGCATACACACATGAACACACAAACACAAGCAACACAGGCAGTTAAAACATCTTTGATGTACACCACGATTGACAAAGGACTCCCACCTATCAAAGGATTACAAATAAACTCCGGCAGACTGCTGCTAAAGGTGGCCCATGTTCCTTCTGTTGCATGTTTGTTTGAAATGAAGACTGTTATGAATTATTGGATTGCTAACTGCTTTTGATCTAATGTATAGTACTAGTCTTTATAGTGGAATTTATTTAAAGATGTCTTTCAATTTAGCTCTAGCTTCTGAGAGTAGTGTTTGCTATTGGGCCATATTCACCATGAAAAGTGGACTATGCACCATTCAGACACAGTATAGGCGCAGACCACAAGCAAGTGCCATGCCTTTTAGTCCGTCTTGATGATCTTGCCCTCAGGCTTTTGTCTCTCAGTTTGGGGCACAGCTGTCAGGCTAGGTGCTATCCAACCCTCCCAAAACCCTCAGGCCGCAGCGCCGCTGCCCAAACACTAAATAGGAGCATTAGACACACACCATATTAAGGGCTGCTGGTGTTTGAGCTGTGGCTGTGGGTGCGTGTCTTGTCCCCTGGCCAGAGACAGCCACACATTATCACACACACACACACACTGCATGACTAGTACTCTCTTCTCCATGTTGATCCTCTATAAGACAACAGATTTATTCTTTTGTGTTAAATGTCCATTGTCCTCCTTTTGACTGTTTTGTCTTCTGTTGGCCGTTGTTTACTCTCTGCTTCTAATTTCCCCGCCCAGCCACAGATCTGCACTGTAGAAAATACCCACAAGGCCTATCTACCTGCTTGGTATTGCAGATTTTGATTATGCTACTGGCATCACACCTCAACCAGGTATATCAAACGCTGAAAATTAATTCACAGCTTCGTGCTGCTATATTACAGTCGAGAGAGGGAGGAGAGGAGGAAATCAAACACAGGTTTACTAGTGAACAGCCCCAGCATTAAGAAAGAGAGCCTAGGAAGAGGCAGTGCTCATTAATGTGCAAAGTAAATGAACAGTCACCCCCTGCCCCTTCGAAAAAAAAAACACACACACGCACACACACCTGCTATGCAATGGTCATTTCAATGCCCTTGATTCTGAGAATTTCGTGGGCACGTCGGGAATTGACTAAATAAAATAGATGTAAAATATTCCTGGAGCTGTAAAAATCAAGTTAATGAAAAGAAGAATAAAATCAGCATAGCCAGGCTGGGGCTGTAACCAGAGCTGAGCACTCAAAGGACGATCACATCGATCAGTCTTAAATAGAAGGTCTGGCCAAGCTACTTGCCATATCCACATCAAGCAAACTTGTTACCTTAAAACTGGGAATATTCTCCATAACTTGCTTCAAACTCTCTCAAATTTTTAGTTCCACTTTCTCTAGTATTTTAAATCATAAGGATTTGTCCAAAGAAAAAAAAACTGAAACAAGCGCCCTTTTCTCAGTCTGATCTATTTCATCTGGCTGAAGGTATTCTATAGTTGTGACTTTTTATCTGTTGCTGCCTTATCGTCCTTTTAGGCTGTCTACTGAACTTTTAGCATGAGAGAGTACTTTGGCATGACTTTGTCTCAGAGCGTACAAATGGAATTGCCCCCTGATGGTTTGGGTACTGACTAGCCTTTAAAGGTGATAATTGGAAGGCTACAGGACAGAGCTACAGTCAAAGTTGGAACACCATGTTAGACTGGATAGCCATATAGAAAAGATGGAGGAGAAGAACATGAGATGTACAGAAGACATGGAAGAATAAATACATGAATCTAGAATATGTGTTTAATGTTTTCTCTTTTGTATTTTGATTCCGCTGTCTGCAATTTATAGCAAATCAGACATGCAACTTCATTTCGAGTTTCTTATTTACTTCTTTGTAAAGGAACAAACCCGATGAAAGGCTGAATAAAACCATGTCCTATGATGCTTGTCTACAAAATCAGTGCAGGTGGGATAAAAAGTTGATGGTAGACTTAGGGCCTTAAAATATTAACATTGTAAAGTCATGTATTTTCATAGTGCACATTAATACTTCCTCTTGACAGTGTTACCTATTGTAAGTAACACTCAAATTTCAAATGTATTTATGTTACCCTTTAGGGAAAAACAAGTCTCTAAACATCATCTCTTTGCTTTGTACTGACTGTGTAAATAAACACCATTTGAAAAACTATTGACAAAGTGTCTTACTGTCTGTGTAGTCAAAACTAAGATATTCAACTTACTATGATGAAAGATTAAAGAAAAGCAGTCTTACGTGCTAGCAACCACAGAACCACCATCTTTTTTGCATTTGATTGATTCTCAAAATTGTTCAGTTGATTAATTAACTAATTATTTGCAGCCAGGGAATATACCCATTAGGAATTAAGTGCTGGAATGACAGACTGCCACAATATACAGAGAAACAATAACAAAAACAATATAATTTATATATTGGAATTACAGATTGCAACTTTTAATTGGATATTGTTATTTCTCTAAAATATAGCTTTACTATTTGATTTAGTAATTTGTTCACGTGTAGAGCTTTGTCTGAAAAAAAGACTGAAATCATGATGACTGAAAATATCACTTAAGAATTTGCAGGGAAAGCTAAAAGTACACGTCCCTAATTTGTAAAACCTGACCCCACAGCATTCCCTTTTACTTCTGGAAGGAAGTAGGTGGGAAGGTCAGGAGGCCTAATAAAGGGCTCACCACTTTACAGGCTACATTCAAAGCATTTCTTCACTCTAACCTAGTGTAAGCCTGTGCATCGGTCTCCATTACTGTGTTCTCTTCTGAGAAAATGTGGCAGTGATAAGGCTCTTTTGAAGTCGGCTTTACTGCAGGCCCTCTACAGAGGAGACCGAAGCCAGCAACCAACTGCTAAAGTGAAGAAAACTCAGCCAGCTTTCTTTACCTTTCCTGAGCTTCAAGTATAAGTTTAAAGGGTACAATTTTCAAATTTGAGATGCTAATTCCTGATACCTTTTGCATGATTCAAACCTCCTCCTCTGTGGGCTGGGTCAGACTCTAAGTGTTCCATATGTTTTTATGCAGGGGATTGATAAAATTCCATATCACGCATTTCACAACACTTTGGTCATTGGGCAACACTCAGTCAAAACAGTCTGCGCTATCGGCCATCATGCCCTGTGTCAATCAGCGAACGTTCCACCAACAATGTGCAACACCCATTCACATTCTGTTCCGAGCTTTTACTAACTCCAAAGTTCTTCTGCTTGGCGGCTTCCTATTTTTGATGCCTGTCTTGCCTATATTTCAACCAATGGCCCAGTTTGATGTACTCCTGACTGTTGACCTTGACATTTATCCTGTTGCGTTCATGACCACTGAGAATAATGTCAGTGCCATTCTCAGGTCAGCTCATGCCCTACGCATGGTGCTGACCCATTCAACTCCCACATTTCATTCCTGCATATACATAAGGGATCAGGTCCTCGTGTACTTTATTTGGGACTTCTTCAGACTGCGCCGTACTCATTAGTAAAGGTTTTGTGTTTTGGCATCATTAAAAAAGTTACCAAACAGCGGTTTGGTTGCTTCCATATATGCCGATCTTACAAGCACTTGGCTAGAAGAGTAATCTTTTGCGAAATGTACTGACTTTCATTTGGATTCAGAAGACAAGTATTTGATATAGTTCTATTATGGAAAGCTTTAGGCTTGTTTGTGCTTACCTTGGCGTACACTATTTGCGGGGTTGTTTCCCGAAAATTGGGTGAGCAAAGTTAACATGACTCATTGGTCTGAAAGGGGCGCGATTGTGAAATAAGATTGAAAAGCACCAGAATTTTGCAGTGTTGCTTTGCAGTGTATATTTTAGTAGTTAATAGGGTATGGGCGGGCGATCTGCTGCTTTTTTTTTTTTCATAGAACACTTCTTCAAAAACTACAGGTTTTCCATAAATGTGTACAAGCCATGGATATAGAGATATTTCAAATGCTAATATGTGTTACTGCGATAAAGATGGAAAAACAAACCTTATTTACCTTTTCCCACACTTACACTTCCTTCACACATGAAGCCTAGGAATAACCTGTAAGATAAAGGGTTCTGCAATGGCTTTACTATAAATGGTTTAAGCGGGATGGTAGGATATAGCACTTAGAAGGTTACTATAAAAATAAAATATAATATTATAACTATATATATGATCATATAATATAATAATAATATATATGTAATGATAATAATATAGTTTTAAAATACCGTAAAGTTACACTTTCTTCATCAACCTCTAACATATTTGTAAAAAGCAACATTGACGCAGCGATTTTAATGATATATTCTTGATCTTTTGTGAACAGAATCAATGCTGTATTTACCACTGTGATGATGGAACTTGCATGTTCAACCTGAACCAGAAGGACTTTACAGAAAGCAGCTTTACCGCCAAGCTATTTGCAATATCTCACGCATTTTAATACACATTGTTCCAGATTGGACATGTAGGCGGAGTTTGTTTCTTCCCAGATAAGATGAAAATGTGACACTAGGTTCAGTTTCCATGATCCGTAGAAGGGGAAGGAAGGGGCACTGAACACTATCCCACCCACCACCCAATACTCGGCAAGGTAGGGGTCCTGCTCTTTCCCTGTCACTTTCATCGTAGGCTGTATCTGTTTTATGTTCTGGATGTTTTCATCTACTAACACATCTAATAGGTTTTCCATCAGCTGTTGTAATGCAAGCAATCTGGAATTACCATTAGACCAACATTTGTCAGCCTTTGTCTCTTTCCTAGAAATTGGAAGTTTCTGGGATTATATGTTTTAAGAAGAATATGATCTTGATTTTCCATCAGAATGCAGGGAAAATATTACACACAAATGTCAGTTTGTATATCCAGAATTATCCAGCAATAAGTAGAGGAGACTGCAAATTGTTTGACTGGAGATATCGAAGACCTTGTTAGGGCCCAGGTTGGAAAGGCCATGGACCCACTGACATCAATGACAATGTTTTTTTTTTTCTTTTGATGAACACATATTTTCTGTTGATAGATGATCAAGACACGTTCTCTCTGACCTAATTTATACCCCAGCACTGCACATAGTTTTTGTACAGTATATTTGCAAATGCGATGTTACTGAATAGCTATTGCATTTGTCTGTAAATGTGCCTTTTATGTCCACACCTGGGTACCAGCTAGGCTGGTTGAGTTGCAGTTCCTCTTCCAGCCTGCTTGAAGTCTACTCCCCTGGACATGTCAAGCTCTTGAGGTTGTCATGGAACCTCCTGTCACACTGTTAAGAGTCAGGGTGATTTTGTCAGTTACCATTTTGGCAGTTTGGTAAAAATCAGGATTTTGACAAAGAGGCGGCTGCAGCTGGTCCAACTCGTCATTTCATTTTTCCTTCTAATAGAGTTACGTTGGTTTTATTTTTGTACCTCCCCATTTTTCAACATTGTATTAACATTATCAAACAGTTCTCGTCCCAGAGAGTCATAGAACACTGTAAGAACAAAAGCAGTGTTTGTAGAAACTCTTGCACTTTCATGGGGCTCACTGACTCATCTAATTAGCCGAGTATTTGCGGTAAACTTGGTACAGAATTCTCTCCATGGTTTTCTTGCCTTTTCTGGAAGCTCCTGACAATCTGACAATCAGCTTCCTCTTTGCATCACTGCTTTTACTAGAATGTGTTTATTGATTTAATGATATGGTGTGCTGCATTGCTGCCAACGTATTAAACACTCTAGCTGTACCAAAGCTTGGTCTGAGGGTTTGAAACTTGGATACAACCAACTTTACATGACTTGCTAATTTACTGACTGTCAAGGCAATTCTGTGAGCATACACTATGCAAATATATAGTACAGACATTGTGCTGCCATAATGTGTATAAATAATTACAAAATATTTTTGATAATGCATATGGACAAGAGCCAAGCCTTATGTAGTAGCTAATTCTGAATGTGCAGGCATACCTCAATCATGTAATGTCCCATGACAGAATAGAACTTTCAACACAGTCCCTTTTATGTGGGTTGTGGGGAGGGCTGTGGCCTATATATAGCCATCCATAGTCAGATATTCAAGCTCCTGGTGTCAGGATCAATCGACTAAGCCAGTCTTAATTAAGAGCTTGGGGCTGGGCAGAAATCCCGAGGGCAAAGAGCATCCTGGTGGTTGAAAAAGATAAAGCGTCTATCATTAAAAGAATTATAGGAGCATTAGCTTTATTTTAAAATTTCTTCTTTAATAACTCCTACTGTCGTGGATGAAGACACACACTTGATGGTTTAATTTTACCTTATTTTCCCCAATACAGATTGTGTTTGTGTGTGTGTGTGTGTTTGCTAAGGGAAGGGGTTATTTACTACCAAGAACTGTCAAACCAGAGAACAGAGGAATGGAGGTGATTGCTGTTACATTATTCCTATATCCGTTTCTGCCATCTTGTAACTCACTTAAATTCACATGCATTCAGGGTTACCTCTGTTCACACATATTGTGAAGAGATTGGATTTATCTCGACCACGAATGAAGTGAGAAATCTCCATTTAGCTCTCCTCTTAGTATTTTTTTTAAGCACACCTAAATTTGTTATGTAAATATGTTACACGTTTCAGATAAGGATTTTCCAGTACACCATCTTTAAGCCCTCTGTAGTTTATAGTCACTTCCTCTCAGTGCTTGTTAAGTAGTATAATGGTACAATGGACTCTTAGAGGCTTAAGCTTTAAAAGCTAATTTACTAAAATTGGTGGCTGGCACAGTTATTTCTCAAGTTTTTAAGAGATGCATTTTTAAAATAGATGCAGTTCTCATGTTCAGCCACTTGGGGGCACAGGCAACTTACAGGGAGATATGAGGAGGTCTGAGCGCTCTCTCTGACTGTGTGTGTGTGTGTGTTGTGTATGAGAGAGAGTTGGGGGTGGGGGGTTCATTAATTAAACGGAATATGATCCAAAAGACTCTGTGCTCACTCATGACACATCATGTCCCACAAGAGAGGAAATAAGACAAATGTCACAGATGTCCCTTTTTTCTCTGTCCTGTTTTTCTCTCGTAGTTTTCCTCCAAATCCAAAACGTTGGACAGACAGTGTCTTAGTATGTTTTGGTCTCCTGAGTGGATCTTTCCAGTACACCCATCTGTCAGACTTTTTTCTGAGTTCCGAGGAGGGGTACGGGGGCGTGTTTGTGTCTGGGCCTGTGTGGGTGGATGGGTGGGGGCAGGAGACCAGACGCAGTACATATCACATCGTAGGCCAAATATCCTAATAGTCTGATCTAGTGACTGATCTACAGTTCCAGTCATATCCATATCCAGGGTGCATCCAGGCACACCCCAACCCAGATTGTCCCATGCACCGGATGTTATGAGACCATTTTTTTGCTTGCCCAAACAACCACGCCTTTCCATTCCCAGTTTGCTCTCTCTTTTTCCACTTCAAACTTAACCACTGCTCTATCCTTGCTCCCCCTTTATTATTCTCCATCTTTTCTTTCCATTCTAGTTTTTCCCCACGAGAAGACTCTTGACACCTGTAGAGTCAAGTAGGCTTCATCTCCTTTGCTTTAACTTCAAATCTCGGTTAAATGGATTTATGCACAAGTGAAAGCATGCTCTAAATTGGGGTGTATTAGCAGTTGTTCTACCTCAGATAATTAACTTAGTTGGGTTGACATTCTGTAGCAACGTTATCTATTATGTAGATGTGGGGCAGTATCATCCATGAGGAGTGAGAAGTGCTCTCACCTGCAGAACTAATATTGCTATGCATTCACATCATGGAGGGTTATGCAACTGTGATGGAAAGTGCAGCCACCTTGCCAGTCTTAATGCATTCAGGCTCCACAGTGTCAGATGGCCCCAGTGATCCAGGGGGCTCAAGATGGCAATGCTGTTTTACAGTCCGGATATGTGTGTCTGTGCGCAGGCCAGAATATGTATGTGTGTGCTGCAGTGTTTGTTAGATTAGGCTCAGATGTGTGTATCCATATGGTTTGGTGGCGACACATTTGAATCCTTATGGCCTTGTGCCAAATGTGTGTAATAGATATTTTGTGTGTGTGTGTGTTACTGTCTTTACACTGAACCCTTCCCAACCTGAGTTTTTGGTTATATCCAAGTAGGTGTATTTAAGTCATATAATGTGTGTATGGTCATGTGACTATATGGTCAGAGTTTGTATTACCAGCATTAATAGGTGGGCGGTTGATTAGTTATCCCATGACAGACTATCAGAGTAAGATAGTCCCACTGCAGGCTGGTCTGTTCACTTTGACATTGGTTGAGAGACTGCTTAAAAGTAAACACCCATCAATCCTCCCTGGCTCTCTGTCTCTCTTCCTCTCTTTCTCCCTCTGCTGCCATTATAGACAGACCCAGTGACATGAGTTGTGGAGAAGGCTCCCCACCTCTCCCCCGCCTCTTTTCTCCTATGCACTGTAATCCTGACACTGAAAACCGCCCCTCAGAGAACAAGTGTCAGCCTCAGAATAGAGCGTGCAGTCAGCCCCCCCCCTTTCCCCCTCTGCTAAGCATGTTAGAGAGTGCTAATGTTGATGGAGGTGACAATTAACTATACAATGATCACAGTGATGGCGCTTGTACTGCTGCCTCACAGCCTTGCTAAAGAGATAAGTGACTGATCTCAACACGACTGGGACTGGGCACATGACAGATAAGCGCATAAAGGGACAGTTACTTTGGTGAACATAGTGTAAGCTTGCCTACCAGATGTTCTGCAAGCTTTATGCTGCATATTTGACTTGCTAATATCAGCAGCCTATTTATAGTTCTCGTTGAAGCTTTGAACCTTAATTGTGCACTGGTCATTGTATATGCAGGATAAGAATTACACATCATATATGTACATAGAGTGATCTCTATGTTAAATGTTGCTCTTTGAAAAGATGGGAAAGAGCTGAATTTCCATTTGAAGCAAGTCCATGGGGAAATACCATGACTTGTGTTGGAAGGCTGGGGACTTGCCTTATTTGTGCCACGGACCGGTAAGCACACAAGTGCACACATTCGCTGCTGCTGCTGCGTCTGCTGCTTCTGCTGCTGCTGACTTCTTTGCCAGGCACCCGTGGCTGACTCTGAAAAACAGGGGAAATGTTTTGGAGACACAACCTGAAATAATGACCACCTTGCAACCCCCACTGTCAGGTTGTGAAACAGCCCAAAGATATTTGCATGAAATAAATGAGAATCTTTCTCACGTCCGGCCCTGCCACGGCCAAAGGTTTACTGTCACAGATGCATGCTCCATCTGGCCCTGTTCTCCTAATTTTTTAACTGTTTGGATGCACCATCATAGTATGTTCTTGATTATGGGTGGTATTTGTTAAAGGGCTCAAGTTATATTTTTTTCTTAGCTTTAGCATCTTTTGTCAAATGTAGCAGGGCATAGATTCAAAATCATTAAGCTGAAGTGTGCGGCAGGATACCAGAGTTAAAGAAGTCTCATTAGACTGAACTGTCACAGCATCTCCAAAGTGAGTCATACCTCTTTGTTTGTCCTGCTTGGGATTTCTGGGAATACGGGGTTGAAGGGGGTCAAGTGGTCCTCTATCCTGAGCAAACATGGACATGGTGACAGCCACTGGGACAACAAACCTCCACGAGAACCAGGCTGTCCTGCCAACATTCTCCCCGCCCCTCCACTACCAGCACAACCCCCCTCATCCCTCAGCCCAGGGCTGTGATCCTGCATAGCTGGTATAATGAAGCCATATAAGCCTGTTATTTGCTGCTTTACGGCTTGTTTTATGAAGGTGAGCTGACAAGCAGCTCCCAGAATGGTTCCTGTCACTTTAACAGACAGCATTACCAAGAGAAAAGGAGCGTTGTGGAGGGAGGGTAGGGAAGGCAGGAGAATGGGCCGGGGCCTTTATGTTAGCCCTGCCAAGGCTTTGATGGGTAGAGGTCTGGCTGCAGGCTATCACTGGTACATTTTACGTCTTCCACCTTTTGTCAGGGGGACATTATTGACGTTTGACCTATGTTCTTATTCCCACCTCCTCTTCACTAATCAATTACCACATCGATCCATTAATCAGACAGGGTGATGGCCAGTGAAAGGGCCCGTGGGTATGTGTGAAGAATTGTGGGATAGGCCTCAGGCTATCGAGGAGGGAGGGCCTTTACCTGTGGAGTGCACTGTTCAGCATGTGACTGAACAACTACTCCTGGCCCTTACTTTAAAGGGTATCTGTAGGTTCTTTATTCATGAAAAAAGACATTATCTCCTATGCATGGCATGACATTTATACGTGTATTTGTATGAAAAATGATTTGTTAGTGTCAGCAAAACAAAGCTGCTTTTGTAAATTGCCATCTTTCCTCTCCTGGCTGCATGGAGCATTATGGATAGATTTTATATTAAGACTAACCATCAATACAAGGTATCACACACACACACACACACACGGCTGTGCATTTGCTTCCTCGTGCTGAAAAATATATGAATTTCCTGCAATGGGAAATCAGAAACACAAAGTTGCTCCAAGCCTTGAAGGCAACAGGGTGAAAACCGGCAGGAAGCGTTCTTATTATCGAAGCATTATTTAGTGTGACTTTTGACACATTGGCTCAAATATCGGCAGCCATTACAGTGTATCACTCAAAACAAGGATGCTTTTTGAATGAGAGCAAACATGTTTTTGTTCGTCCGACTGTTTCCATGGAGGTTATGCAGTAGCATAATTGTGTTTAGGCCACAAACAGAAACTGATCAGACACACAGACAGCCAACAGATCAAGACAGAAGCTGCGGGAGCGGAACCCACCACGCTTTGATTAGGTTTGGTTTGGTTTCGGTTTGGTGTGTGCAGACTAAAGCCATCACCCCAGTCCGTCTCTGCCCTTGCCAAGTTGTTTGCCAAAACAGGGAAAGATTTGGGAAAGAAAGTTAGAGAGAGAAAAGCTGTGGGCTGTTATTGTCCACCCCCCTCGGGCTGACCAGGGTCCAGCCGACAGTCACCCAGCTCTTGTGGGTTTAGTGAATTGAGAAGACACTTCTTGTGTGGATTTTTCAATTCTTCAACATGTCATTTGGCCGGGAGTGCTATTGTCCCCTGCTCCTTTTCTCCCTGCTCCTTCTGCCGAGACGAGTTGTGTCATCCCCTCGTGATCAGCACTTTTGTTGCCTTTGTTTTTGGCCCTACCTCAGAAGTCCATCTTGTCTTTTATGTCCCTGCCTTTCATGCATAAGGGAACAGTTGTGGCCTGTTGTGGGGCTGTTCCACTGCATTTCCACCAGTGGGGTTTCCTTTCATTCTCTTCAAAGTACTACAATGGGGCTCTGAAGGCCTGAATGGCCAATGCAGAGTGCACAATCCTACAGAGCCCGCTCATTTTGTTTTGCCAGAGTCAATAAAAATGCAAAGTTAAAAGCTAACCCCCTTATGCCCTCCTCAAATGGAGCGACTTGTTTGACCTTTTTAAGTTCCCCTCTCAATTAACTTTTAAAGATACATTCATTGATTTTTTTTTTGTTTGTTTTTTTTGTTTAAGCTGTCGTGTAAAGTATTATTCTGCGCACATTTGACTGTGCAATATATTATTCATTTATTTATTTCAAATTAATTTAGCCTAAACTGTAAGTACAACGTGAGCTACACAGTGATCAGTGCTGACTTGAATGGATTTATCAAGTTGTCTGACAGACAGAGAGAGGGAGAGCTGGAGTGACAACTGCCAGTCAGCAGAACCATCTTGTGACTCTTGCAAATGATGCTGCTGATGTCCTTTATAGTCTGACTTTTCCCTGTCCAGAGACATTGATAAAGACATTTCCATTCTTCTAAGGAGGAGTGGGATTTAACTAGTTTTATGTGGAGGGATGAGGGACGGGGAAGAAAAGAAAAGTCCACAGAGCCTTGCATAAAGGCATTGTGTGCCGATTTGTGAGCTGGTAGAAAGCTTGGGACTTTGAGAAGGATTACAGGTAGGCAGACATTGGCTGCTGAAGATAACTGCCATGACTTCATCCTCATTGTGTAGATTAAGGCATAAAACCCAAACTAATGAGACCAGAAAGGGGGAGAAGACATGGATGGGAGAATGAGTAAGGGGTTTTGTTGATTCCAGACATTCCAGTGGCAGTGATAGACACTGCCACTGGAATTAGCTTTTTAAAGCCAGAAAATGAAGATGTATGGCCAGTACTGGTATAACCTGAGGAGAAAAAACCATGCATGCTTCAATCTCTATGCCAAAAATGAAATGCTAAATTTAGTGAAAGGCTGAAGACCTAGGTTAAAGAAGGGTAAATCATGACCTCTTCTGCATGCAGAAGTGGTGTATTGCATTTTTATGATGATAAGGGAACATAGCATGTGCTGCTACTGAAGGTAACGGGGTGTTGCTGTCTTAACTGCACTGGGGAAATTGAATATCTAGTCTTGGTTCTTGATATTGTTTGTTTGGTAACACAGTACCTTCATAACAGTCATCACCAACGAAATGTCAGCAGGTTCAGTATGCTTTTGTCTGTCCTGCTCCTCCTGGTAAAAGAGAGGCCAGCCCACAGTAAACTCTGTAGCCCCCTCCTGATCTAATCTGGAGGGGAATGGATTGCTCATCCCGAGCTCCAATTTGCTGGAGGGCAAGCAATGAAAGCAGGGGGCAGAGGAGAGAAAAAGTAGAAGAAAAGTGTTTGATTCTTTCCTTTCCCTGTCTTGGGTGTCTCTGCTTAATTTTTCAACACTTCCCAATTGTGTCCTCAGACCTGAGGCAGTGTGAAAAAAAAAAAAAGTACACATACAGCATCATGCTGTGAGGAAGACCGTGTGTGTGAGGGATGCTTCAGCTCTCTTTTTCATTCTAAAAAACAAACAAAAAAAGTGTCAGACTGGCAGGTGGACATGAAGCTAGGTAAATATTGATGACTTTTTGACCATTTTATTTCCCACCCGCCGACAGCTTTCTGCAGACGAAGGAACTGTCAGTGCTTCAGCAATATCGATTTCCTCCCTACTCTTTATTCATCTTTATTTTCGCCAAATTTAATCTGGAATCTTGAGCACAACAGACCTCAGAATGTAGTTTGCATATTAAGAAGTAGCTGATTATTGTGGTGTAGGAACACAGATTTTTAATTTTGTGCATTTTAGACACAGCTTCTGCCTGCACCACCATGCTGGAGATAATTGTGGAAATCTACATATTGAGAGGGAGGCTGTGGTCAGGGCTTGTTTTGGAGTGTGCCACTTGTTATCTGCTGTAATTCATGTGGTAGGGTGAATATTACCACCTGAATTAGGCTATTATGCTGCCTGGTGGAGGCCAATAGAGTAACAGGAAATAGTGATCATCACATCATGATAATATAGCAATTACTACAAGCTATTTGTAATACATTATTTACTGCCAGACCACAATCAGTCATCTCATGTCAAATGAAGTATATGTCAAAATGTAATATATTGTATGCTGCAGTTGAGGATGCCTAGTCTTTGGCATTTAGTTTGTTTGTTAGTCATTCACATACAAAGTCTAGATCAGCTCACATTTATGTATGTTTTTTGGAGGTTCCCACCCCATATCACCACTGATGGCCATAACTGGTGCAAACGTATGAATACCCAGCAAACAGCAAATAGATAAAAGTCATAAACCTATATTACATGCTTAATGCGAGAAGCATAATGTGAAAAAGCACACACAGAATCCTAGATCCCTTTCATAGTTTGCCATTTTTTGTGGACATTCTATTACCCATTACCTTGAGGTATTGAGTGACCCTGTCTGGATTACATGACAGGGGATTTCAGAGATAAGGAGATGAAACTTGGGGAAAACAGGAGCTGAATATGGCAGTAGTGTACATCAGTCACACAGTTGTCTGAGAGTGGTGAAGATAAGATGTGAAGTTCAAGGATATGTGGTTCAAGGTAGATTTATTGTAGTTAGGCACTACAAGAGAGTGTCAGATCATCAGAGGATATTCTGTTGAATTGAAGATCAGTTGATAGTTCTATACCAGTGAACTGCTTTGTCCAAGACACTCTCTGGTGGAAGATGCACACAAATCTGCATGTAAAATGCTGCTCAGCCAGCATGGTGAAGTGTTTTACAGTTTATAAGTACAATGTTGTTTTTTTTTGTTGTTTTTTTTCGGCTGTTCATGATAATGACTTCTTAGACAGCAGGTCGTAATATGACACACTGTACTGTTGGGTCTGGAAAAATAATGTACATAGCTCAGTAAGACCCATGTCTAGTGTAACACAGAACTTACCATCCTCTCACCCCCCCCCCCCCCCCCCCATTCTCCCCTTTTTCAGTGGCACTGGGTCTGCTGCTGCCTATCCGCTAATGAGAACCAGTCCCATCCAGCGCCATATAAACCCACTAACACACACTTACCTCTGATCTCAGACCAGTAAATGTTGTCACTGTGGCCAGGTCCCGCCACTTTACAGCTGCTAATATAGCCACACAGCCTTGTGTTATCATAACCTTTCATGTTAAAAAAAAAAAAAAAAAGAAAGAAAAGAGAGGAGCGGAAAATAAATTGGTAACATAGGTACCTATGGTACTTTGGGGACTGTTAAATATATAGAGCACAAGTATATAGTATATAATGATAATGGGAAAATGTCAACCAGATTGCTTGTAATATATAGAAGTGATGTGTGTATTTGATGTTGATACCTGTTGGATTGTGATGATCGCACAAGCACAAGTAGCTCCTTTGGCTTTTTATGGGAAATTTTTATTTTTAATACAGCCACAAATACTGAAGGTTTTTCAGGTTTCCTATTTTTTGAAACATCGGAATTGTTTGTGCTGGAGCATTTGACTTTTTTCATTTGCTTGAGTAGAATGGCCCACAGCTCAGTGACTGTAACACACTCAGGGGTTACTGCAACGTAAAACTGAAATGATTTAGTCAATTTAGATTAGAGCACTCGTGTTTTTCTTTTCCTTGGTTAGTCAGTCAACAGAAAAGTAATTTTGATTTTGATTAACTGTTTAAGTCATTTTTTCAGCCTCTAGTTTCAGCTTCTTAGTTGTGAGAATTTGCTACTTTTTCTGTTTTATATCAGTGTAAACTGAATATCTTTGTGTTTTGAACGGTTTGGCAGTCAAAACAAGACATTTGAAGATATCACCTTCAACCTTAGGAAACTTTGCTGGGTATTTTTCACTATTCTCTCACATTTTGTTGACCAAACATTAATATATTCATTGAGAAAATAATCAGCAGCTTAGTAATAATGATATGAAACTGTGGTGCATCATTAAGGCAAGGCCATCTTTCTTGGAAATGGCATCACATTTGTTCAAACTCTTAACATTAGCCATCCATGTAATTACAGAGCCTGCACTTTCTTATTTATAGATAATGTTATTCATAATGTAATTGAGAGGCACAGTTTCTGTCCTGTAGCTTCCTACTAATTTAACCTTGTCTTACATGTAAAGCAACATAATGGCACATTACACTGAGTAGATGCTCAGTATAATCTAAATGTATGGGGCTCAGTACGCCTTGCTACTGTTTCCTGTATGCCCATGTGACATGTTTTTAGATATGGTTTTATTTTTTAAGAAGAACAGAGCATGTGTTTTTTTTTTTTTATTGGATTGTTTCCCCTTTGTAGTTATTTCCATGCCAAGATTAGAAAAAAAATGCAACCCAGTTTACGTAGCTACCTGTTTATCGTAAAATAAGACCTGTTAAAAAGTAGGAGGTAGAACAGTGGCAGGAGAGAAATGCTGGTTTTGGCCTCTGTTTTTGATAGTACACTAGAAACAGAGGTCAATCAGAATCAGCTTTATTGCCAAGTAAGTGTAGACATACAAGTAATTTGTCTTGGTATATTGGTGCCAAACAGTGATGATAAACTAAGTATGAGAGATAAGAAAGTAAAAGTACAAATCAAGTAAGAATAAGAAGCCGTACACATTGTGCGGGAATGTGCAAAAGTTTGCAGTATGAGGTAAAGAGTGCAGTGTATAAGGTGCCTTGCCATCAGCAAGGCTTTCACCCCCTCTCCCTGTTTCTGTTTTTTTCCATTTATAACCTACTCTTAAATGATAGCCACCATCCTTTTGTACCTCAGTGATATTATAATATATTCCTTTTTTAAGTGGGCACTCAGTATGGTTTTTTAACATTTCCCCCTGAGCACTATTCACAGAATAGACTGATTTCATTTAGATCTCAACAACCCCCTCCTGCCCCCCTACTACTCAGCAGCTCCTGCTTTTGTCCTCTTACCCACTATTTTTATTTATTTCTAATTTTTCTGTTTGCTTTGTTTTATCTCTTCTCCATCAATTTGCACCCTGCAGCTTTTTGTCCCTAAAATGAATGGGAGCTGTACTGATTTATACTGGTCCACAATTTTCATGGTGGTGTGCTATAGTCCTCCCTCCGACCCATGCCATATTTTCTCCACAAGACTTTTGTGAATACTGTGCCCAGCCCAAATAGGCGCTGTGTACCTGGAAGCACTAAAATGCTGGAAGCAACCTGAATTGGTTTTAACTGCCTGCTCCAACCGCCACATCTCAGTTTAGATTAGGCCTCACTGGGACTGGAGGGCATGTGGAAGCGTAGTTGACAGGATTAAGTGGCTATTGAAGTGACTTTAGCTCCTTTTAGAGAGCAAAAGACAAGAAAAAAAGAATAATTCAGCCCCTTCTTTTATTAGAAGGAATACCCCCCTCTTCCTTTCTTTCTCTTGCCAATATGGTCCCTCGAAGGGCTTCTGATGCCCAGCGAGCGTTAACGGTGAGAGAAGCTGTTACTGGTGGTAATTACATATATCTGATCCTAAACATTTAGCTATTCATCAGGGCCAGATTGATGGAACAAATAATTAAGACGCGTGTGCGATGGCTGTGATTAGCACAGTTGTATAGGTATGTGCATATGTGTGGCTGGGAGGGGGGTACACAAGCCAACATTACTGTGTGTGTTGTTTGGTCAGTGCTCCCTGAAAAATGAAATGCTTCTAGAAAATAAAGTAGCCACCAAAAGCAGTTTGTTGTATATTTTTTCCAAACTTGTAAGAAGCATTGTCTCAAGAGCAAGAATGGACCGAAACATTTGAGAAAAGCGTTTGAAATTAAAAAGTAATGTACATGCTCTTATCACTTGCATTGCAAGGTTTTACTCTGAAAGGGTTTGTTTTAACATACTCTTTTAAAAAATCAAGGTTTCTGTAGCGTTAGTCATTAGTTTATCCTCTTAATGAAATATGCTTTTGGTGTTTTTAAAAACTACATTTACAGTGCTATACTGTACTTACCCTAGAATTTTTTTCATGTGTGACTGAAAGCTGTGAGTAACTTATTTACCTTTTGAACTGAAATTCAGTAAAGTCATGCCCCAAAGGCAATATTAAATCTTTATTATTACCATTTTACTAATGTTCAATAAATATTACAGTGCAGCATTTTGTGATTGACATTACAAATTACAATTGCATCATAAAATTCACATGTCTTATTTATGTTTATTCATTTGGTAATAGTGTAACTAAATGAGCAGAATTGTCTATAAAGTAGGGTTTGCATTTATAGTATTTATAGTTAGAATAAAGGCACAGAATTTGGCCTTTAAAAAACAACTACGGAAACACAGCCACACTGTCTTTTCCAAACTTAAAAATTTCCATGACTCAGCTCCAACCACTTCTCAGTCAGTCTCTGCCCTGCCTAGATATTAAGCAGTGTGGCTACATTAGCATATGAGTGGCTCAGTGTTTGGGTGAGTTTGTTCTCACCAAAGAGTGCCAAAGCACAGGTCAACGTCACTCATCCATTTCAATGAAGAGCTGAAGGGCAAACAGAACTCCCAGAATGAAACACTTCCAGACTTTCACTCCAGTCTGGAGGATGTGGCCTCTTTCTGGATCTTCATGTGTAGTAGAAACATTGTTGATATTATGAAGATGAATGCAGCAACAATCTTTAATTATCTGTTGCCCTTACTATTGATACTGAGTGCACTCATGAGTAATGTATGCACCAAAGACATGCACATTCATGGTGCCTCTGCCTGAGTGTTGTATATATTTGTGTGATATACAAATATATACAACACTATGTGTTGTAATTGTCTATGTGCCACCTTGTTCTAATGTATGTATATATTTGTTTTGAAAGGGAGAACGGTTGGCTCCTGCCCACAGCCTGGCAGTGGTATACCAAAGCATGGTGTCATCGCCATCACTCTGCAGGCCCCTCGCTGCGCTACATACCCCGTAGGGCGGTTCTCTACTGCCCCGGCAACGATGAGCGAAAATTGAGGAAACTGGCCTCGTTGGATGTTGACTGTGCTGTTTTGGACTGCGAGGATGGTGTAGCCCTCAGCAAAAAGGTACATAAACATCCAGATGCATGTGTTTGAATGAAATGCGACTACATTTGAACAGGTCAGCAAGGAGCACACAGACACACTCACAGCTGTGTGATCCTGAATGATTCTAATTCCATCTCCCTCCTTCAGACAGGTGCTCGGTCTTAATCACCGAAAGGAAAACTACCTAAGTGACATTATTAAAACAAGTGCATTTCACCCCATTATCATGGTATAAAGGCAGTGGTACCCCCCATCAGAGTCCTTTAAAACAAGGTGACCATGCCCCACTGGGCGAGCAGCGGGAAAACACCAGATGCAGCAGGTTAAAAGCATTCTCCTCCCGCCCACACGACCTCCCCATTGGCCCTCCTGAACTGCCCATGAAATTGTGATTGGAGCGTGGGATAAAGAAGGGGTTTGGGTAAGAAGTTAACAAACAAAGGTTTTTAAGTCATGATAATAAAGATGATTGATATGGCTGGAGGCTGTTCCTGTAGTAGACAAAGACAATAAGATGATGCTCTGTGTGACTGACAGGCTAAAACTGTGACCCCGCAATGGAGTTGGTGGATGTCAGAGCTTCTGTCTTTATTACATTTTAGAGGGGGAATGTGGAGAGGAATGCAGCACTAAAGCAGCCGTTAAGGCTTGAGGAGAATTCAGACGCTTGACTCTTGTGCTGTCAGCATGTGACAGGTTCATGTCTCCATCTCATTTCAACAAAAGTACTCTGCTCCATTTCACTTATTTTGTTCACAAACCCCTTCATTTCACATAAAACGTAAGACATTGTTTCCAGCTTTTTCTGAGTGTGCAAGAAACAACTGTGAACTTTGAATACGATTAATTTTTTCAGTCCTTTTCAAAGGCCTTGTCTATGCTAGCAATTAGCTGGTGGGTTGTCCCTGTAGAGGACACTATTAGGCTTTGTATTTGCTATTAAAAATAAAATGGAAAATTACATTAGCTACACTGCAGTCCAGGTTCCCTTAACATGGAGAACAATGGCCCTAAGCTGGCTTGCTGCTAGTTCATCCACTAGAAGCATTCTAAGTAATCTAAATCCAAATACCAACAATAAATTCTGGGAAATATAATCCCAGTACTTTCCTATTTCCTAAGCCAGCTACATCAGCACTACATGGTACAAAGGATGGCATCAGAATGTATTTCAGCCACTTATTGACGCCGTGATGTCTGGCACAGTGTGTAACCTATTATGTGTTTGCTAGGTCATACTGTGTAATATAAAAATTTGTTATTTACTTAATAATGCACCTTTCATACTGGTATCCTTTTTTCGCTTCCCATATTTTCAGTTTCTTCCTCCACTTTGGCAATTGGAAATCCACGGGGGTTGTTGTGTAGTTATACCTTCCCTTAAGATGATATATATATATATATATATATTATTATTATTTTTTTTTAATTTTTCTGTTGGATGAACATATTATTAAATACATACAGAAGGGATATTGGTGAAGGATTTATGAACTCTGTTCAGGTACTAAACAGCCAATTTGCATTTGGCCCTATTTACTAAAAAGCTGTATTGAGGAAATATTTTATATTCGGAGTCATGCAGTATCTACTTTATGGTGTTTCTGGTAAGAGATGCACAATGTGGATTGCGGGGAATGGAAAGTTATATAAATAGCTTGTGCGCTTGATTTATCATTATCGAGTAAATAAACATATGAAATTTGATATCAGGGTGAAAGTGTAAAGGCTCGTCTACAGGCATATCAGATGCATATTAGTGTTGTTTATATAAATATTGCGAAAGTATCAAAACGCTCAATCCATAGATAAATACACACAGCCTATATTCAGAAACTGTGCCCCTAAGTGAGCTGTTAGGACTATGGCAGGTTGTGAGGTCACAACTATACAGTTACTGCCCTCAGCCATGCCTATAGCACAGGTCATGCAGACAGACCATCCAACCTTTTTCCTGTCGTTGTTGTTGAAACTTTATTAACAACACAGCATGAAGTGGTCATTCCAAGCTATAAGACAGAAAAATGTTGAGGAAACGCTGTACAGTGGTTTGATGTTAGGAAGCCAAAATATTATCACACATCCTTGCCAAAGGATAGTAATATTAGAGTCCAGTCGCTAAAGCTAATTTCTTCTGAAATACAAGAGCATATGAGTCCAAGTCTGTTTGCCTCATTTCAGCGCTGACTAGTAAACATTTTCCTGAGTCGATGGCCATTTCCATTTTGCCTTTACTGATGAGTTTTACCAAGCTACAGCTGGCTACAATATGTTACCAGTGATTGGCTGTTTCTTTGAGTCAGACCAATCAGAAGAGAGGCTCAGAGAATAAAACAAAATGCTCTGTTCTTCCTTGAGCTCTGGAGAAAAGTGTGAGAGAGATGTAAAATTATATTTAGATGGTTTCTGGTACTTAAAACCACAAATATATCTCCTTATGATATCACAATTCAAATAAAACACCAGAACAGACTTTTAAATGGTGGCACTTCATGCAAATCAGATGTATATGTTACTGGACACAATTACATTTGCATATCTTAATAAATACCAAAAAAAGTTAAGCAATCAATGCATTTAAAAATATAGTTGTATTAAAAGGGAGTCAACATAGTCTGTCAAGCATTGTACAATGGTTTGTAAAAAAGAGCATTGAGATTGGTTTTAGAAGCATTTTGATAAACATTGTCAGCATAGTCTAGCATGAACAGCTGTGAAGTAAGTCTGTCATTAAATGTAAAGCAGTGTCTGAAATAATACAGAACACCTATACCAAAATTAACTTTATTTATAATGTGCGGTTTAAAAGTCAACTCAGAGCCACAGTCCATGCATGTAAATATTAAATTTCAGCAACTTTCTGGAGGTATGTACCATCATTACAAGTTAAAACCAGAGATTTGTGAGTAGAGGTTCTGTCTTGTGCCACTGTATAACATTTGGTTTTATTGAGCAGTAATTTGTCAGCAAAGCCTCGTATTTGTGATGAAGTGTATCTCAGTGTATATATCATAGTATCATCTGCATATAATTGAAGTTGATAATCAGAAAAAAATCATGGTAGGTCATTAATAAAAACAAAACAGAAGTGGTCCCAAAGAAGAACCCTGAGACACACCTGTTTGCTGAGTTAGCAAATCTGATTTACACCCTTGCACAACAACACATTACTATTTATTGTGAAGATATAGATTAAACCACAACAATGCATTTTGCTGAAAGCTAACAGTATGGTGCGTACCTGAAAGGAGACAGTAATCCACATGGTCAAAGGTTTTAGTAAGAGCAATAAGTGTGACTGCCATTGTCAGATGCAGAGAAAACATTGTCAGCAAATTTTAAGAGCGGTAGTTTTTGGAAACTTTAGCTTTTACATGATGGTGTGTTTGCACTGACAGTTTCTACAGTGTATATTGTGGCTTCGATTATATTCACCATGACAACCTCACAGTCGGCATTGTGTGTTTGCCAAGAGATGCCAGACCTCAACAATGGATTTTTAATGCATGTCTGGTGCTTTCCAGGGAGAGAAAATGGGAGCAAAGCAGAGACTGAGCTTGCTAAATGCCATCCTGAACCACTGTTTCGGTGAAGGCAACAATGGGTTAGGTGAAATGTGGCGTTAGTCGCTGGGTATGCATGGATAGGTCTTAAATAGGGCTACTGCCCAAAACCACCCTCCTATTATGTGTTCATTAATGTATTCTTTTCATTATCTTTCACCTTCACCTTAAAACAGGAAAGGATATTCATGACAAAAAGGTACGCAATGAAGGTCAGTCCTCCCCCTCCACTTGAAAATTTAAAACCGGGAGTGCCCGCTCCAACTGTAGATCACTCAAGTATGACACACAACCAGAGTCAATGATTAGTGCTTAAAATAGGTTAATTTATCAGTTGTTCATCTGAAGGTTAACACTGATCAGCACTGTCAGTTGCTTTTACTGAGCTCATGTGGAAGCAAGAAACCAGTTACTCCTGGATTTTTAGTTTTATGAGTACATGTGATTACAGCTACTGAACATGACTTATGTCATGTTTTAGTGATGAAATTTGTGGAGCATTGTTTTATCTGATGGTTTGTTTCAGCAAAATTACAGAAACAAGAGGGTAGATTGGATATTGATTTGTAGAAATTTCTGTTTTTTTTTAATGTACTTTAACATTAATAGACAGTTGTATAGCTGGTACCTATATAGGATACTGCGTTTCACAGAAGCTACTGGATGTACTAAATTGCTAATTACCAAAAAAAAACAAAACAAAAAAAACAAAACAATAATTATTCACTTTGTACATAACGAGGCACAATAAGAACATAGCACACAATAACTAGAGAACAATCCAATAGAGCAACACAAACTTCAGCCTGGAAAATTAGCGGAAAGCTGTTCTTGTCAGGATTTAGACAAACGTTACAAGCTCGGTTTTAAAGATAGTTTTTACAAAGATGGCATTTATTGTAGCGATATTACATTGATGTGGATTATAAGGTACAGGTACCATCTACTGTAGGTTGACAGTAACTTAACGTGTTACGCAAGAATAGTTGATTCTGTGCCAAAATCACACCTGGTCTATTGAGCTGGTCATTTCACATAAATTACAACAGCTGAGTGAAAGTTTTAGAGCAGTAAAATCACAATTACTTGTCAATAGAAATATTTCCAGTACTTTTACTGTTTTTGTTTGCTTTGGGTTCTTTCATCAGTGATTTAAAAATTGATTCTGACCTGTATATAGTGTGGTGTTGTATATAGTGCTTAGTTAGTAGCGCACTGGTAAAAGTCTCTTCCTTTTTTCCAAGTTCATTCTCTTTTTTGGTTGTTTTTGTTGCTCTCCCTCTCTTGTTAACAGTATTAGCCACTTGTCCAGAGATATAACTTTCTGGTTGCTGCGAGAGCAGCTAAGGGAGGAATAGAGGGCACATTGTAGAGTGCATGACATTATTACGGTCTATTACCTTTATTTGGATGTAGCGCAGTCAATATAAGAGCTATGGTCTGTGCATGAACTGTGTCTGACACCAGAGATTTTCAACTTAACATAAATTATGCAGCCAACTGTCAACTGATACATGACCTCAGTTCAATGCTCACTGTGTTATTCCAGAGGACACTGAAAGATCTGCTCTCCATTTAAGTGGATTCAAATGACTAAACTCTTGACAGAATGAACTCCTGGGAAATAATGTTAGTGAGTTGAATTATGAATACTGAACATTTGTATTTAGTGTGTGTAAGTATGTGTGTGTATTTACATCCCTGTATACACACGTGGGTGTATGAGTGTGTGTACTTGTGTACTCAACACCTCAGTGGACCCAGGAGACTTGAGAGAAACTCCCAGTCAGGCTGCCAAGACTCACAAACGGGATGTGAGCTGCTCAGCCAGAAAATAGACCCTGTTCCAGCCAGATCAGACAGACCTTCCATTCCAAACTCTACTGTCTGTGTGTGGGTGTGTGTGTGTGTTAAGTGTCATGTGTCAGGTATCGATTGGAGTCCTTTGGGGGGGATACCATAGGCAAACGAGAGGTCAGGGTGCATATGAGAGTGATGACAAAGCTGTGATTAGCAATCATTGCTTAAGAAATGGAGAGGTCTTGTTTGGTGTTGGAGCACATAGAGACTGGAGGGATTTAATGGAATGAAAGTTTTAAAAATTATATCTCGTGTGTCTCTTTAGATTAAATATAAGTCGTAGATTTCACAGATTATATTTCAGCTTTCTCAGGTCTTTTGATTGTCTTTTGAAACACACACTCGTGCAGGAGCTCCAGATGGGTTAAGGGTGAGGATTGAGGCCGTGCGAGGGATCGGAAAATGCTGAGACATAGAGAACAGAAAGGTCCTCTCTCCCTCTCTCATTATCCTGTTACACTCTTGTGTTTTCACTGGCAGAGCCGCAGCCCGCACCGCTCGGTGCTATGTGGGCTGCAAAAGGCACCCAACACTTGGGGAGTAACTCCAGTAGAAGGAGTGATGATGGAGAAGGCGACGAGGAGAGGAAAACATGAAAGTATGGGAGGAGGAGGAGAGGAATGGAGCAGATGTGGGTGGATGAAGGGAAAAAAATAAGCAAAGCTGTATCTCTTATTTTGCAAGAAATTTGTTCAATTTCAATTTCCTGTTTAAATGGCAGGGTACGACCCCAACTGGCTAACTGAAACCACCATTGCAAAACATATGGAGGACAATTAAGTTTGGTTTTGTAAAATTATATCAAAACATTGGAATAAAAAAGTAAAATACACTAATTTAAACATTATTCTAAGGGAAAGTTTGTGATTGTGAGTAAAAAAGGCAATTGAATAGGTTTAATAAGCCTAGACTTTCTTTCATTTTAACAAAAAACAAAACAAAAAAACATTTAGCATTGACTGCAACAGTGTTTGCAGGTGTTGTCATAGTAGTTGCACCTTTAACATGTGGCCTCAAGACACGTGTTTGCAGTTTATCTGTTTTGTCTTCACACCTTCTTCACCTTATTAGCACCTTGGTCACATGGACTGATTATGACACCAGGCTGAGTTAATTCCAGGGAAGTGGGAAAAAAATCAGTCCTCACAAGAATCTGCCAAGACTTATTTTATTCCTTCGTGGTACAGCTTCAGTTTCATTTGCACTGCCTCAAGAACTTTTTGCAGGTTCCTCAGTTACAGCAGACTACATTCTTGAGGTCATGAAAACTTGCACATTTGAAATGGTCGATTGTACTTCATTAACATTTTTGCACATTTCAATCGAATAATTTGTGCATTTTTGTGAAATACAAAAGATACTTTTAGATTTTTTTTCTGCTTAAACACAGTTTTGCCCCTTTTATGATGCAGTAAGCAGTGGCATATGTAAGGACTGGGCAATAATTAAACATTACTGTTAATCGGCTGTCTATAGAATTGTATTGCAGTGCATTATTTGTATTATGCAGAGAATAGATGGTATTGTTCTGTAAAGATACTAAATGATGAGCCTTACGTCCTCCATTTTCCCAAATAAATGGATACAAAGCCTCGGGAATTTATTTCCTGAAAACATTGCAATGCAGCTTGTAATGAAGTGTAACTAAAGAGCTCTAATGAGATCTTTTCATGGCTAATTAAAGTGTATAAGTAGTGTGTAATAACTAGCTGTTTTTCCTAGCTCAGGCTGTCAGTTTTGACCAACTATGACAAGGTGGTTTTGTGATATACAAATTTCTCTCAATTTTATCCTGCTAGTTATGTCTTGTTGTCTGCCCTGACAGGATAGCAGATAACACAGTGTGCTTCCAACTGACAGAGTGAAGGCCTGAATCTCCTTCTGCTACATCTCAGTTATCAATGTAGCCTGAATTAGTCAGTCATCTCACTCTAGCTTTCTGGAGTGCAGCATGTCACTTGTCAAAACCCATCCACGATGACTTGAAGCTTGCTAACATACACACACACACACCCCCGACACACGTACTGACACAAACTGATGAACAAATATGTACACTGTCACACTTCAGGCAGGCAGCCTTCACCTGCAATGGTCTACAGCTCATTTTAAATGGCATCGCAAGTTGCACAGCAGGGTGCAAAACGCCAGCTCTCAAAAGGTAAAAAAAAAAAAAAATGAAGAAGAACCAAGCTCACTGTGACTCATAATTCCACTTTTTTTTTTTTACTCAAAGCTATATACGCACACATATTGATAATTTAGACCCACAGCTGTTAGCAGTTCTGTTTTGAATGAAGCTGACTTGTTAATCTTGTATATTATCCTATCTGCCATTGTCTTTATGGCTGTTGATTTTATATGTACGATTGCTGTTATGTTAAGCAAACTAGCTTAACTATGCCCTTTCTAAAATCTGTCATGTCAAGCACCCTTCTTTCCCCTCATCTCTATCCAGTATATATAGTAACTACCACTGCACTGAGATCTAATTCAAATTGAATGAAGGGACAGAGTGTGAGTCGACACCAAGAGTCTGTCCAGAGGCGATGTTTGACGTTGCTTGTTTCAAGCGGCATGACGGCGGGGCTGGACATCCACGATCCCGATGCTGGAGAGGAGGGTGGTCCTGCTGTGGCCTGTACACACATCGGTTTGGACGCTCCAGTCTGATGTGGTGTCTACAAGGCAGTAGCCATGCTGGGTCATGTATACACAGCACTCTGTAGGATCCTGAGCGTCAAGACTCAGGCTGTGTGTTAAGGAGCTGCCCTCGCTCTCCTGGAAGGTCAGCCTCTCTGCACTTGAAAAGCTTCATGTGTGCATCTACGCGTTCGACGGCCCTGCCCGCTTGGCCGACCGCTCGCCCGCCTGCCTGCCTGTGTGTCAGCCTCTAATGATGAGGATGATGGAGGGAATCAAAGAGGAGATGGAGCTGACGTTGGGGCGAGCTCTCCATGGGACACCAGGTGATTGGGGAGGGAGCTTTGAAGCAACTTGTTGGATGGCTGTCCATTAATGTAAAATATCTCCTTTTCAAAGGGCTTTATTCAAGCTCGGAGTAGCGGAGCCCATAGGGGTCAAGGTGTCTGGCAGAATAATCTCACTTTAGAAAGAAAGCGAGATAAAAAAGGATAGTGCGCAGTGACCTGGCCATCTCCTTAGCCATTCCAGGCATCATGGTTTCAGAAATACCGTCACAAATGGAGAAAAGTGCAGGAGACAATCCTTGCAATGAGTGGTCTCTGGTTACATTAAAAAAGATTTTATACATTCAGGCTGCTTATGTATCAGGCTGAGGTTGGAGCTGGAATCTCAGCCCTCCCCAGTCCATTTGATCTTTGAATGTTATAAACCATGCTTTTTGATCATTTGTATCGCTATTTATTTAGTTTGGTCGGGGCTCAATGTGACTCCTGACACATGAGGCAGCCAGCAGTTCTCACATAGCAATTTTCTCCGGTCACTATGAACTGCAGAGGGACAGACAGAATTTTATCCACCAAGTAGCAGGTTTATGAATAGTGAATTATGGCTGTGTAAATCGCTCCATCCGTTTTAAGTTACCAAGATACAGTTATGGGTCTATCTCGGCTTATGAGAGTGACAGTAAAGGAGAGCAAGGGAGAGGTTACAGCAAAACATGAGTAAGAGTCAAAGATCACAGCGCACTCATCATATGGTGCAACAATCCCTCTTGTCTCATCCAATGAGGGAAAAGGCAGACGCGGATGACACACAGCAGTCCAGCCCGCTCGTGACCCCTATTAAATCCGAGCAAATCTTTGATATGTACTTTGATACCATATTTTATTGATACTGAAGGGGTGTTCATAATATCAAGTACAGTTCTGCATTCCAGGAGATCAGAGGGAGGGCTGTTTTGTCTCAGAAGCTGTCCCGTGACCCTTGAGGGGTCCCCATAAGATCTAATACAACTGAGCCTAGGTCGACTATAGTCCACTATAGTTTTTACAAGAGATTGTGATGTATGGGCTCTCAATGTTATATCTGTCTACAGTTTCTCTCTCATGCACACACGCATTACTCCAGTGACCAGTCTACTAATGATCAGTTGTATATACCGCTCAGAAGCATTTGCAAGTTCCCATCTAGCATGACGTTCTCATTGCGTGACATGATGCCACATTTGTTAAAATCCTTTGGCGCAGTATCTTAATCATCCACATTTCATTTTATGAATAATTATCTTTAAAAATTCTGCAGTGCACACAGTAACTGGTATCAGTTTAAGAGTATTTGAGAGTATCTTTTAAGAGTTAGTAGCATAAATGGGATCAGGAGAAAGAAAATCCCAATCTGAGCATCTCCAAACACATACAAGCACTCAAAGGCTCCAGCCTCTGATCTGACCTGACAACTCCTAAGCTACCATTTCCTCATGCTGCTTAACTCAGACCACATTTCTTCCAGAGAGCCTCTCTCTCCTCTCACTAGCTAGACTTCTTCCCCCTATTCCATCCCTCTTTCTCTCCAGTCCTGTAGCCCAGCATCTGGTTTGAATATAGCAGCGTGTGCTACTGTGTTGCTGATGGAAGTTGGGACCGTAGGCTTCTCTTTGATTTTTTTTTTTCATCCTCCTCATCTCTCTTCCTGCTCAGCTCATACAATGCATGCGTTGAGAGAACAAAAATGAGTGTGCAGCCTCTGTTCTGTGGACTTGTGGTGTACTGTGTATCGATGGACTGCAGTCAATGAGAGTGCGGATGTGTGCTGACTTATTTTGTGACTTACAAAGATATGTTTTGTTTTTATGTCATTTATTCCACTGATGTATGCTTTGTCAATTTCCCACTTTGATCGTATAGTGTTAGTGTCTGTAATACAGTGTTTATATTTATGCTCATTCCTAATGGTCAATATCATTTATGCAGGGACGATTCCTTGAAAGAAATGACATTCTTAAACAATTCTTAAATTATATCTTGGGTGATTGAATGTGGTTTGCATAACACAAGTGACACAAAGCATCGGCAATTTTCAACCTCTGCTGATTTATTTATTTTTTGTCCTTATTAATGATTTCACGTAGTATATTCTCACTTCAGTGGTCACATGCTCCAACAGTAACTACACTTGCTTTCAGAAAACACAGTTTTGAATCTTACAACTAAATCAGAATCCGACTAAATGTGTTACATTAAATAATCAGGATTTCTGTCAATGTTTTATGTGTCTGTGCTGCAGGCAGAGGCCAGAGAGACCATTCCCAAGATGTTAGTGGAGCTGGATCTGGGCCGAACAGAGAAGTGTGTGAGGGTGAACTCGGTGTCCAGTGGCTTAGCTGAAGCTGACCTGGAGGTCATCCTGCAGGCTGAGGTTCTCCCTCCTGCCATCATGTTGCCCAAAGTGGAGGACACTCAGGAGGTGCAATGGGTAAGCTACAAATCTTTGCCAAGTTAATGTAGGCTGAATGGAGTCATTTAAAAGCAGACCCACATGTAACAGAAAAACAAACAAACAACAACAAAAAACAAACGGAACAGAACAATGTTGAAATACAAGCAAAAATTAACAAGACTAAAACACCCAAGACATTTCTCTCTTTCACCTCTGGATGTCTTTTTAAAAAAAACACAGTGGTGCTCTTATACAAACTTATGAAGTAAGAGGAAACCACGGGAATCTTCAAAGCAATCATAACAAACTTTTCCATTTCCCAGTAAAAGTGGGAATCGATCCCTGTGGCAGGACTCAGGGACAGACAGAATGTTTTTCTTGGCTGCAGCTCAAGAAACGGATGACATTTCTTCGGATCAGCTTCAAAAGCCCGATAGCTTTCTGTAACAACACAAAGGTGCCTTTTGCTGCTGCTGAACTTACTGGAGACTGACTTGAACAGTGTCATGTTGTGGCTAACAATTAATTTAATCAGCGCTGATTTACTTTGCCAGACAGGTATATTGAATAAAAATAAGCTGCAAACAGGTATTACTTTCTGTTCTCTGTACTGAAAATGTGTTTCATCTCTACACACATATTGCAAAGTCAAAAGGCCTTTCTCCCAATTACTGAGTTTCCAGTGTATGAGAAAGATCACAGACATGTATCACAAACTGATAAACCAGATTTGACATTAGATATTCCACATTTTTGCACTCTTGGAATGGTTATTGATAAATGAATACATGGAATAACCGTTTGAAGTGATTGCCCATTAATATTCTTTCCATTTTTTTTTTTTTATCTTCTAAATTACCGTTGACAATTTGTCCATACTAACTGGGTCTGTGCCTTAGTTAAGAGGTGTTTGTCTGGGTTTGGTCATCCCTCTGGCTTTCTATAAAAGGGCGCTGTACGGATGTCAGGTCCTGAAAGGTCAGGAGACAGTGACATCATTAATGCAGGCCTTTCTGATCAGCTCCATATGGTTCACTTACCAGGAGGAACCAGGATGCTGTCTGCCTCCTTTACTGTTTGTTTCTGAATGCAGAATTGATTAAGCAAGAGGACAAATTAAGATTTGTGTAGAGGTCAGAGAGCGAGACACGTAAGCAGTGGTGTGTGTGTGTGTAATATATATGTAGGTATATATCAGTTTGTATCAGTTTGTATATGTACACTCAAACATGCTTTTGTGCAGGAGCAGGATGTTTTTAACTAGTGGTTTTAATTAGCACACGTCTATTTCCTGCTGCCCTTTCCTTTCTTCCCAGTATAATTACTGACAGGTGTTCACTTATTCTCTCCCTGAGCTCAGCCATTTCTCCTTTTGTTGCTTTTGTGCATTGAAAAAAAAAGGATTTTTCTGCAGGATGTACTGCATGAAATCATTTTTTGAACCATCTCCTCCTTTATTTCTTCATCTTTTTCTGCTTATTATTCCTCTTATTCTTACAGCAAATATGTTGCTCTAAATGTGGTAAATGTAGTTAATTGCTTGGCTTATGTGTTCTTTTCCTTCTAATACCAAAGCTTTCTGGCAAGAAACACTTTGTCTTTCTTGTAAGTCACGGCTCTCAGAAAAGGGAATGAGGGAACAGGTGAGCAGGACGAGTTGGGAGGAGGAGCAGGTCAGGTAATTCTACTGGCAGGAAAGGCAGGCAGGTCAGAGTGGCAGGGTCTGACGTGACAGCAGAATTAGAACGTGTATGCACAAACACCTGGACTGAATGAATAAAAGTAGTGAATGGGCAAACTGAAACTCAGAACCACGACAGTGAATCTGTTTTCCTATTTGGTCTACAGTGCGTATACAGTGTTTGCTTGTGAAGTTTTGAACTCTGGATGGGACTGTGATTCTGTCATATATGCCAGTTTAATCTCATCTTTATCTTTTGCTGCGTCTGTTTTGCACATGCTTTGTGTGTCTGTGTGTATTCATGTATTAGTGTCAAATTTTTTTTTTCCCCCGCTGTCGTAAGGCAGTGCAGCAAATCCCTCACTTGTTTATTTTTTCTCCCTTTTTATTGATATTAGCACAGGAACCTCCAGACTGATTTGTTGCTAAAAGATGGACTTGCTTGTTTCCCTTTGTGTGGAAATCTTTAGCTCTGCCTTTCTCTTCTCCCCCAGCCCTTGTGTGACTGACAGGCCTTATTGGGCTATAACAGGCGTAACTCCCTCCTTTGTCTGAGGACAATTCTCACACAGATTCGGAGCCATGTGCATTCTTTGCCCACCACACTATTTGGTGTGCACTGGGACCAAAAGAATCGCACCCTGTCCTGCTCCTCCTCCTCAACTCCTCCTCCTGTCCCCTCCCCTCATCCCTTTCTCCGCTTCCCCTCTGTGAAATGAACACTTCAGCAGGCCGGAAACATTTAATCTGGCCCCCTTTTGAAGAAAATTAATTGAAACTTGTCCCACTATAGCCTCCTTTTTCTAGCTCCATCTCTCCCTCCTTCTCTTGTCATGATTGGGTGGTGAAATTGTCAGAGGGCTTGTTTGTAGTGTAGCTTTGAATGGCAAGAAGAGGTGTTATTTTTTCTTTTCTCCCTTCTTTTCTCTCTTTCAATTCAGTAGTGAATAACATCTTAAATGGTCCTAGTTTTGAGAGCCATTGACAGCTAATGGTTGCTGTATGCACCAGAAGAACAATGAGCAAGGACTATAGTAGCTCTTATCCACTGTAAATCAGGCCCTCAAAGTGTATAATAGCTGAAGAGGAGAATACAGCAGACGGACAGAAACATGTAATCAAAGAGCCTTGGAGGCTTTTTAGCCAATGGTGCCGCATTGAGTTGTCATTTGTTTACCTTCAGCGGAGTCTAAACAGCCCACTCGGCTTACCGCAGCCCTTGTTAGGGTTTGTGTCGCACACTGTAGTGGTGGTAATCTCCATGTGTAATATCAGCTAGGTTTCCGCGCAACGGGGCCATATCTAGCTAGTTTCTTCTGTCACAGAAATAGGTTTATCTACACCCTCTTTTCACACTCCTTCCCAGACCTCCCCCACCCCACCCTTTCCTGTGTTCGTGAAGGAGGGTGGTGGTGGTGGGGGGGATATTATGCTAAGCCCCCAGCGTTAGTTTTTATGTTGCCATAGCAGCCTTGCTCCCACAGGGTTGTGACCTCAGATGATTACAGTACAAAGCCTATTGGGTCTTGAAAACCTCTTTGAAGATGAAAAGTCTTTGATGGTTTGTATTTATGCAAATCTCTCAGATATGATTTATCCAACTGAGATTGAATGGAGAGATGATTAAAATTGCCCCTATTTTTGAAATCCTTCAATGGAGGCCCACTCTTTCAGTTTTGAGAACAAGAGTGGTGAGTGCGAGCATGGGGGTTATTTTGCTCTTCATTTAGAAAAATAGCAGTGCTGTACCTGAGGTTATTTATATCTGTCTTTTTCCTGGTGTGTCAAAGAGGGAGTGAGGAAAAAGGGGAGGAAAGGGGGACATGGAGTTAGACATTTCTACTTTGCTTTTTTTTTTTTTTTTACTTTTTTTTTTTTTTTTTCCTGGGACTGGCTTTGAAAGGAAATATCTGACGGAGGGGGCTTTTGTGTGTTTCCAGATGATAGATTTAGGAATTTGGGCTACCCCACTGGCAGTCCAGGGCTAGCTGTGAACTGGTCTGTTGGAAAAAATTGGAATGCTTTGGTCTTCAAAGAATTAAACTTGGTTTTAAAGCCCTACTTAGGTGAGCTTGCATATTAGCAGGAGTCGTGCAGAATAAAGGCCTCAGCAAAGTGTCACATCACACTCTGATTGTTGCTCCAGTCTCCCTGTTCCCTACCATAGAGGGGTGGGGGGTGGGGGGTGGCGCAAAACAGAATAATGTAGGAGTAAAACACACTCACAGACATCCCAAATCTTGTTTGGTCTCCCCTTTTTCATTTTTTGTCTCTTCTTTGGTTTGCTGTGTGTATGCAAGTGCTTGTGCGTGCATGTGCGCATTTACATGTGCACACTCTCTCAGGGGAGCGCATGCTGTAGTTGTACAGAGCCTCTGAAAGAAGGTAGAGCAGAAGACTTCAGACGATGGGGGAACCCTGGTGATAATGTAAAATATTTCATTTCTCTCGCTTTTGTTGCTACTCTCCTGTGCTCGCTTTTCCTGCTATTTGAACCCTCACAGATGTGTCTCTGAATAAGGACTGCAATGGGAACAGTGTAGGTAATAAAGGTGTCAAGATTTGTATCAAAAGTGAGTTTTTGAACAATAAGATTTATTTTTTTTCTCCTCTCTGTCGCTCTTACCCCGCAGTGGATTTTGAAAGATGTGTCATATCGTTTACCATTATTACTGCTGAACATTTTTTCTTCCAGTTTTAAATTCACTTTGACACAGTAGCTCAGTATGTCAGTATGAGTTTCCTGCTTTTTTTTTCTTTCATATAAAAACGTTATCAACAGCACCACAAATTGATTCAAGCCAATCACAAGTCTGAAAAGCTATTTTTATTATGACAGAGAATATACAGTATGTGCTCCAACAATGCACAAACATTTGATGGATGTGATGACTGTGACTGTAGAAAGTAATGAGAACAAATTAATTCATTGTGATTATTTGGTTTATTGCTTTCTATTCACAGGAGCAGTGGGTGTTGTTAATGAGCTGTGCATGAGATTGTCCTTGTGTGTTAAGTTTGTTGACAGGTTTCAGCACAACTTGAAAGGACGGGCACTGACAGAACCCATTCGCCTGGTCACCTTTGTGGAAACCGCTGTGGGCCTGCTCAATTTTAAGGTAAATTACAAACAAAACCCCCCAAAAACTGCCTGCGTAAGACATTTTGCTGTTTCTCCATTGTTCACTTTAGATTAAAGACTGCATCAGCGAGCGGAGCACTCCACGTGTCCAAAATGAAAGGGATTCAAAGCTTTCGGACAGTCATTCAAAATGAGCCTTTTTTTTTTTGTTTCCTTTCTCTCTCTTACTGTCTGTCTGTGTATGTCTCTCTATCCCTTTCCAGACACGCTGACATTTTTTAATTAGAACTGTTTTAATATCATCATAGTGGAAAAGTTCTTAATGATATTTTGGCAAGCATCAAAGCAGTTCCTGTTATAGTACAGCACGACCTTCAGCTACATGGGGAAAGGGGCATGGTTTGGGGCATTTGGGGAGAGACAAGCTGTCCTTCCTTCTTTTGATTTATCTGTTAGTTCTAAATTCCATTTCTGTGACTGTGTTTGTGGTTGTGAGTGTGTGCCTGTGTGTTTTGATGACAGAGGGTACCTCTGTGTGCTTTCTTGAGAACACCCTGCATCTTTGCCCAGACAGAACCCCAGGTTACAAGCATGAAAAAAAATCGCTGTGGCACAGCTAGTGGTGAAATTAATTTGGAGGCCAACAAAAGCAGGAGACATGTTCTTATTGTTTCACACTCCTCACCACAGACAATCATATTCCAGATTCCTTTTTTCTTTTTCTTTTTTTAAACCATCCCTATTTAATAATAATTGTGCTTTTCAGTAGCTTTTCAGTACAGGTACCAATATGAAACAGGACTTACATTTTGATTTCTCATTGAAAAACATGAATAAAATTTACTGCAAAATCTTTTTTTCCAAAATCTTTTTTTTTTCCATTGAATAAATGAAAACGTGCATCTGTAATTAATGTTGTCTTAACACAAAGTAGCTGTACAATAACAAAACAAAATGCAAATAAAATGTCTCTAATAAGCCAAAATAACATTAAAGTCAGGAAATATGTGGTTGTAGAATAATTCTACAAGGACTAAAGTCTGACCAAACAGTCAGTACCAGCTTTAAGTGCTGTACAGCTTACAACTTTGCTGCTGTGGTTCTCAAAAAGTATTGAAGTTCGATACAGTGACTTTTGTAACAAAGCGGTGTCTGTTACAGCTCCTGACTGTGTCGGTTTGCTTTATGTATGTCTATGTGCCTGAAGGTGTCATATTTAGTGGGCTGGTAATAAAGAAAATTGAAATGAAGGTTAGGCTTTGACAGATATGTATTTATTGGCGTGTTTGTTAAAGAGAATTTAGTGTGATGGCTGTTTTGGATGCTTCTCCGCCTGCAAAGGAAACACAGAAAACCCAGATTGTTTGAACTACTTGGGGCATAATTAGGTTTACTCAGCTGTGTTTATGTCCAACATTTCTTTCTCACTTTGCATCTGTCTTTTAAGTCAGCCTGTATTATGCTAATATACAGTAAATTCTCTCCAGGCGGTGTGTGAGGAAATCCGTCGACTTGCTCCCGAGGCTGGTCTTCACCATGACGGCGTGGTGTTCGGCTCCGATGACTTCTGTGCCAGCATAGGTAGCTGTTACACCTTCTGCTCAACTTTCTCCCTCTTTTTCTTTTGTACGCATAATTGTGCTAGTCTCTCCTCTCCTGCAGGATTTGTGATATACAACAGCAGTTTAAATTGCAGCGTAAAATCTAAAAGTTTAATGGTCTGTAAATGTGGAGCATATCTAACAAATCACTCACTCTTTTCCTGTTTTTGATTTACGATTGTAGCTGTGCAGACAAAGTGCTCACTAATATGATATTTATTAAGATTTGTGGATATGAGATGTGTAAGCATGCATTTGCACTACCAAGTTCATTATTTTCTATATTAATGATTACATGTAGCCTGTGGTTACCTATCACAAATAAAAAGGGAGGCTGTATTTAAATCACCTATTTTTTAACCCATGGTTAAGTCTGTTGATCCACTCTTCTTTTGATATGTCCTGTCATATGAATTTTTATGGACACCGGGCAGCCACTCAGAAACAAGTATTTTCCTCGGCCATGACATACAGACTGGATTTATCATTTCACCTCCTCTGACCCTCTTACTTCCTTGAACACCAGCTTGCGTCTCTGAGATCTTCACTGATACGTGACCTATCGTACATGCGGTGTGTAACCCCATACTTTTTCTTGAGGTGCCACGCGGACCGCAGATGCCAGGGAGCTCCTTTACGCCAGGCAGAAGGTGGTTGTGACAACCAAAGCATTTGGGCTGCAGGCTATCGACCTGGTCTACATCGACTATAAAGATGTGGAGGGGCTGAGGCGGCAGGCCAGAGAGGGAGCTCTCATGGGCTTTACAGGTAAAGTTCCCACCATGTGCATCTCAAATGCACCCATGCTACATTAAGTAATGACCCTTCAAGTCCTGATCTCAACATGTCTGTCCTCCCCAGATACTTGCCATTTCTACAGTTGTTTCACATCACTGTCATGTGTTGTTCTTTATTGGTATGCCATATATTCATCACTCCTCCCTATGGCACAATGAAAGTTGCAAGCAGCATTCAGGCAATCCAACAGTTTTCAGTCCTCCTTCCCTCTGTTGCTTTGTCTTGCTATTCTGTCTTGCTCAAAATGTGAATAGGAAATAAGTTACTTGATAAATTTTAAATGTTTTAAAAAAGAGTGAGGAACATCTCCTGGCTTTTCCTTTGATATTTATATACTTGTATAGCACATTGTAATGAAGATCTGACCTCGAAGTGACCATTATGCCCGAGGTTTTAAAACTGTCTGCTTGTCTTTTTTTTTGCACTTTCAGTGCTGCTTAAGTGAGTTGTGAACAACACTGCAGTCCTTAAATTCTTGTCTGACATTTCTGTTGCGCCTGCCATGAATGGCTTTGCGTCAGTATGTGTGCACTCGGGTGTGTACCTGCTCATATGCAAATGTGCATGTGTGTGCAAGTATGACTTAAAAGGAGTTTATAGCAAAGTGTGATAGCGTATACTTTAACAGCGCTCTGTGTGTGTCTGTAGCCAGGCAACGCTTTCAGAATGTGTGTGTATGTGTGTCTGTGCCACGCAGACTGCATGTAACAGACCACAGAAGGCAAGACAGCCTGTTCCTAAGTGGATATTTCAGCCATTTGTTTCCCTCAATGCAGGAGATATACTTGTTCTGGCATTTTCATCCTTTGAAGACTGATTAATTCATATTAAGAAATAATTTCCCTGTGGTGTAAAACCATAAGAAAATTTTATGTATTGTTTTGTTTGCTGTGCTGTAGTGTTCAGATTTTTTTTTTGTCTTCTAATGTGGGATCATTGAGTGGAACAGTACAGTGTCAGGCATTAGTCAGCTTTCACACTGGAAAGATAAAGCACTTGGCTCAAAATCACGAATCCCTAACCACTCTAGGCCTAGACACATGTTACCTGCACTTCACATCATCAAATCAAATTGTAGGTGATCTTCTTGCTGTCTCATACAGAAACCGATTTTCCCGATGACCTCATTTGCCACCTCTATTCTCTGGTGCTGCTGAGCGTTTCTGTATGTTTCTATCAGAATCACTCAGCTTTTGTCATGCAGTTTAAGAGCTCCATTTCTTCCGCTCTGTAATGAAATATTTACTCATTGAAATGTGGTAGTTTGCGTAATACGTTACAAAAGAATTCTGCAAATATTCAAAATATAATATATTTAATATAATAATATATTTGCTGAAGAAAGCACAAGGTGTTGCATACATGTAGTAAAAAGTATAAAAGCTAATGAACAGAAGTGGCCTCCTGATGAAATAAATGGTTGGATTTTATATGAAAAGCACCATTGAAAGCAATGGATTAGTGGCTTACAAGCCAGGGGCACTCCGTACAGTATAATCTTAGTAGCTATTACTGGTGTGCTTAAGCAATAATAAGGTGCAGCCAAAAGCTTCTACCTGCGCAGTAATTGACCTTGGCAGTACCTAAGCCGCCGCATACAGCACCCATTAGCACCGAGTACAGAACACACTGGTGTAACACAAACGCCTAGTGCTTCTTACTGGTGAACAGGACAGTGTGAAGGCAAAATCAGGCAAAACCTTGACATCAAATCTGTGGAAGGGCGAATGAAATTAATTAGGGCATTTAATAGTGCAGCATCTTCACTTTATAAGCACCTTGTTTTATGTGCCATAAAGTGTGTGTTTTTCTTAAGACTTAATGATCCCAGTAAATATGTTTGCCTCCCAGAAATACAAAACGGATACCACAAAATTCTCTGCTTTCAGGGACCACATTTCACTTCCATCCCCGGGACCCTGCCCATCATTCGCCTGAGAGCACTTTGCTAAATAGCAATCCTCCAATGAGATGCCAGCACCACATGGCAGGCCGGGATTGGCTGGAGGGCATGAATGATGCATTTTAAGGGAACCAATGGGTTGTAACTGAGGGCACCTGAATCACCCTGTCTGTTTCTTCCCTCTGTCATTCTCTTGTTGTCCTACACAGACAGGCACGCACGTACACACGTGCACACATGCGCACACTCACACACACAAACACACAAAGAGACCCTCTTACGGTATATTTAAGCCTGCCAATTTCAGTGTGGAAACATGCTCCCATCTTCAGCCCAGAAGTAAAACAGGTGGCAGAGGAGGGAATACACACTCCTCTTGCCTCATTCCTTATAGCCTCCAACATTCACACACACACATACACGCACACACTCACTCAGGTTGTTGCATTGAAACAGATTTACAATATTGACATAGAAAATGTAGGAGAACCAAAATACTCCTGTTATTTAAATACAGCAGGCAAGGTGATGCACAGATGCGCACACACGCTCTTGCACAAGACTGTACACTCATTCACACACACACATGCACACTCACAGACATCTCCAGTGTGGCCCTGGGGAGTCCTCAGGCTGTTTGTCCAACAGAAAATGTGCAGTTACAGTCTGTCGGCCTGACACAAACAAACACACGTCAGCAATCATGCATCCGCGATTACACACAAACGCAAAATGCCATTTGAGCAGATTTTGCATTATGCACTCATCGCTTAAAGATATTTATTATAATTTGCAGTTTATGAATAATGTTCTTTTATTAGTAAACGTTCCAGCTTTTGACCACTGCGTGTTGATTGTGTAACTGCGGTGTGTGTTTTTCTGAGGTTAACTGGGGTGAGTGGACCCGAATGAAGGGAGTGGATTCTCTCCTCCCCTTTCCTCTCCTGTCTCGCCTCTCCTTCTCTCCTCCTCTCCTCTCCTCTCCTCTCCTTTCCCCTCCCCGCCTCTCCCCTTCTCCTCCTCGCCTCTCCTGTTTTCCTCCTCTCTCCTCCCCACCTTTCCTCTCCTCTTCTCCTCCTCTCTTCTGGGCTACATTTTTTTTTTTTTCGCTCATGCAGCCCGCCTGCTCAGCCACCTTGAAGGATTTGTTGTCAGCGACAGAGCTAAGCCCTAAAGTGTCGAGTTCCTGCTGGCTGCCGCTGAGCCGTCGTTCTCACCAGACGTTTCATAACCTTAACTTATCACTACAAGTTTGATCTGCAAATGTACACGGGATTATGTCTGTGGCGTTCACCCACATTTAACTGAGAGGGAGTGGGAGCAGGAGGGTAGGGGGGGTGAAGATTGTGTGAGAGCCTTAACTCCATGTTGGGCTTCTGTTTTAGTTGGGTACAACATGTAATTTCTGAAACTGTCTCAGGGAAGGTGTGCAACTACTGAAACATGCTGAACATACAGAAATCATATGTAGACATTTATTTATAGAAAACATGCTGATTTTCTCCATGTTTACTTGTTCAATTTTTGAATATTTTTAGCAAAATGTGGTTTGTTTATTTGAACATGTTATAAATATTACTTGAATTACATGTGTTTGGTTTTGTGTGATCTTCTTTACTTGACTGCTAGTGCGTGTATCTGCTCAGCTTCAGCCACGCTTTCATAGGCTGTTCTGTTCATCGTCAGTGTGCCGTTCTAGTCGGCTAATGTCACATATCGAGGTCTAACTAAGCGTTCAGCAAAGCCTCTCCTTGACAGCAGGGCTGCAAGGAGAGAGGAGACACTTGATATCCTTCATGATGTCCCTTTAACTCACTTCAGTGGCACTGAAACATACTGACACATTCAGTTCCGCTGCATTTTATGTTTCTTCTGTCTCATTCACCTATGTGTTGTCACTGCCCTCTCTCACAGGCAAAGTGCCAGCAGCAATCTCACCCAAATCTCAGACTTTTTTTTTTTTTCCATCCAATTCTGTACGGTTGTTTGCACAACCAGTTTTCCCAAGAATAAATAGCACAAACTGTTATTAATAGCTCCGTGTCAACAAGTAAAAATCTTGTTTTTGTATTGTTTTCTCTGTGCAAATGGCTCTGGATTAAATTGTATGTGTTTGTTTGTTTGTTTGTTTGTTTCTGTATCCAGGCAAGCAGGTTATCCACCCAGGACAGATCCAGGCTGTACAGGAGGAGTTCTCCCCAAGTCAGGAGAGGGTCCAGTGGGCCAAAGAGCTCATCGCTGCTTTTGACCAACATCAAAAGGAGGGCAAGGTAACCTGATATCCTCTGCCAAAACTAAAATCACATTATTTTAGAATTTGAAAACTAATTTTAATATCTCTTTTATAGTAGTGTTTTGGTCTCACATAGCTACTCATTGCTGACAACAAACTCTGAGAATTTTCACTGAAAAGGAGTCATAGATCGACATGTATAACTTGAAAGATGGTAATAGTGTTTGTCTTAAATGTCATTTTGAATTCAAATGCAGAATTTACAAAAAAAAGACACACAGCCAAATTACTTTTGCTTGGAATAGTCTCTCAGCAGTTGTCCTGGTTGTTTACTGGATATTTCCAGTCATTTAACTTAGGCTGCAACCTTATTTTAATGTCACTTAAATTCTTAAATAGAACTGTGAATTTATTCAAAATCAGTCTGAGGTATACTGACTTCACAAAATGGTTCTGAAAATCCTTTCACAAATTAAGAGGCGGGGAGAGACTCGGATTAAATCAGGGTATTTTTTTTCTTCTATGCAAAACTTTCTCAAATGTATGTTTCCAGTGTTATGCACTATCTGTGCTGACTGAAGGTGACAGAGGTCTCTCTCTATTCTGAGACTGATCCTTTGTGTATCCTCTCACACACCTCTGTAGTTCCAAAGAATACATACTGTACACCCCTGGGTGACTCTCAGAGACATCATAAGAGATGAAAAGGGGTGGGTGGGGGGGGGGGCCGGGCAAATTAAGTGTACAATATTATTGTTCCTAATTTAGTGCATGGTTGGATCCTGTGTGTTGAGCTCTGTGGGCTATCTGCTGAGGTAATACACAATCTGCCCACACCTCTCTCCCTGCCAGGGCTGCTCCCACTAAGCATCGCCCGAGGGATTCATATCCTACCCATCCCTCTGCCGTGGTGTGTGTGTATGTGCGCGCGTGTGTGTGTGTGTATCTTTCTATGTGTGTGTTTATGTATGTGTGTGTAATGGTTTGAACAGTGAGCAGGGTCAGTCTCTTTGTCTTACAACACGACAGGTGCTTGCTTTTCATAATTCTCACCTTCAGCCATTGACTACATTTTTGACTTGAGGTTTCTAGAGATTTTTTTTTTCCCTGTTTCATTTTCTTTTTCCTTGAGTTCCATTTTCTTTACATTTTTTCATGTCATTTATCACGGATGAAAAGCAACATTCAATTTTTATTTTTTTTTGGCTACATCCCCATTTACACAAAATATGTATTATGATTTCTCTTATAAAATGACTTGCTTGGCCTGCTTTTCACAAATGAATCCACTTCCTTTATCAGTAAACAGTGTCCTTCATCGGAGAACATTTAAAGTGCATTTACTCTTTCTCTCTTCTCTTTCTGCTCACCCTTATTGCAAAACCTGTTCAGGGTGCATTCACCTTCCGCGGCAGCATGATTGACATGCCCTCGCTGAAGCAGGCGCAGAACATCATAACGCTCTCCGCTGCAGTGCCAGGGAAGTAACACGATTCGGGAGATGAAACGGGAGGAGCCACACGGCTAAACCCTGACGGGAGAGAGGTCAAAGGAAATTGGAAATGTTGCGGGTCTCGTGACAAAAAGTAGCATGTCAAAAACTGATACACTTTGTTGCCTGACACGAGAGAACAGTGGAAATTTTGGGTTTTAATTGAAGTTTTTAATAATTGTTTAAATATTTTCATGAAATTCATGTGTTTGTTATAATAGTTTGCAGTGAAGTTTTACTTTTGCTGCTGAGATTCAATTTATATTATGACTGCACCTTGGGATATATTCAACACTACAAATTTTGCACACAGCGAAGAACAACAGCAAACCTTTGGAAGCTGAGCGTCGACGATTGTTGCCCTGTGTGGAAACTTTCTTGGCACTCTCTGCAGCGTGTGTGCCATCATGTCACTCTTCAGTGTGTGTGCCCCATGCCTCCCATCTCTCCTAGGTCATGATGAATGCTCTTGCATCTCCGCGGTCCAGGCAGCTGGGCGAAAGGGTAAACAAACACAACAAGCCACTGTTGTGGATCTATTCATCGGGCCCCAGTCTTCCAGTCAGGCCTCAGCCCCCCTGCCCAGAGCCTGACTCACAAACATCAAAGTCCTGCTCACTGAAAAAAAACCCACAGATGGAAGTGCATAAACTCACGATTTAGCTTTTTTTTGTGTGTGTGTGTCAGCCTCCTTAGTTAACACACACCGCTCGCTCTGTGGCAGCTGTGAGCCTGTGGTCTTGATGGAGAAGGCGTGTGGCGTCAGGCACACCATGACCTGTGCGCAAAATAAACACTGCGTACATACACATGTAGCAGTATTCTTTATGTGATCTCTCATTTAACCCAGAGAGTTCAACTTGGATTTTCAGCTGTTTTATATCGGCGTCTTCAAAAACAGCCTCATTTTTTATTACAAATGATAAATGGTCACATTTGTAAAAATGACCTCCTAAACGAGTTCAGTAAAGTAGTTTGTTGTGCTGTCACAAATGAAAGCACAATGGGGCTGTGCGGAGCGCTTGTGCACATCTGACTCCCAGAGACAGTAAAGTGGCTGTGATGTTCGAGTGAGACAGAGACCAGAGGCCATGTTGCTCCAGCAGACCAGGACCGAGGCTTTGTCTCTCTGAGTGTGGATGGGAGGATAATTGGGGGGGTGTTGAATGGTTAATAGTGCCATTGGTGACCATGGTAATGAAAGGCACCATACCTCCCCTACCCACCTCATCTCTCTCTCTCTCTCTCTCATACTGTATGATCTATTGTGTCTGGGGCAGGACTGTGGTCTGTGCCAGGCCAGGCCAGACAAAAAAAGATCGAAACCACTCCTGCACCCAGCCAAAAGACCCGAACAGTAAGCTGTCTCTTTGGCATTTGGCCACATATTTCTCTCACCCCTGGTTCACTTTTTTTCTGTCACGAATTCACGTTTGGCTTGTTTGTTTGTTTTCACTCAATCTACTATTATACCCTGAGGTTGGTGGACAAAATTGCTATTATGTATGACTTTCATTAAATGGATCCACAAACGTTTGGGGAGAGCCATTTTGTGATATGGCTCTGCACTGTTCTGCAGAGCCATATCACCATCAGCCATCTAGAACTTCTAGATGATATAAATGGTAAAATATATACAGATGTTTCTTCTTCTTGTCACTTACAGAATCTGAAGATTGTTGGTAGTCTGTATTAATTGCTAAAATCATAATATATATCCTGTTTTTGTTTGTTTTTGCCATTAAAGGAAGCTATGAGGATTTTGATTTGAAAACTTTGCTGTGACTTTATGAAATTGTATTCATTTATCATTTGTTATGGCTGAATTCTGTTGCAGTCCAGTCTGAAATGAATGAAGAACAAGTTTCAGGATTTTTAAAAAAAAAGTCAACTTCAGTTCTTGTATGAATAACTCAAAGTACATTTTAAGTGCATTTTATTTGATAATACCTAGCCATACCTAATGGAACATATTTTAAAATTACAGCATAATTGCTTATCTTTTTGTTTGTTTTGAATCTTGACATTTACTATTTTGAAATTAAGCTGTAATATCAGTTTTTAAAGTTCTGGCCCCTCAAATGTTCAACAATTCTGACAGTCCCTGTTGAGTCAGAGTACAGTAGAATGACATAAAAAGCTACAGGAAGTCACTCCGAGACACTAGCTTCACATGAGAGTTCAACAGAGGCTCAATAGGTGACTATGGTGGTGAAGGAGACCTGTTTGGTGGGACAGCTTGGCTTTTCCAAGCTGTCCTGCACCAACAGGTGTTCTCCACAGACAGGAAGGAAGATCTCAAAGCAGAGGAAGCGGCTCAGGGCATCCTGCAGAGCAAAAAGGACAACTCTTCTGAGGATGATTTGGAAATCAGATCATATTTTAACAAAACACAACATCCTCCGGGTGTTTATATACCACCTACATTATCATTTTTTTCGTTCCACCCAGCAATCTTGCTCTTATTTTATATTTCCACTTATATCCACGCCTTTTTTTTTTTTTTTTTACCCCTCCCTTCTCTGGATTAAGGTAAAAACAAACTCTGTCCTTTGGTCTTCATAGGGCACGTTTTGCTCAGATTTCTTTGCACCTTGACGACTTTAGTAATCAGAAACATTTGCGTTTTTTTAAGCAAAAGATCTCAGTGATATCTCTGTAGATTAGAGGAATGCACCCCTCTCTGCCTCCGCTGTGTAATTCTACATGACATTTCTATTATGTGTGGAACTGATATAATCTTCTCAGTCCGCTCGGCGGTTTTATTTAAATACATCTCTCCGGTATTCCCTGAGAGAGTAAATTACAATTAACACGATTATAACCTCACAAAATTGTGACGGGAATCAATTAGGCTGCGAGCAGTACTTCATAGCCCGGTAATGTGTTGGTCGAGATTGCTTTCATAAATTATGAGGGACAGCGCAGGCGGAGAAAATGCATGTATGCAAAACACTGTCAGAGGAAAATTAAAACGAAATGTTTTACATATTTTTCCATTAATCTAAATGGGACCCGTGTGGCAAAGATGGTTTTATTCTAATTCCCCGCCCGGGGATTCCCAAATAATGACTTGATGTTTTAATAGACTTCTAATGACAATATATGACGAACTAATTGCAGCAAAAGATTATTCTAAAGCAATAATATACCTCGTTATTGTAGCTGTAGCACAGTTTGAGAAGTGTAAAGCTATTAGCAAAATTGCTTTAAAAAAAACAATGTTTGCAGAGCTGATCAACATAAAACATTTAGTTTAAGCTAATTAACTCTGTTTCAATATTTAGGAAACATTGTTTCATTAAATTAGAACATTTTCAGAGCTACAACTGGCTAATCTCTGAGAAACTGTGACAGATAATCAGCTCTTAATTTTCAGCATATCACAGCCCTCAGGCACCCAACAAAAAAATGTTTTCTTTATTAATTATTGCTTTCAAAAATGACGAGAAGAAGACATTACATTAAAAGAGAAATTAGTTCTTTTACTTTCCTCTGAGACAAGTATTCCGACTTTGTAGAATTTTAAAATAAAAATGAAATAATTCAGCTGCAGGAAAACTGATTGCACCTGTTTTCTAATATAATTTGAGAGTAAAATGAACCGTGCTGTATTTTGAACGACCGGGCCATAGAAGGTGGGTTAATTTAAAAGCATGATCAGATGATAGAAATCGTCAATCATCTGTACTGTTGTTCATCTTGTTGTTGTCGTGTTTAAACACACGTCTGAGGAATCTTTCTATGATTTTTTTTTTTTCCCTCAGAAACACCAGCCAGTCGTTTTAAAGGCAGAACCTTTCATTTCATCCACTGATGACAGGCTCATGTCCAGCCTCCTTTTCTTTTCTTTTCTTTTTTTTTTTTTTTTTTTCCTTCCTCCTGTTCGTTTGCATGATATGAAATTCACCGCGGCCTGTTTGTGCTGCATGAGCGATCTGGCACATGTGGACCATTACTAACTTCATTTGAGGAGACCTTTTGTCCGAGTGTCTCCGTCAGCAAAAGGCAGTCCGAGGGGACAGAGCTTGTCTGGCATGAATCAGGACCAGAGATGTTAAACCCCAACTCCCCCCCCCCCCACACACCTCTATTTATAAAGGTTGATGCAGCACGTCTTGACACTCCTATGCTGGCCCTAGGATCATAATGTAAAGCTGAATAATAACCCTGAGCATTTTCTACAATTATGGATTGATTTTTTTTTTATTCATTCATTTATTTATTTGCAGGTCCAATTTGGACATTACATTCATAACACCAGACACCTAGTATCCAAATACTGTGGTGCAGTGGCTGCAGCTCACCTGCCATAAGCCTGTCCCAAATGCGGTGGGCGGAGGAGGCGTCTATCTGTATTTATTTTAGCCCACGCACCAAAGTTGGTCAGGCCTCTGTTTGAAGGCTCTCGTGCTTCTTGCAGAGTTTAAGGTCTTGGAGGTCCTTTTCCCTCAAACCCCTGGCTGTCCGGGTGTGTTCACCTGGCGGGTTAATAATATGATCTGCAGATGATAAAAGGAAAAAAAGAAACGAAACAGACTTTAACCTCAGAGGTGCCCCCAAAAAAAAAAGAAGTTAGTAGTTACATTCTAGGCAGAGAAGTTACTAAAAACGAATTAAAAAGGTATAGGTAAAAATATTTTTTAGGTGGCTTTACCTTCCTCCACGAGCCCTCCTCTTGGCCTGCCTCCCCCCAGACTCCCTTCTACTTAACGGGCCCAGATCAAAGGCTCACCGGCCCCGGCGGAGACCACTAAAACCCGCCCGCTTTGTCTGCTGTTGGCAGGAGTGAGGAAGGGTGTCGGGTGGAGGAGGAGGAGGAGGAGGAGGAGGAGGGAGGGGAGGGGTGGCATGGTAATGAGTCTCGTTACACAGCGATAAAAAGTCTCTGCAACTTTTCTCGTCTTTAAAAAAAAAAACAAAAGAAAAAACTCAGTGTCCCATCTGTCGTCAGACTTGACTCTTTAAGTTTGTCCTGTTTCAACTTCACTGCAGCCAAGTTTGGTCTTTTATTTCTAGTTCACTTTATTCTAGTGTTTATTGTCCATTTGCATGTTGAGGTTAGTGTACATTATAATCATGTGTTGTCAGAATCTGTTTTGTTTGTTTTTCTATCCACAGCAGTGGAACGAGTGGTGGAACTTAAATCTATATCATCGCTATAAGACGATATCAACACCTTTAATTAATTAAATGATGGAACCGCACCTACTGAGACCGGAAGCTCGAGTCTTCTTGCTGTTGTTTGTTGTCTTTGTTGTCCCTGAACGCACCAGACAAAGACAGACCGATAGAAAGTTTGCGACTGACACAGACAGTTTAAAGGGGAGGGGTGGAGGGCCAAAGTAACAGCAGCTCGTAAAACGAACAGGTCTGCGGAGGTCTGTGGCTTACAGACGATGAACGGAATCAAATCACCTGCCTCCAGCAGCTAATTGAGCAGTAAATGTAAATCCACAGCCAAGTGAACGGGGTTGCGTTTTTTTCCCTCTGTTGGGGTGTGTGTTGACATTCACGAAACAAATTCTCACGTGATTCAGAGGCAGGCCCACATTCGCACGGGCGAGGTTTATGTAAGCCAGTGAGATCCTGCTCCACCACGTTTACCTGGACATCAATATCTGGGCATCATCTCCATTGAACCACAAAGTTTTTTTTGTTTGTTTTTTTTTTGTTTTGTTTTTTTTTTTTTTTGATGGTTTTGGTGAAAAATGTGCAAAACACCAGATAGTCTAACTTTGCCGGGGCATTCAGAACTTGACGCATTACAGGTAAATTAAAGTCCTTCCAGGGTTTCAGGCGCAACATATTAAATGCGAACTTTCCTCAAAGCCTAAAGAAACCGCCATCAGACGTATTGACCTCGGTGAGCCATTAAAGTTGTGTCAACCCTCTTTGGCGCGTTAGTAAAACAGAACGACATGACGTGGTCGGCGATGTTCCCATTTCACTGCACAATCGAAAACCGAGCACGATCTGCCTTGGCACCCCCACCCACCCCTCTCCCCTCTCTGAGCAGGTGGAGGCCGCGCCTGCACGCACAGCTGCGCGCACCTTATTGTGCTGCCTCTGCTTGACGCACAGATGGGCGCAGCGCACCATAACAACACAACCCCCGACAATATAACCTCTGAAGTGCCACAGTTCTGAGCCTGAGCGTGTTTTTAATGGAGACACCAAGACATTCTATGAATGAGACATTGCTCTGGCTATGAATAGCATATATATATATATATATATATATATATATATATATATATATACAGGGGAATTTTAAAAGAGGCAAACAAAATACTTTTAAGTATTCCATTGCTGGAATATTTCAGTTGGATAGGATGTATTTATCCCGGCCGTCTTGCCGTCTATCTCTTGTTTGTCATGTCGGACTTCAACATGACACCATCTAATCAATTAAACACGATAACCTGGACTCACGTATTATTCTCTCTTTTCCTTCGAGAGTTGCTGACAAAGCACTCTTGGTTTTGATGTGAAGAGAGGTCAAAACCTCTCTTAATCGGGCACGACTAAAGTGATTGAAAATGAAAAGAAACCCCTCATTGGTCCTCGAGCTGGATGGTGTTTTCTTTGTCCGGTATGCTTTTGTTCAGACGGTCATCATGCATAGCAGTCCATTGGTGGGTCTTTTGAGAGAAATCACAACTTTGCAGAGCCAGTGACGGTATGGGTTGCATCAGAGAAAAGAATACCTTAATGAATCAGTAGATAAATGCCATCTGGGTCTATTCATTATTTTGTTATATAGTTAGAACTTGTAATCCTTGCAATATAACTTAAATAGGATTTAAGAACAATTATACACATTTTTGGGCATTTTAAGTGTGCCCTAATTGGTCGTTTGTTCAGTGCTTTAAGCAGATTAGGCCTGCTTACTTTATAAATAATGACAGATAACTTCAGCCCTCAGTTTTCTTGTCCCCAGCCTCCCACCCCACCCCACAAGCACACACACTTACACAAACGGGTGTGTTCACAGCAGCTCAGGTGATAAATGACAGTCATGACATTTGACAGTAAACCGCATTTGGTAGAAATTTCCATAACACTTAAAACAAAACAAACACAGGTCTTATTATTAAAAGAAATTACAATTACAATCGCTCATAAAGTTAACCCAAAATATTCGCTAGTTCCGAATTAAACTGTTTATACATTTTTTTTTTTTTTTAAAAAGCCGTGTTCCTTTAAGCCCGATCCGATGCCAATATTGTAGGTGTTGCAAAAATGACGGGTAATTGACATTAATCCGCTCTCTCTGAGACTCGGGGGATCTAAAGTAAATGGGATACAGTTAATGAAGCACCACTTGCCTTTGGATCTCGGTCACAGTGTGCAGCGATGATGAGTTTGGAGAAACCATTCGTTTACTACACTTTCCGGGCATGCCATAAAACCTGACAAAGAGGCGGGCAGGGGGAGCTGTAGTGAGGATTGTTTACGAGGTTAAACTGAGGAAAATATGGGATTAAAAAAAATAAATGAAATAAAAACTTGTTGGAGCGCATTCTGTCAAACAATTATAACGGGAAAAAGGCTCCAGAGACGGATTAACCTCAGAGTACTTTTAAAGTGATGACTCAGTTTATTGCACTCGGTTGCATGACATCTCGAGCGTCGTGGAACCGACGCTCGTCTAACCTGGTTTTAATAATGCGCGTTACCAGTACCATTTCGGTTCTTTCAGCAACCACAGCCTTGTTATTGTAACGTATAATTCATGGAGTCTTCATAGAACTGTGACAGACAGACAGAGGCCAGGTGGGAGGGTAGACTTAGAGCGTAAGTCGCACCTCTCACTCTCCATGCACACGCCGCTCGGCGGTGCCACAAGGGGCCTGCGTAATGAGAACACCTATGGGGCCTCCTGGATCAGTGTCCTAACCTCGCCACGGCCCGGTCAGAGAATTGAAGGCACGGACACCTGTAGCGTCACCCCATCCTCCCTCACTCCTCTTGGCTCCCCTGGGCAGCGTCACACAGCCCCCAATCCTCCATCACCGAGTTCATACTCCTCGCAACTTTGACGATATTGATGTGCATGGTGATGCTGAGAAAATCTGGAGGGCTGTAGTAGGAAATAAGGAGTCTCCGTGTCTGTGCAGGGAGGCCTCGCATTTCTCCTCAGGACCAGATTCACTTGTGATGAGAACACTCTGCAGCCTCCACTGAAGCGATGAATGCCAATCTGCTGGCTGGTCCTCTCACAGTCAGATGGAAACAATGTCTATTCAAATGTCTGCTATAAAATGTAAAATTGCAGGCTTAAATAAAATAGGTAAAGTTCTTAAGAAACTAAGAATCATCTTATGTAAACTGAACATTTAGAATTATGTGATTAATTCACCTCTCTTCAGAGTTTCAACATATTTTTCGATTTTTGAGAACTATCAGTCATGTTGATAAAATATTGCCATCTCTCAGGTTTAGTGTCACTAAGATGGATAGCTTTGATAATTTGTGAGATATACTGTCGTTTACCATGGCAGGAAGTGTCTGGGAAAGGGCCAAGGGTGCCCGTCCCTAGCGAACTGGCTAATTATACAATTAGTCTTTGTGATTGGGACAGTCCAAGAGCTAAAGTGTCCTGTGGGACAACCAGACAACACGATATGGCTGTCATCAGTATCTTCACAGCAAGTAAAGAAGCCGGCTTAATAGTCGTAACTTTCATCCTCAGATGAGGTGGAGGTTGTGATTTCTTTGATTAACATGTTTCACGTCACTGTTTCTGTTCATTTATGGTCATTTCTTCAACAGTAAGGCAAACATCTACTCCAGTACAAAGCAAAGTAAAGGAATGGAAAAGCGGATGGAAAGTTGCATCCTGGACATAATGATACCATAGGTCATCTTGGTATTCAATCATTTTATGTCTTTAGCCTCATCTGGGCCTCAGCAGACCAAAGCCACATCTCTTTAAAGCCATCGGTCAGATGGAGACCCCATATCTCAATCTTATTGCTATCCAGCCACACATTTCCTTTCTGGCTTATCCTGGTCAGTTGGAAACATCAAGACACCACATTTTCTTCTGCCCGTAGGCATTATCTGTCATTGCAAAACCCAAGTCTGTTAAGGAGAATGGGTATGGGGCTTCTGATGTTTGGGATCACATAGACACCTCCACAGTCAGAGGGAGGTCCCGGCTCTGCGTGGTTGAGGAAAACAGTGGTGCCTCCACGTTGGATATACTTGCTGCTAGTGCGCTGGCTTATCACATTGGATTAGAGCTCCTGCAGGAGACAGAAGGCTGAGGGATGATTGGTTACCAACACCCGGTTGCGATAGTTATACAGTGGCTCAACCATGCGAAGACAGTCAGATGTTCATCTGCAGATCAGGAGCAGGATCCTTATCTGCTGTTGGCACAGATGGCCCAATATAGACTGATTCTTGAGTCCACCTGCCCATGCTCCTCTCTCCTTACCTGGACTGACGCTCCTTTTTCCTCCGTCCTCTTTCGGATACCCCTCTCCCCAGCTGTGATAGAATGATTTCCCTGCAAATGCTGACCTTTTCTGCAATAAAACCAGATGCATTCAGGGTCCAGCCGTCTGATGTTGCAGGCGTGGTTCACGCACAAATCTGGCACTGATACCAATCTTTGGCCACAATGGAAGTTATGGTAGAAAAGAAAAAGCAGAGTGGGGTGGATTAAAATGGTGGATAACACTGTCTTTTGATCATTTGATCAATCATGAATGGGTTTTAAGATACGTTCAGTTGAAAAGGAGAGGATACATGGTTAATTTAATCACCCAGGATTATGTGTCGGTGATAATCCATATATATAATCAACAAAGGCCTCAATACAGTATTTCGTCACAGCTCCAGTTTATAAGTATCAAAATGTTCCTCCAATAACAGCATGAAAAAGTAGACTATAATATAGAGCTGATATGTCTACTTATTATGACACAACTGCACTGCAGTTTTTGGATAAAATCTGCTCATGTTTAAAAACAGCCATAACAATATAAAACACTTATTAAAAACCAACTGAGACGGATTTGAGCCATACAGAATGTTCTTCATGTACCCAGAGATGAAGCTGTTTCTTTTGGCTCAGTCTAAAGAAGTGCCTTGTAGCAGTATCGTCATGCTTTTTAAATCAAATATCCTACCACAAAGTCCATCTGGTTCTCTTTGATAGAGTATATAGTTCACCATTTCCTCACCCGCTCAGCTATGTATATGGTTTCCGTCGCGCTGAAGCCTACATCCCCTGCATTTGAGGCTTTTAGGAGCCCTGTCATTCAGTAGAGACTACTGGGGCAGCATGCTCCGCTTATCTGCGCACAGTTTCTACTTTCTGGCGGTGGGCTGTATGTAAGGGCAGGTAGCGAGGCCTGGCTCATGCTGCGGTTTGTCCGTGGGCGACCTTGCTCTCCTCACCTACTGCCTTGGGTGGCTCCCAGTCCTGGGATGGGGGCTTTGTGGACGACTTAGGTCTCTACCCCCACCAGTGTTACTGGAGCCACAGATATTATGTCAGTTTCTGGTGATGTATCATGCTCTTCTGGTAGCAGTGCATGACTGCAAAAAGCGGCAAATACCGTGACAACATGAAAATCAGTTAACTGATTCTGAATAACAGTTAGAATTTTACAATTATGACTCTGTGGTGTTTGCGTACCATTTCATGTCAGAGATCATCAACCCATTGTGGGACAAAGTAAAAACAAATGCTTATTATCATAGCAAAGGACAACGTACAGACTACAACAAAATAACAGATATACATTATTTGAGAGTGTTGAAAATATAACACTCGTCATTCAAGTTGGTACAAATATTTTTGTGCTAATATTGCAGATATAGAGCCTATACTTGGCATCATAATTTTCCTTTCTTTTCTTTCCTTTTCTTTTTTCTTCTTTCTTTTCTTTTCTTTTTTCTTTCCTTCTATCTTTTTTTTTTTTGCATTAAAAACACAAATTTAAAGAAGGGCAAATGAGATCACATGTTTGTGGAGATATTTTGGAGAAAAAAATATTTTAGTTATGCCCTGATTCATGTCAATCACTCAAGATTTTTCTTTTAAATTAAACTTAATAAAATAAATGAAAGGACCACATTTAGAAATTTCAAACGGGGGCAATGATAAGCTGTTGTGACTGCTGGCATTCCATCTTACTGCCACTTAATATAGACAGTTCTCAAGGACACAGTCGAAATATGGGAGCAAGAATAAATCATTTTTCCTTCACAACACAACAGTGCTATGCAGGTTATGATTACATTTAATTGTAGAAGCGCCTGAACCTGCAAGACACCATCATGCCTATAAATGTTGCTAGAATGGGCAGAGACATTAGAAGAAAAAACATGTTTGATTATTAAAATAAAAATCATGATGTGCTCACTGGGTAATTGATTTAAACAAACTCCCTATGAAACAAATAGCTTTTCAAGTCAGTAACCCCAGCGCGCATGTCAGATGTTTAACTCACACTCCTTTGGGAAAGACATCGGGGCTAATAAATTTGAAACAGCTGCTGAAGTTAGGCTGGAGAGGAGCATTTCCCCCTACCAGACGTCCGACATTCGAGTGTACGCGTAAAACCGGACGAAGAATTCACTGTTCCCCTCATCGGCCTCCATCCATCCATGAATCAGGAGGAAGAGTTCCTCTGAAAATACAAAAAGTTTGAGTCGCTCGCTAGCGAATTGTCACAGGCTGTTTATGCGCAACACTATAAAGCTGAGTCTATGCGCTTTGCCTCTATCAGAAAGAGAAGTGCTGGGGAGAAAAAAAAAAAGATCAGATCAAGGGCAGTCTTCGAGTTGAGAGGCCTCAGTTAACCGGGAAGAGGTGCAGCAGCAACTGGATCGCGTTGTTTTCTGACTTGATCGTGAAACTTAAAGATTGTAGCCAGTGAGGGCTAAAGGAAAAAAAGTTGGCAAAACGCCTGGATATAGAAAATATGTGGCCGTTAAACTGGGTGTGTTTGTAAGAAAAAGGAGTATGAGTAAACATGGAACTTTACCAGAGAAGTTAGGACTTGAGCAGCGAACAAACAGGTGTGTGTGTGTGTGTGTGTGTGTGTGTGGCCTCTGTAGCAAGACACTTTAATGTTAGAAATGGATAAATCCATTAGTAGTTACAGTGTTTAGAACCATCAGCTCCAGATCATTGTTGGCTTCTGTAAGTTTGACAGGGCACAAATAAAACAGCGTCATCGTCCAACCGCCTTTTCTGACTAATCCCTCATGCAGTGGGATTCTGGACTTTAAAGTGAAAAACAGCTGTAAAATCTTGACCGGAATTTCTTCATTACAGAGCACCGGCAACATTAAAAACGAAGGTTCTTCCTCCCCTCAAACAGGCCCTGCTTGAGAACACTGTTCGTCACATTGTAGATATGTGCTGAGAGCTAATATGCCAAATATATTGAAGAAAAAGAAAAGAAAAGAAAAACAACACACACACCAGCTGAGCTATAGATTAATTTACCCACATCCCAGCTCTTGTTCATGGGTCATATCTCACTGATCAACTCTTAACATTCACTTGTCATGTTTAGAAGTAAGGTAGTTTGATTTTTAATTTCGTGGTGGGCGAAAAAAAAAAAAAAAAAAAAAACAGGCAAAAACATCACAATTTGCTGCCCTTCCGCTGTATTTGATATGTGGGTGGATAGAATTGGAAGTTAGAGGTGGAGAGTGTAGCCGCCTCTCCACACCTGCTTTATTACCAAAAAGTCCCAAAAATGAAAACTAAAGTTAAATGAAATATATACAGGAAGGGGGGGACCCCCACCCTGTCGTGAACACTTCTGTTGCTGTCAAGGTGACCATACGGACTGCCGTTTCAGGCGCAGGTGCTCGGATCAAATGACGCACTAAAACTGACTCTTTAACTTTTGTGAGCAAAAAAAAAAAAAAAATCTTCTGAAGCCATTATATATTTTTTCTCTTGCATTGTGCTGAACAACATCCAGGAGATGGATAATGCTTGTAAAGTCTGACAAGACGGCATTGTTTAATTCTCTTCGCTCGTCTGAGAAATTATCATTCGACCCTTTTAAAGGACGCAATTGAAACAGCCGCGTTTTCGCCGACTTTTGCTTTGTCCTCTCCAAAGTGGCGTCTGCATGTCTGGCTCTGCCAGTTACTGATTTGCAGGCAGTATGTTAGAGTGGCCCATGTAAGTGATTTCCACGGGCATCCCGCTAAAGAGGAACAAATCATGGCTGACAAAGGAGTGCCTTTCCCATTCCAGCAGCGTCGTTAGGACAACCGTATTTCTCAGATAATAAGTTCTGCGCTAAGCGTTTCTCACTGAAGGGTGACTGCTTCCTCCTTTTATTAAGTCCCCCCTCCTTTTTAATGCCGAAGGAACTGTCTCTAGTTATTTTTCATCGTGTTTTATTTTGCACCTTGCATTCACTGAGCACTTGTTTCCAAACAGGACCTACAAGGCAGGCTACTCCTTTGGGCCTCGCTCCTACTCAAAGGTCCGCACACAAAACGAAGGAGGCCCACGAGTTTGCCACTGTCAGTGAATGGAAACAACAGATTAGTGTTTTAGAAACCTCTAAGGACAGCCTATACAAAACTGATAAAGAGCCCTGTATTGAGTGGACAAACCTGCGGTTGTTGTCTTTATTAAAAAGCCCACTCGTGCTGCTAAGTGGTCACTTTTTGTTACGTTATGAAATTTGGTTTAATATTTGAGAGCGCTCATTAGGTGTGCGCGTTTCGTATCTGATCACTTCCTCCAGGTTAACCTGGGGTCAATGTCTCCAGGTAGTCTTAACTGATGCAGCGTGGAAGCTCCAGAATAATCGACCTGTTGTTTGTTATCCAAATATTCTTTTTGTTGTGTTTTATTATTATTTCATTTTGGTTGTCCAATTCTTACCAGGCAAGGCTGTAACCAGGCTGCCTCAGTTTGTGTCATTTACCTGTAACGGTGTCTGTGGCGACGCACACTTTCTGGAGAGGTGCATCCTGTGGCACTGATTATAGTTCATTTAGTGGCAGTTGATGTTTTCAACCGAGACATATTCAGATGACAGGCGTCTCACTACCCAGTGCCATAGAAATCTAACGCACCAGAAGACTGTCAAAGCAGCCAGCCTTCCTCTGAAGCTACAGCCTTTTGAAGTGGTGCAGGACTGCGTTGATCAATTTTAATTCTATAGACTGACAGGCAACTCTTTGAAAGTGGTGTGCGTTTAATGGAGGAAATAAGAGAACTTGTTTCTACACACTCTATACAAGGCCTTGCTTGTTGTCAGATATCTTTTATCTTTTATTTTCCCATGAATGAAGTTCATGCCTCGGCTGCTTTGTGCTGTCGCGCCTTTCAGAGAGTAACGCCATCGGGGGGCTATAAGTTTTCCCATTAGCTCAGTGATTGGTTATACCAACTCCTTGGCCCGTTAGGCCCAATTCTGAGATAACAGTGGATATTTTACAGAAATGTCAGGATCAAGTGAACAGACGCTTCTACTTTTTCATTTGGTGACACCCAACGTTGATGTTTTGTCTTATTTACAGTTTACTGGTAAAAAAGTAATCATTTGACAAGAAAAGGTACAGCTCTAAATACATTTTACAAGTTGCAATCAAAATCACCAGAGTCCAGCTGAATTTATATTAAGTCATATATCTTGTAAATTTTCATCCAAACCCTTGATATCAAATTCACTCATAAATCATAACAATTTGACATGATTATCTACTGTATATGTCCTGTTATTTTTTAATCAATTTTTAGCAAGATTTTATGTATGCGTGTAATTTTGAACATCAAGGGTCTGCTGTCATAGCTGATTCATCTCTTTTTTTTTTTCTTATCCATCATGTCCATGACACCGCCACCTCAAAGAAAGACAGATCACTACAAAAGGCATCTTGCGAGGAAGGACTTTTCATGCAGCCCTATTCAAGTAAATGTTTCTTTACAGAACAATTAAACTGAAAACAAAGAAAAGCTGAACAAAAAGTTCGAGGAAAAAAACAAAACAAACAAATAACAAAACATCAACCCAGGGAATTTCGCATCACCATCAGTGTTATTATTCTTTGGTGTTTCTGTAATTCAGTACAACATTGATACCAGCAAATAAATTACAATGTACAAAACAACATTTTTTTTTTTTTTTTTTTTGTAATTAAAACACACAACATTCACAAGCATCAGTACAGTTACATATATACAAATCCTACGGGGTCAAAGCCTGTCAGTGTAGACATTAGGGTCTCAAGGACTTCATTACTCTTTAACGAGCATAACACTTGTGTATTATAAAATATAAAGGTCTTAAATAGTTCTTAAATATTACAAAAATTCCAGCCAAACACATGTATTGTATAAATCTGAAAAGGTAAATGAAACCCTTAAGACACCGAATGTTTGCCTCCTCTGTTTTTTCTCCCTTATTGTTTTATCAAAGTTTGTGTACCATCTTAGAAATCTTTTTAAAAAACAAACAAAAAACCCCTCATCTCTAGCCACTAGATTTCGTCCATTAATTATTGTTGCCATTTGTAGTGTTACAAGCAGTACCATTTGTTTTTCCTTAAATGTCTGGAATATGACGATTGATAACTTGATTGTTAAACTGCAAGGGATGATGGGAGGTCACATGAAGATGTCTGCTTTTCAGTTGAGTCTTTAGACATGCAATTAATTAAACCACCGCCCATAGCATTTGTTTAAAAAAAACAAAAAAAAAAAACAGAAATTGTCTCACTTTAAATTTTTGGTCCTTTCATATAAGCAAGAACATGGCAATTTAACTTCTAATGTCAGTTAAGTGTTTGTTGCGACAGTAATGATCTACATTTAGAAGGTCAGGGTCACATCAGGGCATTTCTTCCATCATGTAATTGGGCTGACATTCCATCCCGCGGTAAGTAATGTATTAGCTGCGTTTGCTGCGGTCGTTTAATAATACTACAGTGGTCTTTGATCAATATATCCAGCGCCGCAGACAGCATGGATCTACACACACACTTTAATGGGTCAACTAGGTGAAAAAAAAAAAAAAAAGGAAAAGTTTGGCAGTCGTGGTCTGAAGGTGGGCATCATCGAGCATAGTCCTCGGGGTCTGAGTTTCTGAAAGAGTCCTGAAGTCGTCTGAGTCTGACGTTGGCACATCGCTGGAGGGGTGTGGAGGTGGTTGGGCCTCCGCTCCTTGGCACACATGCCACTCGTTGGGTTGGTGACCTGAGGAAAGTTCGCGGAGCAGTTCCAGTGCGGCTCGAGCTGGGCGAAGGGTCTCGAGGGGTTCGTGGAGGAAATATGGGCGTTGGTGGAAAGGGGCGGCGAGGACTTGCAGTGCACTTTCATGTGCTTCCGCAGCAGGCTGGTGCGTGGATTTAGCGCGTCCGCGGACCTTGCAATGTAGTAAGGCTTGTCGCTGGTGTTGTGGACGTGGGGTGCTTCTTCCGGTCGCTGCTGTTGGCGAATTTTTCTGTCACAGCGATCAAACTCGCATGAAGGTTCTCTCAGCGGAAGAAGAAGAAGAAGAGACACGGTCAATGCCGCCATGCAATCATATCATTTTACACATCACAAGATTAAGGGCTGAATGGATTTTCTGTTTGGCCGCATCCTCCTTGCGGTGTGATCTCTTCTAACCTCTCAGCATATCTGCTTAGATAAATACAACAGTAACTTTAACTATGGGCTTCCGTAGCAGAACATTCACAGACAACTACTATAGAGCACGCTCCACACACCCACTTGTCCGGCATGTTTTCTGTGTAGACACGTGTAACATGCCTTCAGGCCTACTGGTTACATGTATGTGTGTGTGTGTGTGTGGTGGGGGAGAGAGGGCACTCTGGAGTCCACCAGGAGCCGTTTATGTACTGTGGTAGACTCTGCTATAACTCATCACACGCACACACACACACACACACACACTCACCTGACACACTTAAATGAAAAACATACTTTTTTTCCTTTTCTTTTTTTAAAAAGAAATATAGCCTGCGTAGGGCAGAGTGCAGTGTGTGTTTTCAAAATCTTAAACACTAGGAGGGTGTAACCTGGACTTTCTGATGACTTATATTTTTGGTTGATGACTTGTTTATTTCCTGAGGGATTTAACGTCATTCGGTATGGTGTGACTATCTATTCTGGGTAGGCAAAGCGGAGTCTTTTTGTACAAACACGACCCTTAATTGTGTAACAACAAGAAAAAAACATCTCTCAAAGAGCCACTCCGATTTGACGTAGTGGAAAGTTATCACTGTCTCACAGACTCATTGTCTTGAACTCTCTGTAGCTCATCGCTTGTTTCCACCAAGATGTTGTTTGGTTGGACAGTTGCCCCCGGATAGATTATATTTCTCCCACTGACTGTACAGGGTTGTGTATGGCTTGTACTCCTGGTGGTTAACGATACTTCCAGTGCTTAAGCAATAAATCGGCATATGCTAAGATATCGTGATCCATGTGCGGAGCAGATTAAACTACATAAAATTGGTTTTTTGCGTAAACGATCACCATACGGAGATAATTACATTTACGCGTGTTCTGGCGCTGCCCATTTGCCGGCGATAACGCGCTTTGTTCATATAGCACTGCGCGGGCGTCTCAGTGAGTTAAAAAAAAAAAAAGTTTATATTTAAGAAAGGAAATGAAACACGTTTACTCACTTTCGAATGCGTCTAAAATAAAACTGTTTGTTGTGTTTTTGTTTTGTTTTCGCTCGCTTCTGCGCAATTACGCACGATCACTGTCCGTCGTTTTAGGACGAATAGTAAAACAAGGTCGCCTCGGGTTAGACTAGCAATTCCTGCGATCAAGTGACATTTTTTGTTTTCATATTGACGTTCTGCAGTACTAGTACTGACCTGTGTGGGTCTCTTGTGAATCTTTAAATTCTCCGATCGAGCGAACACTTTTCACAACCCGGAAGGACACGACTTCTCAGTGTATCAGACAAGATTTCGAGCAGGGCTTTTTTTGACTTTGCTCTGGTCGATCCATTTTGCAGATTAGCTCTTGCTTGATGGGCTGCCTTGTCTTAAAAAAGCTTGCCCTGCCGCTCCGTGAGAGCAGAAGCGACTCACATTGAGTTCATGAGTTGTAGCTGTGGAGGGATTACATAGTGCTCTGGCCACATGCTTGGTACTGGCCTGCCATGGAGAATGTCTGACACTGCAGGCGCATCTGCCCGTTGAGGGGAGCATGGTGGTGAGCACCTGGGGACACCTGGTCGTAAGTCCAGTAAAAAGTGAATGGTACTCCGTGTATAAGCACCTATTGGGGAGATGAACATGCCATGGTGATGAGGGAGGAAGCGGAACTATGCTGGTCGCCAAGTGCATGCATAGCAGAGGCTGAGTTCTCTCCTGAGGATGATCCTGGCAGTTAGCCTGAGTGGGGGTGAGCCACGGGAAACCAACTGTGGTCTGAGCAGAAGTAGAAAGATGCCGCGGTCTGGGCTTCGGGTAAGCCTGCAGATGTGCTGAGATGGGCTGGTTTGAAACTGTCTGTGCCATGTGCTCTGGTCCAAATGGAGTAGTGCCACTCCGGGTCGTGCCAACTCCCAGGGTGGATGTGGGCATGGTGGGAGGGTGATGCCCCTAGCCCCAGGAAGCCTGTCATATTCCTGATGAGAAGGGTTGGTCGCTGCCGTCCGCTAATCTTGTCGCTGGATTCCTCTTGCTTAAAGGGTTCCATAACTACGCAACAAGTCCATCACCTCTACAATTTTTTTCACCCTACGCTCTCTAAATGATAGGAAAATATGTATATAAAGGGGTCTATAAGTTCTTTGTCCGGCTTCTAACTCTGCTTGCTCCTTTTTCCCTCTGTCCTCAAGCGATTGTAGAACATACAACAGTTGGAGGACACAGTAGAATACAGTTTAGAAATAGCACTGCAGGTGATGGACGGATTTCGGTGACTGGCAGTTAGGAGAACAAAGCGATTGGCTGTCGTTCAGCAGGGCTCAGCAGGGTTCCGCCCTCCTCTCTTTATCGCTGTTGACTCCAAAAGTTGTACTCACAGAGTTACCAGCAGTTCTGTTTGTGCGGCTTTCTGTTTACTAGTGCCGGTGCATGTGGACGACCGAAATGTCGGTTTATGTGACAGGAGTGCAGCTAGTTTATCTCTGGATGGTTCATCAAAGTGTGCTTGATTTCATGTCGAGAAGACAGAAAAGAAAATAAAGCGCGACGCTGGTGCAGGGATGTGTGTGACTTAGGTAAAACATGTGACAACGTATGGATGTGTAAGAAAGTCATCGGTGATATTCAAAATTAATTGTTTGGTATTCATGTGGTTTTCTTGGCGTTTGGACAACGTGCGGCTCCTGGGGACATAACACGATTTGTCAGGGAAAATGTAAATGACAAGAGAACGCACCTGTGGGAAGACATTTTACAGAAAAAGTACAGTTAAAAAAAAAAAGTAATTAAATGAAATTGAATGAAAACATCAGAGAATAGGGCTGCGTCTGTTTGCTGTTTTTTTTTTTTGTTTAGATAATTCACTTTAACCTATTCTCCCATGTAGCGGTTATTAAGCATCACATCAATATCAAATGGATATGATTCATTTTCTTCATGTTGATTTAAATAACACCTTCACGCACTTTTAATTTAAGAGGCTTTTAAATGGAGGGTGGGTGGTTCAGGCTGTCTTCTCAATCATAATATAATGCTGAAGTTAGCAAAACCTATAAAAAATGTCTTAAATTTTATTTGATCAGACATTTTTCATAATGACTCAATAAAATACCCATTAAAATAATTAAAACCTTGGCTTACATATTTTACAATGCAAAACCGAACCTCTCCGAGTTATATAAACGTTCAAAAGTGAACTAAGACAAGAGTATAACAGCATATTCATCATTTCATTTCAGTGATTTCTTGTAGGTTCTGCAAAGTGTCATTTTATATTTTCTTGTTATTTTTTCAGCAAGTAAACCGGAAACATTTGCAATTGTTGTGATCTTGGTTATAATGAGATTTGCTTTACTCGTTAAACTCCATTTAAGTGGACTTCTATGACGGATCACGCCATTTCAGCAGTCCTGCTGACGGCAGGACATATCTGTCATTGATATGTCTTAATTCACACCTTTCAATCGATTTGTGATGGCGGTCTCAAACTGCAAATCATCATGTCATCCTGTAGTGCAAAGTTTTTGCAGCGAACAGGGCCAGTCGCTAAAAAACAAAAAAAAACAAAAAACAACCTCGAACTCAAAATGTATTAATCACACGTAACATCAAGCAATGATTTCTAACCTATAAGAGACAGGGGGTGGGGGTGGGGTTACATGTTATGGGCCTGTTGCACATGCGTTGATAACAACAACTGAAGGGCTTTGAATAGACGTTTAATGTCAAAACTTCTAAAACGTGTGCTAATCTATAAAAAATACTAAGAAAATGGATCGGTTTACAATCAAACATGGTTGTTTCATTTGTCTTTCACATCACAATTATTGAGAATTACTTCGGCTCCTTTTCTGTCAGTTTATTACTTATTAACAACTGCTCTTTGTAAAAAATTTTTTGTTTACTTGCTCAAATGACATATATTTCTATATATACATGTTTTTAAATCAAATTGAAATGCTTAATAGTGATCATGGTGATCACCCGTTATCTCAAGTTTCTTTTAAATAAATAAAATATACCTGCTCCAGTGAGGCTACTGAAACCCATAAAACACAAAAAGAAGCAGTGGGTGTTGTTTATGATTTAAGGGCCTTGTTTCCTACGTTAAACTAAACCCCGCATTAAATGGAACCTAATCCATACACCGAGAAAATGAATAAGAATTATGAAGTTGGTTATATTTTTTCACTCTCATTTTCATATTTTGAAATGTCACAAGCACTGAAACCTAAAAAAATTCTCCAAGCTATCAAAAAAGCAATAAAAGGAAACTCAAACTATTGACTTATGGTTTCAAATTACCTAAAGCTGTAGATGCCTCAGACGAAGAGAGGACGTCTTAAACTTTCCTCTCTCCCTCACTCCCTCACTCTCTCTCTCTCTCTCTCTCTAAACAAAGAGCCTTTGTCATTAACAGTTATTTGCAAAAAGGAGTCAAGAGGGCAGCATATATGGTCTTAACGGTCATAGGTCAAACATCCATGAAACACAAGGTCACAAACCACACAGTAACCTTCAGTGTGTCAACATATTGATATTGTCAGATAACAGGAGGAGAAATATGCCTCTGGCCCCATTATAATACACAGGCAAAAGCGCGCTGTGTCGAACTTTATCGATAACTTTATACACGCCCAGCGCATAGTTGCAACTGTCACTTTTTATCAGCTCAACTGAATCATTCTGAGTAATAGTTCACCTGATTTATATTTTACATCTGTATCCCATGTCTCCAATGTGTATTGCTGCTCAAAAACTATGTTGAAATACTGGTCTTTGGAGAGTTTTCAATAAGCTAGACCCCTTTCTTCTCTCAAACAGAAGGGAAAACCCACAGCCATGTGCCTCTGCCGATTGATTTTTCCTTCCTCTTTTTAATTTTCTTTCTTTTTTTCCCCTATCTGGGGGAAGGTTTGTGATTTCAGAAATAAAGAACACTTCTTATAAGGGGTCGGCAGACGTGACTTTGAACGGATCAACTCCTGCGTTTCCTGTGGTGCAGGTCGAAATAGACTTGGAAGAATGGCACTGGCAGCCTGTCCCACTCTGAGCTAAGAGCACAATTTCAAAAGAGGAGGAAGAAAAAAAAGTTTTAAACGTTTCCCTCGCCTTCAACATTATTTGTCGTTACAGAGCACCAGGAGAACTTGAAAGCCCAGAGGTGTGTTGTGTGTTGAACAGGGGCTTGTGGGATTTTGATGGTGAAAATGTAAGTAAACTTCACTGACTTGTACTTGAGCGAGCAGCTATGGTGTACAGCCTGTGTATCCCCATTGAACGCAGATTCAGTGCATGCTTGTCATGGAAAGTTGCCAGCAGATGAAGCGGATACTTGTTTTCCTTTAAAAAAAAAAATTTTTTTAAATTTATTTATTTGTTTATTTTAACATTTCCTCTTGTCAGATATATTTCTTCATTGCCTGCGTAGAGAGCCAAAAGAAATCCCATGTAGAAAATGTTGATAACTGAGAAAAACCCAGTGGCTGTAGCATATTGTTTTCTTGGGGACGTTTTGGAAGCTAAGACAAAACCTTACACACTCGTCTCTCTCTCTCTCTCTCACACACACAGAGAAAACTTCCTGTATCCTAACTCAATATCAGCTAAAGACGGCTTTTATTGCTAAAACTTTATTATTATAAGTTCAGAAACTCTCGATATATAGGTCACTAATAGTTTAACGGATCTAAGCGCAGTTCACCTGTGGCGTGTAACAATTGGTGTAGTGAATTCTTGAGAACCACCGAGGAAGCAGAACCAGCAACATGGAACCATTAAAAGAAAAAAAGAACCAGCAACCACGGTGGTTGCCGAATTGAAACACTGGAACGCACCACTAAAGCCCAGTTGTGGTTCTGCAACTGATGGAAAACCACTGGACTCCATGGAGCCACGTGCTTTTCAGCTGTGAAGAATTAAGTGTCCAAGAGCTTCCAGAGTCATATCTTAATTCAGTAATTATTATAATGATATATCAGCATTTAAAAGATAAGAGGTGGCTCCAAATCGAGCAGTTTCTGTATGATTCGTGCCAATGTTTTTAAAACGGGTGTTTCAGTAAGACGTTGCATGAGAATAATTGTACATTAGAAAATAATTTCAAAAAACACCGTTTTGCATAGGATTCTATTACCTGCTTGTCATGTGTTTTTGACTCAGAATCGATACGCCCTCAGTGGACTTTGGAAGGTAATAAAATAACTGAATATCCAAGCGAACATGGTATATAGGAGAAGATCACCTGCATGAAATTTAATTCATTTCTTTAACTGTCATGCTGACATGCGTACTGAACGTTTGGGGTTTGTTTTTTTTCATTATAGTTATCATGGTGGTTGGTGCTATATGTTTAATAGCACGGCTCTCTGTTGGTTATAGTGGGTGGCAGCGTGATTCTTCTTTTGGATTTGCAAATGTAAAATACATTAAGCTGTTGCTGTATGTTTGAATTAGTAATAACAACCAATTTCTAACCCTCCACATATTTTTCCCCCCTTCTGATATAAATATCTCCATAACAATCCTTGTCCATCTCATCAAATACCACATTTTTATCTTTCATACATACACAACTTGCACCAAAACACAAACAACAAAAACATTTAACCTCTCTCGTCTTGCTCCTTTCTTCATTTTAAATGTTCTCCTGGTGACTGGTAATTATTAGTGGAAAATGGCGTTGCTATTAAGTCGCCAAAGCACTTACCTGCTATTGGAGGGCACCTGGGATTGATGAGGCGCAGTGATGTGTCGAGACCGCGAGAAAAGAATGAACAGGCTCCCAGTTAAAGAGGCGGAAGAGGTAGAGCCAGTCACGGAGAAACAGGGACCCTCCGCAATAAACACAGGCAAGCCAGAAATAAATACATGCCAATCGGAACATGATTTTTGGTCTCCAGCCACTCCTCTGTGTGCACAGAGGACACTGTCAGACTCATTATTTAATTCTTCAGGAAATTGCATTTAAAATAAAAAAAAAAAAAAAAAGCATAACCAACACAATATTAAGTCAAGAGGGACGGGACACCGGAAACTCTTCACTCTTCATTTGGTTTTCATCGCAAGTTAACCGATAAGTGCATTCGAGAGAAGACAATGATTTATTCCCTCATGATCGGAGCAGCGGTTTGAATCGCACCTGATAGATGTTTCAAAGGCTGGAAGTTGAATCGTTGCGTGCCAGCATCAACATTTGATTTTTTTTTTTCTGTTAACTTCTCGCTGTAGCTCTGAGCCCTGCATTGATTTAAACAACAAAACAAAAGAAGAAAACCGCTTTCTGAAATAATGTTACTGGATGCGGTCACCAGTTCCCCGGACTGGGAGTGGGCTCGTTGCCAGGCATCACTCAGCGAGCGGATGCAGGAGAGAGACTTGAGTTTGGCACAAAATAGCTTTGTAGACTCCCGCACATGGGTGCGTTTAAGCTGAACCGCGATCTCTCCGGGACAGAGCTCTGCCTTCGCCACCCAGGCGCCGGGAGCTGCTTGCTGCGGCTCTGGGGGGCTCACGCCGCCCATGTCGTCATGCAAGCTCCTTTCAACTCCACCAGGGACTTTCTCTTTCGTAGTCGTGGCTGAAGTCCTCTCCAGCGAGCAGCCAACATACTATTTTGTGGCCCACGGCGGATCATATCACTCCCACAGACACTCAAGGCCACATTCTGTCCGGGATCCACGACCTTTGGTCCCACGGATCCCCGAATGTCCTGAACAGGCAAATGAGGCTCGGACTACCCGGAGAGTTTTCGGACGCTCGACCCAGTACCACCAAGTTTCCAGCCCGAGACCGACCCGTACTCGGCCACGCAGCTCCACAACCAGTACTGGCTCCATGAATGAACATGGGGATGAACGGCAGCCCATCACCACCCCGGTGCCTTTTCCGCTACGCCCAGAGCGATTGCATCGAAACAAGGAGCCATCTGCAAGTGGATCGACCCCAGGCAGCTCCAGCAGCAGAAGAAGTGCTGCAACAAAACTTTTCGCTGTACGAGTTAGTCACGCACGTCTCGGTGGAGCATGTCGGTGTGGACGGGCAGACTAACCACGTCTGTTTCTGGGAGGTGCTCCGGGAGCAAACCGTTCAGGCAATACAAACTGGTTAACCACATTCGGGTGCACACCGGAAGCCACCGCATTCCCCGGCTGTGGAAAGGTCTTCGCGCGGTCGGAAAACTTGAAGACTGCAAGAGAACACATACAGGTAATTATCATGATGTAGCAATCTTATTATTATTATTGTGTGTGTGTGCAGTTTTATTTAAATAGCAAGGTCAATTACTGCTGTTGTTGTTGTTGTACCAGTCGTGCATGTTCATGTATTTTGCTGTTGTTAGACCTATGCCCTTGCCAACACAAACACAAATTGAGATCTGATTATCAGTGGCTGTTTAGGCTGCTAAAGTAGAGAACTAATAAAGAAGTAGAAACAGTCCCAAAGTGGGTTAACACCACATCCAGTGAGTGTGTGTTAAGCGCATGTGTGTGTGGGAGGGGATGAGTTATGAAATCGGTGGGTGTTCCCTTCCTCAATTGACACGGCAGCACCAGGAACATTTCAACACTTCACCCAGTGTAAAGCACCAAAACGCGTAGAAAACAATTGACTCCGTTTGTCGATGTTTATTGTTTTTGTTTTTGTTTTTGTTTGTTGTTTTGAGGGAGAATTGGGGTGGTGGGGAGCAAACTTTAAAACGGGTCAAAGGGACTGTAGAGGCCTTGCTGCGTGCATCATAAAACCTTTCCAGACTGCTAATGTTAAATCCCACATCAGTTGGTTTAATGTAGCTGGTTCATGACTCTGCGCTTTGTAACTCCACATACTTCCATTTCTCAATCACTTTGCCGTGGGAGAAAATGCCCTGTATTTATTCTGTATTCTTGTCGTGTGTTGAGGCTGTGGGGCTGTGGGCACAGCACCATGCCTGGCACATGCGCGGGGATTGCCTTTTTGTTTTCTCATGCGTCCTTGACGGGAGCTAAAGAACAAACAGGGCCATTCAGCCTTTCACATTTAGACTTTATTTTCTTAGAAGCCACTGATGGTGCCCGTGCCAGCCGATTGCTCAGGTATAATTAGATTTTATTGTCTCACAAGCAAATGGTATATTCTGTAGGCTATAGGGACGACCTCACCCCGCCAAAAATCTGTGCGCATTATTTGGGCTGGCCAGATGCAGCTCCCCACGCATCTCATTAAATACGCTCAAACTTTGAACATTAATAAGTGTGGGTTGTCGAAAACTGTGGTGTTTTTTGGTAAAGAACACCACTCACAGTACTCTATACTCCAACTTTGCATTTAGATTTTCAGTCAAGCACTGCTCTCTGTCATTTTCAATGGTATTTACGTATGAGTATAACTGTTTCTTCCTTGTCCTCCCTCTGGGAGGCGGTCAAGTGTGGTTTGAGGCTGACAGAAAGGTTTTACAAACAGCAGCGACCGAAAAGAAACACCATGTACACCTTCGGATTGGCTTCTCTCTACCCGTCTAATGACAGTCTACATCCGTACCTAAACACATGAAGGTATTACCTCGATATTAAATGCTAGATGTATGTCTAGGCAAAGCCCTGTACAATCTTGTGTGCCCACCTTGAAATTGCTATATTAAATTTAACTTTCTGTTGTGATTTGAAATAATTAATTCACATTAAATTCTCAAATTTTGTGTCGGTATTAAAAAAAAAAAAAAACAAATAAACTTGAGTATATTTTTCATTTTGTTTCCCAGTTCACAGTCCTCCCCGTCAGCATCAGACTCATGCACCAGCAGCCAGCTCTGGGTGTGATCTCCCTCCCAGACTGGTGCCTGGCCGCCATGCAGCTCATTCCCAACACCACCGGCCATGACTAACTCTCCAATTTCAATTTGGATGGTAGCCTGGGACTTGGATCAGGCCAAACCTTGCTCATTTCTGGCTGGAACGTCGCGGAGTTGGGACAGTGCACAGGCACGACGTTTTGTTTGTGCTTGTTTGTCAATTCTCACAGGTCGGCGCCAGAGAACACGTCAGCCACGAAGGGCTGACAGGAGCAAGATTGGGCGTTGGGTCAAGAACAGTTAAAAAAAAATTGTCCAGTGCCACTCCGGGCCAGTTAACACACCTCTGTCAAAAAAGTTTGTCTCCACTGGCTGGCATGAGGTGTACCGAGTCAACAAACCGACACATCAGTCACTATGAGAAGAAAACATATTTTAGTGGGCTCAACCGATTTTGACCGACCATCAGCCCGAGCTCCCCGGACCCCAGCACCCACCACTGCATATCTCAGAGTCATATTCACGAGACAGCTCCAAACAGACAAACACTGCCGCCGTGCGCCGCAGCGACGTCGGTTCGCAAGACACCATCTACTGGGTCGTTCACCGCGTGCCTGCTGCCTCTCTTAAACATCCACGCAGCGAAGACCTCACATGCTGGGTCGAAAACACGAGTTAAACCCAGCACGTGCATTTCAGCAGAGGTCAGAGTCCGTAATTATGGACTGAAGCGACAAACACGTCGTTATTTTCCTCTACCTATTTAGCATCTAAAGATCAGCTCAATTCAGGTTTTCGTCGACGATGTCAATTTTTCAAAGATTAGACCGCGAAGAGGAAACACGACAGTAATTGCGCCGTTATTCACTGGCTGCACAAAGAAAGGTCTGTGCCAGCACCCGTCTAAAACATTAAACCGTCCAACCACGATCACGGACACAGCGTGGTCATCTCACAACAGTCACAACCAGCCAGTGAAATAGCCCGCAGAACACAGATCGAGCCAGCTGGGTTCGTTCACGGGCTGGCAGCATCACCACAGCACAGCGAAGTTCAGCCCGGGAGAAGGGCGGGTGGGCAGTGTCAACAACCGATCAGGCGACAAGATATGATTTATGGAGCGATAACCGTTGCCTTTTCTTCCCCTCTCTCTCTCTGTCCGGTGCCGGCGAATTGCACGGTACATGCCATCAGCCTCGAGCGTGCCGAGCATGCGTATCAAAACGCCTGTTGTTGATTTTCTCACGGCAGTTAGCAACAACAGATGCCCAGCAGACAGTTCAGCACGACCTTCCCCAGTTCTGCGCCAGCTGACGCGCGCACACGCCAGTTCAAAGAAACCGCGCCTCAATTTACAGCCACCACACCGTCACGTGGGGCCCGTGTTAGCGCCAGCCGAGGCAATGCACCGCCCCGCGAAGATCACAGGAACACCATCAGGAGCCTTCGACTGCCAGAAGTCCGAGATGCAGCAGGCTCTTTCCCGAAAAGACGATCCAAAGAACAGTTCAAACGAAGGAGAAAATCATCATCGCAAGGTCAGAGCACGAAAGCGAAGAAAAATATTTGAAGACTTCGGGCAACGCTATCATATTTGCGTGTGGCCCCTGATCACCCGTTAGAAAATCTCCGACCGTTATCAGCTTCCCTGCACCGCACATACCAGTAAAGAAACCTTGATAAATACCGTTCATCTGCAAGCAAGTGCCCACCACACTCAATCGACAAAACGATCACAAGCAGCCGATATCATTGTGACGGCAGTCGAGAACGAACTACAACAAGTTTATTTTTTCTACACCAGACAGATTGGTTCAGTCCGTTGTCAAAACACAGCAGCCCAGCAACCAAAACAGCGCGATCACGCCACACACAGGTTCGCCTGAGTTAAACAACATCTCAAGAGCCTTTCTCCAAAGTTTATAGACGTTTCAGCATAAACAATTTCCGTTCAGACCAATATTCAACACAGTGTTAATACCATCGTAATACGTGACCGAAACAGTTAGAGAAATAGCCACCATATCACAGTCCAGCCCATTAACGTCATCGGGAAAGCGGGTTTCAGTGTTACCACAATATGAACACCGACTGTCACACAGTTTTCCTCGTGCCGGTAATCCTCATCTTCCTCGGCGGATCGAGAATTGCAACAGCAGGTCAAACAATGTTTGCGTGCCTTCAGGCATCGCAACTCAACTTCCCGCCAGCCCCAGCGCAGAATGAGTGTGTGCTCATCATCTGTCCCAGACATTCACCGGGGCCCCGATACTGCCGCGGCCGGTGCAGACAGCCGAGGCCAGCTGTCCTCGGCGGAGACCAGGCCTGAGTGGCGATCCACCGTGCCCGCCCCGCATGAACTCCAACACTGGCCTGTGTCTCACACCGACCCAAAGCAACACCACCCTGTCCCTCAGCCTCAGCTGTCCACAACACCACCAGCCACAGCAATATCTCCACCAGGAATATAATGTCTAGGATTTAAGATGAAATGAAGCAACACACACTCATTTCACAGCACTGAACATCCAGTGAGATTGGGACACGCAAGTACACAAGAGGCACACATAAAACATTTGTTTATTTTCTATTTTGTTATTCTCGATCCACCAGGGAAGATGAGGATTTACCAACAGAGGAAAATATGCTTCATTTAGGTGTATTTCATATTGTAAATAATTACTAAAAAGCCCACTTTCCCATTGGTTGTGATAGTTTGCCGTCTTTGTGCATAGGATGTTCCTTCAATGGTAGCTATTTCAACTGACTTTTAGTGCACATAATACGCATTAAATTGTACCATAATGTTATTGTGATCTTAAGGCAAATTGATTGTACTATACTAAACATCTATAAACTGAAAGAGTGCCAAAGTTAACATTTAACTCAAACAGACCACAATATTATGCTTGTGAATGTATATTTTAGTTTGCTACGAACTTGTGATGTTTTGTGCTTTGCAAGTTTGAATTGTGAAATACTATCTGGAAGATTGTGAGGAAAATAAACGTTGTGCCGCTCGGTTTTCTGTAACTACACCCATCCTTTTGTAAATATCAACTGCCATATTTATCCATTTGTAATTAAATTATGGTATTTACTTGCTACTGATGAAACAGTATTTATAAAGAATGTTTCTTTACTATAAATATGTACAATTACGAGCCAGCATGGGCAGTTGTTTTTGCTATGTGCTTTTGTTCAAAGTTTTAAGAGGTGTTTTCTCCTTATTGTGATAGAATTTTACTGCATACAACATAATAAAAAGGTGTTGCAAGTGCTAAATATTTTCTTTGCTTTTTTCAAGTGCTTTATTGCCGGTAGGAGTTTTCTTGTTTTGGAGTACTTAGTCTCTTTGGAATTAATCTTACGCCCTCAGGAAAATGTACTACATCTCAGACTTAACTTAGGGGTCAGAAACCTGATAAATTTGTTATTCTCAAGTCTTCCTCTCAGGGCTTGAGAATGGGTAGTGTTTTACCTCGCTTGTAAAGCATGCTTACAGGCCCTACACAATGTGGCTGTTGTGGTGCTGTAAATTAAAAACTTGGGAATTTATTTGAACTGTGTGCACGTTATCAGAAGTTTACTTGGAAACAAGAACTAGGAGGGAGGAAATTCAAATTCTAACTAGTGTCCTAATCTTGCTTTTGGGTTTCATGTATTTGTTTATTTATTTCTTCATTTAAATGAAGAAAATCCAAGCAACTAGGCGTTTTGATTTTGCATACCCAGCACACTCAAGGGCTTGTGTGCGTATATCGTCTGTTCATAACGGATAGAGAGAGAGAGAGAGAGGGAGAGAAAACAGCAAAGGTTTTCTCTTCCTTCCATAAATCATATCTTGTCACTTTATATTTTCCCAGGTCAAGCATTGAGTCATTTGAGACTGTGCCCACCCCAGCCCCTTTCTCCTGGGCTGACACTTCACTGCAGGAGTGGGGGGGGTGTGAGGTGGGAGGAGGGGTGGTGGGTGGTGGTGAAACAGCCCTGTGAACTTGAACTTAACTTGGCCTTGCCAAATATCCTGTGGTCTGTGAGCTCTTCCTGCTCTGGTTGTAACCTGTTATGGAGATGACCACATGCTCCCGTGGTCCCCACACACTCTGATGGTTTTGAAAATGCTTTAGACGTGATTGCTGTTTTTTTTAAATTTTCTTTTTGTGGTGGTGCTGTGAGTAAAGATACCCATGCAGATTACTGTCAGTGAACTTTACAGGCACATGCAGATCTGAGGCTCTTTGAAGAGGAGCATCGCAGTCCTGACTGAAGGCCTTGAATTTACATGGTAGCCCTAGATATGCACTAAATAAGGTAGAGGAAAAATAACTGACGTGTTTGTCCGCTGGTTGTTACAATTGTTTTGTGGAGACTCCTGGCCTCTGCTATGCACATGCTTCTGTGTGAATGAGTTGCCGTCATTATTGTTATATGAGTCTTGCTTCATGGATGCTTAGAAAACATAGCAACACGCAGTGGGACTTGTTAGTGATGGTGGATATCGCTGCAGGCCGATTGTCCGCCGCAGCAGCAGCAGTGCGGCAGTCTGTTTGAGCTGCTGCTGTCTCCGCGAAGCGTTTTCCTCACGTTACTTGGCTCACGGAATTATGTAGTGAATAAAAGGTGCTGCTAGGATCTCCAGGAAGCGACGCTGATTACAACCAGGCAATGAGATCAATTAAATCAGTTAGGAACTCACTAAAAATATGTTTTTCCTCTCCTTAAATATTTGTGTAACTTGAGTTTTGTTGGCCTCTGCCCATGGCAGGTACCCTCACATATTTACATTACCAGCCAATTAAAAGAGGGCAACTCCTTTTTTTTTTTTTTTTTACAAGAGAAAAAAATTGTGTTAACTGAGGCGGTGAGGTGCACGAGACAGAATTTTTTTTTTAACTGGTTTATTTGCAGCTTACTAGCACTTGAAATCACCTCCTAATGGGCCCCTTCCAGTATGGGCCCGTAAGACCTCTCTATGGAGGAAGGTATGACCTGTGGGGAGGGAAAGGTCAGCTCCATACAGTGTGTCGATGCCGGTTCCTGTTCGCCCCTGCTGCGTTGATAGCTGATCCGCGGAGAAGAAGTGCCCCCCAGTCCTCCCTCCTCACAGCTCCTACATTGTTGACTGTACTGTAAAGATAGTCAGCTACTGTAAGAACACAGAGCCCAACCTGCTCTACTGGGCCCGTAGCTGACTATTGGGTGATAAGTCAAGAGTAGGGTCTTGCATTTGAACTCTGGGTCAAAGTTCAGGAGTAAAATCTTGAAGTGCGTTTAAAAAGACTTATGCGTTAAACCTGCTAATCCACAATTTAAAAAAAAAAGAAAACAAAACAAACGTGTTTTTTAAATGTGGGAATTAAACATCAGCCTCAATCACCATTTGATCGTGATGTTTAATTTGAGTATTGAACTACTATTCAGACTGGTACCTATGGAGTTAAAGCCTCTTTTTGCACAGTCGACATTTGAATATCCAGATCTTTGACTCTCTATCTAATATCTCATCCTTTCAGCGGGTTGATTCAATCAATTTATGAGACTTTTCTCTCTCTCTTTTTTTCTTTTTTCGTTAACCTGGATTCAACTTCTTCAGTAGCTTATGGAAAGACTTATTGTGTGTTCACGGAGTACAGCGGCAGCATATTGTTTGAGAATGTCAAATATTTACTCGTTTAATCACCGACCTGATGTGTCATTGCACACAACGTTATTTGGCACTACGTCAGCGAGGATGAATGTCATGCCCCCGATAGTGTGTGTGTGTGTGTGTAAAGAGAGAGAGAGAGAGAGAGAGGGAGGGTGGGCTGCCATAGGCCGTATTTGGAGACACATTTATGATCAACACCAGTTGACAGGGGCAAGCGTGTCGATATTTGGGGACAACGTTGTTTAAATGAAGCTTCACTGCAGTTGCAGTTCACAGTGCGAGCTGAGGTGGCTCCTGTGTTAATTGGGGTTAGGCTTGAAGTTTGGGAGTGAAGCAGGGTGAAGCGAGGAGAGGTTATGTGATTGTTGGCCCCCAGGGAATGAAACTGTGTCTGAGTGATTTCATATATATATGCGTGCGCGTGAGAGTTAAAAACGTGTTGATGTGCAACCACGAGAACATATCAGACCTCTCAGTCACGTCAGGTGAATTTAACTGCTGCTTACTCTCTCTCTCTCTCTCTACCTCTCTCTCACGCACACATCTACACTGTTTGCTTGCAACCAATAGTCTACAATGATGTGTTGTTGAAATTAATCGTCTATTTCTGCACGAATATCGCTCATTTAAACGTGTGAGCTTTGGGAAAATAACACTAAAGCACCAGCAGGCTGAGGAGCCTCGGTCATTGCTCTCAGTCATTTATAATTCATCACACAGCCTATGGCAGCGTAGTTGCTTTTTTTCCCCTCTCTCCATGTGTGTTTGTTAAAGTCATCAAAGGAAAAACATTTTGTTTGTTTAATGTGTTTTTAATAAAGCCTGCTGACAGAGCTACACCTCTGACAGACAGCCACATCATGTCAATTGTATTTGACTGGGTGTACTTAAAGTTATGAAGCGTCATAACGCACAATATGAAGGTCATCGTAATTTCTGGCAATTTAGGATTATATAATTGACTTACTGGGGTTTTAAATCACAGCCATAACCGAAAGACTGTATTGTACAATAGAAAAAAAAAACAGTATTGCAGAACTCAAGTATTATTTTTAAATCAACCATAATAATAATAATTGTAAAATAAGAAAAAAATAAATAACTGGCCCTGATATGTCGCAACAACAGCGCGCTGTTGTTATTATTATTACCATTTACTTTTAAGCATGCGCACAAGCCAAAACTTACCGCGTAAAAAATTACACAATGGAATAAATTGTAAAAGTAACAACAAATTGTTCCATGTAAACTTTTGCCTTGTTCCTCTGAACGCGCTTATTTCAAATTGACATTTTAGGGTAGACGTGTGTCATGTTGTAGACGATGTTAATTGACTTGCTGTTTGCAGGCCTCTTTATTTATGTGAATAGCTGTGTCATCAACACCTATGCGTTCTCTCATCTATGAAGTTAAAAATATGTATCATGGCCACATCTGCCCAGTATTGGCTTTCGTCTTTTATTTATTTATTTATTTTTTTTTTCGCTTTCTTAACGCGATACTTCCCAAATGGGCCTCCTCGGTAGAAATAACAGAGACACCACGAAGAGTTTATCGGCAGCGGTGTTTTGAAAGAAAACTTTTAAAACAAACGCCATGTCTTCTAATTAGAACTCAGCGCCTCTAATGAAATGAGTGTGTCCGTTCATGGTCTGTGTTATTTATAGTCACACCAGTGTCACTGAAACAGCGTGCCCTCCACCCCCAGCCTCAAAAAAAAAAAAAAAAAGCTAATGTCACAATATTTCAAAATATCTAATATGAACAACACAGAACAATAAATAAATAAAATTGTTTTAGGCATAATATAGCTTTATTTATCTACAAATGCTTCACATCTGAAAGAAATGTAGTTTTATGGCCTGATATGAACTTGTAAAGTTGAGGAGACATATTATGATATGGCTAAAGCTTTGAAGGAGTAAAGGAGGCTGTTTGTGATAGGCTCCTGGAGCCCCTATTAATAGAGAGGTCAGTCCATGAAGTCCATATTATTACTATGCAATAAATATATTTAATATTCCACAAATGCTAACATATTATCTTTAATACTGTAAGAATATATTAATTTTGCTATTTGCTTCTCTTTCTTTGAGGAAAGGAGTAGAGTCTTCTTTCTTTCTTTACCCCTTATCTCTGAGAATCTCTCTCTCCTCTGTCCGTCTGTGACATGGTTTATGTTGTGTTTGTAATTGAAGTCATGTACAGTCTGCCTCTCCCAGCTACGCCGCAGCCCCTGGTGGCCTTTCATATCTGAGTTCAGCGTACGCCTTTCTCACACAGATGAATGTGTTTCTAGAAAGAGCCGGAATGGCTGTCACTTCTCCTGGCACGCATGGAGAAACAGCAACAAACCCCCTACTCCTTAAGGAAGCTGGAGAGGCAATTCCCCATCGACAGACAAACACTACAGAGCCAGAAGCACAAAATAGCTTCAAAAGCTAAACACTCTCCCTTTCATGCAGGAAAAGCTTGGCATGACTGGTCCCTTCCATGCACACAGAGAAACACAAAGTGGAGAGGCAGAGTGAATGACATACTTGACTGAGGTGTTCCTATTGTTGTATACGCCCCCAAAAAGTGTTAGGAATCTAACTAATCCTCACAAACCCAGCATCCTCCCCGCTGCTGCTTTTGCAGCGAGGGATCCTAACATGGCCCACCCAACACCTGCAATCTCTGTTTATTTTGCCACGGGTAATGCGCTTGTTACGGAGACGTTTTCAGGTAACTCTTTCTGCTGCAGGAGACAGGAGCAGCTGTACCATATCAAAGCCACCATCGCACAGAATACAAAACCAACCAGGCACCCAGTGGCTATCATCCCCCACCCCCAAGTGTTGACACATGAGAGTTCGATGTTGAATTTAAAATATATATACATGTATATATATATACATAAAACCAGATCAGTGATGGCTCCTCACACAGACAATTGCAATTACACTCATATGATCGTGAGACTTCCTTCTATCTTAAAACCACACTCAGCCAAGGAAATTTTCAATTTCCCAACACCTAAACATGCTGTTTTACCTCTGCTGCTTTGATCTTCAAACAGACCAGAGCCTGTACCCTGGGGACACTGTGAAAGGTGACTGCGGTGTGTTTTCTGTTTTATGGGAATGCTGGCAAGTAATGGAACATACCTAGGTCAGCTTAACTATATTTTAAAGCTCATGATGGAAAAGTCTGCCTTTACATTCTCTTCATCATTAAGACCACCCTGATGAAGTTTAAATAAGACCTGCTACAATGCTGTGTTTTAAGCTTCAGTCAAGTCTAACAGCATGGACACAACCAACATGTAATCCAACATGGAAATCAATTGAAAACTAAATTGATAAAGGAGCAGCTCTACATCCCTTTACAGGAAGCATCACTGATAACGCCATCAGAAAAGTATATTTTAGACTTGAAGTTCTGACCATTGTACACTTGTTTCTTAAAGTTGAAAAGCAAAGTTTAAAAGCCGTAGGAAAAGACCAAACAACAAAATAGGAAGGAGACAGAGTGTGAGTGCAAGTGTTTGCGCACCAAACTGGCTCATCCTGTGTTGTGTGAAAAATATGGGATCATGGTGAGACCCTGATTGCTACTCATATCACCTACTATGTTTATTTAAAAGACAACACAGAGGTCGCCAATGAGCATATATTTGATTTTGTTATCCGAGTTGTACATACAGCGAATATTTGATTTGCTTTCTCTGACAGTGACAACGAATATAAAGGCCATTGCTAAAATGTATAAAGATGTGACAATTTAATCTGTAAGTCAATATGTTCAGCTTCCGGCTGATCTCTTCCCATCTGAACATCCATTGTGACACATGAGAAAAGCCTTAGAGGAACCTTTTTTTCAAAAAAAAAAAAAAAAATCATGCCAGTGAACTTGAGCACGAAATTCATGCCTTCTACGTTTTTCACATTCAATCTTAAGAGTGATCAGAAACAAAAGTCACAGCTTATATTCAAACAGATTTATATGACATGACATAGAAATTGAGTTGAACAGCCCCCACACACACACACTAGTCTCCCATCTGTCGCCTGCTATGCTTTCAGGTATTTTTCATTCTTTTTTGGTCTAATCTACAAGATAACCTTGACATGAAGCTCAATCTAGGAAGGAAAACAGCTTAAGGGAGTTTTTTGGGTAAATTCCTTCACTTTGAGATGATTTAATTCTATGATGTGTTGTGACATGACTGTGTTGAATGTGTAATGTCTTAAAACACATTATGGTAAAAGGCTGTCTGACTTCCACACAGGTTTATCTAATGAGACAGAAAATGAAAAGAGATGATCAACCAGTTGCAGTCCCCACGACGCGCAGACTTGGTTCAGTAAGTCATTATCACTTGATCTTAACAGCATTTTCACCGTCTGCTTCTAGGGTTCCATTCACTCAGAGGAGACACAAAACAAATAATACACTGTGTAGACTTTGTCACATGCAATCAGCCATTTATTTTTCACCATTTCAATCAAAACTTGTACTTGGGTCGCATTCGATATGTAACTATTGACTGTATTTTGCTATTTTCCTAAATATTCTGTTTTATCGGAAATCTGGAGAAGCCAGGCTTTTCCTCGAGGTTTATCAAAAGTAGTTTCTCTCGCAGGTGCTCAGATTGCACCCCACAGACATTGTCAGTTCTCTCACAAGAGGCTCTGGTTGCTTACCTCCAGTTCTTGAGTTTAGTGGGCTGAAGGAGATAATTTGATTGACTTTCACTCCACTTTCCTTATAATTACAGTCTCTGACAGTAAGACCTTTCAGTCAGTGAGTGTATTGACAGACAGTCAGTTACTTGACATGCTTACCGCCCAGTCCACTTTTGTCCTGTTAGATTCTGGGTGTTTTACATTTCTCATTGACAGAATTGATCTAATAGATTGTGGCAGTGTTATTCACTGTGTAATGCCACCCAAGATAGTGCCCTTTACTATACTAGTGAATAAATTTATTATAGTTAGTTTGTAGGTTTTGCTGCTTTTTAATAAGCATTTATTCACAAATGAGAACCTCCTCATTCCAAGTAAAGCATTTGTTGAATCTCCTTCTCCTGCAACTGATTGCATATTCTTATGCAAAGCTGTTACTTTCCTACACCTAACCTCCAATTCAGTCCCTGCCATTTGTCTCTGAAATGTAAAACCAACGAAAGTCAATCGACCCTCTGGACCCCCCAGGAAAATAAGGTGATGTTTGTAAACTTGTCAGATTGTCACATTTTCGAGAAGATATTAAAATATGTAATCTCAGTAATATTTCTTTTGCATACCCTGTGTCTTTAGCTGTAAGTAGTAAGTGTAACTTCAGGGGTGGTAAAATTTGTGATTCATTTCAAAAGTTGTGATTCTCTTTAGTTGAGTTTAAACCTAGTAATTGTTCCAGGAGAAAGACTGGGACCGGGCAAAAAAAAGAAAATGAGTGGCATCATGCTGATGGATAGTAGCGTGTGTTGTGACTGTCTGTATGTGTGTACAGTGATAAGAAGCAAAAATCGTCAGGGTACTACATTTGTCATGTGCTGGCCTCAATGTCAGGTTCAGGCATATAATTTTGAGGGATCCATATTTGTGTTGGGTAGAAACATGAATATAAACATGACTATAAAAAATATCTCACGCTTTTCTGCACTGCTGCAGACTGACATCCCTCCTGTTTTTTCTCTGGGCCACCTGCAAAGGAGGCGTTGATGGTGCGTGGCGCCCCTGGGTTTGCGGGAGGTTGGCCAAGTTTACTTCCCACCTGAGTCTCCTGAGCCGGGGTGGGGGGACTGAGGCTTTGCCTGCCCTGAACTCCCCCTTCCGGTCCTGAGATGCCATGTGGCTCCCCTGTCCCACCAACACTTGAGAAATAAATCAGACACACTGTTGACAGCAGCCAGTGAAGCAGGCGGATGGGGAATTACAAGGAAAGAGTGGTATTCATGACAGACATTTCACAGCTGGTGAAACACAAGATCAGAGAGAGGGCTTTTTTTTTTTTAAGGTAAACAGCTTGCAGCTAAATACCAGATTGATGAGAAATTCCTCTAGTGTTAAATATTTGGAATGTGTCATTGCTTACGTTGATAAAAGATAACTTATGCTGCATCAGGGAGCACTGTAGATGACATATTGAGAAGAATCCTTTGCTTTTTGTCAGATGCACAGAGAGTTTCACTGACACACAGCCCCTCCTCTTTGCTTAACACGTGTTCCCCCGCACTGTCTAAGATATATTTAATGGAAACGCTATAGACAGGGTGGTGGTTATGAAATTACTAAAGCTTTAACACTGATACCTTGGGACTTAGGGCCTGAATCAGGTGCTGAGGTGGCATTTGTGTACCAGTAGAATTATGACGATTATGGCATGTTAGCATGTCTGAGGGTGGAGGGATAGACAGACAGATGAGTTCAATAGTGGCAGGATTAGCTAGCTCTATGCTGATTTGCACCACCACCGCCTTCACTATGTCCTCATGTACAGTGGCCTCAATAATAATGAAGGAGAGTAATGGTCTATGGTCGCATATATTATAGGCACCGAGGTGTATAGTGAATGGCGCACGGTCTGGCGATTACCCCAGCGCGGTGGATGACGGGAGTTTTTGATGTTTACTAAACTGAAGTGAAGAATGTCATGCTCAGTGAACTATAAACTTTCCAGTTAAATAGGTGAGCATGTTACACTGTCCTTTACATGGTCAGACGTCACAAGCATGGAATGAATAAAAATGCCTTTTTTTCCACGAGTTTAATTTTGACTTGCAGACTTTGTTATGAAAAGCACAACGCCATCAGATAACCTTAGGAAGGGTGCCTTTAACATTGGAGCATTCTACTTGTCTTCATTACGTGTGAAATATTTCAGTTTTCTGACCTCAGTGTGTGACCCGCATTGTCAGAGAAATGCATTGTGTTGGTAGGCATGTCAAGCCACAGTATGGGGTCCTACTTCAGGTTATAATCCCAGCCATAGCCTTTTAACCTCTATATGGCTCGCCATTCCACTGCTCTTCCTCTCTGCAATTCTGACAGTGGAAGAACATGAAAACAAATGGAGACCTTGAAACTATAAGGCACTGCTTGTCTGCCTCTAAGTTGTGCTTTTTTTCCCTTTTTTTTCACCCAGATAGCGCCAGCAGTCTGTGCTTGTTTAGATTTACTTGTGTTTTGTTTAGAGGCAATATTTGGCGGTGGAGTTGGCCTTCTAAATTCAAGCACAGGCCCGAGGATGATATTGATTGCTGTTAACAGAGTCTGTCCATCTCTGATACACAGGCTGCAGTTTTCCTATTCAGGGTGAATAAGCCCTCCTGTCAGAAAGTCTGTGCAAGATGAGATCCTGTGTCACATAAAGTGTAAGTCTTAGATACAGACTTGTCTTTTACAGTTTTATCTGACTTCTCTGAAAGATACCTACATTTATTTTAAAAAAAAAATCTCCAAAATCTCCAGTGAACCGTGTTTAAGTTTTGGAGTGATGCCATATTAAGAGTTATGGTTTATCTTGTTATTCAAAGTGTTGTAAGCAAATTCAGTCTTTATTGGATTGTACTTGCAATCACACTTTATTGCCTCCTACATAACAATAAACTTACAGCTACGTTGTGAACTTGATTTCACTTTTTTCCTCTTACCTCCCACCATCCCCCTACTTTTACTAATAAAGCTTACTGCCTCCTGGGTTGATGGAAAATGGTCGGTTTACTCGAGGCTGCAGGGTGCCTGGTAATCAGGGCCTTAGAAAAGAAAAGTTGTAAGAATTTGCTGTATAGTGGATCTAGGGACAGTGCCTCACCTCTGCTTGACATGCAGGGCTCTGTTCAATTAATAAGAGGTATGCCTAACGTACAATAGAGTTGCCCCAAGCTCCTTCAGTATGACGCTATAAACAACAACATTCTGGTCAGACTCAAAGCGGCTTTTAAAAATGGGTTTCTATTTATTTTTCATCCCGCCTGATTGAATTTCTAGTTTAACTGCAAGAAGGATGATGCATTTATTTCTTTTATCAAAGCCTTCTTCTACTTCCAAATTTCATGTATGGTTGATTGTTTTGATTGGGTTTTATACCTTTTCTCAGCTGTTAACACAGACATTAGAACACAAAGGAAAGCTTTTGAGAGTCAACTCGGGCCATCTCCTAGAGGAACTGGGCACGGGACACTTATGCATGGGGCCCGCTAAGTCTGGGATGGAGATGCGCACTGCAAGTCACATTTTCACCCTCTCACCTGGAACTATGGGTCAGGCTGTACATAGGGACTTGCGTGACTTTAACAACAGACACTAACATGGAGCTTCAAGTGGTTTTTAACCTGAGCACGCCAAAGCATTTCCTAATGCAGATATGCCTCTGAATCAAAGCCATGCAAACTGTAGAGAGCACTGGAATTGACAATTTACTTGTTGATTTAGACTCATGTCATAAAGAGTATTTAATACAATACACAGGTACTAATATCTCAACAAATTTTATTTTCTTATAGTGCATGGAGTTTGGAAACACGTTAGATTGCTCTGGTATTGATTCCAGCTATAGATGGAGCATCAGTTTACCCCGCAGAGGAACTCATTATCAATCAGACCCAGAATAAAACTGCAGGACGGGTCATTTTATCCAGCCATAGCTGCCAGAGGTTGAAATGCACAGAGTTGGGCAAGGGTGTCAGAAATCGAGGCTTCATCTGTAAGCTAATCACATTTTCATGCCAACCTTTCTTTATTGACTTGACTACATTTGATTTAACGGCGGAATTAATTAGACTGAACTGAATCTCTAGAAACTCTTCAGATAGCAGGAAATGGAGTCAGGAAACCAGTCTGATGTGGCTATTACATTGGGCTTTAAATCTGTTTCTGTTCAGTTTAGGTATTTATTGTCATTATATTTATATGCACATGTCTCAGTATAGTTTTATATAAATGATCAAATTAAAATATCAATAAAGGAAACTCTCAAATAAAAAGGGTCACTGAAGGGTCTGTCCACCACTTTGGTCCAGACTGAAATATCCTAATAACTATAAGATGGATTGCCATTCATTTGAAGCAATCCTAATGATTTTGTGATGTTAGCACTTTTTAGCACACAGATATGTGTTACAAAACCACAATAAATACGTGAAAATCTCTAACAACATCTGTCTAAGTCTGGACAACTTGATCAATTGTTGATCCTCTTGAATTTCTGTCTAGCTGTAACATAAAGTCAAAGTTTAATTTGGATACCCTAATCGCTCAGCTGCACTTTGTGATAAGTACTAATTAGCAAATGTCTACATAACATGATAAATCAAGATGCTACACTGTGAGTATGCAGGCACTGCTGTGTCGAAGTAAAGCCTACTGAGCCACTAGAATGGCTGTAGATGCTAAGTCCAACTCTCTGTCCTGATATTACATTCGGTATACTGTTAAACAGTTTTCCCAGCTATGTTGTGGGTGGTAACTTTTGCAGGAGACTGATACACTATATAAAAATACTACAAATGCATGCTGTACAGAGGTTTTATGAAAATGAATATGTTGTCTACATATCTGCAACTTACAAATTAACAACATAACTTACATAACAGTAATAGAAAAATATAATCCAGATGCAATTGTTTCCTACAAAAACGACATTCACGCAAGGTAAAAATTAATCTCATAAAACATTTTTCAGAACAGAGGCGACAGAAGCTGCCACTTAAAGATTAACTGGATGCACACATACAGGTATAATCAAAGATAGTAAATGAAGAATATTTACATAGGATCATGTTAGCTGCTCTGCCTGTTGAATAACATTATCTCCCTGTCAATCCTTCCCAGCCATTTTAGGGATGAATGGCTGTTTACATCCCCAACTATAGTGTTAAAGAGCAAGTAAACTCTTTGTAATAACAAAAGTTGACAAAAGTCAACAAGGGCTTGGAAAGCTCCTATATTGTGTGCTGCCATGTTGTGATGAAGTTGGTGATAGGATTCTGAGAAGATACCTCCTGTGTGTTGTTGTCTCATTTAATTAGCTTCCAGTTTCACCCACCTGGCTATACTCCTAAGGTATATTTGTCGTAGCTAGTATATGCAGCTGAGAGAGAAAGCAGGGCGCTCTTTTAGTAAATTATAATTATCGGTATAGGATTGGCTATGTATGGAAACAGAGAAACCAATGAACGTTGATTGCATGTTTATTTTATTTAACCATACATATTGTGAATTACAATGATTAATAAGCATTGTCTAGGCCAACAGATGCGACATTGTTTAAATTGAAAACAAAGGTACAAGAGATGTGTTCTCCCCTGACAAACAAATCAAACTCAAGCTATTCCATGCCATACACACATAAATATCATTAATGAAACATAGTCCAAGTCCTGAATGTACTCCGCTGGGTTTTCCTGCTTCCAGATAAATCTATGTTTAATTTACTGTGGCCTCTGGGCTTTAATTTCCAGGAGCGAGGCTGACCTGACACTGTGCTGGACATTCATTGCATCCCTTTAGTCAATTCATTTAATTATACCATCCCACGAGTGCCAAAGTACACAGAGTGAATCTGAATGTTGCCTCAATCTGTATGTAAACAATGTCAGCAGCCAGGAGGAGCGAGATGACCAATAGTCACGCTTTTGCAGGGATGCTCTGTCTGACTCTAAGGAAAAAGCAGCTGAGTTTCTTGGAGAAATCGTTGATCCTGCAGGAGGCCTCTGCAACCACACAAATTTGTTAATTGGTGAAACAGCAGCTGGTACGCTAAGTAGAGAGATGAGTGTGTAAACTACTAAAAAGGCCCCTTTGTTCTTCTAGATGTAGTAAAACACATTGCTTCAAGCACTCATCAGTGACAAGACTTGCAAACCTAAGAAAATTAGATCATACCGCCTCCCTCCTCCTGTTCAGGCTGCTGTGCCTACATCCGTGTGGTCCCGCCTGTCTAGTCTAGTTCACATACACCAAAATTAACTGCAGGAAAAAAAAAAAAAAATCAACTAGGTAACAAGTCAAGACAGTAATTTTCAACAGGTAGCGCAAAACTGGAATACCTGATGCAAACGAGAGAAGGGCTATGAGTGAAAATGAGTGAGTTCAAGAGATCTTCGCCGACTTAAAAAGCTGCCTTTCGCTCAGAAGTCTGATCTCGAACCGCGGAACAAAGTTCTTGCTAAGCAGCGCCACAATGTCAGCGCAGTCCTCTTCTGAAGACATGGAACACGTTAACGCTGTTGCACCACCACCCGAAAGCAAGTGATGTTTTCGTCATTCTATATAGGTGAATATGCTAGTGTTCCTAGGCTTTATTCAGACATGACAGCACATTTACAGAAAAAAACTGTGTGCCAGCAGGTTTTGGCACTCCAGTGCATGTAGAGGAAAGTGAGAGCAAGCAGAGAGAGAGACAGCGAGTTAGAAAGTCGTTTCACAGTAGGTGCACACTGTTCTCTGTCTAATCGAGCTGTATCAGTGATGTATTTTAAAACTTAGTACGTTTCTTGCTTTAATTACTCGAATTCTATATCTGATCTTGCAGTATAACACCATTTGTGCGATCACAGCAGCCTTTACTGATTAATGGTTGTCGTGTTTTGCACTCAATTACTTGGTTAAAGTGTTAGGCACCGTCTGGTTTAATATGCAGTGTTACATTTAACCAACACAGCAGTCTTCCTAAACTCCAACCATGACAGGTGGACCCTGCTCTCTGGTGTGACACTCCAATTGTGTCAATTAAAGGGTAAAGCAATCTGACTATAATTTTTATAAGGTGAGTGAACCTCGTCATTAGAAAAGAATTAAAATCAATGTCTTCTGATGGTTTCAGGAATGCATATAACTTTAGGATCTTACTTCCAAAGTTAGCTGAATACAGTACTAAATTAAAAATCATATCAGTGAATGCAGAATATAGAAATGATATCGTCAACACAAGAGTAGAGTTTTTCTTTACACCCATGCTGTCTTGTGTTTGCAACAGCAGAGGGTTTGGGTAGCCAACCTCAAAACAAGACGTATGTATTTTTTAAGCAGTGGAGGTTATTTGAGTTATAATGTCCATCGTGACATTATGTCTATGGCTGGGAAAATGGCGTGTTATTGTTCGATTGGCCCACTCCCAAAGCTCTTGTGGCTGCCAACATGGAAGCTTGAGGAGAAGCGGGAGGCGGTGGGAGGAGGAGAGGCGGAGGAGGAGACAGAGGCGCAGCGCAAGCCAGAGTCTGAAAGAGGCCAGATTCAGCTCTCTGCTGCAGCGCTTAGACATACCCTCAACCAAAACCCCTGGAAACAGTCGAGAAACATAGCTTTTGCAAAAAGGGAAACAGGGAAAGAGAAGGAGCAAGAGACTGATAGAAGTAAGGGGAATGGATGTGCAGGAATATATCACAGAAATGGAAAATAAGGAGGCCTCTCTCTTTTTGTAAATGAGGAGCACTGGATCAGCGATCAGTTTTCAGGGTGACATGGGCGCATTTACTCATTGGGAGAAAAGTGGGCAAGGTTTTCTGGAGAGTGGATCCAAAGGTCACTACCACGCACCTTTCTATAACATAAGAGCAAGAAAGGGAGAGAGAGAGAGAGAGAGAGAGAGAAAAGATATACTGTGTAAGGAATAGATAAAAGATGAAGAACAGCAGGTGGATGTAGTTGTGTAGGTTGTCCAGTCTGGTTTAAATGGAGCAATCACACAGTGATGACTCAAGAGGACCCAGGTAGATCATAATCCATGTCACTATATTTGTTTTCTTAAGAATCACGCTCCAGTCCTGACCACACTACCACGCGTTAAGCCCACCATTCCCACCTACTCATGACAAAAGACTCATGAGCACATTTGCCATCATCCTCCTCACTCCTCTGCATGTAAAAAGGTATATATTATGAGTGAATTTTAAAGGCAGAATAAATTATTTAACAAAACATGGGGGGTGGTGGTGGGGGGAAACAACAAAACCACTGCGGGTGGTAATTCAAAGCAAAAGAGAACTGAGACCGGCTTGTGTTAACTGAGATTATGCTCTGTGGCTGAAATACAGTGCAGAAATTCCACTGTCTCTGGCTTTCATGTTCAGGATGAAAATGAGATGTGTTGAACCACGACTTGCAGTGGTAACATGGTGATAAACAAACAAAACGCCACATGAATACCCAATTAGTGCTTTGAGTGAAAGCCTAATGGCATGTTTGGGTAGTTGGAGTAACCAAAACCACTGGTTGGCCAGTCTCCGTGGCCTCGTCACAGTTCATCATACACACTGTGGCTTACGCAGTGCAGAGATTCGACGCTGCTCTGTTGCCGCCATGAACGCTTGACGTGGAATTTTTTGCAAAGACAATTTTCATACAAGCTGTTGTATGAAGACAATACAATGTGTGTTTTGCCTAATTTGAGAAGTGAGATGAAAGAGCATTCTCTCTCTGAGGAGGACATATTTGAATTGGTGGATTTGGGCTGTGTGTATTCTTTGGCTTTGTGGATATCTTTGTTGTGTTGAAATGGTCCCTAAGCTCTTTTCCCAGTCCACAGTTTCCTGGTGATGACTCTAAGGAACAAGTTCTGTGTGTGGCTCTTGTTTGTGTGTGAGCGAGTGTTCTTGATTCTGCAGCTGATCTTGAGCCAAAATTGTAATAGGGGTCAGACATCTTTGTTGTTCTTGAGTAATTTGAATTTTGGAGCGCTCCACATACAGCTGTGAACCTCTTACAGCATGCATATTCCTGTGCCATACGTGCACGGCAACATCTTTTAAGAGAAAATGGAAAGACGAATGAATAAAGAAAAAGAATGACATTATGACATTATTATTAAGTATGCATTTGTATTAATTTCTAGGCAAGCTCCTCTGGGTTTCTTCTCTCATTTACTCAATTTCTCGATCCATCTTTGTTAAAGTGATACCATCACTGTTGTCTTTGTCATTAGCAGAGAAATTCATGTCAAATTGTCCGTCTTGCTTCTGTGAAGATAACCTGTCTCTCCAGAGGTGTTCTAATATGGCAGATGGTACTAATTATCAAGGGTCTCACACACACATACACACACACACAAAGTGTTTAAGGATATTCATAGAGTGACAATACCTCTTAATATAGCTTCTATCTCTGTGCAAAGGCTGTCAAGTTTCATTATATTGCAATTTCAATGGCCCATGTTCTTGTTCTTCCAAAGGAAATTAAGTGATCTGACCTGTTTTTTTAAATTTTCACCTTCTCTTCCATTTCTGGTTTCACTCATATACTCTCTCACATGCACACGCTCACACACACACACACACACACACATTCACGGCATGAGGCATATTCTCGACTGTGTTTAAATGTCCTCCACCTAACGGTGGCTATAGTTCCTGGTTCTATGTATTAACCTTTGCAGTGGTATTTAATTAAAGGTCCACACCTGTACCACCGCCTTCTCAACCCCCACCCTTTCGTCTCCTCCTTCACAGTAAACCCAGGGCTAACTGAAGGCATGCTGTACATCCATAGCAATTAGCATGACCTTAAAAACGCCATGAGAGCCTTGGCACTCACCCCCTGCACATTCCCCTTTGCCCTGTGGACCACTAGCTCTTCCTGTCCTTCTATCTGACCCTGGTGTGCTGTGGCTATGCTCAGACTCAGTGGGGTCCAACTGATTATTGTGGGCCTTCTGCTCCATGGGGCCCTGGGGGAGCACATTGGGACACAAGTAGAGGTCACAGGTTCCCTAGGTTCCTTAAGGGAGTTTCCTTGTATCCTAACCCCAAATCATCATTACTCAAATGGGGAGCACAGGAAGCACCTACTGCTGGATTCAAATTGGTGCCCTCAAGGATGGTCCACGTTGTGGCATACTAAGACATTTTCAATTGTATTTTTTTTACAGCACCAAAGGGGTTCCTACAGCCTGTTCAAATGTCCCTGAAATTACATGTTAGCAATGAGTGTTTGCATCTCACCTTACAACAGTAGTGTCATGTAACGGAATAATCTAAACTCAAAGCTCTGAAAAGCTAAGTAGATGTTTGAGCTTGGATCCTTCTGTTACACACACACTTTCTAAAGGTCCCAACTCTGTGCTACTGATTTCCAACAGCAGATGAGTTTTGTAACCATTCTGCCATCGGGACACCCCCATGATAAAACTTTTTTATGTTATGTATCAGCATTCACAGTTCATGTTCTTTACCAACACTTAAAAATGTAATAACACATGTCCTCCATTATTTGTGCAGGACATGGACATATGTGCAACACAGAAATGCAGCACTGCAAACACTAGAAAAATTAATCCAGGTAGCGCCCGTGCCCAAAAATGCTAATGGCAAAACAAATCAGTAGTATATAAATGTAATTTCTAGGAGACATGGTTGAAGGTCAAGAATGAGCTCCAATTCTCAAACACTAGTCTTGTAAGTACTTGTACTTTTGGAGTTCTAAATCTTTTGATTGTTGCATATACGTAAACATTCGAATAAACATAACTGGGGCACATTGCAATCATGACAATTGTGAATTGTCATAGTCTCCCAATAGTTTGTTACATGTAGAAGTTCATAAATGGTCATTTCTGCTGGAATAAATCTATATTAGAGCCTTTTCAGAATTGCTTATAGTACAGTGCAGGGCCTGCAATAACAGTGATAGCACTTATTGACCAGATAAATGTCTTGAATAGAGTCACAAGCCCACACATGATTAGCCTCTCATATGTGCACCCATGCACATATGAGTGTACGGATATGTCCACACACACACATACATAGACCTCTCTAGCCTCTGTGGACCCCCTGTGAGGTCAGGATCACCAGTGCCCCTGTGGTTTTTCTGCCCTATGGTATCATGCTGGGCAGATATTTCTGTCTGCTTGGATGACTCCTTGACATGGTGTTTATTTGGATTGGCAACTTGTTTTCATTTGAATCGATATGCAGCTCAGAGGAAGGAATAGGTTGACTGAGGAGGGGAGTGGCCATCGGGAGCGAGTTCCTATCTGGCCTGACACGAAGAATATGTGCTGACCATGGAAGGCTGGGTTAGGGAGGGAGGGAGGAAAGTGAAGCTTCTCACATCATGTCTTTGCTACAATGATGAAAATGCAGTCCCATAGGTCCACTCCATTTATCACTTGGAATATATTGCATTTGCTTTCAACTAGTCACACAGATATGATGTAAAACAATTGAGGCAGCCTCCACACCAGGACAGAAGAAGTTATTTTTTAAAAATCTATTTGTTTTGTTTTATATTCACATGATTTTTTGTATTTGAATAGAATGAGCAGTACAAATAATCTGTTTTCTCCGGATCGCTTACCCGCCAGCACTGCCAAGGGAAGGCTAATAAAATGTCATCAGAGTGAAATGAGAGTTAAGTGGAGGGGAAAAAGCTGAATATTCACACTCATTTGGCTGACACCTGGGGGACTGCAGTCACTCATGGCTGCATTGATATGCATTGTATTATGTGCTCCTCGCCCGTTCAGATTGACAATCAACAGCTTTAACACCTTTGCTTTAATTTAATTAAAGCTGTGACTGTCTGTGAAAACTTGATTTGCACACATACATGCATTCACGTGCCCACGTGTACACACAAAACACAAGGGTCATTGTACATGGAGGAGGACCAATTATTTTTGTATGGATAATTAGACAACTTAAATGGTCACATGAGCAGACATGGAGAGAAATGTGGCAGGCCAGCACATTTACCATTGAATTCCAGACATTTCCTACATAAAAATTTTGAAAGTGTCCCCTTTCCTGAGGTTGACACCCTCAGGCTTTCTCTCCAAGTCAGAGCAGAAGCTGCCTCGAGGCTCTGAGCTTGGATCAACGTTTCCCTTTCCAAGTCTCTCTGTTAGAGAGATGCAACCTTAACATATGTACTGTATGTTCATGTCTAGAATCACAACATTTTCCACATTAGTGAGAGTGAATAGTGAAGGGGGATTGGTTTTGCACTGGAAATGGTAATGTGTGGTCATGGGGTCATTATATATTCTAGAATAATGAAACTGCCAGTTTAGCAAGTCATAAAAAACAAAATACTTGTGTTTAAATCCAACCACAAATATCATATTTTTACCATTCAGTAAATTTTGCCTGTTTTACTCCAGCCAAGAGAGGGCTCACATACTGAGCCATGTAAACAGATGCAAAACAAAAAGAGCTAAGTATCAAACATTTGTAAAAACCCATGGTCATCTTTTAATCTTTGCTTAAACGATGGTCTTGGTGGCATTTGTGGAACATTAAAAGACCACAGACAGAAAGATGCACTGAGGTGATGAAAGTGTAGTCAGGAGTTTTTTCTGAGTGAGTGGGATCACTAAGCTAGTTTCTTCACCCTCTGTCATTACAGACTAGTCTTCTAGACCTTAATGACCACAGTGTTTGAAACACTGATCTGCTGTCAGTTTGCTACATTTCCATGTACCTCAACTTAGATCAAATGAACTAATTAAACTCACAGGACCAGCTTTGCATTCGTGGTGTGATAATTCTATTTTCATAGTGACAGAGAGGTTAAAGGTGAAGAATTGTGGTAAGTCAATGGTCAACTTAAGCTTGATTTATCCTTCTGCGTTAAGGGTTGCAGCATAGTGGCTATGTGTATAGTCTTTACATCACAAGGTAGCAGAGATACCATGACTGCTGATGCCAGTTTAGATTGTTGATAGTATTTATCTGAATATACACTTATTACATGCATGCATAGCCATGTTTTAAGTTTGTTTGCATTCTAACATAAGTTTCCAACCTAAACTATTTCATTTTCTGCACATTCAATCATGTTGATCTGTTCTCTCCATTAGCAACCTTATAACTTGAACAGGAACTATTTTTGAGAGAAATGTATGTCCACCCAAATTCGAAATACTGATCAAAAGTGAGACAAGACATCTTTTTAGTGTATTAACCATGAACCAAATCAACAGTCTCTTACTAACCTTAACTAGTGCTTTTGTTGCCTAAGCATCACTATATGTGGCCTTAACCCCAGCCTCTGTTATCAGAGGTTGGCTCTTTATCTGACCCCTGACCCGACCACCTCGTGATGAACTGCATGCTGTACACTGCTGTGCCACTGAACATAAACCAAGCAGGCACTATGTTCCAGTCAGATTGTATTTGCCAAAACAAATTAGTAGAATTGAAATGTCCTTTCTATGAGATAGGGTTGTTATCAGCAGAGTTGCCAAAAATGGAAGAAGACACGCTTACCATTCATCAATATTATCAATATATCAGGTGATTAGCTTTTCACCTCTGACAGCTCAGGTACCTGCAGCAGATAATCTTGGACTCCTTACTTCATGTACCCTTGTCTCCATGGAGAATGTGAGACAGACTGTGTATCCTGAAATAGTCACACAGAGCCTTATATGTGTTATACCTGATTTATTATATTGAAATAATTACAAGAGCAGTGTTTTTATGATACTCTCCTTAATGCCCCTCCACCACAAAATGAATGTTGCTTTTAAAATCCGCAACACCGTAAGCGTTTCACATGCAGTATATGTACACACAGTATAGTGAGAGTGTGCGTTTATATATATATATATATATATATAAACGCACACTCTCACAGATATACCCCAGGGAAGCCTTCCCTTCGGTTCCCAATTCTCACCTATCTCTGCTTTCTGTCATGTGTGTCACATGTTACATTTTACTTCAATTTGATGTGTGAGATGCAGGCAGTCAAACCTGAACACCCCCCCCCCCCCCCCCCCCCAAAAAAAAGCCAAAACCATCGTAAACATCTCCCCCACTGTACATTTCACCTCCCCCTCAAACTGATAGCCATTCTGTAAAGACCAAACAAAATCAAATAAGAGCTTTGTGTTCTGCTCTCGGCTCTCATCCCACAAGTTTCCCACTGGCAGCTTAATGATTACCTTTGCGGAAATGGCAGGTTAATCTAAACCTGAATTTTTTCCCCCTCCTCAATCTCCTCCTCTTCTTTTCTCCTCCCTTACTCCCCACACCAGGTGAGCAGTACCATTTGCCTACATCTTCTTATTGTGAGGATTAATCCTTTTTTAAAACTCAGAACATCTCAGAAGGCTGTGTAGCAGGTTTGCAAAAACAGAGAGGTGCGCATGGAGTGAGGAACAATCCTTCTTCCTCCGTGGCCTTCCGTACCCCCTGAAGTATTCTTATCTTTGGCATTGTAATGTAATGAGTGGCCCCTTGAAACAAAAGGCCTGACAGCTCTAGCAGCTCAGTGGCTCCCCGGGACCTCAGCATTGTTATTAGAATCCCCGGGAGTGTTTGTACACAGGCACACTCTACCCTTTTGCATCTTTGTGTCAACAAGATTCAACTAAAATAATATATCCAGCAACATATCACCAACTATGAGCCATAAATATCATCAAAATTTGTCTTTTAAAAGTCTTGTAAAATCCCATTTTTGGAGGCATTCTTACGTGTGTAAAGTCAGTTTGAAAAGCAGTTTTACACATGTTCCCATAAATGAATTCATCATAGCCTGGGGAGCTGTTGCCCTATTTTAATGTGCCAATGCTGATGGATGACACAAGTCATATGGCTTAAACTTTTGCAGCAGACATCCCAGTGCTGACCTCTCCATCTCCCCCCTCATATTGTCCTTGTCCCTAGTGACAATAGGCCTCCAGCGGCTCTGACATTCATCACCTGTTAGCTCCACTCATTCATATGAATATGCCACTCAGCTCTGCTCTCTGGCCTGCAGGATGATTTCAGGGTAAGGGGGGGGGGGGTGGTGGTGGATTAAGACAATGGTGGCGGATTGAGAAAAACATCCTCGACACTGGGAAGCAATTGTATGAGATAACAGACCACATCCACGTGTTGGATCAATTAAAAACTGAAAGCATTTCATGATGTGCCACCAAAACTGAGCTTTTCAAAAACTCCCCAAAGTGAATTTGAAAGCACTGAGGTGTAGATGAAAAAAGCTTTAAGAATGAAAATTTTCCAAGAATAAACTGCAATTTGATCAGCTTAACCGAAATGACTGCCAGCTTTGGTCAGAGGGTTATATTTAAGATCAACAATCATTATTTCATAATGATTTAAGAGGGCACTTTATCTGGAAAAAGATGTTACTTTAATTTATTTTTATTTTCAATGGTTATTATTATATATTATATCTTAAACAAAAATTATACTCACTTTGATAGTACTGTATAGAAAATGTGTGCAATATGGGTGGACAGACCCTTTAACAGATCATCATAGAATTACTTTCAGTTTGTCAACTGCAATAGGATGAAAAAGACAACTGCTAATGTTTGTCTGTGGATGGTAACTGTGTAGAAAATGATTGGAAATCACTTCTGTGACTTGAACCCAGCTTAACACAAGCGTTTCCCCAACTCCACATGTTTGATGACATGGCCATGAAACAGTGGTGTTGAAAGAAATCAGTTGTTTTAAGCTATATGTCATGTCACTGCCTCTCCAGTGTGTTGGGTAAATATTTTATATCTACTACTGCTACTGAGCTGCTCACTACCGTGATTGTGTGTGTGTGTGTGTGTGTGTGTGTGTGTTAGACCGGTACATGTGTTGAGGGCTGCTTTGTTTTGCTAGCTGACAGCTCCCCTCCCCATGTTGGGCCTGGCAGATGTAGAGGTGTCACCATGTTGATTAATTGTTTACAGTCACCTGTCTGCGTGGCTGCCTGTCTGCCATGTCGCCGTGTGCTAGGGGGATTTAGGGTTGTGGGGTCGAAGTGAATAGGGGGAGGGGGTGCATCAGAAAGGGTGAGGGAAGGGTAGATAACAGAGGGACAGTGCGCGGGACCTTGTGCTCGTGTAAATGATGCCACGCTATCAACCTGGTGTCTTCAGCTGTGTCTGTCTAAACAGCAGTGTCGTCATGTTGAACACGAATCACAGCTAGCCGCGTCCTGGCAGGGCCCTGCATTCTTATGCTGTTTCCTGCAGTTCATATAGTGCGGCTGTCTTCAGAGGGGGAAAAAAAGAGAGGAGTGAAATTCTAGAAAGAGAGGGAGAGAGATGTAGAAGTTTGGGGGAGTTTCTCTTTTCAAATAGATGGTATTTAGCACAACTTCTCCTGCTGGGTAAATTAAAACCCCTGATGATTGTGTGTTGTTTATCCAAAAAGAACTGGGGCCTCTCAAGTGTTGTGAAGAAATTTGTAATTAAGATTTTAAAAGTCAGACAAAATAGCCAGCAGTCAATGCAGCAATCTAATAAGTTGTAGTAGTGGCGTGAGCTCTGTGATACTCACATTAGTGGTTAGTGGTTCTGTCCATCAAAGTCCCATTTTTAATATATATCATTGGCATTTCTGATGTAAAATAATGATTAATATTTTACAAAAATTGAGCAAAGAGGTTTAGTTCATTTAAATGAGATTCAGATTCACTCAGCAAAGATTTTTGATCTTTTTGATTTTCTCTTTTGCTCTTCTGTCTCTATTCTATGCTTTTTAGTTGGAGGATATTACAGACATGACATGAGGAGGCTTGACAGTACTGCTCAGTGCCATACTTGTGCCCTCATGTAGAGAGAAAGACGCACTGGACCACTGCATCATTGAGAAAGCATATCCTATTCAGTTTGAATGCCTTTTGATTTAGCCCATATTATCCATTACTTACTTATTCATAGGCCACTAGGTTTTCTTCCCTTCCATCCATTCAAATCAATATTGCAGAACCCAGTTGTGAGTGTGGGTTGGGGTTTTCTTCAAAGTGGCAATTCTTCCAACCATCTGCGCCTCTCTCTTTTCTCTCTCTCTCTCTGTCTCTCTCTCTCTCCACACGTTTTAAACCCGCCCTTAGTAACAAGCCACGGAGCACCAATCTGTGCCGTGATTCGGCCAAGCCCTGCCTGCCGACTGGGAAGGAACATCATCAAAACTATTCTGTGTTGCCATGGAAATAGAGACCTCAATAAGTTCGTCTTTTTCATGTGTGTTTTTTCGGGGCTTGCCTGGCATTTGGTTGGTTGGTTGGTTGGTTGGATGAGTGGCAGAGCTGCAAGCTGTTCCCCCCACAGTGTTTTCTCATCCCGCTTCTGCATGTAGCGCGTGTTTATTTATTTAGTCATCAAACGTCAAGAATAATCATTTTTTCCATCATCACTCTTGTTGTATACCACCAAGATGTGTTTCCATCTGTGTGGATTTGTGTACAGTATATATGTACAGGTATGCACATTACACTGTGTGTATTGTTGCACTGAAGTGTTTAGAAGCAGGTGCATCAAGAGTGGGTGCTGTTGTGAGGCTCCTGCCAGTGAATTTGAATACGAAGGGTAAAAATGCTCAGCTGGATGAATGGAAAGAAAATGGGTCAGCAGAATACATTTGCTACAAACAATTTGTGTGATCGATGTTTTAACATATAGGTTATATTGCTCAATTTTGCCGGTGCTGTGTGCATGAGACTCTTGAGTGCAGCATGGCAGCGGCACTTTCATTCAGCATTGATGTCTTATCAGTGTTGTATCAGTTAGTAGTAGTAGTAGTAGTAGTAGTGGAAATGGCTCCTTTGAAGTAACTGGATCTCCCCCTTACTCTAGGAGAATACCAATGTATGTTAGGCGTGTCAGTATATACAGTGTGTGTGTGTGTGTGGGAGAGAGAGATGAGAGGAAAGAGAGAGAGAGAGAGGAGGGAGGGATGTGTTATAGGCATGTCACAGCGATGTATGATACAGCTTGATCAGATGGGTTCCAAGAAATTCTCTTTGATGTTAATATTATTCATGTGAACTCTGTGAGGTAGTGAACACCAGCTCTCAGAGGGGGAAACGTGAGCAATGTTTCCCGTTCAAGCCCTAATTCGCAGAAAAAAAGAAAAAAAAAAAATCATTGCAACAACCATACTGATCTTTCCAAAAAACTGAATTTGGGGAGGAGTACCTGATTCAGGGAGGGGTGGAACAACTATATTCCATGTAATTGGACAATTAAAGTGATAATCTTGGCATCTCTCGCTGCCTGCTCTGAGGCAGAGAAACGAAAGCTTGTAATGTATTCTGACCCTCATCTTGATATGACTGCGGAAAATACTGCCACGTAACTCTACGTGTCTGTGTGCGAGTTTATCTGCGTGTGGTAAAGCAAGCGTGTTTTGTGGCCTCTGTAATACTTAGCAGTGTTAATGTAATTCAGTTAGAGATGAAAAGCAGTGATGGGGTTCTGTGGGTTACTGTCGCAAAGGAATGGAGAGCAGTAGTGGCCAATTAGACTCTGTAAAATAGCATGAAACACTATGAGTGATTTTCTCTTTCTCAAATTCATTGTCGCACTCAAGATTTATTTTATTTTTTTATCCTTGACACAAGGATACAATACGATGGCTTATTTGCGTGCTGGCTTGTGAATATGATCAGAATAACAGAGCTTCAATTAAGATATCACTTTTAGAGGAGTTTTGACCAAGATAAAATGAGTGGAAATATCAATCACTTCATATCTTCCAGCTGTTGTTAACAAAAGGAAAGAGATGCATCAAAATTAAAGTCATGTTCAATATCACTTTTAATCCTCTGATGCACAATTAGCCGTGGTGAAGTGAGGCTGGTGGGCTGCTTGTGAGTGTGTTTGTGTGTGTCCTTGCTTATCTGCTTGTAATCAGGACTCCACTTCCATTTCCAAAGCTGACCTTAACTAGATGTGGCTGATAAGGCGGGCTGCTCGATGCATCTGTATGCTAGGCCTATTGTACTGCAGAGGAGAAGGGATGAGAGAGGAAAAGAGAGAGGGTAGGTGAGAGGAGGGAGAGGGGCGAGTTTGCTTGAATCTCTGAGGGCTGGCTAACCCCCTGCTCCTTTCCTGAAATGGAGATGTTATTACATTAGCAGCTAAAAGGGTTTATTCACAGTTAGTGCAGTTTAGGCATGCAAATGGGGGATTTCAGTGTGCTGTGTTGCCTGGAGGTATAGGACAGAAAGCACAGGAGATTTGCAAGGATTAGTTCCACAGGTTCCTTTTATTATGGAAAGAACCCTTCCTGAATGAAAGGGGGAGGAAAGGTGAGTTGAGGAGAAAGCATAGAAGAGAGGCAGTGAGGGAATTTAGGAGGGATGTTTTTTTCTTCTTCACCACATTAGCCCAGTTGTGAGATACGTGAATGATTTTTGACATATTGACTCTCACATGTTCTGAGGTTATGCACACAGAGCTGGTTTTTTTCCCCCTGCCTCCGGCTGCCATAACAGTTGGTAAACAGTATGCAACCCCTCACCTGCCCTCCTTGAAGGGTGTATGTGTGTGTTTCCGTGCAAGCATGTGTACTGTGATATGTCTCACTAAACCCTCTCCTGAATCCCACTCTGAAATAAGCGATGGTTATGATGATGAGGCCTTTTGGCAGATTTTACAGTGCACACTGCTCAGTGCACATGAAATGGAGGGTGGCGACCCATTCAGATCACTCATGTTGTGGGCGCGTGTCTGAGAGACTGTGGTGCTGCAATCTGATATGCTTGAGTTGTAAAGTTAAAGCCTTCATTATCTCGGCACGAGGCATAAGGTGTCACCTTCACTGGACCTGACACATGCACGCTCCCCTAACCATGGGAGACCACACACACATACACACACTCGCTCGCGCACAAGCGTACATACACAACTCAAACCGTGGGAGACAATGTTGAGAGATGAAGGCTTTGAGGAAAAGATAGACAGAAAGACTCAGAATTAATGGTTGATGGAAAAGCCAAGGTCAGCCCGGCTCGGGTTTGCTGTAGTGGACAAGGTGATGGGTCCTGTTGGAGGTAAAAGGACACACACACACAAACACGCATACAGAGGGGCCAGTGGCAAATGACTCAGGTCTGTTGTTCAGCAGGGAGGAGAGAGCGATGGTAGAAATGAAAGAGGAGATTGATGGGACTGTGCGTTTTTCAGTCAGACTCTATGTGATGTCATCTGCCATCTATTCTTCACTCAAGCTATTTTCTCCAACTTGTGTCTCTCTGGTGCCTTCAACCTTCAACAAGTAAGTGGATAGTGCAAGTGGTTACTTAGTGGAATGAAGATCTTTTATTTTGAAAAATAGTGCCTACTCTAAACATATTCTTCAAAAACAGAATACAGAAAACACTCACAAATTTTCAACCTTTTCAATTTGTATTGAAATGTCCGATAGTGGCTGCATGTGTGTGCTTCTTTGTGCACATATGCATATGTATGTGTCGTTAGTAAGCTGAGCAACAGCCCTTGAGGTGAAGTGGCCTGTTAAACTCTATTTTCAGCTCAAGACATTGAATAAGAAAAGAAAGTGTGAGCCACTGAATAAAAGCTCTCTCTTCTCTGTACCAACAGCAGCCATCCGTCTTTTCTGGCAGAGCGGCTCTTTAATTGTCCACATTTGGATGCTTTAACACTTGTGCTGTTAACAGCCATTAACCATGAGTGTCTTCACACAACTGTGAAGGAGGTACAAAGACTACAAGCACACAAACCAGCGATGGCAGTGTGAGACACACACACACACATACACAAACAGGAATTAGCGTAATCAAACACAAGTAGATATCTTTCACAGGCCGTCTGTTTACAACACAAAGAGACACACAATGGGCAAAGTCCTCTTGTGGCAACACTGTGTTCAGTCTCTAAATACAGTATGTTCAGTTTTCCATTCCTTCACTATTCAAATTCTGTATTGTGTCGCAGGACAATGCGTAATTTATTAAGGGATTTTGTTTGACCAAAATTACAAAACAACAACAGAAATGTACCCCTATGCAAATCATTTAAAATTCATTTGAGCAGGTTTTGAAATATCTGTCTTTGCGTTTTCAGCTTCTACTCTAATGAATGGACTTTAGTTTGTGGTGCTCACAGCATTAAAAAAGTTACTTTTAAAATTCAGCAGCAACAAATCTTTTCAGAAACAGTATCCTCATTACTCTGGTTAATCTACAAATTTGATAAACGTTATTTTTTGGAAATACTTTAGTCTGCTTTAGTACTCAACAGTCTCAATGAAAACAATTAGTTGGTGGCATCAGAAATCACAGACATCTAAACGCAACTGAATAATTTTCATATTGTTAGCATTCATGTTTACATTCATCAGTGTTTACATGTTTGTTTAAAGGATAAGGCTAGCATCATTTAATAATCATCGAAAAGTTATATGTAAAGACTGGGCCAACAATGAATATATTATCGTGAAAAATATTGTCGTTAGGAAAGCCTTATAAATACACAAGTTCATGCTTTTGTAACAAAGAAGTCCACTGTCATCCAGAGACTGTTATAAACACATGAATGAGGCATGCAGTTGCACTGGGTGACATATTCCATCACTACAATGAACAGAGCCAGTGTAGTTTATTCCACTCCACACTGTAAACACAGAACTGTACCTCTGAGCATGCTCACTGACATCAGCCCATCAGGGAGCTACTCTTGAGATCAAAAGCGAGTTACAGAGTAATTCAGAATAACTTTATTGGCCATTTTCATTGTAATGGAGAAATAATGTGTTTTCGACCATTTTGGACAACTGTGGGGTTCTGTAGCACAAAGGCTTCAGCCCAACAGGCAATACCAGATCTCAGGACAACATCATTGTTGGTTTTGGTCTTTTCAGGAGATTTTATTGTAAACATAAATGACAGAATCCTGCCAGCCCTATCCTCCAAGGCATGCTTACATTTGTATTCAGTTTACTGACCATCTCTCATCTTTACTTTTTCTAGATTGCCACCAAAGAAAAACATCACTCTAGATTATGATTTTTTGCACTTCTTTGTGCTGCTTTTATCCAAATTCCAGGTGCTGTAAAAAGTGACAAACAGACAGGGAAGGACAGTCAAGGAAACAATATCAGACAGTCACTGTGCAATGTGTTATTATTGTATTCCATCGCTCCTTTCTCCCCCTGAACATGCATGTTTACAAGTACAAATACCTCTTCACACATAACAGTTTTTGAACACACACTCCCCCAGCCCAGTGCCCTGGGCCTGGATCCAGTCGGAACAATAGTAGAGCTGCTCCCCCTGCTGCTACTAGATGGAAACTGCCTCTGGACCTTCTATCACTCTCAGAGCTCTGTGTGTGCCTGCACGCAAGGGGAGTTCGCATGCTCGTTTGCATGTGCCAGCAAACACGCACATGTTACCCAGCTCTCTATCCCATCACATTACACAGTAGGTCTATTCTGCTGCATCCTGCCACAAATATGTATGTGACCTCACCTTCCATTCTCTCACCCCTGTGCTGCTCAGTAACAACAGCTCCAGCATCTGCTAGCGATTGTTTGTGGTGGCTGACTGTTACTCAGCCTGCTTTCTTTCTTGTCTGCCCATCCCGCTATAAAAGTCTAATGATCTTGTGTGTTTTTTGTCTTTACATTAGTGTGAGCATTCTTTGTGTGTTTGTCTACACACACACACACACATACACACCACTCGGGATGGTTTTCACAATTCACATAGAGGACAATTTTGCAAAACTGAATGAGAATAAAAACAGGTTATAAAGCAAAATCAAAGTCATTTTCACTATCTAAAAATGAACCCGGGTAACACTTAAGGCATGGAAAATCCAGCACTGAATGGGATGTTTTTAGTAAAAGTCGTTAAAAGGCATCTCTACGTCATTTTCTGTTTTCATTTCTTGTTGCAGTATACTTCCAGAGAGTTTTAAGCACTGGTTGTCATTTACATTTTGTCAGCCATATGGTCACCTGTCATGTTCACATGACCAAGTGATCAAAGGCATGTCTTTGGTTTAATTGTTCCCCACTGTTAGGCTTCAGCCAGAGAGGACTCTCTCCATCTCTACTTCAGCAGGTGGCATGTATGTGTGTGCGCGCGCGCGCGTGTGTGTGCGATTGAAAGCACGCTTGTGAGTGCATAATTGTACAGTGCAGCCTGTAAATATTAGGACAGGACAGTGTTGTTTGACTCGAGAAAATGAGCTTTGAGAGTGTCCTTTTAGCTTTAATTCAATCTGTTTACATTCACCTCAGATTAACAGTTAAGGAAATGTTTTTTTATTATGCATTCGCCTGAATGTTAAAAAAGGGCAATGAATCAGTTCACCCACTGTGGATGTAAACACACAAAGGTGAAAGTCTTATATTGATATGTTTTATTTTAAATTGTGTGCTGAAGTACAGAACTGATGCAGGGAGAAAAAAAAACACATCACTGTCCCAATATTGTTTGACTGAACTGTACAGCTGATGCAGTGGTTGCAAATGAAAAAAAAGGGTGGGGTGTGGGGGGTGTTGGTGCCTGGCTGCCTGCCTGCGCAGCCTTACACATCCCAACACTGTCTACAGATACTAAGAAACCCCTCTAAATTATTATAATCAGGTTGGTTTTTGCATGTCTTTGTTCAGGGATTAATCCCCACCGTGTTGTAAGTCTGAGCTGAGTCTGCTGCGGGTTACTTTGCCTAGTGCGGAGTAGAGAAATAGAGGCCAGTGCCTAAAGTCAGTGCTATGTGACAGTGCTGGGTGAGTGTGGGTCAGGGGGAGGGTGTGGAGGGCATCGAATTGGGTATGTGCGCTGGGAAGGGGGGGTGGGGGGAGGGGGTGGGGTGACATCGCAGCTGACTGGAAAAGGGTGATGGGGAGGGGGCTCGGGGAAAACAGGCTTTAGCTGGAAAGGGGCTTTGACCGAGCCGAGAGAGATTCACATTGATTGGGTTTTAATTTGGTGGAGGGCCCCCTTCAAACCCTCCACCCATCCCCCCGTCATCCAAATCCCCCCCCACCCCCCACCCCCTTCCTGTCCCAATATCTGAGTGAGGAGTTGAGGAGTTGGGGTGGTCTGCGTGGTTGGTCAGAGCCAGCTGATAAGAGTAAACTAAACTCAGCAGGCCTGTTGTTTGTGTTTACTCTGTGTGTGTGTGTGTGGTTCATTCAGCTGAACAGAACAACCCCAATGTTGCTTCACATGTTCCAGCACCTTTAAAGGGTTACTATAAAAACACAATCAATCATGGTCTACTTTCACAGGTGGTCTAATCACATCACTCTCTTTATGCCCTCACTTCTCTTCTCCTCCGCAAAATGTTGTTTTACATTCATCCTTGTTCTTATTATTTTGCATTATTATATCACATTCATTGCTCTCCCTTCAGCACAGTTGGTGTTGTATCTGGTGTTGAAAGAGCTCCAAACAATTTAAGGGCATTTAAAGATGAAGTCTCCTCTCCAGTGTTTGCTTTAGCTATCTAATCTCAACTCTAATCTCTGACAAGTTTTCTTTTTCTTGTCTTAATTTCCAGACTCAAAGAGGACAGAGGTAGAGGTCTAGTCTTAATTAGGTTAGTTATCTCTGCACCAAAAGGATAAAGTTCTCTCACCAGGACTGTTTCAAATTAACCTAATTGGATTTTTTAGCAGAAACTCCGCAAATAGTCAGGGTTAAATAAAGAGTGGGACATAAAGGAGGGGGTTTGCGTGAACTATGTTGCGTGAACCGGGAGTAAAAGCCCTTTGGAGGGTCATGTTCAAGGTTCTCCTTTCTACTTTCTCTCAACAAACAGCAAAGAAGTGCTTCAGGCTTGCTTCAGGGACAGCTGGTCTGGCCAGGGGCAGGGGTAAGCCTGGGCTGGGGCCCTCAGCTCAGGCTGAGCTAACAACAGGAGAGAGAGAAGGAGAGAGGGCTGAGGCCACACAGTTTGCAACATCCACATACATTTTTATGTCATAAAAAAGTCAGGTCATACTGAAAATGTCAACACAGTTACAGCTGAATGTCTTTATCTGCCTCTTCATTTTACTGGCAACCAACAAAACTGCATCACAGCTATAATCTTGAAATGTATTTTTGCTCTTTTGCACCTTCATGATTGTTTATAGAGTGTCTGTTCTAGCCTACACACAAATTAGTTGTCCTTTTTTTTTTACATTTTTTTTTTCTATTTTTGTAATTCCACTCACACAACCTGCTCCATTACTTTGGCCAGAGCCCTGATGCCCAGTGTATCCAACAGCTACAAAGGCCTACCAGTCGATTACTGTCTGTCGTTCACCCTCCATTCAGATTAGTGACTTTTAGTCTTTTAATCCGGCACTGTGTGTTGCAGCATTCGTCTTAATCTGAGTATGTTGTTTGTATATGAAAAAGTTGTCTCTCTCTGTACTTCTGACGTTTTCAGCTCACCCATATAAAATAGCATGTCCACAGCAGGAAAACAGCTAAAAATATTTTTCTTTATCATCTCTCATAGCACAGAAAATTAAACCTACATTCTGCAAAGTCTGTTTTCTTTTTATATACTATGTTAAATAAGTTCTTTGTTCAACAATTACATTTTTAATTAGAGCAAGTAAATGGCAAACAAACAAAAACTTTATGCGAATAATGCTGCTGGAATTTAGATTTTTTTTCTCCCTACTTACATCAAAAGTCACAAGAATTATTAATAAGCTTTTCTCCCCTCTGATATCAGAATGTTATCAAATTAGCACTTCCTAAAGAAGCGGGTTCTGCATCAAGAATCCCAAGTTCCCCACTATGCTGAAGTGTGAAAATATTCCAGGGGGCAGTTTGATTATTACCAGGGCTAGAGGATAGACCTATTCCCTCGTTCAAGTCTCTCAGGGTGAATTAATTAGGAAGAGGAGCAGTGAGACGTGCAGCACTCTACCAACCTGGTTAACATTAATCACAGGTGAAATGTATATCATTTACACCACACCTTCTACAAGATGAGTTGTAATTTAATTTTGATGATAGAGGCAGTAGGAATAATTGATGATGACACTGACCGAGTCTGAATTAGAAGTAAATAGTATTTTTTTAGCACTTGGAAGGAATATAATAATTAAAAGTGAAAATAGTTCATTTTCCTGACTGGCCGAGTCCATTATGTGCTGTAGTGATGTATAGATGAGACAATCAAGAATATTGATTGCTGCAGCTATGATGCAGAATGTAGATTTTTAATTAGTGCATGCTTGAGTGTGTTAAAACTCCTGGCTTCTGTCTGAGTGGAACCAAGTGGAACTGAGCACGTCAGCTGAGAACACAGCTCAGCGTCCCACCAATGTGGCTTGCACCAGCACCATGGCTGCCTCCACTCCTGTTCCAAACCACGGATTATCTCCCCATCTCCCACACTCTCCCTCGAAACTAGGCCGCCATTTTAGGCCTGCCCAGTCCCTCCTGCCCTTCATTTTGAATTGGAATTGGGCCCACTGTAACCTACTGTGTGTTAAAACAGTTGTCCTTCCCTGAAGGTCCCTCTAAGGGGAGCTCCTTTGGACCCCCACAGATACTCATTCTCAGAGCTCATTTCATGTATCACATCTCTTCATAAATATTTCACAGTTCTGTGATCAAAGCCCACCTCTGTGAGCCCCTGTTTGGCTAATTGCTTTGGCTGATATACAGTGTATTCTAAGCTTTGTGTGTCTGCTACAGTAAGCTAGCTCTGCACAGAAATGATATTACAGAAAAATAAAAAAGTGGGTCACCTGTATTTGACTGTTTCATTACCAGTTATTGGTGCAATTATGTGTTTAAGCTAAACTGAATTGTAGCTTCTGTGTATTCCTTGTTAGGGCTTAAGATGCTTAGTAACTTAAGCTCTTATATCAGTAAGAGCGAGTCTTTTCATGTGTCTACCTCACAATCATGTATTTGGATAACACTGCCAGTCCATTAGTGTGTGTGTTTGTGGTCCATATGCTGTCCACCTGTCTCAATAGTTCATGTGTCCAGCTGCAGATAGCGGAGGACTGCTGTCGAACCACTGCTTATTTTCCCTCTCAGAGGCCCACCCTGGTCTGCATGGGATGGTCTGGAATTAACTAGAATGCTCTGTCACACAAATCATCCTTGTTCCACAGGAAAACCAGCAATCCATTGAAGAAAAAGATGGTGATGATAATGCCATTTGACAAAATTGTTACTTTTTCTAGTTTCTGGGAAGAAAGAGTTATTTCCCAGTTGCTTTTTCTCTTCGAACTTTATTTTTGAAAAGGTCATTCATGAAGCTCATTAGGAAGGAAAAGGAAGTTTGAGACAGCTTTATCGCAGTGGTTCGGGGCTACTTGGGCAATCACAAGGCCAAAAATTATGTAGAACTGGTTGAAGCTTTGGTGAAAGTGATTCACATTACAGTCGCAAATCTCGAAAAACTAGTCACTTGTAAACATTTTTGTTCATTTTAGTATAACTTAAGTATAAGTACACCTAAATCTTCATTCATGTTGTTTTATTCAGACCTCATGTAAATAGAAATGTGCTAATTTGCCTGTTTTTACATAGAAAACAGGTTAATTTCTAAATGTCATTATCCAGGTCACAAAAGCAAAGTTTGAAGGGAATAATAGCCTTTTTCTATACTTTAACAACATAAGTAATTATGAAATAACATATACTATTCAGGAACAAAATGTGTGTGACATAGTGCAATGCAAAAATAGTTTGAAGTCCTTTCTACATGATGATTCTTCTCTCTGTCCCTTCTTCTGCATTATCCTCCCCACTCTGTGTGTGTCAGTTAGTCAGTCGTCCAGGAATGCCCTCTCTCCCTGCTCCCATTGATTCCTCAGCCTGAAGAGCAATGAAACAGCCGGACCACCTCACCAGGGCTTTGCTGCTTTTCATGTTCCCTAAGTGCTTGGCTCTGTTCACTAAACTCCCCAGCTCTGTTTGTTTAGAATCACTCATCAATCCAGTCGGGCTTTGTAGTGAAAAAGAATCCCTCTTTTATCAATTACTCAATCCTCCCTTTTATATTTAGCATATTTGGGTGTGTATGTGAAAGTCCAGATTCTTGCCAATGTTTGCCCTGCCGTCTTGGCTCTGCAACTCATCTGTCTCCTCATCTTCCCACAGCTTCTTCCACCAGTGGATCCCGGTGGTCCAAAGACAGTCATTCCCCCTGATTAGGCCTTGTGTCAGTTTAACCATCCTTATCGGTGCAAATTTTCATTATGCAGATGAGGGGAGGGCCAGCAGAGCATCGCACACTGGGCAGGAGTGGGTTCATGCTGCTGTTGTGTACCACTCTGTTTGGCACCCTTGCAGCTCTCCACACATGCCACCTTCCCCGACACACACTTCCTCACAGTCTGTCACATTTCTTTCTACAGAGGACACATGCATGATGAGATCACACGCCGGGCCCTGGGGCCAGTGTTTATTATGTATGAGTGGGTTTATCCTCTAGGTGCCTGGTGTCCAGGTTGGGGGAACCATAGAACCAGGGAGAGGCCCAGCGTTTGTCATTGGCTGACCGAGGGGTGGCAGGGGTAGGCGGGGCTGGGAGCTCCACTGCGCGGCAGAGGCCTGGTTCAGGCCTGGTTCATGTGCTCTGTGGGCTCCCAGGCTGGTGTGCTAGCTCTCAATCTGGCTCTGCTTCAGACAAGCCTCCTGTGGAGGTCAGCTGTGCTGACAGTGAAACAGAGCAGAGAGGGGAGAAACGTGTTGAACAGCACACCTGTCCTCACCACTGAGCAGGGAGGACGGCCCCTACACCACACCTACAGATAACGTGCTAGCCAGCATTTCACAATTAGCTTTTCTTTCTTTCTTTCTTTTGTTTGTTTTTAGGCCTGTGTTTTACATGCAGTCTCATTTTCAGTGTGCTGAGGAGAGATGAGTTTTGAGAGACTGAGGATACAGCAGCGGTCTAATAAAAGGCCTGTCTCTATAGAGTAGAGAGCTGAAGTCCTGGTTTGAGCTGGTCTTTGCTCCCCTGCTGGGTGTATTGATAAGCAGCACTGAACCCTGCGGTCAGTGTTTAATTGCATTATTTGGAGTCCTCTAGTCACTCTCCTCTTCCCCCCCTTGATGGAAGGAGAGAACAAGTGTTTACTGATATAGAGAAGTAAGGATCAAAAAGATAGGCTGAAGCAGGGAGAGCAGGCTAACACTTGGGAACTCCAAGTACGATGCTGATGGATAAGTATAAGCTTCAAACCTATTGCGCCGGCTAATCCTGTAGCTGTCGTGGTCATGCTATTACAACGGAGGGAAGGCGGATGGCCGGAGCGTGATGGGGGCCTCAGCTTCATTCAGGTCTGACTTCACCGACCTCCCAGGAAATCTGTGGAAATCTATGACATCATTGTTCAAGCCGGCTTTTATCTTGTTGTGGCTTATCATGCCCACCGTTCCAGACATTCACACATGCACACACATACGCACGCCTACAGAGGAGACTTCCAGCAGAGTGGATTAAAACCGCCTGAACACTTTGACAGACCTCGGTGGGCCCCAGCGTCTGTTCTGAGCTCTGATTGGGGACCTTGTTGCCTCTCTGGTTTGTGTGCATCATGGTTTGAACATCATCTGTTTATCTAATCAGAACTCTAAAATCACTGCTTCACAATTACTAAATGCTAATATTTCTTTGACATCAGTTACAGAATAGTGCATTGGGACTAAAACCCTCTTCACCCCCTGAGAGTTTTGTGTCCCATTGAGTGGGTGGTGGGGCGAGACTGTTCCACACATTAAAAAAAAAGGGAGATTTGAACAAGTTGCCATGCTTGAGCAGTGTTGTAAACCCCCTTTTTTCCCCCCTTCACCTCTGTACCCTTCCTCTCAAACTGATGATGTGTTTTTGTGGTGGCATCTGAAAGTCGCTTTGTCCACTCATCACGCCCTCCCACACCCCGGACCTTCTATCTATACATGCACACACAAATGCACATGCACTTGCACTCACCCACCAACCCCCACGCACAGGGGTCAGAGGGAAGACCATTCATTGAAGTCTAGCCAGCTGCACCCTCTTTCACCTGGTACCCAATCATGAATGGTCCTTGGATCCAGGCATGGAACCAAAGTAAAGACTCACCCCAAGTATGACACACACTAACACACACACACACACACACACACACACAGCAATCCACTTCTCGAAAATGCCTCTGGTGTAGCAGTTGCCTACCACACCTGCTAAAGTGGTCAGATTGTGCGGTTGTGTGACGGCGCGGAAGAGTTCCTCATTATGGCGGTCATTGTGCATGTGCTCCTTTTCGGAGGAGCTGGGCTGGAAAGCCTACTAACTGTGGCATAGAATAGAGTGGCCATCAAGTTCATTGTACAGTCTCTGCCAAATCTGAAGGCATGGTGTGCTCACACATGCACACATTCACACTCAAATGCTGCACATGACATGAAGCATATCCCTACTTCCCGGAACCTGACATTTCAAGGATATCAGGGCTAATTACATCATCATTAACTCAAGCTGCACATGTTTGCACATGCTCAGTGTGACACGCACACATCTGTGTGTGTGTATGTGTGTGTCCAATTCTAATGAGGTTTTTTTTGACAGGGCTCACTGAACCTTTGGTCCACCACTGAACGCCTCACAGTTCGGATTGCAGGCCAGAGCCACACAGGGACAAACACTGCTTACCAGATGACAGAAACAGATACACTTACTTTCAGATAGATCAGACACTGAAGACACAAAGTTATGGTCTTGAAAGTGGCGCATATGTGCAGTGTTGTTCGTGCCCATCGGACTCTCAATCTTAGATAGTATGTGTATGTGAGCAAATGTCTACGTGTCTATTATGTGTGTGTTTGTGCATGTAACTGTGTGTGTGTGAGAGAGAAAGAGAGCAAAAGAGAATCGTGGGGTCAGCGAGGAGTTCAGTGTGTCAGAGGTCTCGGAGCCACGGCTCTTTGATTCCACTCCCTAGCGGCTCAGAGAATTTCCTCTCCAGTTTCCCAGTGCTGAGCCCATGCTGGGCAAGGAGAGCCGCGCCAGGAAAATTTATGTTGATGTCAGCAATGAAAACACCACCACCCCTCCACCACGTCTCACAATATTTGTCAAGCAGCAGTCTGTCCATTCTTTCTCTCTCTCCCTTCGTTCTCTTCTTTCGCACTGAATATTTCCATTCTTACTGATGTGCGTTTCAGAAATCTTAAATCCGTGTTGGCGAGGGGTTTCACACTTCACATGGCTTGTTGTCTCTGCGGGGACTTTGGTAACACAGCTCTCTATTGGTCTCCTCAGGGGCTGGGCCAGTTTGGGGATGTCTTTTAAGGTGTAATCCACACGTAAGGCTCCCTGAGGTTTGGTGCGAGGAGAGAATAAACAAACTCACAAAAGAATTACAAATACAACATTATGTCTCTCCCGTTTTGCCACAGCTCAGTGCGCTTCATCAGATTAAAAATTAGCCTGTTAATACAGATGTTCATGTTCTCTCATTTTATGTATTTATATCTTTTCCGGTATGAGTTTCTGAGAAGAGCTGGTGAATGTATCACTGTTCAGCAGCTGACACAACACTGCAGCCTCCCAAACATTTTTTTTTTTTGACTTTTCAGTTCATTTAATCTTTGTTGCTACAGATGGAAATGTAAACTAAACTTCAAATAGGTTATATGATTTTCTTTTGAGGTATCATAAGTGTTTTATCTTTTTTTTTTAACCACATATTGCTTTTACATGATGCATATACATGATCGTTTACTTTAGAGCTAATTTTTCTACTAGCTGTTATATTGGATCCCATACTGTTGGACAGTTGCTGCGTTCAATTGAATTTCCATGCGGCTGAGATGTGAGAAATCATTATTACATTTGTGCTGAATGGTTTTATTGCACCAAAGCTGATGTGGTGTTCGTCATGCTGCGTCTCCTTGATGTTTATAGTGTGTTTTGGTTACACCTGGAGAGCGCAGGTCGCGGAACTGAAGCGTAAGAGGCGGCAAACTGTTTCAGCAGTTGAGTTATATGATGATGTGCAGCCATGTATTTACAATATATGGATTATTTTGCATAACATGTTGAAAAAAATACAAAATACATTCTCTCCATTTGTTACTTCAGCTAATGTGTTTGTGTGGTTGTGTTATTGTGTGCCTGGGTCTGGGAGCGAGAAGGGTGTTTCTCTGGCATATCAGATAGTATACTGCAGGTGCTCCTGCCCATGCAGAGACAGATTTGTAGACATGACACTCTCCTCAATGCGTTTTAAACACTTTCTTTCTCTGGTGTATTGTGTGCCACTTTCTCAGGGAGAAAGATAAGTCTTTTATCTTAGCTGAACTGTCAACTTAGCAAAATGAAGGAAGTCAAAGGTACAGCGCCCCCCCCTCTGGGCTTCGGGGTCTGGTTGTCAATACATGAGCGTACACACAGACACACACGGTTTGTCCAGTCAGTGTGGGTTTTTTAAAGTCCCATTGCCTGAGGGTCAGTGATAACACTCAGTGCTGATTCTTATTGGCTGAGAGATTCACAGCATCTCATGACACAGAAAAGACAAGCAACATGTGGTGATCTGTGCATTCTTGTGTGTGTATGTATTTGATCTGGTTTAAAGTATTAGTGGCAAAGCTGGATGAGATATTTCTGTGGCCTGTTGCGGTTGCCCTTTAAGGCGCTGGCCTGTTGCTTTGTGGGGGATCAGCGTTTTTAGGCATGCAGAACCCTCCATCCTGGAGAAAAAAAATGGGCTCGTACGAAAGAGAAGACAGGTTAATCTGAGAGATGTGTGTACATGTGTGCATATGTGTGTTAGGGTCTGAAATGTACAGGATGCATTCAGTCCAGCAAAGCCCCTCGCCTTGCTCCACCCAATCTCCTCTGTTCCACATATTCACACAGACAAACGCACAACAACTCTTGGTAGTCATTTACGCTGGGCCAGATTTGGACCTGGGCCATGCCTTCAGGCAGTCTCAGTCCCTTGATTCCCAGAGCTGTCCCACTGGCCCTCAACCCAGCCCCAGCCTCCCTCTACTGGGAGGCAGGCAAAATGGCTTGAGCTGTTATCTGGAGCTAAACCACCAGACTGCCATCACCTTTGCTGCTGCTCTATTGTTATTGTAACTGATGGAATGTAGAATTAGGTGGTATGCGGATTTCACACATAAAGGCTGACACAAATAAGCTTCAATTTTGTACCATCAGTGACTGAATCTGTGTTTTTCTCCAATGTATTTTGAATTCCTACATGCTTTGACTTTGAAGCTCCTTCTTTGCATGTTTCCTATCCATAATTCATATCATCTGCAATCTTAATTCTATAATCTGCACTATTTTCTTTTGTAGTCTTTAGAATAGCCCCACTGTTTGTTCAGTGTTTTTATAGATTAAAATATTATAACCCTGGTTCTTTTAATTTTATTTTAACCATTGTGAAAGCACAAGTGTGTCTCTTTGTAGGAAAGCTGCTTGTTGTAGTTGAATGTGAAGATACAATTTATGAAATCTCCTTGACAGTAGACATGACAAGTGGGCATTCTAGTCACGTTTTCTCTTCGCCTCCTGCATGGCATCTATCCATCATCTCATTGGTTGGCATGCCTGGCTCCTGCCATCATCACCATGGCAATGTGAGTGTCCTCCCGGTAGCCATCACCATGGCAATGGGAGTGTCCCCCAGCAACCATCAGCATGGGCCGAATGTAAGCCTCTTAACCAGGATCACCATGGCAATATGTGCCTGCCGAAACACTGGGCCACGGTACATCTGCGGCCAAGTGTGCGTCGAAAAGAGGAAAGAAATTTTAACAGCGATATGAACTGTATCATCAGGCACTGGTGATGGATTTTTTTCTCCATCTCTGAATCTCTCTCTATTATGCCCTCTCCCTCTGTCATTGTCTTTCTGTGACACTGTTTTTCACATCTCGCTGCATCAGCGTAGTGGGTGGATGCCGTAATGTGGCCCCTGTCCTAAGTGGGGCCTGGCAGGAGGCTTACATGGCACCGATGGAGCTGCAGTCCGTCCCATCCCGCTGCTGAATACTCCAAGCCCCTCTGGGAGCTCACTGTCCCTGTCTGCTTGGGACATCATCTAGTGTCGGTGTCCTGACACACAATAGTGAAAGCTGACAAAACCACAGGGGGGCAAATTTAGGAGGGGGCCTGGCTGAGAGAGAGGCATGCCACTGCCCTAGCAAGGACATGGATGCACGACACACACATACACAGTGTCACCCTCATAAACAAACACCATCTCTCACGTACACACATATTTATACAGTGCGCACACACTCATGTGCAAAATGTGCTGTTACACTTCCGTAAAGACATGCACACACGCACACACACACACAGAGTTAATTGTGCATATTCATGAGCGTACATACAGGGTGTTCCGTTTCGCAAGGCTGACTTTTATTGTTTCCCTGGTGTGTACAGTGTATGTGTGTGCACTGACGCACATGGGCATGTTTATATAAGAGTGTATGTGCATGTGTGAAAGCGCATGCCTCTGCGTGTGTGTGCATTTAGCTAAAGAGTCTGGTGGGTATCAAGAAGCATAGCTTTAAGGTATGATATGTTAATAAAATGTGTCAAGATGTCTGGAACCCTTTCTCTCTTTATAAACAAACTTACAGCCTGAGCGCTGCTAATTAGCAAGCCCATCTGTTCAGTTTAGCAAAGTTGTTGAGATTTACCATGGAAACTGTAAAAAGATAAGCTCACTTCGACATGGCAGATGACAAGTGTTAGAAATACCAAAATCAATTCCCCAGCCTGCAGTCTCTTGTTCAGTCTCTTATTCAATTACTTGTCCATTAATATATTTATTTATTTATTTGTTTCATTTGCCAGTGAATGAATTTTTCTTATGTTAAAATGACCACACTGGCGCTCTCACACACCAGCAGGACCGCGGTGTTCGCTGAGGCACAGCATATGAAGATACAGGGTAACATTCCCCTAACAGCATCATCCAAAGCTGTGGCAATTTGCTGGGAGAACATTAATTGCTGTGGCTGGGGCCCAGGTTTTTGCATGCTAAGCACTCCGCAGCTAAGTCTGTGATATGTGTGTATGAGCGCGTGTGTTTGTGAGTGAGAGAGTTTGCGTTTGCTTGTGCGCTTGCTGCTTATGCTTATGTGTGTGTGAGTGTGCTAGTGATGTGTGGAGGGAGGGTGGGGATTGGGGGGTGGGGGGTGGGGGTGTCGGAGGGTGGCGGAGGGTGGGGGGTGGAGGGGGTCACAGGGGGTCCATCTGCTCTCTTCTGCTCCTCTGCACTGATATAAGATTACGTTAATCTGGGTACTTGTCAGGACAGGTTAGTGAAAGCAGACGACTGGGTGGGACTCATGCTAAACAGGTTGGCTAGAAAACGGCTGTTTTTGCCCTCAGTCTCTGCGGTGTGGGTTTTGGCACAGGGTGGTGGATGGTGAGCAAACAGTTCCATAACTGCAATGGATTTTCTGTGCCGCAGATCTGCAGACATTGCCCTAATCTCCAGAAAATGATGAGTTTATACAACCTAACCTCTTTAAGTGATGAAGTGAAGCCAAATTATTTACAAAAATCTCTTTTCTTTGCTTGAATTGCTTTACTAATCATACATAATTGTGGTAGCTGGTGTGTTACTGATACAGCTGAGTCCTGTTTATCATCTGTTTTTTGTGTGCGTATGTGTTTGTACATCAGACATACCAGGGTCAGCCCTGTGGAGTCAGGCCCTCAGTCTGCATCCCTGCCCTCCCCTCGCATCACCACTGCTGGGTTTACCCCCTCTTCCCACCTCACCAAACATTTTTATTCAATTAAATAGCCCTCCTAAATCCCATCCTGCATCCTGTGCTCTTCTGATGTTGTTTTCTCTTCGAGCACTTTAAGGCCGTAATGATTTTGTAACTTGTTATGCTAATTAGAGCGGCCCTCTCAGACTGTGTAGCACGGAGAAGGATTTATTGCCCGTTTGCTTGGAGGGGAAGAAAAGAAAGAGAAGTTAGAGTAATTAATCCCGTTAACCAAGGATAATTGGGCAAAAAATAGCCCTGCCACTGGCACTGACTGGGAGGAGTTGTAGTTAACCCTGCTTCCTGTGTTTTATTTCAAACTTAATGTTTCCTCTTGTTTAAACTTCCTCTCAGGATTCCTGCTAATCCGCTTGCCTGCACCCCATTGGTGGATTGGGGCAGCACTGGGGGCCAGAGAGAGGAGGTGCCTGAATTCAATCAAACATCGGTAAGGATTTGCTCTGCGGTCCAGTGTGCACACAGTCAGACTTTAGTTTTGTTAAGGCAAAGCAAATTTAAAAGAAAAAAAAAAAAAAAGCTTTTTGATGGAAGTTTCCGGTAACTAATTGAATTTAAGATATATTACATATTTAACATTCAATCAAACTGTAAAGCTACAATGTCTGAGAAAATGCAGCCCTCTTTTTGTAAACTCGTTTCAGCATGTTGCTAAAGATAATTTTTGACCAAACCGTTGTTTTAATAATAATATAAAAATGGATTTTATGTTTCTTCTAAACCTCATAAGAAATCTTCTACGTAAATCTGTTTTTAGTGTATCTGAATAAACGCTCTTATTTTTTCAAGCAGCATATGTTTAGAAAAGCATTACATTAATCAACACACTGCGGACAATTAAATGTTCCTGTTTTATGACCTTATTAACTGTGGTTAAGTTTAGTCTTTCACCTAACTGTTTTGCATTAACATGTTTTTATAGGAACAAACATTTTCCAGTTTTTACAGTGGAATTCCCATGCACATAGCCTTTTATGATCAGCTGCAATAACAGGCAGTGCTAACTGGTTCCATACCCACAGTCCTCTCCCTCAGGAGAAACACTCATCTGTTTTTGTCAGTACCATGCCGGGACTGTAACCGGAATAGGCAGATCCTAATTTCATCCACTTTCAAGGAATTTACAGGCTTAAACAAGACCTCCTTGAAGACATATTTATGTTAGAATAGGAAAAAAAAGCAAAAGTAAAGGGGAAAACTGTTTCTGTTCTTTAAAATGGTTTGGTCAGTATAACAAAGTGCTGCCATGTTATTCAGAGAATGTGGGAAGATAAGAACCTATATTCAACCATGACCTTTGATGCGATATTTTCATTTCATTCTTCTGTTGAAATTTAATTTTATTGCAAAGGAAAAGCCTATAAAAGCCTTCACTGTTTTATATGATTTCAGTGAAAATAATTTTCTTTTCTTTCTTTCTTTCTTTCTTTCTTTCTTTTTTTCTTTCTTTCTTTCTTTCTCTCTCTCTCTCTCTCTCTCTATCGGATCCTTGAGCTGTAAGACCAGCAATGCCATTTGAAAACACCCTGTTCAAATGAAAGGCAGCAAACAGTTTTGCTGCATTAATTTGAAAATTCATCATTTCTGAGCTGTTCTTGCTAATTGCTGCTTTGATTGTTTTCAAGTTCAGTTATTAGCCACATTAGGTCAGATTAAGGACAAGCATGCCGAGACAAAGCCAGGTAATTAAGAGAGGATATGGAAGCTGGAGTCAGCCCTGTCCAGTTACACTTGACTTCATTAATACGGCTAACTTAAATCAACCGTCACAATGCTAGCAGGAAGGCTATGTTTTTCTCAATGTGAACTTGTAGTTCTGCCTCCCAGACTTCACAATAGGCTGTTTAGCATCCACAGTATGGCTATTGTCACTGTCAGCTATAGGATAGGAGGCAAGGGCATGGCAGAGGAGAAGCTACCAGGAAGAGGAGTTAGTCAGAGGGACCAGGGGGAGAGCACTTGACATACCCTCTTGCAAGCGAAACCTCTCATTAATTACACCCTAAAGATAATTATTTTCTTGATTTGTTTGCTCTCTGTGGCCACATTTCCTATTGTGTTGCCTGTATTTCATTCTCCTCTTGTTTACTTATTTATCTGTTTTTGTGTTTACCCCCCTCCCTGCCTACACCATATGGTTGCAGATCAAATAATGTCAAACATTTTGCCCTTGCAAGTTTTTGCAATTTGCAGTTTCCAAATGTGAGACCTGTTGAAAGCAGGAGTGATAATGGACATGCTCTACCCCCTGTCGTTTTTGTCCCACCATATCTCCCTTCAATTAATGCTACAGCGGGAGTTTCATGTAATAACACTTGCACTTCTGAGCTGTCCGCATGAGCGAGGGAGAGGAGAGGGAGACAGGAGAACAGAGGAGGGAACAGAGGGAGGAGGCTGAGGCTGGGAAGAAAAGAAGAGGGAGAGAGAAACAATTAAAACCGGGCTGGGATGCCATGACGGGCCTGTGTTGTGTGGCCATGTGAATGTTGCGTGTCAGCTAAATGGAGCAGAGAGGGGCATGATTGGCGGTTGGCAGAGTGCATGCTAAGTTTGTCTATCAATGTTGCCGAGCGCAATCAAACTGGTGCCAGCAGGATGGAGGATGCGTTGACAGCTGTAATTACCCATCGCCATGGTGATCACTTTTGGCCCGCCGTGGATGGCCGGCGGAGGCCCCTCCTTCAGTCAGGCTTTAATCAGATTGGGCTGTCAGTTGTCAGGTAGACATGGGTGGGCCCGACACTCTGTATGTGTACTGTCTTGGGTTCTTATGTGTTTTTAATTAGGTATTTCCATCCAAACAGAAGCGACACTAAGAACCCTAAAAATACAGCATGTACCTCATGTTTAAATGAGGAAGAGGATCCACTCAAATGCTTGTCCACTTATCTGTGTTTACAGAACTGGACCGTAGGTGTTTTTGTATGTGTGGTCATTTATAGGACATATTATTACAGCACACAGGATATGTCTTTGTGGTTATTTATAGTATCTCTTTGAATCTCCATATAATAGCAAACATTATCATTGTCTCAATGCTTCCATGTTTGTTTTTGTCTTATTTATACTTTGCAGCCTATATATGTGTTGTGTAATTTAAGGTGTCTAAAGGTGTATAAATGGAAATATGAAAATGAAAGTTCCATTTAATTTTATTCAGATGTTAATCAATACAATATTTGGTTCACTTCAATGGCTTTTCATGACAGTATTTATAAAGCTATGCTAAATCCTGTATTGGACCTATGAAAAAGCACAGTAAGTAACCAAAAGTATGAAATCCATTTCTCTTAACTCAAGCAAACAGCCAATGCCCATCATGCTTCTTTTATACTCAGACTGTATGTAGCTCATTGTGCTTTAATGTGATGTAATCGTAGCAGCCCATAATGGTGCAGTGCTTAAGGTAACAGAGAGCGCCAGGTACAGCCTGATAATGTCAGTGTGATAATTAGTGCAGAGAGGCTTAAACCAGCAGCCCACAGGGAGACAGCCCCTGGTGTGGAGAGATGGCACGCAGCTGGATCATACTTAATTAACTAATTGAATATCATTTTGCCAGTTAGCTGGAAATTAGCTGGAAATTAAAACATGGACAATCACGACACTGAATGGACATTATAAAATTAATTTGAGAGAATGCCTTTTTTTTTTCTTGGAAAAGCTAATGCTCTGATGATGAGGGTTGATTTTATTCCATTGTGCATAATTAATGTTTTTCAATGCCTGATGCTCATCTGTCATCTAAGCCATTCTGTAGATTTGATCAGTTTTGAGAGGCATCACTGTTCATCTTGTTCTTTACTTGCCTTCACTCACACTTCTAGATCATTTTTGACTCCCTATAAGTGATTCAGAGTGCACAAGCATGTGTGTGCCCATGCGCGCGTGTGTGTATGTGTGAGTGCTGCACTGTATGTGTAAGTATGACTTTCATTAGTCCCATAAGAGATAGCCAGAGTGAGCCTCTCGCTGTGAGGAAGGAGGAATATGGCTTAAGAAAGTACAAAAATATCTCTGGATGTAATAAAAAGGAGGTCAAGCTCATCCTGGGTGACACTGGGACCCAGATTATGTTCCACTGATTTGGTAGTATTTATCTACAATTCAACATTCTGTTCCACACATGTTACCCTCATTTCAGAGTATTTTCTTATCGCGCAATTACAAGTAATATACTTTTTAAAGGTCAATAATATAGTTTTGTCTGTTTCTTAAACAGGGTGACTCGCCTTGGGGAATATCCTCCATACATAAGTCATTAAACAGATACTGGTATTTTCAGTAATTTGGCTGATTACTTGCTCTTAATAAGAGGAAATTAAAAAATATATATATTTGATGGAAAGATTTTGCAGTTACTGTTGTTATTTTTACACATAAGTGGGAACCCAAACTGTAAGTTTAAGTAAAATAAATGTCAACAAAACATAAGAGTTAAAAAGTTATACAACAAATGATGCATAACTATACACCATGCATGTCTTTTACACACGTCACAGGCCAGCAGCATCTTGTACCTTCACTGTAGGTTGAAATGATACATGTTCAGAGTTATGCCCAAATTACAACAATAACTGTGTTTGAAAATGACATTTAAGATTGTCTGAATCATTTGTCTTAGCTTATAAATCAGTATGTTCTTAGTATGTACCAGGATATATGTGGATTTTTGCGGCAGGTGTACATTCAGTGACACTTTTTAAATCTTTGATATTGTTAAAATGTATTTTATGAATATATAAACCACAACAATTCTAAAGCCAGTGTGTCTGTACCTTTTTATTTTCCATGCAGTTTGCAGAGCCTGCCTTCACTGTACTGGAGGAGAATGACATCATACACTATATATTACAGCAGATTCCGTCTTAATACAAATATCAACACAAGACATGAGAAACCACAGGTGTGACTCACTCACTACTATAGCCTGTTTGTTGTGTCACTGCTTCCTTAGTTGCTTTTCATGCAGTTAAAAACAACAACAACAACAACAATAAATAAAGTGGGAGAAATTAATCCCTATGGAGCCATTGTGGGCATTTCACGTCACCCGCCACTGTCCTCCCCAGCTGCTTCTGTGTGCGTGTGTGAGCACATAAATTTAGGAGTATATGTTTATGCAGTGGTCTGCTTGTGATATAAGGCCCATACTGGGAGAAGATGAGTCAAGGACGTGTGTGTGTGACAAGAGGCTGATCAGAGGTAAACAGTACCAATATTAGAGGAAAAATAACTCAATAAATGAAGTGTACATATTTTCATCATTCATTTAAATCCCAATGACGGGAGAAAAAGGTCTGTACTATTTATAATATATATTATTTCACTCAGTGGATAGATTGATTGACAACAAATGATCTGCATATCTATAATACGCCTCTGTTTCCATGTATTGATTTACACTTAGGCAACATGCTTAAGCACAATTGCTGCAAATCTATGTCTTCACTGGCAAGGTAGTCAAATCAGTGTAAAACCAGTGTGTGTCCACGTTTTCCTTCCTGTTAATCACATGGTCATATAATTCCAATAACACACTGATTGCAAAGTCCGAATTCACCTCAGCTGCGCAAAGAGCAAATTGCTTGAATAACTAAATGATCTCATCTGGTGATATGTTTCAGGATGGCTGTGTTGGGCCGAACAGTAGAGCAGACAACAGAGAAATTTTTCCTCCTCAGATCTTAACACACCCACACACAATAGGCGTTTAGTATGTGTGGGTCAGCACAACAAAGGGGCTTATGGCTTGTTGTTTCCTAATTAAGAATGTAAAAGGGGATTAGGCTTCAAACAGCACAGTTTTTGTAGTTTCCCTACTTCCCCCAACAGTTGAGGTACGGGTTACCCCCCTAATGGTGGCATTATCCCCATCATCATTCTCTTGCGTTATTTTTCTGAGCACAGTTGTGGCTCTTCCTGTCCTCCTCACTGTCTACATCTTTCTCACATCCCACCCTTTTTCACCCCCCCACCCCTTCCCTAGTGGCCAAAGTAGCACAAAATGTACCACTGGAACCCCCCCCCCCCCAAACACACACACACACACACACCACCATACACACACACACACACACACACACACACAAAACCCCCTCTTTCTGTTTCTCTGAAATAAGCAGTATTCTCTGGCCGTGTTTGATCCTTTGACTATGCAGGGGCTTCATGTCTGGCCAGTGTTTTTGGATCAGCAGGTAGTCGCAGGCAAGCTGTTAAAGGGGTCATCATTCTTCTCTTTCTCTGCTCCTCTCTGCTCCTCACACACAGATGGGGACCTGCTGAACTCTGCCAAAGGTCAGCGCTAAATTACATATTTTATGAATTCTTGCTTTAGTTCAGGCTTTTGAGAGGGGACGCAGAATAATGAAACGCTGTGAGGAAAACAATTATCTGACATTTTCATTAATCACACTGGTGCCGTTATTACATTGTTTCAGCTTGGATATATATTTAGAAATGTTAGAGATGTTTCTTTAAATTTCTAGCCTCTTAACTCTCATTTCATGCTCATAAGAAATTAAATTATCTCCTTTTTTTTTTTTCTTTCGGTGAATTCGGCCTTCCCGCCACCCTTTGCGAGTTGAAAGGGCCGCCTGAAATGTGTGATGTTTGGAGAGGAGACATTTTGGCTGGCATCCAGCTCATTGTACACCAGTCTGGACTGGGCTGCCATGGCAGCTTTAACTCTCTGTACAGCAGACAGATGACAACTGCCGGCACGCCATTCAAGACCTCAGAAACAACATCTCCCCACCATGTCCGATGCATTAGGAATGGAAATCAGTGTTTCTGTTGGTTTTACAGCCAATCTCCTTTGTTGTAAAAGGATGGATTTGCCTCTGCTTGTTTCCACGCATTCTGAATTCGGGACGAAATTTTGTCAGTTTTTTCTTTAAAAGCTGGTTTGGACAGTCTGATTCTAAAATGATGATGCTAAGGATGTGTGTGTGTGTCTGAGTGTGTTACAGTGAGCATATGTGCTTGCATGCACGTGGACACCTGGATCTGTGTGTGTACGCCTTGCTATGTGTGCACGCAAGTTGAGTTAGTTAGAGGTAATGGTTTGGTGTGTTTGGATAATTCAGTTGCCATCAGACTGCAGCATCTGCCATCAGGTGTCTTCTCACCAGGGATCCCGAATGGTGCTGGAGACGCGAGTATATCTGCTTTCACACTGCTGAACATGACATTTGAACGTGCATGTACACGCAAAAAGAGAAAGAAAAAAAAAAAGAAAAGAAAGAAAAACCTTTGAGTGCACACACATACACAATCACACACACACACACACACTTCACAGAGGCTGTGTGAGAGCCAGAATGCAGAGCCTGAGGGCTGTTGTGTCTCTGATGTTTGTATTGTTTACTCTGTTGTCCCAGTGCATGTAGGAGATTGTTGCACACTTAGGCCTCACTCTAGCCTTGTATTATTTACTATGACTGGTGTGGACAGCAGGTTACTGTCCAGGAGAGCTGAAAGGCCGAGCAAGGAGAGGGGGGAAAAAAGGAGGCAGAGATCGAAGGAGACAGAAAGAGATCATTGACTATATCTTTTCTCCCCCTATATTTGTTCACATACTGCTTCTCTCTCCTTTTCAGTTTGCCTTTGATCCCGTCTCCTCAAACCTCTGCCCCCATGGGTCACCAGCTGTCAGACAGCCAGAGGAGGGTGCCGCCTCTCTTCTTATCCTCTCTTCTCTCACTTTTTGCCGTTTGGGATACGCACCGTTTTGCACCCGGGGAATCATTTGGGAACCCCAGGTAAGTGAACCGAAGCCACACAGATGTTAATCTCCCCTTGCCCCCCCGCTCAGACATGCACCACACTCCTCCACCTACTTCTATGTCTCTTCCTTCCCTTTTTTTCCACCCTTCTTGCCCTAAGTCTTTGAAATCTCATTGAAAACAGCAAAGTGGGAGTAGAACTCCCTTGATTAGGTTTCTTTTTTAATAGAGGAGGAGAGGGAAGAGGTGGCAGACGGGGGGGAAAGGGATGTATCTCGCGGCTGGGAGTAAGGGCCTCACTTTGGGCACGCAGGCAGGTGAGCTGGTCCTCACCTCCTCCTCTCTAACAATCCGGTTATCTGTGTCTATTACAGAAGGGTGGATAAATCCTCGCTCTTCCAGACACGTTCTGGGGGCCCTATCAGCTGGGGACAGGACCTTGAGCTCTGATGAGAAAACTGGTCCAGGGAAATTGAATTACCTATTGTGTCTGGGACTTCATTGATTGCTATTAGAGTTGGCCTGGAGGTGGGTGAAGTAGCGATGAGGAGAATTAAGCCTGTCTGAGCAGGCCGCTCCAGTCAGGCTCTAGAAGGAGGACTTAGGTTATATCAGATTCACTTGAACACTTGTCATGTTACTCTCAATCCATGGTGGCCAATTAAGAGCAGTGGACACAAGAAGTGAAGAAATATCAAAGAAAACAACATCAGAGTAGGAGATGGAGATTATCATAGCAATGTTCATACCGCCATGAGTAGTGGCGTGAGTCAGTCATGTTAGAAGTGGATAACAATGAGAGTCAAAAGTCTATAAATGTGACGGGTCTTTTGGCTGGAGATGATGGATGGAGTCTGTGATGCAGACACTTCCTGTTTCTCTGGGTGCAGAGCCACAGATGAAAGAGCTGCGGTGTGTTTTCAAACCGAGGAAGAACAATAGGTCAGAGGAAGAAAGAGTTCCCCTGACCTGACCCCCCCTTCTGTTGAGGCTGGGGCCTGATAGTTCTGACACCACTGATCTCTCTGGCTGACTCACACAAAGAAAGAGATACCTGTGGGCATTGTGTGCTGCTGCTGCTCCTGCATAGGCACCTGCCTCATTTAGGAATTTTATTGCAGTTTTAGCTTATTATGCATTTAAGAAATACAGATCAGAGGAATATGGTACCTCATGACTATGTATAATCATGAGACTTTCCTTCCAATCTGAAATGATTATAATCGTTTATGATCATGATTATATTTTTCTTATTAGTAGTAGTAGTTGCCACCTTTGTGCTCCCTTCTACATAGTGGACCGATATTTAACCCAGTGACAAGTATTCTATCTTTTTTTTTAAAAAAAGTTTGAACAATTGATATTTAAAGGTACACACCATCATCTTGAAGAACTCCCCAATACTGTCCTTGGTACAAAAAATGAATGGGGTTTACATTCAATGCTTGTGTCAAGGCTTCACCCTTGAGTTACTCAGTTTAAAGTGATATTCCACCTAGCTTCAAACAGGACAATATCATAACATAGAAGAAGGTTATTTAGCTGCATTGTTGCATATTTTATTTACTGTATTTTATTTAACCTTTATTCAACCAAATAAATCCTTCTGAGGTTAGTAATGTCTTTTCAAAGGGAGATCAGGCCAGGACAGCATCACAAGTTCAGGCACACAAACAAACAATACTGGAAACCAGGTAACAATGTATAAAGGCTCAAATAAGCTAAGAGCAATGAAGCTTTAAGGTATTAGGTACTAAGAAAGCTAAAATACGTTTAAAATAAATAAATAAAGACAATTAGTAGAAGAAACATTCACCACAGAGTTTATAATAGCCTTGAATTTAGTCTAGGACACCAAGATCTTTAATATGATTTCCTTCTGCAAACTATTCCAAGTGGCTAGAGCAGAAAACATGAAAGCCTTCTTTCCCATCTCTGTCTGTACGCTAGGGACAGCCAGCAGATACTGTATGTGTCTTGTGATCTAAGATTATGACTGGAAGATGAGCTCTGTGAAATAAGTTTGCAAAGATATGAGAGAAGTTTGTCCAGAATGGCTTCAAATAAAAATATACCAATGACTCAAACAGAGCATAGAGAGAGCCAACATCTATTTTCCTCCCCTGAGTTGTCATAATCTCAACATTGTTTTAGGAATTTGAATATTTTAAAGATACTGATGGACAATAGACAACAAGCACACTGCAGGGGTGACTTGAGAAGCCCCTTTTGACATTTTGTAACTTTAATTTTTGGCTGTGAGAATGTGTCATCGTTAGAACCTATTGTAGCCGACATGAATTCGGGCTGACTGCTGCAACAATTCTCTGTTACAGAGCAATACAGTGTACAGTTACACGTTCAACAGTATCATGCCAAGCTCTGTGCAGATCCGCTAGGGTGTTTGTGACAGCCACCTGTGCGAGTGTGTGTTTGCCTTGTCTACAACACCACCACATGTCGCTTCCTTTAGGAAGCCAGCAGAAATGATTGATGATGGCTTCATTGTTTGGTTCTGCGCTCTGTTATGATTTTATACCAAGACAAATTCCTTGTATGTGCAAACTTACTTGGCAATAAAGTCTGATTCTGATTCTGATTCTAACTGTTTTTATTGTCGGTTTTATTGTAGAGACTTAATAGTTTCAACCCACATTCATGGCTGTATGTCAAGAAATTGAATGTATTATCATGAAAAAATAGAAGACTTAAGTCCATGTACAGGAATCAATAGACTACATTTCGTGACTATTTCATGAATTGCTGTGAGACTTGTTGTTGTAGTGGTGCGCGGTGTAGTTTTCACCCACAAATAACTGTCTTGGGTGATTTTGTTGCAGTCTCAGGTTAATAAGCCCAATAGACACTATTATAAAGCTGTGTCTAGCAGTGTTGAAGTATCTACAACCTTTACAAATGAATAAAACAGGTTATGAAAATTTTAAAATGCTCATGGCCAGTGTTTGAAAATATGGAGACTGGAGGCAAAAACTGTTTTTGTATTGATAGTGAAACCATCAGCATATATTGTCTGCAAACTGATGACATGCAAATTTGTGAAGATTCCTTGTTGGTAGTCTGATAAATGAAAATTCAAGGCACACAGGAATATTTGTTCCATGTATTGTCTGGATGCAGTGGATGACCCTTGTACTCATTAGCATTTGTTGCTTGCACCAGTGGCAATTAAAGAAAGGAGGCTTATTCAATTGTTGCACTTAATCCCTAAATATCTAAAATGTAAATGAAAAAAACTGCATCTCTCAGTATAAAAAAAGTGAAGATAAAAGAAAAAGCAAATATCTTCATTAACTATGTTGATGTGCTGCTAATTAATTGTGACCATACAAACCCAGTGTCTCAATTCTACGGTGGGTAACCTCACACACCCTACACATTCAGCAGCGGCTTTACACCCTCCATAGGTGTGGGCCCAGAAACATCCCACATGGTAACTCACACTGTGATAGCCTCCAGCTCTTCATATGGGGTATTCTCTGTCTGTGCACGCATCTGGTAGTGTGCGTGTATGTGTACACTGGCAGCCTTACTCTTTTATTCAGGGATAGCTCTTTCATCCTCTGTAAGAGGGCCGCAGGGTCTTGCCCTCTGAGCCCCAGAGATGAAGTCTAGTGTTTATGTGCGTTAGATTTCCATCCCACAGAGCAGGTCCTCCCCTTCTACTCACATTAAAGAGGAGATGTGGACAACAGACTAGTGGTTTACATTTTTGTAGTTGTCAGTTTCTAGAGGACCTAGGATAAATAGCTATTCCTCATATCTGTGTGGACCTTTTTTTTTTGTTTGTTATAAAAGACAATGAATGCTCCTCAACAGGCAAGCCACACAATACAAACAGTTTTAAAGAAAAATGACGAGTGACATCCAGTGATGCGGAGCCCTAAAAATCATTATAAAAGATACACAGTAGTGCACTCTCTGTGGGGACATCAAAACATAAAACATGACCTTCTCTTACAAATCTGATGACAGACCATAGCATATGAGTTGATATTAACCTAGCCAAAAAAAAGTCATCAAGATGATTAAAATTATTAGTAAGACTGGAAAAAATTAGATGTTATGAGTTGTGTATTCACCTGGTCACAGGTAGCAGGGAGAAACATACCAAAAATGTATGAATATGAAAAGACAAAAGAGAATGCATGTCCTCAGAAGCAAACATGCATGCACAGTCCATCACACTACTGTACATTCATGCTTGCATTCAGACCTATTCATACTCCCAAACGCAGGCATGCATGTGCACACACTGTAACACACACAGGCGCACTATGCATAGCTGCTGCATATATATACACACAAACACAGTCTGAGCGAGTGGAGGATGAGAACGGAAGCAGAGGCCGGAGCTGACCTCTAGTGAGTGTGTAGATTTATTCTAATCAGTACTCTGCTTCTGACAGGTTAACTGCTGCCCTCTGACCTGGGGAGCTCTCTGGGTGTCATCGTCCTTGTGTTCCCTGTCCGCTTTTATCGGCAGCAAAAAGAAAATGTAAATTAAATGCAGCATAAAAATAGATGATGGGAGCTTGTTCCTCTCATCCTTTTATTCACCCCATCTTATCTCTCCCCCCTTTCTCCTTTGCTTTTTTTAACAGCTACATGCTCAAAATGTAATGGAGGAAGTGGCTCACTATTTTTATTTATTTATTTTTTACCCTGCATGTGCTTTCTTTCTTTCTTTCTTTCTTTCTTTCTTTTCATCAACACATACAGTATACAGCTGGCATAATAAAAACTGGAGGGGTGGGGAGCAGGTAGTTTCCTTGACAGGTCTTGATCACCACTGGAGTTATATATTGGTGAGGAGTTTGCTGCAAACACATTATGATGTAAAAAAAAAATTTTTTTAAATCAGTATATCACATAGGAGAATAACAGAAAAAAACACCTCTATCTCACTCTGTATCTTTCTTTCAGTGCAACTGGCATTAGTGGTTGCAGAACCTAGTGTTGCATCTGTTGTTGTGCCTTTTCAGAGCAGTGGAGAGGGCAGTCGAATTAGACAGCATTGTTATGCCTCCATCAGAGCAATTTTCCAGCAATGGCTCTAAAAGCCCTCACACACTTCATCAGTATTATTGTAATTCTTTAGCTCTAGGTTATTTGGCAGCTGCTGTGCCCCACTGGCAAATCCCATTCGTGATGCCGTCCCTTTCACCACAGCCGGAGATCCATTGATTTTTCTTTTCTCTCCTCTAGCCTCGCCCAATTCATTTCATATTGCTCGATATGAAACATTTTAATTTCTGCTTGCACCTCCACCTGGACAACTCTCAGAGGTTTCCCTTTTCTCTCTCTTTGTGCAACATCTCTTTTTCCGACTCTTTAACGAGTCAAGAGGGTAAATTGATTTGCATCTTTCTTTTTTCAGTTTTCCTATTTATGCAATTTTATTGATTTAAATAAGTTTACAAGCAGGGAAAGCTACTTTAATGTGAAGTACAGAAAAGAAAATATTTTCTTTTATTTCCCATGCACAATATTTGTTTTAAAGTAGAGATTTTACAGCTGGATCATTTTAGCGTTGCATGTGTTTAAATGTGTGCATATGTGCATATGTGCAGGTGTGTAATCAGCAGTACTCCCTCTATGATTGGGCATGGATGTGCCATTATAGAAGCTATGTGCAGTCTAATGGAACCTATTGATGTCTGAGTACACAGGCCCTACTTAATTAGTCCATCACACCCACTGCTTTGGTCTCTATAGGATCCCCGTAAGTGGTTCTCCTTTGCATATGCCATGCGATTTCATAGGCAAGCTCCTTTTTTCCCTTTTAAAATGATGGGAAGAAAAACAAACATTATATACGTCACAGGGGATAGGACTGTCTGGATCAGCCGGAGCGTCTGTCTGACTGACTGTCTTCTTCTCCATGAGTGCCTTGCAGTTTCGTCACGTGTGTGTCTGACAAAATTTGTGCCACTCGGCATTTTGCACACTAATCTGAGACCCTTGCACTCGGCAAGCCAGACATTTTGGACTGTGTCATTGATTTGGAATCGAGCGCTGCACTCCTTGTCCTTCACTTAGTGTTGAAATCAATGATGCCTGCTTCTGACCATGCATTAAAATCTGCCCCCACCCATCCCACCCCCCCGACACACACACACACACATACACACACACACACTCCTCCACCCTTCCTCCCCAGGACTTTGACTCCTGCTTTTAATCTGCTCTGTAGCCTGTGTTTCTCCTTCACCGCTGGACTTGGAAATGTGCCACCATGAATATTCAGATGAGACAGCCATTATTTCCCAGCACACAAGTAACCCAACATACAGAGAGAAGGTGACAATAGGTGGAAAAGAAGCGAGAACAGGTCAAATAGAGCAGTTAGACTGGCAGGTGGATGGATATGGAGCAGGAGGACATAAATGAAGAGGGCATCTCATATGCGGCTCCCCCATGGTGCCCAGTTGAATAGAACCAGCACAGATGTCAAAGGAGAGGCCTCTCAGCCACATTGTACACCTATCTGTCACCACAGCACCCTGACAATAGGGTATCCCCTGTTGACAACTAGGTAAATATTGTGGATGGCAGGGGGTTAGAGGTGTATGCTGGACCTGTAAGACTTAAGTGAAAATCAATGCTGGAGAGCTGTTGAGGCCACAGTGGTGCGCATATGTGTGTGTCAGCTGTACAGTGTGTTCACTTGGTGTGTTTGCAGTAATGGCAGGCTATCATAATCGCAGGACACTTAGAAGGGTCAGCGCGTTTGGGTCTATGTGAACATTGTCCTCTCCTATATAGATAAGAAGATAGACACATGCACACACAAAAACACACACATAATGGCATCTTGATAGCACTCATGAGAAGCTGTTTGTATTTTTGCCTCAGCTTCTTTTTTCTTCTGGATTTTGGGATAATATTGATGTACTAAGAAAATTAAATAGAAAGCAATACATTATTTTTGTGCTCATTGTATTTAATCAGTTTTAATTCATACGTGTACACCTAGCTTGTACAGTACAGGTGATTCCAAATATTTTAAGTGTTTTTTACGTCCATCCTCTACCTTTTGATTTGATTTTTCTGTCCCAGACACACAAAATCTGATTAATCAAAATCCAGAAAACCCATTTTCTGAGGCACACCTCTTTGCTCCCTTCGTCGACCAAGCAGAACAGCTATTGCTCACTCACTCAGTAATGAGACCCTGAACAGGGCAGACGGGCCTTTGGGCAAACATGCGCACGCACACACACACACACGCATGCAGACACACAGCCGAGAGTTGCGTCAGAAGGGTTAATAGACACAGCTCAAATGTTGAGATAAGACTGGAACACAGGCCCAGAATCAAGCTGTTTTGGGTTTCATCGCCATCCTAAATCTAATTCCGCGTTCTAGAAGCGGAGTGGTTAACTGCTACTGCCGCAATGCTATGGTCATGTCATCTGAGAGAAATCCAAGCGTATGATTAGGCCTCGGCAGGTTTGGGTAAGGCCGAGGGGAGCTTGTGGGTGGGATAGGCAGGTTGGTTTCAGGGGGACTTTCTAATAGGCATTCGGTTGGTGAAAGCTCCCCCCTTCCACACACACACTCACGTGCACACACACACACAGTATATCCACACTGTTATTGCTCTTTCTCCATCTTTCTCTCTCACTCATTTGGTAATCTCATGGAGCGAGCCTTTTCCATGGAGGACAATAGCAGTGGAAATGGATTATGATTATAAACGTAGTGGGTTGGCAGTGTACCTACACCGTAATATGGTGAAGCTCACCCCAGGAGGCTCTCTGTCCATTCTGTCTAAACTGCATAGCTTTGGTAATTTGTTTTATGCCATTTTTCTGTACATAGCCCACTCTACTCTGCTTGTGCTCTACAGCTCATACCTTACAGTATTTACTCCTTTTCTCAAAGCCTTCAATAAGTCTCTGCTTTGCAACTGAGAACCTTTGAAATCTCCTCTGGCTTTTCCCCTTATGAGAGAACTCAAGTGTGAAGGTTTGATATGGTCAAATAATCAGCATTAATTTGATGGAATCACAAAAGCGATACCTTTTTTTTTTTCTGTCTTCCGCGTCAAATAATTAGTTGCACATTTTAGATATTTCATAGCAGTTTGGCCATTAATAATTCATGCTCACTAAATTCATAAAACATCATCTTGTCCCTAGCAAGTAACATTTGATATTACATCTAAGGCCCAGAGCAAAAATGTTTGCCAGAATCCCATCAAATGAAATTTCTAAAAATACTGACTAGCATGTTCTTCCTCAAAGGCTCTCAGTGGCCCTTTAAGAACGACTGGAGGAGGAGAGAAGTCCCCTGCTATCTATTTTCTTTGGCGCCACAGCTCTTTTCTGAACGTCTTCCATTTGATTCCCTGCCTCTCTCTCTCTCTCTCTTTTTTTTTCTCATCCCACTCCCTGTCTTCCAGCCCCTTCTCATGATGTCAATTTAATTCAATCTAAAGGATTTAAAGCAACCAGTACCTTTTAATGTCTGTTGGAAAGGCACTTGTAACACATCAAATTTACTCTCACCTTTCTGCTGGGATTTTGAGGAGGAAATAAAGATCAATTATATACCGAATCTGAAGTTTCATTAAAACCACTTTTCTCTGACTGCGTCCTTGCATCGTTTTAAGTGGGCCATCTGTCTAAACATCTCTCAGGGTTCTTTTCCCTTTTTTTTCTGATCATTTCCTCGCCTTATTCATGAACCCTAGGAGTCCAGCTTTGTAGTAGTGTTGGAGCTGGAGCAGCCTACCCCCACTGAATACAGCTTTGGGCCTCAGCCTGCACAAGACCCCCCCCCCCCCCCCATCTCTATCCTGTTACCTCTCCCCCAACTCTCCCAAAAAGCCTCCCCTCCCCTTCTCCCTCCACCTCTTCCCAACAAGGACCCACAGAATCTCTGAACTTGCTACACAGAAATGACCCGCCTTATTGAGATCAGTTATCCTCACCCCTCTGTCTCTCTCTCTCTCTCTCTCTTCCTCTCTCAAACCCACCCACTGTTTGAGACCCCCCCTGCCTCATCCCCGGCCTTCCCTCCTTCCCTGCCTCTCCTCCTTATTGCGGATTTGTATGCAGGCTGTGACCTGGGTGGCTACAAAGCACCGCACATTATTCTTGATCATTCCTCGGCCCCCCGTGAAGCCAGTTATGAGGAAAGATCCCTTAATGATGCTCTGACTATTAACAGTGTTTTATGTCTAAATGTCTCCCTCATTCTTGTAACCAACCGGTCAAATATAGATACAAGAAAGCAGGGAATCTACACTAACAAGATTTTGGTAAAATATACATAGGCCTGTTTGATTATGGCAATAATTACCAAGCAAAGGGCTCAGTCTGATGACAGTGGGTTCCAGTATTACTGAAGGGAAACTTGACTGTGGCTGAACATGGTGGACTTTTGGTCATGTTTTCCTAAATTGCTCTTACACATGCTCATGCTTACAGTGTTTTGTATAAGTAAACTATGAATGATTTACTCTGCAAATGGCTTTGTAACATTCACAGTTCTAACTCTTGCATGTCTGAAGCTTTTTTGTTGTAGCTTGCACAATATGCTAAATGATGCCATAATGCATTTGTTAATGTTTTGGGGTAATGAACAGTAGTTTCTTAAAGAACTTTTTTTTCTCTCTCTTTGCTGAAAACATACAATAAACAACATTTTAGAAAACAGACTACATGAATGTTGAATGAGTCTATATGTATGTATGCCCATGTGTGTGTGTGTTGTATTTGGGAGTGTGAAATTAGTCTTGATCGGTGTCTGTTGTCACAGTGCCAGTATTGTGTCTGCAGCCAGTCCATCCAGGCCCCCACATCTCCCATCCCATCCCAGGCTCATCCCTCTGTCTGTGGGAAGACAAGTCACAGCGCCAGTCTGGCTCAGAGCCAGTGTGGAAGCTCTGGTTAAGTCTCTCTGCCAAGCCTGGATTACACTGAGATGTTAATCATTGGAGAACATATTAAAAACACTATCATATACTTTCAGTTTCCAAACTGGATGGAAATTTCAATGATGGCAAATCTGCCACCTGCAAGCTCTTTTGGATCTTTGCCTTTTTACGCAGCTACAGTAAAATATGTTGAAATCTACATCTACTGGAGAATTTGTGGCGTTGTTTTGGGTGGAGTTTGGTAAAGAGGAATGCCCTTTGCATTCCTATCTCTTTTGTTGCTTCATTGTTGCAGCTTATTGTGTCATAAGTAATTCTAGCTGACTTCAAAGGAGGTTGGGGCGCAACTGTAGGGTTGTGGGAAGCACTGTGAATGTCGAGCAACGCAAACGACCTCTCTCACATGGGAACGATACAGCTTGCCTCTTGTGAAAATAGCTTGCTTCCCATTTTTGTCTTCCTTCAGACTGATATGTGACCTAAATTTGCCAAGTAAAAACTTATAAAGCAGAAACCCGATGCCAACCATGACCTCCCTGAAGTTTTTGCATGTTTTTTTTGTGGGCAAAATGTGTGTATGCACGCAGGTGTGTGTGTTTATGTACAAGGTTCACGTTTAATGGATTTTGTAGAAGTGAGTGGGAGCTACTGAAATGGCAAAGGGAGCAACACAGAAATAGATCATATTTCTGGTTTCTGTGTTTTTTCCTAATGAACCAAAGCAATATATCAGGATTATGTATAATCAGGGCTTTTCAATATTGGCTAAGTTGATTTGTGTGAGATGTGTGTAGGAGACAAGAGGCCTGTAACCAATTCACTTAGGGAATATGTATGCATTTGTGCCCCTATAGTGAAGCAGACAGAAATTCAAATTAGAATGATGAATTATTGTGATCTACTAAATCTAGCTAATCTGACTTTGGCAACAGATTTTAGAAGACCTGTCACTCATCCTCTCTCTCCACTGGTTAATCCTGTTTAAGATGCGAGAGGATGGACCCACATTTTCCACATATACCTTATGGGGAAGGAAGGGAAATACATGCCGCCAGCCCCTGACAGAGCTGTCACTAAGTTTCTACTGATCTGCGCGTGCATGCATATATGACAAAGAAAGTGAAAAGCTGACCACGTGGAAGAGAAAGAGAGAGGCCGATGCAGAGAGACGGAGAGTGCGGGCATGGAGAATTAAGGCATTGTTTAGCAGAGTCGCCGGTAATCAGCAGGAGTTGGTTGTGTAGAGATTGTTGGCGGGGCTGGAGATCGGGGGTCCATACTATCACTGTCTACCCTGCTGGAGAGATCTCCACGGGGAGAAAGAGTTACCCTCTGGCCCCCCTACACTCCCGACACATCCATCCACAGCCCTCACACATTCTTCACATACTCTTACTATTGGCCTGTCCATCTTCCTCTCGCTCTGCCACCATTTCAATCCTTCCCAGGTGATATCTCACTTCCATCTGAAAGGTCAGATGCACCTCGACTGCTGATGTACACTGAATTTTATTGGAAACATGTTGATGGGAAAAAAAAAAAAAAGATGAATGTATTTGGCTGTTTTATCATACATAAAAGGAACCAGGAGCTCCATTTTACAGCAGTGCGATCATATATATTTGCATCTCTGCATGTCTCTATCAAATTTACAGCATGATACAGTATATGGGAACATTTTTCTCTCATCAGCGGTGAAAGCGTCACTACAGTTGTAGCTGAAAGAAGTTACACCTGCACACTTGCAGCTGTGTCAAAACTTCTGCAGTACTCACATAAAGGTTTTTAGAACATACACATAAACACATATTTGATAGCTTGCTCCAACAGAAGGAATATTCTTAGTACGTATGGCACATATATAGTCAACATACACACACACACACAGCATGTTTGGCTGGCTGGCGCTGCTCCAAATTCCTTTACACACACACCTTGAGCTTCGGCACTGAACTTTTGATTTAGCACATGAGCTTTCAAGAGGTGACAGCTGTGTTCCTTCTCAGAAATGTTTATTAATGTTATTTCCATCCCTTAGCTTTACGAAGTGTTGTGACATAGCATCTACTCATGTGTTATGCTGTGATGGTCGGCCCAAAACCAGTAAGTAACACTTTCCAGGCTTTCATTGTCAAAGGTTTTGTTCTGTTTTTTTTTTTGGTTCATTTCCAGGAAAGAAAGTTTCAGCTCAACAGCCATGTTCCTCAGCCTTAATAGACCCATCAGTCAATAACAGTCTGTTGACAGCAGTTTCGCGTTATCTTATTCCCGTGGAAATGTCAACTTTCTGGTCGGTGGATCAGAATTAATCAAACCATGCGTTCACTGTGGCTGTGTGTCAGAGGAGAAGCAAATACCACCGAAGAACACACAAACAGCGATCAAACACACACACACACCGCCAAAGACACTCCGCCAATTAAAGCACATATAGATATTCAACCTTGCAACAACATCTATTTTGCCACACTCATTATAAAATTCATTAAAACTTAGTTAATTAGTAAAGCGCCATAATTGTCCATTTGTTTTCTTACCGTACATCCCAGGTCATCTTGACTAAAGACCCTGGATAGCTTTTTTTTTTTTCTTTCTATGTGACTTCTTTACACTGGTAAATCTAACTTTGTCTGCATCTGAAACTGTTTGTATTTTAAACTCTGGTCTTGTTGATTTTGGATTTCACTAACCTTTTGGAGAGTAGTCTGTGCTTCTCTGGTATTTGAACACGTGTTTGGGTACCTCTTTTTCTTTGTGAGATAAAGACACTGAGCAGTGGATGCGTGTGTGTGTGTGTGTGTGTGTGTGTGTGCCCTACGTGCACAATGTGTTTGTGTCTACCTACGATGCCGTGTGTGACCTTGTGGAGAAAGAGAAAGACAGACAAGGCAGTCAGTGTGTGCATTTGCTTGTGTGCGTGTGTGTGTATGTTGCTTTTAATATTGTTGTTGCTCAGATGCCCTCTTCATCTCAAGCCACAGATTCCAACGCAGTGCCCTCCCCAGCCCCGACCTTTTAATGTAAACTGCTTGTTTTAGATGTGTTGCATCAGAGCAGAGAGGCTGCTGGAGCGCAACTCAGTGTTGCAGGGAATGAGGAGACAATTCAGGGTGGGAGAATCCGTCTAAGTGACCTCGTCCTTTGACCTTTTAATGAAGCTTTCATTACTGACATCCACATTCACTTTGTTTTTGTTTGGACTTAACCCTCATTTGAACCCTGGTGATGATGTTCTTCCTTTATTGCCTCTTTCACTTCTTCCTGCCTTCTTTCTGTCTCTCTTCTTCTCTCGCTTCATTGCTTTCTTTTCTGTCTTCTGTCTTTATCCCTCCTTTAAAACAACCTGATGAAACATGATTGTTTTTGTTGTTGTTGTTTGTTTATTTTCTGAAAGGTCTGCTTTCATTCTGGATCCCAATAGAGCAGCAGAAGTGTTCTACTGGATTAAGATCTGGAGACTTGGGGTGGGGCAATGATGTACACTTAACCCGACACAAGGCAGGTTGGGTCCTTGTTGACACCAACTTCTGACTGTCGTCAACATTTTCAGAAATATAAACCAACTCATCTGGCACCAACAATCACGCCAAAAGTCACATTTCCCCATTCTGATGTTTAATGTGACATTAAGTAAAGCTCCTTACACCAGTTTTATGGTACATCCATCTTCTGCCATGTGTCAATGGGTAAGAAAAATATCCTTTAACATGAAATGAGGACACAAGGACTCTATTTGGTAAAAACAGTTAAATTTGACCCAGCTAGACACAAATGCAACAGCTGATCTGAAAGAGCTGGAAGCACAGGGAAATTCACAACCCTTGTAATTAGACTGTCCATTGTACTGTGGAAAATAAGCTTCTTTTTTTCTTTTCTTTCTTTTCTTTTTTTTAGAAAATTCATTGTCAGTGTTTGCACAAGTTATCGCACGTGTACCACCCATCCCTGGTTTACTGTGACCCCATAGATTATCAGTCTAATTCTGCATGTGTCTCTGTGTGCATGCACTCCGTGGTCTGTGTTGAGAGAGGCAGAGACGAGTTTGGTTTAATCCCTCTTGTCATGTTGAATGCCAATAGCAGACCTGAAACTGAAGGATTTAGTGCAGCAAGAAATATGCTGAGGGTATTGTAATCTGCTATAATTCAACAGTAATTGTGTAGAAGTTTTTTTCTTCACTTCCCAATCTTTATTATGCATACCCATGACTGGTGCCAGCTATGTGGAGCTTAGAGGAAGGTGGGGAAAAAAGAAAGAGACTGAGAGGCAAATAATGCACACTTGTTTCAAGGCCATCTCTGGCAGCTTCTTTAAAAGAATTGTAATGTGCCATCTTGAACTGATGGAAAATGAAATCCTTGACCAAATATAAGGAATAATAAAAGCATGTCATCATTCTTGCAGAAAGCCGTGATTTTTACCAAATAGTTTTGGTTTTGCTTTTATTTGGGAATCTATTCATGCAGAACAGCAGTCAGTGAGGACAGATGGGCATTCATGTATTGTCGTCACAGGTTTACATAATAAAATACAACCCTTTCATTTCTTTCATTAGATGTATCCTGTTCTTTTGTTCTTTCATTTTTCAGACGTGCGTCCCCATGGAGCAAACTGATCTAGTGGGTACTATGATACCTGTTTGTGCACTGTGATAACTATTGCTGTAACAGGCTTTTTGACATTGAATTGTGGTTTATTTGTGTGTTTTTTCTTTTTTTTTTCTGTTCCCTTGAGCCTCAGTAGTTAGTAGATTGAGCAGAAAACAGCAATGAAATCCTCCATTTCCCCTTTGACCAGTCCTGTTCTCTCTACTGTCCCACGGTGCACTTTGACTATGAGCTGTCTGCTTAGCCTGTGGCAGTATGGCACTCTGACCCTCTTCAGAGGCCACATTGAGTGTGTGCATGCGAGTGTGCGTAAGACTGTGTTTGTTTGTGAGTGTGTGAGTGTGTGTGTATGTGTGTGGTGTCACCCCTCCTCTACCCTGACATCAACTCATGTCCTGGCTGTTATAAATAATTCATTGGCCATTTGAGGCCCCCAGCACAGAAGAGCACTTGTGCGAGCCTTTAGTGATGGCCTTTAGTCACTCCTTACAAACACACACTTGAACACTCCTCACACACAAGAATACACTCCAATCGCACCAACAGCACCACTTAAACTGTCACAGCAGCCCTTACTCAACTTTATCCTCTTATGCCAAAGCTAGATTTTTTTATTTTTTTTTACACCTGATAATACTCAGAGCAAATAGACATTTTCTTTTTTCACAAGCATTCTTTTATAACTTACCTTCTCCTGGTATCTGTATCCAGAAACTCCAGCTAGGGTCAGTGTTGATGTCCTGAGGGAGGAGGTGGAGAAGGAGGGTGATGTGGGGTGGGGGCAAAGCACCTGGGTTTGTAGCTCCAATCTGCTATCTGCTTCTGGTTTGTGTATTTGACGTGGCGCTTGAGTGAAAGAACGGGGCACTGGGGAGAGCGCTAATCGAGTGAGGTGAGGGCGATGTGGCGTGAGCGAGACAGGGAGGAAGAGACGGAGGATGAGGCGTTGGGAGGTCAGAGTAGCATCTCGACTCCCGAGGAGAGGAGGAGAAGTGTCCAGTAGCACCTGCCTCATTACCGTCCGCCCCCCCTCCGTCTGACGTAACCCCGCTAACCCTGAAGAATATACATTAGCTTTCTGGGCCATACCTATGGGCCATGCAAACCTGTTGTACAAGTTTTGTGTCGATTAACTAATTCAGAAGTGAGCTTCGTATTCCGTTGCCCTTAATTGAGATAACATGCAAATTCCCTTCATTAACTGTGACATGGACAATTTCTCCCGGGCTCCACAGGGACTGTTAGCTAAGAGCCCATGGAGCAGGTTGCAAAGTGTCATCAGATATTCAAATGGCATGCTTGTTTAATTACTGCAGTAAATGTAGCATGTCGAGACGGGTTAATGAAGACATTTAGATGCGTGCCTAGCTGTTTTGTGTCAGTAGCTTGTGTGTGTGTGTGTGTGTGACTGTTTAGTAATAGAAATTATTTGGATGGTAGTTAAGGTAGGAGTCAGTTCAAAGATGTGAGTGTGTGTGTGTCCATGTGTGTGAGTGTACAGAACCAATGGACCCCCTCGCACCCTCCAGGCAGCTGTTTGCAGGCCTGTGCGATCCCGTGGGGCTCCTGAGGGAGTGTGTTGTTGGACTCTTGTCTTTTATGGCAGCAGCAGTAAACATGACAGGCATTTGGAGACCATCTGTTTCAATGGCTGCCGCATAGTAACAGGAGCTCAACCTGAGATCTGCTTGGTGTCTGTCTCCAGAGGTAGCTTGATCCTGTCTCCTCGCTTCTGGGAGGATTCTGATGGGGAGAGAGATGGGAGGTGCATGAGAGAGAGAGAGAGAGAGAGAGAGAGCAAAGAAGTCAGTGGGTCGAGACTTGGCATTTGCAGGTGCTACCTAGCATCCAAACGCATCACCCAAGGACCTACCCTAAAGCACCTGATGCATCCACACAGTCACACAGCAAACAGATACACATGCACATATGCGCGAGAAAAGATTGATACACGCTCTCTTGTTGAACAGTGCAGACTACACACACCTCGGGCCATTAAGCTAAAGCGAAATTATTAAGAGGCGGTCCCAAGTAACAGATTGAGTCAAGTTCTTCCTAACACTCTCTGGCTGCCGACATGGCGCTATGTCAAGCCGTTTCCTCAACACCTTCTCTTGCCAAATTGAGCTGAAGAAAAGGAGACTGTCGCCTCCTCTTAACACATAAGTCATTAATATGTCTCTGATGCTCATTTGTTACTTTCACTCATTAATTTGGGTCCTTTCTTGTATAGCGAATTTAAGTAAAACAGTTTGGATAGCTTTGAGGTGTGGCTCTGTCTGATTTGCAGGTCTTTTTAACCTCCGAGAGCCCATCTTATTTGTCGTTACAGTATCAGAGATTCTCTCTCTGTCCTTTGTTGAAATCAAGTCTAGTACAAACACCAGTCACCCATGCACTCCTAATGGTAGACTGACACTGCTTTTATTTAATGAATCTGAAGGTGTGTCTGTTGAGACATGGCTGGCCTTCCTTCTTATCTTGCCCTAATTATTCCTTTAAAAGTCGTTTACTTTCCATCATTACCTGCTTAAACACCCCATCCTGAAGGCCTTGAACCCCTACGCTCTCTGTCTGTTTCTGCCTTGTCATTTCACTCTCCCTGGGTACTCCCCATTAAGAGCTGCTGCAGTCGCCACTCATTATTGCTCAGTACATTTACATTATGAATAGGTCATTGGGACCCAACTAAGTGGAACTAATGTGGGACAGAATAGTAGAGGTTTGAGTTCAGTGTTACACAAACCCTCTGCTCTATAATAAGGAACCTTTGATTGCTGTTAAGTAGGAGGGAGGTGCCTCACTTAGACCGAGTCATGACTGGAAACAAATCTAGGGATTTGTTTGTTGTTTCACATAGTTTGTTTTATGTGTTTGACTTTTCTCCATCATAATGGCCATAGAACATTTCAACCTCAGAAAGCTCACTCACCTTCCTCAGTATAGGACATTCTTTGGACACTTCTATTGTTTTGTTGTTTGGTTTTTTTTTGTTTGTTTTGTTTTGTTTCCAGTTGAATTGTTGCCCACTGCACACAGCGGTCTTGTGATTATGCAGGGACAAGGATGAAGAGCTAGGCCGCTATGGTAGATGTCTCCTCGCCATCCTGGCGTAGAAGACTTGGGAATGGGCATGAGGGTCACTCTTTGACAAGCGACTCCCGTGCACCGTAAGAGACAGCAATTATATACACACAGCCAGTCAACAGTAGCCTGCGAACTGTATGATAGCACTGCATGGTTTTCAGGATTTGGTCAGTTATATTGAAACATCTGTACGTTTATGGCAATAAGACACAGCTTTTTTTTTTTCTTTTTTTTTTTTCATGCTGACAACAAAGTCTATCTTCCTACACAACATGTATTGGAGTCTCCAGTTGAAGTAAACGAGCGGTAATTCTGTATCTTGTTTCTATTTAAATGGCTGGTCTGTGGGTGCAGCGGGAGGAGATGAGAGTTGATACCCTCTGGCTTAACATGGTGGGTGGGAGCACAGCAGCTGGTGACTTTTATTAAGACATAGCAATGCATGCATGCGTGTATGAGAGAGAGAGAGAGGTGCTCGTGTGCTGGGCGCAGCATGGATTTCAACCTGTTTACGTGTCCCATCTGGGTGTGGCGGTCACGTGTGTGTGAGCAGACACAACTGCCTGTTCTATCAGTGCTTACTAACCAGCTCCATGTTTCATGACAAAGAAAGTGATTTTCTGTAGTCGGTTGGGTGGTCATTTGTTGAACATGAGAGAGAGCAAGAAAGGAGGAAGAACTAGAAGAAGAGAGGGTGTACCCTGTCTGTAGTCACTTCAACTGGATTTAGCTGTATAGTGAGATAGATCAAATATTATTGGTAAGTGAAGGAAGAGACGTCACCACATCAAGGCATGGACTGGGAGGCACAGGAGAGATTAAAGGCAGCCCCTTGAAGAGTGGGTGAAGGACCAAACTGTGGTGGTTGTAGCCACACTGGATGGGCCAGTGTTCGTTAACCGACCCACTGCTTTTCTCCTCAAGTCGCTGCTATCTGGGCGCGCTGCTCCTTTTCCACTTCTTGGGCGGCCAGATCTTGAGACTCACACAATGACCTTGAAAGAGAGATTGGCAAGAGCACAGAAGAGGAATATCAACGGGAAGGGGAAGATGCTTGGTGGTGAGAAATTATTCAAAGGATGAACACCTTGAAATCCTCTGGAAAAAGTTCCTGGGAATATCCACTGACCATACTATTATCCTCCCTCCATATCCACCCACCTTACAGCCATTAATCAAAGGTTGCAGATTTCAGGTTTCACTGATATTAATTTCTTAATTTTATTGCACATTTCTCTAGATAGCTAAATAACTGAAGCAATGAAGGACTTTAATAGTACATAAACAAAGTCGGTGGAGACCCAAACCCACCTGCCGATTCTGGCCCAATCAAGCCTGCCCTGTTCTGGCCCAGCTTGTGTGCCTGCATGCCTGCCTGAGCTTGTGGGTTTGAAGAAGTCCGGAGCTTGTGGGTGGATGCTACTCATAAGTATGTATTTGGCTTAAACCGTGTGGTCCTGCTCTCCGCTCTGCCTTGCTTGCCCAAACCCTTATACTCCTCTCCTCTCAGTCCTTCATAAGTTAAGGATGCAACTTCCTGGGCATATTTAAAAAAAAGCTGAACAAAGGAATGATTGAAGTGGTTTACAGGTTGTTGTGACAGTGGGCTGACAGCAGGATGAGTTCAGGTTTGCAGAGATAAAAATCCAGGTAAAATGCCATCATTGTAACAACCTCTGTTGTTGCACCATTTCCGTTGGTGAAGCAACACATAAACATCTGAGGGGATTAAAAGATTTGTGTCAGAACCCTAGAAGAATCTGTACCTTACAGGGAAGAATCCCAAAAGCATTATTATTGAAGATGCAGCCTATCCTATGGAGTTGATCTGTATCAATCTATCTATCTATCTATCTATCTATCTATCTATCTATCTGTATCTATATCTATCTATCTATCTATCTATCCATCCCCTATCTATCTATCTATCTATCTGTTTGCATCAGTACACTTTGGTGAAGCAATTAACTTACCCTACTGATTTATTTCAAAGCTCACAAGTAAACCTTCAAAGAATGCATTTTGAATACATTCTAAAAATATTGTAATCATCCCTGAAGAAGTTTTTTTTCTCCTCATGAGGGTGAGACATGTCAACTGGCGCATAATCCCGATCCTGAATTCCAGATTTTTGGCTGCATTCTGTTGTTGCTATTTGAGAGGTGCGCTCTTTCTGTATGCACTTCAGTCAAAAGGCACAGAAAGCTAAGACCTAAAGATCTCTACATGTACAATCTGCTGGGAATCTGTCATGTGACGATGCCTTTTTATCTACCAGATTGGTGTATATGAGGTGTGTGCGTGTGTTGGAGTGGGAGTAGTGTTTGTGTGTAGCCTCATATAAGCAGTGAATACGCCATGTCTCTCTCACTCTTCTATCTTTGTGTTTCCCAGGTCACAGGTTTGCAGTCAGCTTAGTGAGACCTGCGTGTCCCTGTTTTATCAGACCTCACCATAATTGATTTCTCTTTGATTTTACAACAGTATTTGAAGCACTGTCTTAATCAGAAGCTCTATATTGTCCAAGCCTTGTGCTGCTCCTTCCTTCCTTGCCTTTATCTCTACTTATGACAGTTCCTGCCCTTTTTTCTTATAACACTATTATTAGGAAGGCTCCAGACAGGCAAAGTGCTTCTGTTCTCTGACGTTCTCAGAAATCTAAAGCTCCCCAACAGAGCAAGCATTAAATGCCTTCATGCGAAAACATAGCTTAAGGTCTTGATCGAGGAAGCTTTATGGTTCTCATTCTTAAATGTAAAATTCAACTGTTAACATAGTTTGTAAAAGCCCAAAAGGGCACAAAATAGTTTCATCATTGTTGCTTCTAATCAGTGTTATCGAACCTAAAATAATAACAGGATGACAGAATATCCATTCTCCTCTTGTTCCTTCTGTAAAATGCTGAGAAAATGTAGAATTCTGAGAACCCCCATTCAGAGAATGTAACAGCTATGCTTCTTATTTCCCTGCAGGGCTGCACATTTTTCATGATTTGATGTTAAAGCGATCTGCAACCCAAAAGATGAGACATTTCAAATTGGTGAAAGAAAGAAGTACCCCCACAACTGCTAATTCTTACCACTGATCATTGTCTTTGCAGTTGATTAGGCTCATCAAGATGCTCTGTTTTCCATTACATTATTATTGTATTATAGTGTTTGCCCTTGATTGAAATCATCAATTAAATTCCATAATTTAATGTGTATGTATTGTCTTATGTGCTCCAATTCAAAAAATAGGCGACAACTAGAAAGGAATCATCATCCACATGACGGAGAGACTTGGAAGCCGCAGTCATTGTTCTTATTTTGTCTTGTCACCCATGTCCCACTTTTGAAACAAATGTATCATAATGTTCTATACCTTTTTTTCAATGGAATGTTTCTCAAGCTAAAGCAAATTATTAAATATAAATGGATATCAACTATCTGTCAAACACAACAAAAACATCATACAACCAGGTTTTTGGCTTTTAAGATGTGTGATAAGGGTTCCTTATGAAGGCTTGTCAGAGAAGTGAGCAGGTACTCTTATCTGAATTGTTGTTGTAGAGGGTAGAAGAATGACAGTCTCATGCGGGCCAAACCAAACCTTTCAATCTTTGCTCTGCAGGGACCCAGCCACTCCAACTCTGCCAAGCTAAGTACTATACCTGCGTACTGCAGTAACCTTGACGGAGCTGGCCTCTGCAATTATAATCCCCTATTTTCAAGTGTATTGGAACTCCTTTTTTTTTTTTTTTTTTTCGCTCATTCCATACTGTAGAGTGAAAAACTATCCCAGCTTTAAAGAGTTTCAAGATCAGGCCTCACATTCCCTATTCACATCCTCAACCCTGGTCCTATCCTTGGCTTTAGCATTATGATAAGCCCTATCTTCTCTACCTGGTCCTGCCTTTGTACTTAAATAACCCCTATCCACATCCCAAGTTATATCCCTTCTCTACAGATACCACCATTCCCTCTTCTATCCTTACCCCGAGGCCCATCCTCTCCAGGCCCAACCCAGCGTAAACTCCTGCGTACAGTAGCCTGTCCACCCTGTGCCCTGGCTGTCAGCTTTCCAGGCAGGCTGCGTTGACAAGGGGAGGCCACTAGGGCTGTCTGTCATGGGGTTATTCTCGGGGCGGAGACGGTTCAGCTGATTCGCTGACACTGGCTGGCGTCGCGAGGGGGCTGGAAGGGCAGGCATTGGGCGGGGATTTACAACGTGCGTGTGTGAGTGTGTACGTGTGTGCTTTTGGCGGGGAGCTACCAGGGGTTAGCCTTGCCAGATGACAGGTATGAGGGAGGCGGGGAGAGAGACTTGGGAGGCAAAAAGAAAGAAACACACCTAAACACACACGTAGATGCGTTCACACACACAGTCGAAGCCAGCTGAAGGACAATGAATAGGGTTCCAGCCCGAATAAATGGCCTTGAGAGAAGTATGTCTCATGTTTTAAATTTACTTTTGTTCAAGCTGTGATTCAGACAACAACATAAACCACTATAGTCTCTTGGTGTTTGTCATTATTTCAGTTTTTTTTTTTAACTTTCTTTGTTACAAGGAGTCGCTTCTGTTATAATTTGCTGCAGCACGCAGAGATCTTGCCCTGCCACATCCTTTTCTTTTGATATTGTATTAATGATTTGTGAGCCTTTGTAGGTTCCTCTTGTTCAGCAATGATGATTGTTCCTGGTCATGCTATAACCAGCTCTTCTTCTTTATGTTCCAGAAAATTGCCTTTGCTGTTTTTTTGTTACAGAAGAGATGTAAAACACAAAACATTTTGTGCTTCATTGTAAATTTCTCACAACACACACAGTACGTACCTGGTGCTGTTACTGATGGCAGTAAAACGTTGCAACATAAAACATTTGCTAGCCAGATACCACTGGAGGTACACACACATTATTGATCTGTTTGAAGAAGGCTGACATAATTTGATATTTTATCTGATGCAGGGATAAGGATAAGAATGTAATGAATACATTTCCATGAACATAATATGTTACACATAAACACTGAAACATATTCTTGTGTGCCTGCACAGTATGTGTGTGTTATGTGTTGGTGTATACATGAACACCATCTCATTAGAGAGACTGTACCTTACCCCCTACTGTAGTTTTGTCTGGGATCTGGGGATCTCAAGACTGATATTTTAGCTATACTGTGTATGTGCTGTCTGGGTTCCAGGCTCTGACATCACCACCTACTTCTTAAGGAATCTGATGCCCCTGCTCAGATTGTTCTTCCTTGGGGTCTGTGTGACTACTTGGTACAATAGGATGGTTGGATGCTATCAGGAGCACTGCGCCTGATCAACTGCAATAAGTATGTGATAGAACATTTCAATCTATGTTGTTTGAGATTTTCCAGGTGTACTGAGTAGGCCTACATATGTGTATATATGAATTCTGTGTGTGTGTGTGTGTGTGAGAGAGAGAGAGAGAGAGGTGGGGATAATCCCTTGATCTCCATCAGAAGGTCTCAACGACATGCCAGTGCTGACTTTGGCCACAGGAGCCAGAACAGCCAAGGCGCCAAGGCAGCCCCATTCCACTCATGTGGTGCCAGCGCTGTGGGCCTTAAACAAACAGGGTCAGCTTACAAAGACAAAGGAGTGACATGGATCCACTGGACTCTCAGTCAAGTCCTCAGATTTGCTCTGTTCATAAATCTGTCAGTCTCCCTGCACACAGCAGCTGGGGGATGGGGTGGGGTTGGAGGGGGCATTATTATCCAAACAGAAATGTATAATGTGTATTCAGTTTGTCTAAACTGCTCTGTTTGTTCTTGCCTTCTTGTGATCACTTCTTGTTAGGAACACACACACACACACACACACATATACATATACACACATACATACACCCACAATTACCAAGAGAGAGCGCACTTTATAACATCATCTCGGCTCATACCTTGGACCTCAATTATCATCTTGAGAGTTTCTAAATCCTACATTAGATAAATGGCAATTGACTCTTTTCTGCTTCCTATAATAGAAGCAGCATCCTGACACTGCAAATGAGATAGAGTTCAGACATTAGTATGCTGTTAATTTGACCCTAGGCGCCTCCATGCAATCAGATCTGAAGCCAAAGCACTTAGCCTATGCTAAGGATTAATGACGGCCATCTAAAACAATTTGGGAGCCAATCAGTTGAACTGAGGAGGGTAAATCTAATATGATAATTTATCTGCATCAATGCGACTCGCCTGGCAGGGAGGAGTATGCTAATTGCGCGACCCTTACCTAGTGACTGGATGCACACAGCTGGGTGTGCTTGCTCTAGCTCCGCTATTAGGGAACTTTGAGGGACTTTGGAGTTTGCTGAAGCGAGTTCTCCTTGGAGGGTGATGGGAAGTGAACCTCACCGCTTCACACTGAGCTTAGTCCTGCTCCCCTCAACCCCTCCATTTCAATTTCCATAATGTGCCCGCCTCCAATGACATGACAGCAAGGCGCAAATAAGTGTCTATATTGGTATCAGATGGAGATGTAGAGGATAGGGTTTTTAATATGGTTGTACGACCTCCCCAAGGGACCATTTTTGCCACTACAGAACATCAGTTACACAGTTACAACAATAGTCTCTTAATTGATTCGTTTAATTAGCCAGAGATGGAGTTTGCGCCACAGCCTGTCATCCTGTATCATAGGGGGTCTCCTCAGCAGCCCGCATGGCCAGCCTCTTACCCCACACTAGTCAGACTTCCATTAAAGTGTAATTATATGTAAATGAAAACTACATAAAGCCCTTTTTAAACTTGACCACTGAAACAATCCTGGCTTTCAGTGCCTCTTTTTTTCTTTTTTCTTTCTTTCTTTCTTTCTTTTTTTTTTTTTTTTTTTTACTGATAAAAAGAAAGCAAAGGAGCATTTTTAAAACGCAGCAGCCAGACATTTTTATACTTCACATGGACACATTTGAAATCTTTTGCCCTACTTGTGAAAGACAAGCAGTTAATCAGTGCTTTTGATGGAGAGGTAACTCTGTAAATCAGTTGCCAGCTTTGTATTGTAGAGAGTGAGTGTACTTGGGTGAGTTGGGGGTTAGAAGGGAGGGTGGGGATCAGGGGGCCTGTATGGGGGTATGTAAGAGTTTCTATTTAAACTGATGCCTCTCAACAAAAACAGCCACCCCTCCAAATCCTATACACCCGCTCCCCCTCCTCTCGCCTTGTTGTTTACCACAGGCCCAACTTCTCAAGGCTTCTTGGTATGAAGTTGGAGCCATAGAGCTAAAAGCAGGGGAGTGATTACAACTTCCTTCAGTGTGAATGGTGCAGATGTCGGCCTGGCCTCAGTGAAGCAGAACAATGCCCTCAAAGGCGTCTGGACACAATGGGCCTTTCTCCTCTGCCGGAGATGTCTCTCTATAGCAGCTTGCAGCACGGGGATGCTAAGCAGGTGGCACACAGAGAGACAGAGACAGCCCCAGCCCTTTTAAGTTCCCTGAGCTGAAAAGCATCAGTGGGTACATGTGTGGAGGAGTCGCCGCGGATTGCTTCTGTGGTCAGTCTGGGCATTAGTGTCTGGAGGTGTCATTTAGCTGTGGATTAGCCAGGCTGCCTGTTCACTGGGGATTTTCCCCCATTGACGGACCACGGAGAGAAGCTGGGATTGATGCTCTCTGGCGTCTTTTTCTCTGATCTGCCACGGCTTGGTCGAAGATTGAGAGCTCTTTCGCTCTCATACGAGGAAGTTAGTCCCCACCCTTTACACTCCCTCTCTCTCCTTCTCCCCTTTCTTTCCCTATTTCTATTTTTCTGACGCTCTTTTTCTGTGTTTGTGCAGATGTACAGAAGCAATATTAATCAGGAAGTGTAACTAATGAAACCAAATTTTGACTACAAAACTCAAAAAGCAAAACTTGATTCTTATATTTGAAGCAATGTCTTAGATGACATAATATGATTGTACAGTGTGCATGTTTGTGTGTGTAAACACCACATGTTTGTGTGCTAAAATGGAAGCACCCTGGTCTTATGGATTTGCAGATTTAATTATGACAGCACGAGCGTCCCACCGTGTGTTTACCACCGAGTCCCTCTCTATGGAGCTGAATAATTTGCTCTCCAATTCCCCAACTGTGTGGCATTACTGTGATTTTCCTGGGCCCAGTGGAGAGCAGTGGGGACCAAATGAAGAAGAGTCACCTGGAATCTCCTTCCAAGGTCTCGCAGAGTTAACATGTAATGAATAAATTAATATCTAATGAAGGAGAGGGCCACTATTACACTCACCCTGTACTCATGCCATCAGGGAAGATAGAGGTTGAACACACTAAATACTGCAGTGGTTGCTGTGAATTAACAAACAACATCAAAAGACAGAAAGAGTGGTGCTAAATACTTTGTGTGTTCTCCAACTGTGCTCATTTGAGCAGAAGTTAATGTCATCTGTTCTTTCGTTCCTTTGTCTTGTTTGTGTTTTCATCTTGTGAGGTTCACGCTGGAGCTGTGCTTTCATCACAGTGAGGGCTGATTAAAGATTTTTGACTATTGTAAGTAAAATTTTTTTTTCAAAAATAATTATTTTAAAATAGTGAGCAATAATTTCTATCACTTTCTTGGCTGTGCTTTGCCTTTCAGATAGAAAAGAGTCTAATATTTCTATGGGTGATTTAGAGGCCTGCCTCTAAAGGATGAACATTCACACATAATTTTCCACTTAATTTGTCTTTCTTGCTCTTTCCCACTCTATGCACTTGCTAACCACCTGAAAATTCCTGCGTGTTATAGTATGTACAGTATTGTGTCTGGCGTGTGATGGTGGCAAAACAATATGCCTACAGATTTACCTTTCTTGTATCTTTTGTCATTGAGGGATTTAATGCGTCATTGGCACACGTGCAAGCTGAGTCCTGCTGGGCTGTTGCTAATGTCGAGGCCCCCTTGTGCGAGTACATTATCTCTGAGCCTTCCTATTATTCTGGAACAGTCTTTGACTTCTAATGTGCCTATCTACACATCCCCGGATATCTAGCATCATTATGAAGCAAACTAACAATCCATTATCCTCATATCTTGTCATTACAGCAAGCAATACTCCATTAGCTTAAGTTCTGTTTTTTAGCTTTCTTAATTTACATGAATGACAATTTGCTGTACAACAAGTACTGACACAAGATTTATCTGCATAAAGGCTATGTGTCACATGATAACATATTTTCTCCATTGTTTTTTCCACTGCAAGTTTAGTAAAACAAAAAAGCTCCCATTTTGGGGACAGAAGATATAAACATCGAAACTGTCTTTGAGCTTGCAAAACAGCAAATGTCCTCTCCAACGTTGTTCTCACCATCCTCATACAATCAACAAAATCACATTGTTTAAAGAGGGCAATGCTGTAAAAAAAAAAAACAAAGAAAAAAAAAACAAACTCCCTACTCACTTTTCAACAAATGCATCAACTTTTACATGAATTAAATTAACAGCTAAGGCAGTCTGTTTGTGTTCTATTTTGCCTGTAATTTAAATAAGGGAATAGTGTTTACATGCACATAGCACCTACTGCAATGTTCTCCCTGGCCAGACATCTTGGATATAAAAAAAATATCTGTTACAAAAAATTCTTTTTCAAAGAGTGGTTACTGTAACATAGTGAGAAGGCTTAGGCCTCTCTTGAATTGCTGCACTATAGTACAACAGAATAGGACGCTGTGGGAACCTCTCCTACCTTCCAATGATTCTGCAGATTGCAGTTTCCTTCTCTCTCTTTAATGTTTTTTTTTTTCTTCATGAACAACAAAATTTTGGAACTAGACTGAAAATACTGTGAGCACAAAATCTGGTCTCAGTATCTGCACTTGTGTTAAGTTTTCCCTAAACCATGTTTTTTTATGTGATAGTTGTATAAAAAGAAGCAGAAATTATTAAAAATTTTATGCATTTGATGTTTTCATCATTGTGTGACTGCATCTGGCAACACTATTGGCAGACGTGCACATGAACAATGGAGGAAAACTGGAATAGTGTATATGAGTGGAAGTGGCTTCACAGATGAGGCAAGGAAACTAATCAACTAGACCAATCAGTGTCTGTGTTGAATGTAAACAACATAGCTACTAGAGGTGAGACATATTAACCTCTACCCTGGATCAAATATATTTTTAGCTCTAGTGAGCATTCACACAGAACTTTGATCCAGTGCCCATGCACAGAGAAAATCAGTGCTGACCCGCACGTTACCCGACTCCTCACAGGAAATACCAGAGCTTTCTCTGGCCATAGTGTACAATACAATAAATGTAGGAAGATAAAGAGATTAGGGGAGAGAATGAGGGTAATGCCTTGTATAGTGGATAATTTGTAATTGGCCACAATAATAAGTGAGTGATAACTGAGCCTTCAGTGCATCAACAACACTCCGTGGTTAGAATGAAATCAGCAGTGTCTTTCCCAAGTGCTGCAGCATTGTATTAAAAGCCTTTGCGCTGGGGATGTTTGTATTTGAGTCTTACAGAATTTCACGGTTCATTGTTTATTTAAAGCTCTTGAAATGTGGCTTTCCCTTTCCTTATTCAGTGTCACTCTCAAATCCTTGGTGGCATCAAAGATCTGGCCACAGGCATCGGACTGCAGAGCCACCAAATGATCAAAAAGTGAGAGACAGGCCTATTTTCTTAGTTAGGACCTTGTCATTATAATGTCAGCATAACACAATTAAATTAGAAAACAGCTAAAACAGCATGTGACTGATTAACACAGCCTGGCTGTTAAATATGCAAATGTAAATTATGAAAACAAAAGAAAGTTACAGTGAAACAAATAATAGTGGCCAACACTGAGAACTGACAGAAACATAATTAATAAAAGTGAAAGTTTATCAAAACATAACCATAGCAGTTGAATTACATTTTTGCACACATTTTAAATGATTGAAAATCTATTTCTGGGTTATGCTGCACATTCTGAATGAACCCGCTACAAACTGTAAATCAGATTCTATGTCACACTGTTGATGATGTATTTCTGAGCCCTTGAAATGGTGCCTGTAATAAGCCTGATAGGGCTGAGGATGACACTATTTGCTATAGACTTGTTCCAGAGATGCAAGGCAAAAGAACGATTTGTAAGTGCAATTAGATGCCCTGATATTGAGTGTAAAAGTGAGCTCTCCTTCTCCACAGGAGTCAGGGATAGCACATGTACTGTACCTCTGTCTCAGATTACACAGATAATACTCAGTTACGATTCCCTTGGCAGCAGAGGTGAAAACATTATATACATACAACATTATATATATATATATATATATATGTGTGTGTGTGTGTGTGTGTGTGTGTGTTATATATATGTATATATATATATATATATATATATAAAGCATATATATAAAGCATGCAACATCACCTCTATCACCGTCCCCTGGAGTATGGCATATTTTATTGAAGGGTAATAAAAAAAAACCTTTATATTTTATTACATTTTAGGGCATATTCTGTCAGCAGTAAATGCAATGTGTTGCCTCAGAGCCATGAATTATCTATTAAGTATTCAAATTCAGGCATGATCTTTTCACTTCACAATTCCTTCTTATAGTCTGAGTAAGAGTAATACCTGTTTTTTTTTTCTTTGTACAGAGTGACAGGTGCATGTTCCCCCACCATAAATCTCTAGTGTTTTACAAGCAGAACCATCAGCACCGCACCAAAAACAACAAAATATGTCACTGCTCTCCCTATTCTTGTGACATGTTTGTGCAATGACATCACCGACCACCGGCTGATTAATCACTCTGATGGTCCATTCTTAGGCAAGAGGGCATTGTAAGGTCACAACCTTGAAGCTAAAGGGGAAATGGTTGCAATAAGCAGGGGGTCATCCTTCTGCAGATTCTGCAGGGATAACACCACCCCTGCATCACCTGTGACTAACTTACTGTCCTCCTTCACCAACGGGAGAACAGCAAGAGGTCCTCTCCCCTTGTGCTCCCAAGACAACAGTTTGGCCCAAGAGAACAATAAAACAGTGTCAGTTTCTACAGGAAAATAGAGGCAAAGTGAAAGAGGAAACAATTCGTCCATAACAGGACACACGGCCGTGGAGGATAACCTGCCTTCAAAGATGCCGGGGTGGTGTATCAGAATAGTTTAGAGGTGGCGCACTTCAAAAGGCTTGGTGCAGCTCCCATACCGAGTCGTTTTTCCTGCTATTCTTGTGGGTTGGTTTTGGGTTGCTATAAGTAGCCTGCATCCTGTCCCTCTGTGGTCTCAGGTGGATAGGTTTTGTTTTTGTAGCTGGGGCCGGGCCTTTAATGGCTCTCTGTGCTTCCACTGCTTCTGTTGGCAGGACTGATTGGCTTGTTAGCAATGTACATATATATCATATGAAAGAACAACAAAACTCCTGTCTAATCCACAGTGGTGTAGTAAGGGCAGCACAGGTCTGAACATTTTATCATGTTATGTTGCATTATTTATTTATTTATTTATTTTTTTGATGGTCAAAGTTAGATTGCAGCTAGCAATCCAGCTACTAAATAGCTGGTTAATGTCTCCATGAGCAGTGAGGACAAGATCCAGTAACAACACGATATTACTGTGTATGATCATGATCACAGTTAGCAGTACAGTCACAAACTTCATTCAGTGACAAAGGGAGACCTTGTAAAGACTGTTCATCAAATACAGTGAGTCCCGGAGATACTACTGCACACCTGGTAACAATCACTATTCACATGCATTTCCTGAGTTTTAGTCTACGATAGATGATAAGATTCACTTATGCAATTGTGCCCGGAAGGACGATTTAACAAGACACATGCAATTTGCTCGATATGCCATGCCGCTCTATAGGACACAGGCAGCACGACTACCTTAAGTACTACTACCAGTGACATGGTGTGCGTGCAGAGCATAGTGCAGAGATGTCTTCTACCTCCTTCTCACCCTTGGATTCAGCTCTGGCTAGCCCCAGCAGTACCCTTACCAATATGACTGGTGGGTATCTTTAAATTGAACTGTTAAATGTGTGAGGTGTTACAGAGATGTAACTGGAGACAGAAAGAAAGACTTATTTAAGGCAAGGCAAGGTCCAGGCCCGGTTTTGTTTTATCTTTTATCTTTTTTTTATCTTTTTTTTTTTTTTTTTGCACTTCATAGGACTTGTGAAAAGGCCTTTTTGTGAAAGGGCCAAGTGTAGAAGTCAAAAAGAAACAGCATAAATGAGATGCTTAGTGAGTTGTAGTACAAGAGAGACAAAAATGTGAAGTAAACATGACACTTGTTTAGTTTATATAGGATTTGCTGTCTGCTTAAAAAGAACTGAAGAAATAAAACCAAACCATCTGTTCCGTACTGAATTGCATAGCATCATATGATGATTTCAGCTTAGATCCATCATTGCATCGAATCACGCTGGATTTGCATTGTGTTGAATCCAATCCTGTTAAATTGCACTGCATTGCAATAGCACTGAATCATACTGTATTGCATTAGTAGTTGTTTCATATGTATCTTTAATGTATCAGATTGCTGGCAATTCATGCATCTCGGTGATGCAGTTACACATCCCTAGTCTACAAAGACATATCATTGAAATACAACACAGTGATCTGAGCAATAACAGCAAATGGAAATGAAAGGCCAATAACATTTTAATAAAGAGGATATCTGAGACTTGTGGTTTGTTAATGTCTTCAAATCCTCTTTGTCCTTGTGTGAGAAAGCATCTGCTCGACGCTTGTTCTAAGTGTCACTGTATCCGCCTTTATCCTCTAGAACCTCCTGGATAAATACAGGTCTGAGGACGTGCCAGTCTGCAACTTTAGTGGACCTTCCCCTTCCGTCTGTCTGCCTCTGGCCTCTCCTCATGTTCTCCCCCTTTCAGAGCTTTTGTGTCCTTTTGAAACATCTCGTCCATGTTGATCAGTGGTGGTCTGCTGGTTCCCCCTGCTCCTCCCACAACACTCAGAGGCACACATGGTCCATTGTTCGGAGCACCAAGCCTGATTAGCGTGTGCGCACCAAGAGGGTTGGTAGGCAAGCCACTTAGTGGAGTAAATGACCTCTATGGTGTAATTACGTACAGTCTGTGGTAACCTGGTGGTCTAAATTCTGGCCAGAGTGCACCTCTGCTCCCCTTGTCCCACCTGCACCTTTGTTAGCCACCCAGGGAGGACTGGGTGGCTAACGTAGTCTCCCATGCATGAGTCTCTCTCTCCCCTTCAACCTCCCTTTCCTCTTAATGGCACATTTGTCTTTGTCTGGCTGTCCTCTCCACTTCTCTGAACCGTAGGTCAGCCTCCCAATTAATCATGGCTTCTGGTGATTACGGGGTGAGAGGGAAAGTGGCGGAGTTTGCCTACTGTGTGGCGGGTCCAAACACGGCAGCTTGACTGTTTATTTAACCATGTTAGTACCTCAGGTTAAGTATGTTCATGCCATTGTTTCCTCATGACCCATGACCTCTGCTGCCTGAAATGAATCACGGCAATCATGTCTTGAGAGTTCAAGGTATTTTTTTACCTAGTTTTAGTTTAGTTTATGGTGAGATAAGATAAATTTTTAGTGTCATGACATAGTTATTGGCAGGATACAGTACCTAGTTTTTTTTTTACTCATTGTTTTACCTTGTAGGAGCCAAGCAGTGCCCAACCCAGAAAAGGGGGGAGGAAATCACACCAGCAAACTCACAGATGCTAACGGGTGCAATCACAGTCTCGTATCCTGATTGTGCAGTTGGTAGTGTGGACAATGAGGGCGGAGAGAGGGAAATGTGCACGGCAGCTTTCCATTATGAGATAGTGTGTATTACTGTAATCCAGAGGGCCTCCTGCTCGCTGTGGCGTGTGCCAGACTCCTGGGTGGGCAATCTCAGAGACAGTGGGGAGGCCCAGCTTATTTCTGGGCACATTTGGCATGGCCTATATGGCTGTTACAAGAACTAGAAGTGGAACAGAAGTCATAAAAAGACATTTTGATATTTTTGGGGGAAACTTTTTAAGTGTTGGAGGCGAAAGGTGCACTTTGTCTATTTTTTAATTTATTTTATTTTTTTTTGCTTTAAAATTTTGTGACATGAAAAATGAGTGGGTGGTTCAAACAACTCACTCTAAAACATGTAATCATTAGGGATTATATAGTCTTCAGCCAATCATGGTTTGTGTCCTGCTTTCCTGTCAATATGTTTATTGAACACTATGCAATACTGGCTGACTCTTTAAATAGCACTCTTGCAGTCATAAAAAGTGTGTCAAGTTTATGTTTTTACAAATTGAAAAAATACAAATTACAGGAAAAATTGCAAAAGCTGCACATATGACAAGGTTAATGTGGCTTTTGATACAGTTTGTAATTGGTCTCTGGCTACCTGTCACTTACTTTCTTGTGGTTCAGTTGTCAGAGACCCTCACAGTATGAAAGCCCATGCTGCCCTGAAGACCACTTGTTGGAAGCCTGCTGATCCTCTCAAGGTCTGGAATGGCCTCAGGAGACTCTGAAAGCCTGTCGATGTTCTGTCACTAAGCTTATCCCTGTGCTGATGGCACCAGGCTGGCACTGGAGCATTGCTCTCTGCTGAGATAGAAAGAGATGGTTGGTGTCCCACTGGAAATGTGTCTCATGCCTGTTAAGGTGTCTGCAGGAACATTGGCACAAGGCTTTTTGAGGACTTTGCTACAAAAACCCCACAGAACACAACATGTTCAAGCACACACAAACAAGCACACACACACAAATGTACATTCAAATAATCACATATTTAGGCAACAATTAAAAATAAGCTTACATTTACTCTGGTGAGTTACTTGAGGAGGTTCTAATAAAATAAATAAAAAAGAAAATAATATATTTATTGCATTCAAATAAAATGATTAATTACATATTATATATTGCTTGTGTATCTACATACCTCACAGACATACACATGCACACACACACAAATATATAGATTGACATCATCTTCATGACAGAGGGTTTGAATCTCACGTCACTGAGGTGCTTGATTGCCACAGCTATTGAAACAACAATGATGATTGTCCACAGGTCATAACCTTGCATGACCTGAGTTCAGGGGGAGGTTGTCTGGGGTTTCCTGAGAATAATAAGTGGGAAATCTTCACTTCCCAGACCTCCCAGTAACCCTACAAAGCGGGAGATTTATGAGGCTCGACGAGGACTCCCCTGATTGGCTTTATGACAGGACTTCCACTATGTTCTCTACTACTGTCACTAGGGGGTCTTCGACTCTAAACTTAGGCTGTTCTGAGAAGTGTAATGCTCACAGAGCGGTTTGAAAATAATGAAGTATACTGTGTGTCTGTTGCACTGCGCCGCTGCTCCATTATGTGCTGGTGCACAGTAGCCTTTTAAACTCATAAACTGAAATATACTATGCTTGCATGGATGACTTTCACTCTGATAGACACATACACATACACACTCACAGGCACGCACTGGCACTAGTGGAGACATACATGGGTCACCTGTCAGGTCATGCCCCCCCACTGGTCAGCCCTGCTGTATGACTGCATTGATTATGTGCTTGCCTGCAAGCATGCATTCAAGCATGTTCATTTTAGCATCTGTACCTACTCTATCTGAGCATGTTTTAAGATGTGTGTGTGTTTCTGTGTTGCGCTGTGCTTGCATGTCCAGGGAACAAAGTCATCATGCCGACAGTTTCAGGTGGCTCAACAGGATCATAGCTTGACAGGATAATCATGAAGAGGTTAGATCACTCTTGTTTTGCTGTTAGCTTAGGCATCAGACCTTCCCTTACAGTAAGGAATATCTTCAGCCATCTGGATTTTCATTGGAAGGCACCACAAGATTGCTGTCAGGTGACAGCAGCTGACCCTGATGCGAACATATGATCTGAAACACCGTGTGAGGAAATAATTAGTCAATAGTAAGTATTTCTGAACCAATATGTCATGGAAAGACAAAGAAAGCCCTACTAGCCAACCTTTTCTGTGCCACTGTGAACCTCATTAACATTCTCATCATGCTTGGAATACAAATTAAGAACATGTCTGTGAAAAGTTGCAACATGAACTGCAACGTCCTGCTTTGCTTTGTTTTGCACTGGTGTTGTCAGCTCATTGTCCTTTGCTTGTGCAAGTAAAAAATAATTGTTTGATGCAAAAGAATATGGAGAAACCAGAGTAAGTAAGTGAAATCATTGATGTCCTATAATTTCCTAAACAGAAGCTGAGAAGACCTGATTAGTCCCATGAGAACTACAGGCAATAGTCAGCCATGGATATTCAATTCCAGGTTAACAGCACCTGCCAGGGGACTGTTGGCTTGTTCGTCAGTGTCTTAAGGCCCACTCTAGACTTGTGTCTCCATGTCAGTGGGTAAGGAACAGCCACTACCCCTCTACAAAGAGAAAGAGAATAATAAAAGAGAGAGATGACTGTAATAAATTCTGTGAAAGCCAGAATTGTGCCAAACATAATTCAATGTTCTTTTTTTTATTATGATGACCCTTCAGATCTCATCTCTTTTGTTACTTATCTCTCTCTCTCTTTTTTTTTTTTTTTTTTTTTTTTACTGTATACTGAATACTGTGCAGCCCACAAGTGACCCACAAGTGCTTTAAATGAATATGGTCTGCTAATCGCTGTGAGAAGACACCCTGGGAGCAACCATGAAATATGTGCAAGGACCCATGACCACTGAGATAATAACCCTGCCCAGACCCACCCCCACACCCCCACCCACCTTTCTTCCACTTCTTTTCCACCCAGGTTTGGAGTGGCTCATGTCTTGCACAGATGGTAAGATGAGGCCCATGTACAGTATCTCCTGGTACAGTAGAGGGGAGAACAGTGTCTCAGGGGTGATATAAGGATGAATAAGGATTGTCATCCCTCCAGTATAATAGTAGTTTTATTATGATTAGAGTTGTGTGAATCATATATACCAATATGCATGTGTGCAAAAATGGATTTACTTCATGTCTGTATGCTGGCACACAATGATGTGCATTTGACCATGCAGGTTTATAATCAAGACTCTAAATACTAGCTTCAGTAGGCGAGTGTTGGCTGTTTCCTAGCAGGGAGTTTTGTGTGTAGGAGCTTTTTGTGTTCATGTGTCGAAGCCACATCCAGGGCAGGAAAGAAGAGAAGATGGGGGCAGCTCTAATTAAAGCCAAAGGAAGAGTGTCATCTGCTGTGAACTCGCGACTAGGGGCCACAGCAAATCAATGGACAGCCAGAACTGTCATCATCATCAACAGCTCCCGATCAGAGCAATTGGAGGGGAACAAAGAGGAATGAGAAAGACTCTACCAGGAAGCTCCTACCACCTGTGCAGAGCAAGAGAAAGCGGGGGAGAGGAGAGAGAAACACAGAGAGAACAAGATAGTGACGCCATGGTTCAAGCTATTGTGAGACGCTGGAGATTTATCGTTTCTTAGTTTAGTACAGGCAATTTTGTCATCATCACCAAGGACATCTATTTTGATAAACAAGGGTGCAATTGTATGAACATTGGCTGTGATCACGATGATCTAATGACCCTTTAAAAAAATATTGATTTTTTTTAGCCTTTGCTAGGGGATCAAACTGCTGCATATGGTGAATTCTAGTAGTAAATGTTCCTGGCAATATAAAAAGTGTTCCCCGAGAGCAGATTTAGACCATTGAACCCTGTAAGAGGTATCAGTGCTCTCCTGTCTATGTGAACTGTGCCTCTTGGCCAGCAAACCAAGGGAGCGCTGGATCAGATTCTTACGCAAACACAAGCATATAAACGGCATGTTCTCATGGCATTAGCATTCCAAATGTTTTTCAAGACGAATGTGAATGCGACTATTTTTGTCTCATAACCCGCTCTCTCGGATAACTCCCTTTGAATAAATGAATTCTGACAAGGGGAATCTGCATACAAAAACACAGCGGGTTTAGAGGCAGCGGCTGGTCCACTGGTGAGGGCCTCTGATGCTCTCTCTGAATCTCCTCATTCACTGCCTGCTCCTTATGGACTTATGGTTCTTTAAATGGCTGCTTCTGTTTATCCCCTGTTCACACTGGAGGCTAGTGAGGCAGTGAGGCATACAGCCGCACATTAAATCCTCTGTGCTCCTAGTTGGCACCTGCACATTATTTTATCAGCTAAATCTCACACAGAAACTTCAGAAATTCCTGAATTTTGAAGATGTTCCTAAAATGTTGCAGCACAGATTAGTGAGGAAAGACAGAAAACATCATGCCTTTCAGTGGGATCAAATTTACTGTGTGTTCACAAGGCGATTCTACTTGATTGATTTACTAATGTGACATCCTCAGCTTCGAAAATAAATGAATGAATGAATGAATGAATGAATTCTGAGGGCTCTGAGCAGGGGCATAGCACAAAAATCTGGACCCTGTGCATGCGCAATGTCCGTGGCCCCCCTTCCTTTGTTAATGCATCCATTCTCATTTATATACAAATAAGTAAATCACAAGTACAAGTATCTATGGTGGGTATTAGAATCGTTTCTAATAATTACAGTTTATAAAAAATGTAAATAAATATTTCTCAAAATTTATGTTCCACAGATGTACTGTATGTTTTAGCTTCAGTCCGCACAGTGTAAAATCTCAGCATATTTCTGGTCTTTCTCAACACACTGCATAATTTCAATGTACTGTTATTATTATAAACATTAGAGGACATTTTAGAGTATTCATTTTCTCTTTGTTATTTAGGTATTTGTAATGCATTTGTGGTGATGGTGACCTGCTTCTCTCTGTAGCTTCTGAAAATGAGGGCAAAGTTGCTTGATTTATCAGTAAGCTAATGATTACCGTCAGTCTACAGTAAGTGCCAATATCAAGCAATTCTAAAATAGTTCTAGCAAATTGTGTTTTTTGATTAAGTGATTTATTTTTCTTTTCAAAAAAATATTTTCCTTTGGGGTATTTTTTCCCCCTCAAATTGCTTTCTTTATTGCTTTCATCTTTCTTTTCTCTTTTCTCGCCTGACTTCACTTCTATAGGGCACGAAGAAGACATGATTACCTAGAAGTTCTCCTGGACCATCGGCACAAGCACCTAGTCTGTAGATAACTATTTTTGTCCAACCGTACCAGTGGAATGGACTTAACCTTGCGTTTCTTCCAGAGGGGGGAAGAGCTCCCGGCGGGCTCAAAGAAGCCCAAGCTTTTACTAAGCTTTTAATTCCAGGCATCTTCTGTGTGGGGGCCGGGGTGGTTAGTTCCACTATTTCTCCTACTGTGTCGCCCCTGACTTCAACTTCACAAATGGTGAAGTGTGCTGATTTTTTCCAAATATTTGGGACATATTCAATTTCTAGGTTTTTGAAAAAACACCACTCACCATCTTTAGAGCTGAAAAAAAGGCTACATACATTTTGGTATCAGTCATGGTATATTGTGTACATCATGTACCTGACTATCTGTGTTGAAAATATGAGCTTAAGGGTCCCATTTGAGGGCAGCATTGTGTATTACATTGTTTCTTAGAGGAGAAGATTCAGCTGGATGGTAATTATATATATTAAAGTCACCTGTTCAAAAGAGCACATGAGCAAGGCACTGACTGTGTCTATAATTTCACAGCTAAGATTAAGATCTGGCATATACTTTATTGCGTAAATTCAATAATGGCAAAGATTATAACCAGATTATCATACAATACAAGTCACTCTGTCTACAGCAATTAATTGTTGTCTGCTAAATATGCGGACAAACCTACCAGCATGCTTTGTTTTATTCTGCATAAACCTTGCATTAGGAGACTGTAATGCTATTGGCACTTTACTCATCATCCCATGTGGTGCTGGTGGGCATATAGAGCAGACTCCTCAAAGCAGTTCCATCTCCATATGTTTATGCCGATAATCTTTTATCTGCCATCCCTGACTCTGGTTCACTCCCTTCCTCGCCTGTGGCAACAATTTTATTTCTGCATCAATTAGCACAGTGATTAATACAACAAGCAAACAGTTTAGAGGTAGTGGCACACAATTAACATCTTTCCCCACCATAAAGGGTATGCTAAACACTCACACCACCAACCATTTCCTCTGTCTGGAATCGAGAGAAGTGTTTATTTCCTAATTCGTATGCTCTGGGATGGAAGTGGAGTGGGCCTGACTTTGTGCTATGCCATCGCCACATTAATCTAATTATAGATAACTGAAAATGAGTCTTGCAAATCAGGACTGTGTGTGACACCCCTACTCTCCCCCACCCCCTACACACACACACACACTAGCACGCGCTCAAATTGTCCCCTAAATAGGAGTGAATGAGAATGCCTTTGCTTTTCAATGCGCTGCCACCACGCAAGTGCCAACCCTCTCTTCAAATGCCAACATCGCTGGTGAAAAGGCACTATTCACTTGCTTTTGTATCCAAACTTGTTAGTGACTTACTTTTACCACCTACCCCCCGACTCTTTTCTCTTTTCCTGTTTTCTAATTACAAACCCATTGGCACCAGGAGGGTGTGCATGGGTAAATAGAGCTGTAGGGGCCTGTCATGTGCGTAGTAGTGGAGAGAAGTCCTCGCAGCGCTGAGGGATGAGATGATTTGTTGTGATTGACAGCTACCTTGAGACCGGCCTGATGGAGTTGTCAAAGCTGTATGCTAACAGCCTGTTTCCTTGCTACTGCAGATGTACTCTGCTCCGCTGTACTGCACACACACACACACACACACACACACACACACACACCCATGCACACACGCAGAGTGTTTTCTAGCATTAGGCGCATCATGGGAACTCAAATATTTATTAGGACAATGGTTTTTAAACGCAATACGAGAAGAGATTGTCAGATTTCAAATCGAATTGCGCTTTTGGGGTTATTCTAGTATAAACAAGCATCTTGTACTGACAGCTTCACACTGCCACCTCTTCCATATCACAGTCTTGTTTTTTCTACAAAGCCAAGACAGAGCTGTATTTGAGGGTGCCGTCTTGGGCTAACACCGGGTGTGTGAATACAATGGCAATCCTACATCTGGGAACTCAGTGGGAAAACTATCCTATTTCTCACTTGTGCTGTTAGAAGAGGGTGTTCATTTTTACAAGGTGTATAGTGTTACTACGAAATGAAGTTGTGCAAAATTCCCTGTGAAAATCTGGTTATGAGCGTTAGCTATGATTTTGACTGGTACTATTCATCACATGGGTCCACAGAGAGTCAGCAGAGCAAGTTTGTTTATGGTGGGCAGAATCCCTTCCCACCCCTAGTAAATGTAACAGGAGAGTGAGAAAATTCTGTCAGTAAAGACAATTATAGTTTAAAAAAAAAAAAAATCTAAACTTATTTACTGTTTATCCAAATTAAATTTAGTGTAGACTTATTTCTTTTTGTGAATGTACAGAATAGGCAGTAATATGTGTTTTCATCACATTTAAACAGATTTTTGTTTATAAATTAAGTTGTACAGTTTCCCTTAGGGGCAAAGTGGGCTTAATTGCTCAACTACGTTTGACGTGGTGTGCAGGCATTGTAATGTAGTGTGAGAGTAAGTTTGTCCGTGGCTTAAAGGAACTGTAGCAAGGGGAAAGGTGTGTCACGGCTCAGAGGCTCTTGTTCTGTAATACAGGCTCAGCAGGGAATAAAATGACCAGCCTCACTCTGCACTTGGTCACCGGATTTCTCCTCTGGCCCCAAGTCTTTTTTTTTTTCTCTATCTTGTTTTCCCTCACTCCTCGCTCTCTTTGCAGTTATTCATCTCGGGGAAACAAAAGCTAAGTGTTTAGCTGTGAGCCAGATCAAGGGCCTGCTTCTTCCTCCCAGGAAAAGGTGGAATAACAAATATGGCCGACGTTGAAATCAGCCATACCTTCTGTTGGCTCCAGACTCCCACATCTGTGCTGCACCTCTCTCTGTCTCCCACACAGCTGCTGCCGAGGCTGGGGAGGCTTCAGCCCAGTGCCTCCCAGCTCCCATTGCCTGGGAGTCCCCTGGGAAGCAGCTGACTGGCACCCAGACTGCCAGCCAGATGATGGATCCTACCAGGAGAATCAAACGTGACAGGGGGAGGTGAGGCTGCAGGAGTGGCCACCACTGAACCTGAGGACGAGGGGCAGATGCGGTCAGTTGCCTCCGCTCTCTGTGTGGGTGCTTGTGTGTGAGCATTTGCACACAGATATGTTATATGTTAGCATATGTGTAAGCGCACGCATTTGAATGCCCATGTCTGTGGGTGGTTGTTTTGGCACACGTAGTGAAATCTTTTTTTTTTTTTTTTTTAAACTCCAGAAACTCCACATTCTCCATCTGGACCTGAAGTATTTCGTTAGCTGTAGAATGTTAAATTTTTATTTTGAAAGCTGACAAAATATCAGCAGTGTTTGACTTTTAATGTTTGTCGTGTCTGCTATTGGACTTTCCCAAAAACTGTGACAGATGCCAAATGACACATGTTGGGGTTGTACGAGTACATACCAAACCAAGTTGAAAAGAGACAAGTTGATTTGAACAGAAGTGGAAGAAATTACATTTTCAGAGATTTTCACATAAGATTCACATAGTGTCCTGTCACAGAACTGTTAACCAGGGAACAGCAGGTGAGTCCATTGCAATGTATCTCTAATTTGTAAGTTTAAATTATTAAACAAGAAAAAAAAAGAAAAGAAAAAGAAAGAAAACGTGTTTAAAACATTTTTACTGAGCTCAGCATATTGTTTTGTCATTTCTGGCATGACCAGCTTGATCTTGTGATACCAGCTGGATGAAAGCTTCATTCTTGCCCTGCGGCGTCCTGCTGTGCCATTGCCTCAACCAGACACTGTGATGGTAAGTGACTGCTGTAATTGTTCTGCTCCCAGCTCTTACACTTCATCCATCCAACTGGCTCCTTCCTCTTGGTCGTGCCACATTGCCCTCATGGGCCGTCTTGGCATGGACCCATGCCCCCCCACACACCCCACCCCCAACACACAGATTTAACGCGACTATACAGTTTTATTTTGATGTGGAATTTCTTGCATCAATGCCTACTTTTGACAGTAGCACTTACAGAACTCTCATCCTTGTATTAAAATGTATGTAGGTGCATTAAAAATGTATGATTCAACAAGAAATGTGTACTGATCTGATGTGTTTGATGTTGTAAATCAATTTCAGTATTTTTGCATCACCAAAAATGATGTGTAAAAAAAGTCAAATTAATTAGTTGATTCACACAAATGATATAAATGCATTTTGCCACTTACCTCTTGTGGTAAGGTGGTATGGTATGGTACAATTTCTGCACATCAGTACAATGGGTGTAAATAGAATTTTGTTGTTCAAAGCCTCAAAATCTCTTCTCTTGCTCTCTCTTTCTCTCTCTCTCTCTCTCTTCACTAGAAATTGCTCCAGTGAAAGCTACTGATGGGAGAAGTCAGTGGATATTGTAAGCCCTGGGTAAATAAAACCAAGGCCACATAGCTGGGTAAAAAATGAAAATATGTGTGTTTTGCATGTGCAGTTGAAGTGAACTGACCCTCTGAATATTTTTTTCAAGAGACACAGTTTTTAGAGATATTTTTATAAAATGAAAAAAAGGAAGACAACTACATACATAATGATGTTATGTTAAGTAAGTATTTATATTACTAAATCAAACTGTTCACTTAGTAATCAGTGTGTTTTCTTCATCGTCATCTCTCTGAGAGATTATGTATGCACTCAGATGCTCTTGTTGGCTCATGTAGACTTGCTGACTATGCCTGCACACACACACACACACACACACACACACACACACACACACACACACACACAAGAAAACAAGCAGAAGAGAGGGGAGATAAAGATGAGCAGAGGGTTTCTCACTGTACTGTACATCAAATATTAAATTGTTTACCATGGCAAACAGACTCATCTTATCCCAGTCTGTTTGAAGTGACAGTCATTGCTGTGAGAAGTGGGTACAGTGGATCAGCCCTTGTCGTATAGTGGGGACCTACTACTGTAAGAGACTCATTTACCGCTCACACTGTTGTGTCTCTTCTTCATACACTCTTGCTGGAAAGGCACCCACCCTGCATTAGTCAGGACTGACATTGATATTTTTGCTTTTGGGTGTTGACGTTGGAACCCTGTAGTGGTCTCTGCTTGTTTGCTTATGTAATAATCGTCATACAGCAAAGAGAAGGAGGAGAAGGAGAGGAAGAGATAAGGAAAATCAGAGAGGAATGGTAAACTGTTCCACAGAACTAAGATTGTTTAAAAAAAATCTGCATCTATCACCCCATCCATCCATCACCACTCCTTCTCCCTTTACCTACAGTGTATAAATATACACAAACCCACACACACATGCATACATTATACAGAATACTACTTAAACCCAACCTTAGGGATTTGTGTGTCTGGCTTATCTTGCCTAACCACCAGTAGTCAAGTTGTGAACCTAGTGAATAATTCACTATATTTACCTGCTCCTCTCTTCAAGACTTATAATGTTTGTATTGCAGTGCAAGTAAATGAATAAATAAATAACAAATGAAGCACTAGGTGAACACAGGAATACACAACACCAGTGAGCAGCGAGGCAGGCTGGTGTCTCAGCCAGAGGTATATGTTGCCATCTTCTGGTTTTGGAGTCAAACTTCAAGGAAGGGAAACATTTTGCACCTGAGACCTTCAGTGCTCCATCTTCCATTGTGACTTAAATGTGAATGAAATGTCTTTCATTGGCAGCACTGTCTCAAATCCAAATTATACCCTATTGGAAGGTAAATAGTGCTGTTTATTTATTTATTTATTTTTTCTGTTAACATGAAATGTATTGACAGATGAACCCTTTGTTACCACTTGTCTAGTTCAGTCAGGTTCACTTTCATCACGCTCTACATTCCTTTAATTCGAATTTAATCTAAATACTGCATATCAGCAAATCATCAATGAATGTAATCAATAATCACAATTTGTTATGCAAGAATGTATTTTGATGTGATCTAAGGGTCTACTTTAAGGTGTTGTCAGTTTAGTTGTTGCCAGAATCTCTCTAGATGCCTTCTTGTTCATCTAATTTGCATGTATGATTATCCACATATGCCCTCCTGTTCCACTACTGCTCTGAATATGATCTGTGCTGTGGCAGGTGTTAATTGGCTTGGCCCCACAGTGTATAGTACTGGTGTGTCTGCGTGCATGTCTGTACCGCCACACAACATTCATGTATGTATATGTCAGCATCTTGACAGCGTGAGCAGTGCCCATTCTCTCCACGGCCTGCACATGTGGCCTCTCCAGTCTGAGTGGCTCTTTCCTCTGTTCCTAACATGCGCCTATGCCTCCCCTATCCCTGTAAGTCCTTGCTTGTTCTGTGAGGCCCCTGTGGCAAACAGGGTCTTACCAAGGAGCCAGCAAGTTGACTATAGCTGATGTTAGGTATTAGATCAGTGGATATTGGACATATTAGATCCTATAGACAGTCAAGCAGAGCTACAGGGTAGTGCATTGTTATTATCATTTATTGATTTTCAGTGGAACTGTATTGTGAGGATATGATCATGATATTGTTTGTAAAATTAGCTGTCAAACTGATTATTTCAAGCAAACTGTATTGAAAAATCACATATATTTGGTGGCACACAATATACTGTATTTGTCAAAAAAATATTTGGTAAAATTGTGATACTACTTTTGACATATTAGATACAACAGCAAAAGCAGAACTAACTAAATTTTTATCCTTAGCAAAATTTTAGAATCTGGCAAAAGAATTTTCAAATCTTTGTAAAGTTCAGTAAATAATTGTACTTACAGTGAAGACCATTACCTTGTTTTCTAGACTTTCTCAGCCAAGTCCTGTGGCATTTTTGCTCATTTCATTGTTTTGGACAAAGATGTCCCATAGGACATTTGTGAGCCTTCCTGATGGTGTGTCCAGCAACTTTACCAGCTACTCTATGTTTCATTATGTTGCTTTGTGGTGTTCAGGCCCAGTACCTGTGTTTTGTGTCTTGCGTTACCTGCCAAGTGCTGATATGAGGTGTTCTGCTCTATGTGGTGCGATGGTCAGCAACATGAGAGGTGCTGTTTCCGTGTCATGAATGCTAGGTGACTTTACTTTGTGTGTTGTTTGGAGTTTTTGGTGAGGTCGGCGTGGGGTGCTGAATAAGCGGGATGCCACGCTGAGTGGGCACATGCCCCAGAAAGTGCCAGAGGACAATCAACACTGCCGCCAAACACACACACACATACACACACAAATACAATCGCTTGCCCTCCCTCTGTCGCTTTCTCCTTTTTCCTGTCTGTATCTTTTCCCACTATCCCTCCTTGCTCCTTTTTGCCTGCGGCAAGACAGCTGTGTCCATCAGGCCGTGAGGCCCGTGACATGGGTCACACGCTAAGAACCCACTAAGATCATGGCAGCGGAGCAGCTCTTCTAGCTGTTTGTGCAGGGAGGAAGCTCCCTCAAGGACCTCTTATGAACGTGTGAAAAACATCAAATCCATTTTCTGACTCCCTCAGTCAAATGTTGAAAGTTTATTTAGATTGCATATATAGATGCCATTATTTGCACCTCATCAAATTTATTTTGGTTTTGTAACCCATAAAGAAAAAAAAAAAACAGATGAATGACTTTGTTTTCTTTTGAGAACATCTAGGAGTCACTGTCAGGGACTGACAGTGCATCATGTATTACTCAGAAAAGAAACAGACTGAAGAAAAAGCATTTAAGGACTGAAATGTAGAGCAGCAGAACTATTATTATAATTAGATAGATAATTTCAGTCAACAAAAGGTGGATAAAGATTTTCTTTCATCTATTTCCAGTTTGCAGGCTCCACTTCACCTATTAAACCTTTAATATGGTGCCAAGGGCAATAGACATACCAATGTTTTGAATGGTTCCACAATAATGAGTGGACCATCATTGTATTCTGAATGAGATGCATTATTATTTCATACACAGATTTAAACTGTGTGCTCTTTAAAAGGTGAGGTCAGCTTCACTTAGAATTACCTGAATCTTCTATTTAATGTTACACACAATGAACACTGGAAAAGCGGGAATTACAGAAAAAGATAAATCAATCACTTAATGTCAACTATATTTTTTCAAGACAGGCAGTATAAAATAGTCAGATTGGACTTAATAAAATTAAATGATTCAGAGTAGCCAGTAGAAACATTCTTTGTAAGAAAAACTGATGGCTTTGTGTGTGTGTGTGTATAAGATACAAAAAAAAGGAAGAACAAAACAATACTGATTTCAAGAGATTGTATCTAAAATGGTATCGCAGAACAGAATGTCTACCACCACTGATATCATTTAAATGTAATTTTAAAACACAGAAATGAATCACTTATGAAATCTATTGAATCTCACTGAAAATTCCTCATTATGATGCATGGTTATATAGTATTAAAAGAGGCTAGCAGAGAAATCTTCACTAAGTTGTAAATAACACCGATATACATAAAAATGATTTTTCTGAATCAACAGTGTAACTGTTAATGGTACACAGTGCTCCTGTTAAACAGTGGTACTTTCATTGCAATGCTCAAAACACTGTTGTACAATGAAGACTGTCACATTACCGTTGCTTATCTGCTCTAACCTACTATCAGTTGCTAAAAGATTAAACAAATATGTCTTAATTCATAAAACATAATTTTCTTTATTACTATTCATTAGTTTTATCACCTTTTTCCACTTTCATTTAAAGAACTTAAAGGATGCAAGTTAGTCTCCATGATTTCACAGTTAAATTTCCCTTTTTTCCTGGAATGTCACTGTGCATTACATTTTTATTTCTTTCCCAATTGATGCATCTGCTTGTTTTTATTGCTGTCGCTTGCCATGTGGTCCTGTATTTATAGTAAAAATATTGTCACATCGCTGCCACAGCTGCTCAGATTCACTTAATGTCGGGCTTTGAGGAGCAGCTAAAGCTTTGCTCTAACAGCTCTGTGTCTTTGATGTTAGGGAACTGATATCCCCAGATCTGGAACACAGTCCTAGAATAAACACTGTGGTCTGGAGGTTAACTTGCAGAGCACTATAGCCTGAATGCTGAAATCCATACTGCTCAATCAAGGTGCCTCTCTCATTCTTCTCCCCACCTCACCCCTCACTCATTCGCTGCTTTTTTCGCCTTCTCTCTTACACCCAGCAGCTTTTGTAACTGTGTAGTGTGGCAGCATGCCTCTCTCTCCCCATCTTTCCTCTTCCTTATGTGTGTGTCTCTCTCTCCTGCTGGGTCCTCTTCTGTTCCTTTCACTTGTGGAGATCCACGGAACAGAGGAGCTGTGTTTCCTTTGACCTGTGCTTGTCAGTGTTAATCATGGGTTTAATTACAAAACACATTTAGCACGCTGAGGGGTTTGCTAACCTTCAGACCAAACCCTGTGGATTTAGATGTGGCAGGGCTGCATCAGCTATCCGAATCAGATTAGATGTTAGCTCTTATCTTAACACAGCCTGCCTTGAGACGCCTTTATTCAGCTGTCTGTCTGAGGTTTTTGCAGGCTGCTAAGATGCCTAGCAAGGTTGCCGATTTATATGATGCAACCTACCACCGCTTCCCTTAAAGAGTGATTTAGTGCTCCATTTCGTCATTATTTCTTATCAAATCAGTTGTAAAACAAACCAAGAAGTTGTAAAAAGTGATCATGTAAACTAAACCTGCTAAGAGGATATATCTGTTACTTTTTTCACGTTATTGGATGACTTAATTTGGCCCACATACCACAACAAATTTTACTATTTTATTTATTATTATTTATTTGTTCCTACATTTATGCACACATAGCAGGTCTGTGAACATTTGCATAAGCATTTTTTCATCTAAAACTAAACACTTAAATCTGAAAACAATTACACATTATCTTAACAAAAATTTAAATGCACAAAATAAAGATTTTACAGTTTAATCTTTTAATTCCCATACATATAAATGTGCCTGAATATAGAATTGTTCTTGAAAAAAAAACCACAAAAAACAAAACAAAACAACAAAACTACAAAACATAATGACATAATTCTGTGGCAGATTTGTCCAAACTTAATTCATTACATTCCAGTCCATTGTGAAGAGCCAGAAGCTCTGTTTAATCAGAGGGATTTGTCATGTGATTGGACGGACTGTTGATGCAGTATTGGGGCAGTATTTAGCAAGGTCCCAGGACCCCCCTATGGCTAAAGTGAATTTATGGAGACACTGGTGGTCGCTACATAACAAGAAGTCAGGTAAAATAAAGAACAGGTCCACCTGTCTAAAGAAGATCACTGCAGGAAACAGTATGCAAAGCCAACCCTACACCAATATATACCAATAGGCCTAATTTACAAATGTATGGACTTCATGACTGGAACATTTGAGTTATGAGATAGTTATGCGCTTTGGTTAACAATGCTTGATTGAAAAATGGGGCCAATGGCTGGTGGTGGCAGTGATCTTGTGTGTCTCTCACTATGAGTTATTACTGAGAAGCTTAAAAAGTGAGAAAACACCTACATGGCCTAAAAAATATTTTAGGAAAATAATTAGAGGTGTTAGTGATGTGTAATTATTAGTATGCACATACGTAACTTTAAATACTTTAATGTATACAATGTTTTAAATTACATTGTTTTCACACTTTTTAGCTCAAATTGTTTTCTATTTTAATTTCAAGTTTAGACTTTAATATTAATATCTGGTTTTGATTTCTCACTCATCTTTTCTAGAATCATCAATATTTGATATGAACTCATTTACTTGGATGCTGTACGTTTCAGTTGTTGTTTTTACATTTTTTTAAAACATTTTTTTAAATTTTATTTTATTTGAGTTTTTTTTACAGAACAATCCATGAGAAAAAACTCACCACTAATTAATGAGATTTTAATTTTACTGTTTGATACCAGAAGCCCTTGGGATTTCTGTGACTGCTTTTAGCAATTCCAATACAGCCAATAAAACTTTCATTAAGGCTCCCCTGCATTATAGGAATGTATGAAATATTTACTTAATTAATGCATTTAGGAATCATCATCATTATCATTTCAAGTGGGTGATTAGGTAGGGAAACAATTTACAACACTGTCATAAGTCAAACAGTCCTATAAATGTTGAATTTGTCTATAAGTAACGAATCTTACGTCTAATTATGAATATTTGGATTTTATCAGATTTTTTAAACCCAAGAAATCTAGGATCACAATAAATACACATCTTACAAATTTAAGGCATTTCTTTTAAACTGTAAATGGCTCATTCACTCTCACACCATCATAAACTACCACTCAGAAAAATTACCCACAGAGGTTGTACCTTCAAAACGCTGATGTTTTATCTTGACTCATCACCATGTACATATTTGCAAAAGATTGTACGTCTTGAGGGGTTTTTTTTTTTTTTTGGGGAGTTTTATTCACTGGTTTTGTAGGGCAGCGCTGGCCTCTAGATGTAGCATGAGAACGGCAGTCTTATCCCAACTGGTGTTACAGTTTTTAAAGGCAAGGTTTTTTAGAGAGGAATTGGTTGAGAAATTATTGAAAATGTACACAGATTTCTCGGATAGCGTTTACTGTAGAATCTTATTTTCTTGCAATTGACTATGTTTTCATTTGTAAAATATCTTATAGCATCTTTTGAGCTGACAGCTGGTCTCTCTCACAGTAAACCAAAAAGAAAAAAGAAAAAAGAAAAGCATAAGTCTTGTCTCATAAGATTTCAATTTTTATCCTTTCCAATGAAAGGATAAAAAATAAGAATGAATGAATTGCAGCTCTGGTGTTTAATTGCTTTTCATGATCCAGCAATCCCAGGAAATGCAGCGTAAAAAGCCCACCAGAGTCTTTTTCACTTTGTGCTGGCGACAGTCAGGCTGATTTGTCTTTTCAAGAAGTTGCTCTGCTCCAGAAGGTGATACTGGGTTGGGACCTCTACCTCCGAGCCTTCTGCTAAATTTGGCAGAAACACCGGGGCTCAAGGAAGCGCCTAGCTCGCTTACAGAACCAGAAAAAGAAACTTGAAGAGTTTATTTAATTTGGTCTAATCGAGAGACCCATTCCACGCTACTCTAGCAATGAGAGCTATTGAGCAAGCAGGAAGCAGCTCTCCTCCTTATTAAACTGCTTAAAATGGCTCGGAAGTTCTTTAGCATGCTCCTCTATACAGTAGATGCTCTGCATTAATTGGTTCAATAAGGCCTGACCCAGGTTTCTGTGCAAGGTTTAAAAAGCATATTTATTATTTGCTATAACTCATGACATGATGAGGGCTCACAAGGTCGATTTCAAGATATGGCAATTGCCTTAATGTTATGCGTAGTTTCAGGAGCCAGGTGTCAGAGGTAATGTTTTAACAGCAGGTAAGTCCTAAACACCATTCATCAGAGTTTGCTCTCTCCTCATCCGCCGCCAGCCATGACTGATGGGCCTGTCTTTTGTATGAATGTTTAGCACAGAAAGCCATGCCACTGGCACCGATTCTCCCGCCCACCACCTCCTACTGCAGCAGTGGTGGAGAGAAGAAAAGAAAGTCAGAGGAACCTGCAGATAAGAGAGATTGTGGATTCAAAAGAAAAAGGACAAGAGAGAAGATCCAAGAGAAAATAAGAGCAGAAAGAGAGAAAAAAAGAAGGAAAATCAAATGTTGGTTGTCCTGCCTGTAAGTGAAAAGTGTACAAGAGCAAAACCCTCAAATACAGTTTATAAACACCTTCTTCTGTAGTTACTGTAACACCTATACTTACAATGGGCAAGCACATACATACACTTAGTAGTGGTAGAGATGTATTTTTAATAAGAGAAGCGGTGGTGGGAGGTGAGAGGGGAGGTGGTGCTGGGCTGGTCCATCTGTCCCAAGCAGCCTCTCTCCCAGTGCTGCTGCCTCCCCCTCGTGAGAGAAGCACTGCTGTTACTGGAAAGCCCTACTGTCCAGAAAGGGGCCTGCTCTCCTCCCCTCCATCCTCCATCCCTCTGTCCCTCCAGCCCTCCACCTCTCCGCCCAAACACCCCCGCAAGAGGATGAAACGAACCAGCAAGCCCAGCCACTGTGCAGTCAGCCTGCGCGTCTGCAATTTCAAACCTCTTTAGATCATTTTTCATGCTCACCAGAAATGAATAATGCACACATTAACTGGTGCCAGTTAATAAATTTCCGTCTCACTGCACTATATTTTTCAATAAGGGTCTAGCTGCTTCGTTTTGTTTTGCAAAACAGCCTCAGAGGGCTCCTGCTGCAAATTATCCCAGCCCCCCACCCCCTTTCCAGAGAGCCTTTCCTTTACTTAAGAAATGATAAAATGATCATAAACCGGCTTAAATTTTTACTGTTGCATGCAAATGTCAGTGAGTATATATGCCATTTTGTTATATCCATGATCATTCATAGCGCTTTTCTCAGCTGAAGATAATACACCACAGCATTTTTCACAAGAGTACATCCTCAACATTCAGCCCCCAGGGCACTGCTACATAGAAACAGAATCAATCTTGGGGAACTTCCAGCCTTTGTAAGGGAGCCAAATTGGCAGACTAGGTCCATTATATCAGTTCAGCAAAGCCCTGGCTAGCATCTGGCCACACTGGACATTTTATAGCCCATCTCTAACTATTAATCATTGGCCGCAACATCATGGACTCTCAAGAGGGTGGCTGGATGCTCCGTTACAGAGAACACCACTGAAAATGCCAGGGCATGTAGACACGACGGTCCCAATACCCACTGACAGTAGCCCTCCTTAAAATGACAGAGTGAATCCAAGCCAGACGGACAGAGCGGTGTCAGAGAAGCGCTGTGACAGGCGAGGGGACCCCTCTGAAAATGCCACCGTGCCCTAGTGGCCTACAGTGTTGTAGTGCACTGGTAGTATCTGTTCTGAGGTCGTGTCATGTAATATGATCTAGATGAAGCGGACAGGGTGGGTTCCCTCTCTGCGATGCGGATGCGGTGTCAGACAAGCTGCTCCTCTAATAAGGACTGCCATTCTAATGATCACTCAGTCAGCCTAACCTCTGACCCCTACTGTTATAAGAAACAGAGGGAGGGACAGGCTGGGATGGTGGGAAGGACAGTGGGTTCAAATGCGCAGTATTTACATCAATTAAACAGGCAAGATGGAGGTGCCCATCAGAGCCCATTAGGATTGTTGTGGTTGGGGGGAAGAAGGAAGAGGGGGGCGGGGGGTGTCAGCGAGGGCCCTACAGAGGCCCAGCAGACACATCACAGGACTGCCCTTGATCACATCCTGTCACATTGATGAGAACTCTGTCAAAGCCACTCGTACAGATGTACAGTATGTTTGTGACTGTGTGTGTGCGTGTGTGTGTGTGTGTGCGTGCGCGTGCTTCATGCTGCCACGCCAGCTTCCAGCCTCCAACAAAATACAATAATACTTCTACTCATGTTAGACACAGTACAGTCTTTTTTATACCCTAAATTTCTAGTTGAGCCTTGTTCTTGCAGTCCCAGTCACTCAGTTTCAGTGTGACCATCACACGTATTGCTGCTTCATTTAATGTCTCAGGACATTTCCATGTAGCAGTTTTGATAAGCCCTGTGTTTCTCTATTTTGTTGGGGGGTTGGTGCTTATCAGATGCAAAATAGCACACCTGCTGTTCCAAAACACCCTCAGTGGGTTCAAATTAGTGCTCCCCTGCTTCTTGTTCCTCTATTGAATATTCTGCAGCAACAAAAGGATGACAGTGTTTTTTTTTTTTTTTTTTTTTTTTTTAATAACGAGTTCTGTGGCAATCAAAACAAAATGCCTTGTTGAATTTAGTGTTACAGACTTTTGAGTGGTTTTGGCTGTGAACAATCAGACATGATTCTCCTGAATCCATTGATTATACCGATCAAAACTCATCAGTGTGATTAATAGAACACAATAAAGAACCCCACCTGGGAGCTGATTTCATTATCATTGTGACGGAGCATCCAAGCAGGTAAAAGGTGTACAGTGAAAGCCCAGAGAACAAGGGAAGGACTTCATAAGGAAGTAGTATCCCATCTTTTATTAATGTCACTCCCTAGGACAGCAGGTTTTTGTCAGTCAGAATGGATAATGAAGATGTTGGCGGGGCCGGTGAATCCATCCCTTTAATACTCACATATTTTATGATAATGAAAGGTACTCAAAGAATGATTATGTTAAAAGTGGACTCCCCCACTGATGTGCCAGCACAGCTGTGCAGCTAGACAGTCAGCTGCAGGCACAGAATAACGGGATCACACAGCAAGTGAAGAAAGGATCCATAAGTACATAAAGCAAATAGCTGATGGTATTGTAGCCAACCTTACATCAGCAGCGCTGCATGTTACACTGCATGACGAAAAATAATATGAAGGAAAAGCTCAGTCTTGAATGTCACTATGAAAGCCTTTTTGATCTTATTCTGTCTGCATTCGCTCCATCGCATGAAGCCCTTTCACCATACTGACCTTTACATTTCACATTCTTGTTGAAACAGGTTTAATCTTGACTAAACAATGCTTGGAGTGTGCAGTGTATATGGGCTTTGTTTTGGTTTCAGATACATCTACCACCGAGTCTTTACATCAAAGCAGCAAAAATAAAAACTGAGCCGAGTAACAAGGAAATTTCATCGTGTGATATTAGCTGCATATTTAAGAGGTCATATACAGAGGATATTGATGGTCGTGTGTGCAGTGGCACCCCCGAGGTGCATATCAGTAACATCTTCCAAGCATCAAAGCATCAACTGGTGTATTGTACTGTATGTGTAAACAAACTAAGCGGCCCCTAAAGCAAAGCCATACCAACCCACCAGAGCTTCAAAAGTTTCCTGCGAGCTGTAGGAAGCAGGTGAAAAAATAGAAGTGCGATGAACTTTGACCTCGGGTGCACACTTGTTGACTGATGTTTCACACTGGGGTCGCCTTTTCCCTCGGCAGCGTTCTTGAAGAGGAGCAGGCCTGTGTGTGAGTATATATGTGTGTGCGTGCATGCATAGTCCCCAGGGAGATCATCCCCATCTCCCTTTGAAGGCTCTGTGCTATAGAGCTGTTTTCATACAGCACCGGCCATGGGTTTCCTGTCTCAGCTGACCCCTTGTCTTCTGTCGGACACTTCAGAAAAACTTCTGAGCACAAACACCTTTCTCCTATTAACTACAGAAGCTACAAGGTGAGAGAGGAGGCAAAGGGGGTTTTGAACCTCGTAGTGCCATCTCACTAAGGAACAAAGAGATGGGTATTAAAAAAAACAAACACGATAACCACATCAGCCGCCAGTGGTCAACACATAGCAGCTGATGCCTCTCACAGTCGGTCAGTGTGCGGAGTAAAGACTGTCCTGTGGTCCTGTTCAAACTAAAGCTCTTGGTCCAAACTAACAGCTCATCTTAACAATGAAGACAGTTAATGTAACTTAATCATAAAAGAAGAACGAGTCACTCATTTCCACAAATTTGACTGTACCAACTCTTATTTCAAGTATTGGTGATTTAGCTCCAGTTTGTTGCCTTAAATCATTTCTTCTGAATTGACTTCAAAATCGCTACTATCAGGGTAGTGAAACAACTCAACCACGCTGTGGTGGCACTGAAACACCCCGCCTCAGTTGTTCAGGTATTAGTTTGCAAGCACGTCAAATTGGGTCGGCATCCATCAGTGTTCGGGAGTTTTATGTTAGCGCCCTCTTGAATTTTAATTCAAGTCATAGACAGAAACCAAAAACCATGGATACCGACTTAACTTTGACAAACTTCGCTACATTTACATTTTGCTGACTGACTGACTGAATTAAAGTCAGTTGTTTTGAGAGAGAAACAAATCATGGGAAATGTAAGTTGTCTGGCTTTTCTAGTGCAGTTATTGAGACATTGCAGACTGCAGCTGACCAGTATTCCATAGTTTCACCTTTACATTGCCTGTACAACAACTGCATGTGTACATTTAGCACCTTATTTCTTATTTATTTTTTGACTGTTTATCAGTGTTTGCCTATAAGCAACCATTTAATGAAAGGGACACTTTTGTTCATCTGAGGGGGCATTTAAGACTGAGGGAAAGGGTGCCATGTCCAGTTAGGGCATATTTAAAATAAATGTTTACTCGCCATATAATGCACACAAATGCATGGAATATAAAAATGCATCGGGATGATGTAGCAATTGTAGTGCAAGATCTGTCGAATGTAAATCTATAGTGACACTGAACATTATCCAGCAGAGGTTTCTGATGAAACTGACAAAGCTGAGGGAGAAGATGAGCAGTTGCATTATATCTGGCTGCCTTCTTCTTGAAAAATGATTCTCTGTGTATCACAGGGAGCAACACAGGAAATCATTGAGCATCTTGACCAACCTGTTGTCAGAGAATCTGTAATCAGGATCCTGAAAAAAAACCCAAACATAACTGTCCCTTTACTGACACACTTGTGAGCGAGATAGTCCAGGCAATTTCAGAGAGTAATATTTTGCTGAAATCTGTTTCCTATGAAAGACCACTGTCTACAGCTAAGAGAAGAAACTCATATTACAAGGACAGGTTTCCATTTGTTAAACCTGATGAGAACCTGATTGAGTCATACAGTATACCTATGTCTGTGCCCATTCTGACATCTCTGCAGCTGTGATTGGGAAAAAAAAACAGATGTGCTTTAGAAAATCCAAGAAACCACTTTGCAGTTGCCTGGACATTATTTATGATAATGTGATGGCTCCAGTTTTCTCAAATGAGGGTCAGAAATGATCAATAATGTTGATGTTGATGATTTTGAATTTACAAACCCTCTAGGAACATCACTGAAGAGAATTATGGTATAAAACACGGTTGTGCTCTCTCTCTGACCAGCTCTCTTACTTCCATAATATCACAGGATTTCCGCCAGACATCCTCCATTACCTGTTTGAAGGTGTGATTCCTGTGGAGTGGAGTTCCCCTCCATCATTCTGATAAAGTTAAAGCCCTCACCCAATTTCACCTACTCAAGAAACAGTTGGTAGGAATGGAAAAGAGAATCACATGCTGATTAGACTGTTACCTGTTTTCATAGGCCTCAGAATCCCAGAAGGGGGGTGCTTGAGGGACTTGAAAGACAGTTGAGCTTGCGCTCTCTCATTCTTTTACAGATAACACCATTCAGTACATGGCCTGTAAGATTTTGGATCACTGGCAGCTGATTTAAAGAAGTCTCCCCTCACTTACAATTACAACCAAGAGTTTTATCCTCATCTCATTAAGTTCTTTAGTCCCTTGGTACATCCCTGGACAATGAAATTTGAGTGGAAGCACATAATGTGCATGACATTAACAACTACAAAAGTGTGTTAAAAAAGTTGGCAGAGAGACACCAAAACATGATGGCATTCTGTGTCATCAGCACAATATCTCAGGCTACAAGTACAGTCTTCAAAAGTCGAATCTGTCTTTGTTGAGTCAGTGCCCACTGGTATACACCCACTGATATCGAGCAATACAGACTGTGGCACTGTGTATGGCACAAAACAGGTAACCTTTGAAGGTATAAGGTTTGTGGTTGGTATGTTTGTCCCCACTGAGGAATACATAGCTTTTCTTGAGTTTAAAGAAATCAGGAACATACTGCTTATCAGAAAATAGATCTTTTTACTGAAAAACCACAAGACATGGTATATTGAGCATGTGTGATCATATGAGCTGATGTGAAAAAAGAGGCCACACACTGAAGTCTGTGTGTCAGATAATTGATCAAATGCTACTGTTTGCCTACAAAGTTTCGGGCAAACAAACTCTCACCACTAATTGTTTCATTCCGGTGTCTGAGTAATGGAGCAACTCATCCTCATCAGACAGCCATCCTCATCATGATTTTGCTGACCTGAGGAAAGCTAAAGGAACTTTCTTAGATATACTGGACAAGGTACTTTCAATTTTCAACTATGACCATGCATTACAGGTTGTCAGAACAAATGTAGGGGTGCAATGTGACTGTGGTCATCTCTGTGGAGATGCTAGTGATAAATATAGCTCCTGGAATAGCTTTGTTATTTGTATTACAGGTTTCCTTAACACAGCACAAAAGGAAAAGACAGACATCCTGACACTCAGCGTTATCCTTAATGGTGTCAACACTGAAAGACTTATTTTTTTCCTCTCATCCTGATACTGTAAATGCCCTCATATTTGGGGTGAAAAACAAGTTAAACCTGACCTATGACCTTCACCTTTAGTTTCAAAACCCATAATTTGACAATGGCCTGTGCAATATAGTGAACATAGAGGACCTACCGTCCAAGGCAACCATTAAGGTAGTAAGATTAGTTGATTTGAGTTCAACCAGTACAGATGGCACAGTGATACTCTGGAGCATGCTCTAAGAAAGGGTAAATCTAAATTAATGAAGGAGGGGGAAACACAACATGAATACAATGGCTGCTGAAATATATAAACGTAAAGCGTATCCTAGTAGCAAACAGCTGCAGAGGCCCTTGTGAAATGGTTTCAAAACTGGCTATGAAGGTTAGATGAACAGCTTGTGCTTCAAGATGGGCAATTACAGGACCAAACTGAACAGGGCAGGCATAAAAGATGTGGCTGCAAATTCAGGAAAGTGCAGCAATTCAGAGGGCGCTGCACCTAGGTCCAACATTAAAAAGACTGGGAAGAGAGGAAGTCAACCTTCTTCCAGGCTATCCCTATGGAGAGATGAAGGACAAACCTAGAGACCTAGAGGCTTGAGATGGTGGAGCAGTTCAAGAAGACATTGATCGAGAGAGACATGATTCTCATTCATCAACATATGCAACCCAGGCATTAAGAAATTGTGAATTCAGCTCCTCCTAGTGCTGAAATTAAAGACCGATGGCTTGCTCTCTTTTATGAAGCACAGGTGAGTAAAAACTTGAAAGGGGCACATAAAGAGGGACATACATATTACCAGAATCAGATCAGCACTACCTGATCTGGATAAAGAGCTTAGAAATGAATGACTAACATGAAATGTCTGGTTTTCAAAATCTCTGAAAAACCATTCTTATCATTGTTTTAGTTAACCTTCTTTGTGATTTGTGATTTCGTTTTCTCTGCAGATCTACTGTGAATTACATAGGTTCACCAATCAAAATTTTCCTTTTTTTGTCTTTGCTGCTGTTCACAAATATACCCCACAGCTGCTAAAGCTCTACAAAAACAGGAAGACTGGAGGTTTTAGTAAGAGGATGGAGGAACTTTTAATTGCGTATGAGGAACAGGTATGAATATTTTAACACACACCTAGGCTTTCACTGGTGTCCTACCTGAATTAATCTTCCACTGTACTTAAAGGAGGATTCATCAGGAGACTTCAAAACTTGCCTGGTGTTTTGCATTATCCTTTGCCCATATCAATCCCTCATTGCTTTCTTCCATTTTGGAAAGAGAAATCTTTGATCACTGATGCCTACTTAATCATAAAACAAATAAACAACTACAGGACTGATCAACCATGTGAGGACATCTTGAGGGCAAGGCATAAATAATATCAACAAGTCTTATACTCATCTCGTTCTATTACTGAGACAAATTGTTTTCTCTCTTCTCTGTCCATGTACTGGATTTTATTATTATTGTTTGCATTCGAGCCAACTCAGAAAGCACCCACAATCCAGGGCCTTGGATTTGTTTGTGTCTCTATGATATTGCACCAACTTGCATGTAAAAATCTGTAAGCAATGATGTAATTGGTGGTTACCTTTATTTATTTTTTTTAAATTTTTTTTAAATTCAGTTTTATTAGCTTGGTGATTTGAACTCTCTCATACTGGAAATGTACTCACTTTCCAGGATGAGTTAGAGGCAACCCTGGAGGGAGCAGTGGCTCTGGTGGCAGTGATGGATGACTCTTGTGCAGTGTTTTCACATTTTGTGCACTGCCACTATCACCTGAAAATAACATGGAGTATTTTTGTTAGTTTTTTTTTTTTCATTTTTATAGTTATGCCAAAATGTAGTCTGTATGCCATTTATTCATGTTGAATTGTTTTATATCAGTGTGAATGGTTTCGATCAGAGTTTAACAACCAAAAAGAAACGTATGTTTGTTTTCCTAAACACTGAAGTGAAATATCATAACATGGAAATGTTTGAACAGTGAAATGTTATGCAACCAATAATAAGTGTTAACCATTCAACTAAATGAACAGTTAAAGATGTTTCAGACATGGTTGTTTGTATTGTGTTACTGGAACTAAAAGGATTAAATGGATCACCTCCCTTAAATAAACTAACGTAAATCTGTTAATTTACAAGTAAGTTTGAAGTTGTAGTGTAGAATGTAGTGATAAGTAATAGGTTTATGCTACTGAATTCATATAAATCAGGTGACTGAATGGAGCTGATGATTCTTAACTGTATTAACCCAAGCTGCTTAAACTGTGAATACTTAAGTTATTTTTGCTGAATAAAAAAAATGAATAAATGTCTTGTTTGAGTTAATAAACTCAAATGATTCAAGGCAGTCAGTTTCTTGAGCTCAGGTTTTACAGTGTATAGCAGCTTTTCAGTATAGGAACATTTGGGACTCCTGACAGAAGGCCAACCCAAATAAATTTTACAACAGATTCTGTGGATCCACACATGCATGGTGCTCTGTCCAGCTGACACAATACAGGGTCAGAGATGAAAAGAGGATGGAGTTCACCAAAGATCAGTTCCACATGGCTGTCAAATAGGGCAACAAAACAGCACAGAGCAGATGACCATGTAACCAGCACAGGCATCTAGCACACCTGCCCCAGACACATCTCACACCCATGAAATCAAATTAGATACTTGATACACGAGCAGTCTGTTGCCTGCATGAAAAAAAAACCTTTAAAAAGAGTTTAAACTACAAAGACAAATAACAGCTGCTTTCCCCTTTTGTTTTCCCTTTTTAAGCAGTGGAAGAGTTTTTTCTTTTTTTTTTCTTTTTTTTACAAAGAACAAAAGTAGAGCCTGATACACAGATCGTGGTCTTTATTTCCAAATGGTACAAAGCCAGAATTAGTCAGATAAAATCATACTGAGTGGAACAATGGAAAAAAATCTTTTTACGGTGGGCAGGGGTTCCAGTAGGCTCCTTCAGGGTGTGCTGCGTTTAAGCTGGTCCAGTTTGCGTCGCAGCATGTTGTAGTTGTCTCTGGTCCCAGGAGCCTCAGGGTCCAACTTAAGAGACAGCTCATAGTGTTTCTTTGCCAGCTCCAGCTTTCCCCAGCGATGATACAGTACAGCTGAGGAAAAAATGAGATGTTCTGTAAGCTGAGAAGCAGCGTCAATTCTAATTCTATTTATTTAGTGCATTTAGCGCAATATTGCTTCTGCTAAAATGCACAAATATTCTTTTAGCTTTTGAGCACTTAGAATCTATCATCCACTCTGTTAAATATGTGATACAGCCAAAGTTGCAGTAGCCTTACCTAAATTGCCATGGCAACTAGCAGCATTTGGGTTGATTCGAAGAGCGTGAAGGAAGAAGCCCTCTGATTCCTGAGGAGAAAAAACAAAAACAAAAACAAACAATAAATTACCTGTACAGGTCAGAGAAATGTACCACTCCTGACTTGTAGCAGACACAGAAAATCTTGTAAGGGTTACAATCACCAACGTGCACAAAAAATAATATAATATAGTTGAAATGTTTGTACTATGCTGACTGACCTTGTATTTCTGTAATTTCCCCAGGACGTTGGCCAATGAAAACATGATAGTGTGGTCGTTGGGGAGGAGCTTCAGAGCCTCTCGGCCGATCAACTCTGCTTGGCCCAAGTTACCTTGAAGATAGGGAAGAACAGGCAAGTACAAAAAGTATCACACATCACATCACACATGAATTTTTAGTGATACACACACCAGACATAGAGCTCAGCACATACACCTGTACCATGTCTATAAAATATGGTAACCAACACAAATGTTACTAAAATTGTGTGTTAACATTCATAAGCAGTTAAAAACTCAAACCCTACGATACACTGGTAATAACAGCTGGTTTACAGAGAATCTGACTGCTTGCTTTATTTGTCAGCAGTGTCTAAAGCAGAGTTTTTCCTTCTCCACACATGGAGGAGCGGTTTAGTCTCCTAATTAAGGTTGAACACAAGGCCCACTGGGTTATTGATCTCTGTCACAGACACGTCTGATGTCTGGCCAGAAATGGAGAAAGAGAAAGAGGAAGAAAAAGATAGGCAGGCAGGCAGACAGACAGGCAGTCAGTCAGTCAGTCAGTAAGCCAGACAGACAGAGACAGTCATGTCCTGAGTCATGGCCTGTGCCCTTCAGACGCAGCTTGCCAACATGCGCCTACATATGTGACTGTCTGAGTGCGTCTGCCTAAATCTACACTGATTCTGCCTTTTGTTTGTGTAATGATCAAAACAAAAGAGGGGGGGTGAACACCAAAGAGAAAAGAATATTCCCATTTCCTTGCTATTTGAAAATGACACCTATTGTTCTTTTTGTTTCTCTTTTTTGTTTGGTGGGGAGCTGGGGAGAGGGGTAGAATTATTTCTGTCAGATTTGGGGAATAAATGCAGTGGGGGGACTCTGAGGGGGCGCTGTTCTGGCTGTGCTTGCCCACGTTTGATCAGGAACATACTGAGCCCTGATTGGACAGTTCCAGTGCCCTCCTGGGAGACTCCGCCCCCGCGGGAGCGGCTTCTGACAAAACGGCTCGAGCGTTTGGAAATCAGAGCATTCTCCACACGGCAGGGAAGAGTGCCTTCAAAACTCACAACACAAAGCTTTAATACATAAATTTCAAGCATTGCTGATTCCTGCTCTTCCGGTCTAATCTTGTTGGCCATTTAGATTTCCTGCCTTTCCAAAATAGCAACGCTTTGTTTCTTGGCTGTTAATGCTGAAACAAACTGCACCCAGGACAGAGAGCTCCTTGAAAATAAGGTGACTCATAAAATTGATAATTATTATATATGAAATTACTAGTATGTTGTGTTTTCTGTCCAGTATTTACAGTATTTGTGTGTGCGCATTTTGTTGCTACCAGTGTTGTCCAGCAGAATGACCATGTTGTTCCAAGCCAGGCTGTGATCAGGTTTCAGGACAGTTGCGTTTCTCCATGCGTTCAGGGCATCCACGTGTCTGTTCTGGTCAGCATACTATCAAGTAAAGAGAGAAAAATAAAGGACAACCGCACTCAAATAGTATTTCCCCTCTGTCTGCCTATGGCAAAAATCAGCCATTGTAGAGTATTTAGAGAGTTATAGAGTTATTTCCATAGTTAATTTTGTTCAGATTTACAGTATCCAGGTTACAGAAAAGCCCCTTGCACACTGACCATAAGACTTCTCTGAATGTTGCCTCTGGTGTCTTACCAAGCGTCCCAGATTATAGTAGCAGTCTGGGTATTTTTTCCGGATGCGGATGGCGTTCCAATAGCTCTGCTCTGCTTCCTCAAATTTCTGCAGGCTGTTCTGAACAATTCCCAGATTCATCCAAGCTGCAGCATAGTCAGGCCTGCACATATTAAAACATACAATGCCATGTAGTCTGCTTTGATACATACAGCAGGCCTAAGCCAAGAGTCTGCCTGCCTCCCACCCCCCAAGTCTCACCCAGTCCTTGCCCTGCATGATTAAAGACAATGGAGAGGGGGAATAGCTGCCTTCCAGCCAGGCTTCGCAGCACACACACACATGCTTGCAGGTCAATAAGCAACCCAGCACAGCTAATAGACAAGCCGTGCTACCACACGTATCTCTGACCCTGCACTCCCAGCTGAGACAGACCTTTTGTTCTTGGCGTGGGACCACTGCATATTTAGTATCAAAACCTCTGGACTGGTATGTCAAGATGCCATGATGCACTGCTTTAGGGAACCCATGTTGTTACAAAAAGTTTATTTGTAGCCAAATATCATAACCACTACCATATCTCAGTGGGCTGGGGACTGGGACTTTTCATTTACATTTCACACAAATATCACATAGAGAGCATTGTTTTCACCTAAAACTTCTGCTTACAATATTCCTAAGCGTTTTGCCAATTAAGCGAAATCTGTTTCACTGTGTCAACATGCAGAAGAACACAAGGTTTTACTTCATGGTCTGTTTGCAGTCACATGTAAAAGGACACTTCAGTGTGGTCACCCACTGTGTAAAAAATGGACGCAACAAGAGTATGAAATGCAATGAGTTTAAGGAGGGGAAAACAATGGAGGGGGGCAACAGTTGCGCACGTTTGTTCCAGTGTCATTGTTCCGTCACACTGTACTGCAAGGAGGGGAGGTGTTACAATGGACCTTCCAATCCAAGCCCGTACAAAACTATGCACATTTTATCTTTAACCACACACACCATTACTCACTAGTATAACGACTGTGTAACCCCGCATTTAAGTCTAGTGCTGTGCATCCTGTCACACTGCTTGTTTTGTTTGAGGTTACCGTGAGATCGGAACATGTAACAATTCTGCTGTACTTGTCAGAAACTTGTTGAACTTGATTCTGAAGTCTGCTTACACTTTCTGTGTGGACTGGGTGTGCAGCAAAGAAGAGGGCAGCAAGCAGAGAAGTCTTGGGAGCGTGGTTCAGGATCCTATCCTTCTCATCGTAAGCCAGTCCACCAATCAGTATAGCAAACACATCGATCATGAGGGCGGATATGACGGCATGGAGGATGATGTTCAGCACATGGAAGCCAACAGGGTGCAGGCCCCCTGCCAAGAGGTAGTTCAGCCTGCAAGAACAAGAGGGGGGAATAACTAATGAGGGACATACAGTAGGTGAGGGAAAGGAGTTCAAGTGACCAAATGCAAGTGCTATTAGCATGGTTACAAGCATTTTACACTGACGTTAAAGTGTGAGTGTGAGTTCATACAATAAATATGAGTCCTTACCTAAATGTAAGGACAGTGAGAGGTCGGTAGGATTTGTGACTAGAGTTGCTACTCAAGTTGCTTCCCCAGAAGTCATTGGTCCAGATGTTGTTCAGTGGCGTTGTTGGTTTCAAGTCCTACAACAGAGATGCAAAATTAGACAGATGCCAAAAACACTGACCTGTGCAGGATCATTGCTTTTAACACTGACTATATATTGTATTTATTGTATAAATTACCTTGTTGTTGACGATTGCCTCCGAATCGTCAAACACAAACTCCCCGTCATAGCTGTTAATGAAGCACAGGAGTGCCACCAGGGCAACTGTGACCTTGGCCTGGACAGGAGCGAGCTTTGGCAGGGGTATTTGGTGATCCCAATAAACTTCAGACAATGCCATGATGCACTGGGTCTTTGGTCATTCTCTCACAGCAGGTGGAGGAGGATGGGTGCAGGCACACACAGTCATACTGTGTCAGCTGCTATAAATGCTATCTAAATCATGGGCTGTAAAAACTGATAGCTGGCTGAATAATAAAATCACACTCTATATACACTGGATGGATTCATACCTTATCTAGAGACATGATGTGAGAGGTCACCCTGTCTTGTGTAACTCCCATGTTAGCTTCCCTACCGGCTGGCTAACTAGTAAACGTACACGTTAACTCGGTGAAAGAGGCGAGGATTGTGTCTGCAAACCAACCTGGTGATTAGCTTTACACTTTGTAATAGTGAGGCGAAACAATTACTCTGTCACAGGCGATTACATGATGGTGTAACGTGAAGGGTACCCTGGAATTTAGCAAGCTAATAAAGCGTGACTTTAGCATGTCTTGTTAGCGGGTGCTATTCCCATTATTAAACGGCCTAAACGTGACGACGCGCGGGGGTGGCTGTATCGGTAACACGCGCTATATGCTCTAAATATTTTGCCGAGAAGTGAAGATTTTCATTCGCATAAAGCAAACACGGCGAGGTGCAGACGGTGAACTGGCGGCTGTAAACAAATGTACACGCTCAGGCTCCAGCACTTCCCGTTTAGCGTCACTATCACATGGTCACTTTAAACCAATAGTTGACGAGAAGCTCAGTGTACAAATTGATGGCAAGTGTGAATAAACCTGGAGACCTGGAGCCCATCAAACTCCTTTTGCCAACTGGATGTAAGTCTGCTTTTATCGTGCTCCATCCCCTCCTGGAATAACTTACAGTTGATTTTGAAGCTCCACACTCTGATGGCGTTAGTTCTTTAAATGTCCAGATAGAAAGCTGTAAAAACAATTTAGTTCAGGAGTTTGTTATTATAGAAGTAAAGTCCTTATAGGTCATATTTTTAATCCTTCATATTTCACTTAATTTCGTTTTCCTGGCAATAGTGGCCCGTGTTTTTCATTCTCAAGTATATGGTTCTCATTAAAACAGAAATAAATAAAAATATGATCTCTCCAAAAGTGTTGCTCTTGCAAGTATCCCATGTGTGCCTTTTCCCACATACACCTGAACACAGCGCCCTACATATCTTCATACTTCTGTATATTGTTTAGATTTAATTTCATGTCTGTCAGTGACTAAAGTAAACTTATGTCATATGTTTTAGAACAGCATATCTTCGGGTGAGTAAGGAGTGTGTAGTGTATAGGTTTACTCTGCTCCAGGTGTAACAGCGTAACAGATGGGCAGTTTCCTCTACAAGGAGTTGGAAATATTTGATGAATTGTGTGAACAGTTGGTAACAGGCAAGGTGCAAGATCAGCCATTGTCATGAGCTCAGTCACATTATGGGAAGCGCCCAAAATATATCCACTCCAGCAGTCATTGGCAGTTCACGTTGACCATCAATTCAGGCAAAGTCAGCTTAAGTTGATCTTGAAAGTTTACATTCATTATTTGGTGTCAGAATCACATCTGCCTTAACCAATTCTAATCTACAATACTGGCTAGTGGCTACATTTGTTAATAGAATTTGAAATTCATTGACCTTGTCGATCGTCTCAGTGATGTCCTCTGGCTCTGGGTTCAATGCAATGCAAATGGAAATGGGTAGTCTGGGATATGTCTGAATAGTTAATTTGAACGGCTTTTTAAGAATGTTCTGAAATGTTTGCATTAAAATCCAATGTTCTTCAAGTGGAGTACATATTTGTTTTGAACTCGTCTATACTCCTAAAGAGCAACTATGAAGGCTTTCCTGTGAGCATCCGTGTTTTTCCGACTTCTCAATTGGAACGCCATCAACTGACGTCACTCCCAGTTCGGACTTCTGATTTTATGTCAATTTCTCTCTCTCTCTAGCCCCTTTAACTCTCTCCTTTTCCCGCAATTTCCCTACCCCTGCTGGCTCAGTCTCTGACATGAAGTTATAATCCAGTTATTGATTGTCCTTCCTCATTTCCCTTTCACAGAACAGATGACACATCAGATCAGTAATCAGTGCAAAACAGTGCCAAGGAGGCTTGTCTATAGCTGGTCCACAGATACACATACTGTATATTCTTTGGGTGAGAGTGGTATTCTAGTTTTGTGTGAAACAAAGCTTAGCCTTTCTCACTTATTCATTTTTTCTGCAACTGCTCACATTGAAGTTTAGCACCTTAAATTGGGAGGTACCATTGGATCATTGGATCAAAACAACCTGTGGTCTGTTTTTCTAACCATAGGCACTGTGTAAAGTTAACCCATTACTATGCCTGTGTTATATTATAACCCAGTGATTTTTAGGGTGTGGCAAAGGCACTGTGAGGCCAAAGTAGGCCAACCCTAGTCTCAATGAAAGCGTGGGATGATGACAGCAGTTCTTTGAGGAAGAATTGTCCCAAATTCCTCCTGAAGGTTGTGCAGGCCTGATCTGCAGCTATGGAATGAAATTGTTTTAGGTTATTCCCACCAAGTTATTTAATCCAGGGGTTTACTACTTTTTCCACTAACACTGTGAATATTTAATGGGTGTGTTAAATACATACACAAAAAATTATAATTTAACACGGTTTGTGTGTCTGTCTGCATTTGTGACTTGATGAAAATCAGATTGCATTTTATCATAATTTAATGCAGAAAACCAGGTACTTTTAAAGGGTTCACATAATTTTTCTTGCCACTGTATTTCTGTGCCATTGATCACGCGGCTGTCGTCTCAAACACGGGTAATCTGTTGACTGTCATAAGATATGTTAGTAGAAAGAAGTGTTAATAGAAAGATGGCTGTCTGTAAAAATTAGAGGTGCTGAGGCTGTGGAGAGGCCCACGGCAGGCTTTGGGATTTTGTGCTTCATTTCACCTGTCATTGTTTCGGGAAGACAAGGAATCTCCCTAATGGCCAGAGCCAGGGGCCCAGGGTGACAAGGGGGGTGGGGGGGGGTGGGGGCAATTGTCAAGGGCACATTCTCAGACCTTTAAAATGGGTCTCAAGGTTGGTTAGAGAAGTAGACACTTATTCAGCAAGAAAGCACATGTAATTAAGGCCATGCTTCAAAACATCACCCTTGGTATCTGAACAGTCAAAGACAGTTTTTATGGGTGCTACCCTTTTGGAGAAGTGTCAAGTTTTCAAAGAGTACATCCAGATTGATGAGAAGAATCAGAGTTTATATTACTGTCATTGCTGGTATATTCCACTAAAGATGTTCGAATCTGATCAGAGCAGTTTCATAATTCATAATTTACTCAGTTTTTACATCTGGCCTTGATTTTACAGGGTTTTTTCTGTCTCACCAGGAGCATATTTACTTGTGCAGAAGCATTTAGTAACCCCAAAATCGTCTAATTACCACCCTATGCAAAATGCATGAAGTATGGATTTCATCTCCTGGTTCTTCACCCATGTCAGTCAGTTGGAATTCATGTTATTAGCATCACTTCCAGTGGGCTGGGCAGGACGGAGGAAATAATGAGGGAGGATGTTCCAGTAACACTAATGGAAGATCTGGTGGCCCAAATGCAGGGAGACAAGGCTGCCAGTGGAGACCCTGTCAGGGAGGGTCCACTATTTTTGTGATCACGCAGAAGGGGACAGACATTGATTGTGTGCAGCCTGACACAGAATCACAGCAGATAGGAAAGGTCAGGGTCAAATGGCGTGAAAAGTGAAGAAATGGCAAAGCATCACGTACTATCCTGAGATGAACAATGCAGCCTGCATGTGTTTTTCATCATTAGCTGTTAATCACAGTTGGCACAGTTTTCTTTTCTCTGATCACAGTGGGTGATATACAGTGATATTCTCCAAAGTCTTGTTTATTAGGGAAAATGTTTTCTAACGACAGACAAAGTTAAATTTGTAAAACATGCTTGGTGGTGAAATATTTTACACTTTTAAAAGATAAATTATCCGGCAAAAAATAGATTTGACTAGAACTAGAAACAGAGCAATCTTTTCTTTAAAAAATAACAATAATAATGATGTCTTGGGGTAATATGTGTTTATTCTTTTCAGACCCCAGACATCAAATATTCATTAGTTTCAGCCCATAAAAATCCATTATTTTAGAATTTGACTTCTGCCTTGTCATTAAGTACAGTCAAACTATATCTATAAGTAGCAGGGGCCACAGTAGGGAATGCCACAAAATATCCATTTGTACACATGCAGACCCCACTTTCTTGAGCTGGGTGTAATATTGACATACTTACAACATCTGCTGTTACTCTGGATTATTTTTCAGTGTGAAGAAACAGGGGTGTTTCCAAAATGAAATGTCCATCCCAGAGCACTTCAGGTCAACATTAACAAATTCAGAATCTTGAAAGCAATATTATTCTGAGGTAAACACAATCATTTCAATCATAAAACATACAGTTTTTTTTTACTTCTTAAAAACACTGAATAGACATTTTAGATCTTTCCAAGTTACCAAGTTAATTAAACTATATTTTACTTCATTCTTGTAGTTGCAGCTCAAAGATCTGAGCTTTAAAAATAATTTAAAAAAAATGAGTACAATTAAAAATACAATCAAAGTGAGATACAAAACATTACAATGTGTGCATAATAAAGAAACTACTTAGCATATAAATCTTGGATTTAACCCCATTCCCACATAGGAGAGGGGTGGGAATTAATTGGTCAAATTAGTTAAATTTTGGTCTGAAGTTGTCATGTTTTGCCTAACCTAAACCCCTAACCCGAAACCCCAACTCTAACCCAAACCTCTATCCCAGCCCTAACCCTAAAACAGGTCTTAAGTTGTCATGTTAACAATCGCCTAACCATATCCCCTAACCCTAACCCTTTTTTGTACGTAGATGTTTCAAAGGTATGCTGTGTTTGAACATGGCCATGTCGAGAATACTCCTGCCCCTCAGCATACAAACTGAGTCACGAACCCTATCCTCTGGTGATACAGACTCTGGTGATTTGCCTAATGCCGAGGCCACAAACACTGCTGAGATGACAAATCACAGGTGAGTCAAACATAATCAGTCCACAGCCAGACTTTAGATACAAAGAACAATCCAAAGCTTCATCTATTCCTCATACTGTTTGCTAAAATGGTTGCTTTTTCTAGAAGCAAGAACCATTCCTTTTGTACAACATTTCTCTATTAAAGTCACTGTTCTTGGAAAACATTCCTATTTTTGTCTGGGTGCCAGAGGTAGAACAGACATCTACAACAAAGGTGAGTGAGATATAATTGACTGTAAACCAGGTACTGAGTCATCACTTGTCACATGCCCCATCTGAACCTCTTAAAAGGCGCTCTTCACTCGTTATTTGGATAAAGCTTTAAGCCTCACCTTTTCTGATCAAAAGTTTCTTAATATCACATCCCCCAAACTTATCCTTAAAGACAGTATTGTATCGTTATACATGTTTCATCTCCTCTAAAGTTCTTGTAAGCTACTATTGATGTGGTGGAGCTGAACCGTCTTCTTTTGAATTGCTTCCCCTCAAAAGAACTGAATCGAAATCTCTACACAATTGAACTGAGCCACGGGGACTGCACGTTGAAAATCAAATGCTATTTCAAGCACTTCCAAGGTCTTCATCAGGAGCTGCTGATGTTCAAGGCTCCTCTAAAGCTACCCCTGCCAACCTGCATGTATGAACTGCTAATTTGCTCCCCTTTTGTCACTCACTTACACATGCAGCACAAACGCACACCCACATAAGCATGAGCAGAATCTCACAAAACACACAGACACAGTGCATGCCCAAAAACTGACATTAAGCAAGGAACCTATTTTTACGCATCGCTTCTTTAAATCCCCGACTGTTCATTTCTCAGCTGAGGGTACTCTATTTCTCTTCAGCTCTGTGTCTCATTTCCTTGTGTTCAGCAGCTTGGAAAAATGCAGCATGTCCTCACAGACAGTGGAAATTCATTTATATAACAAGCACACTGAAGGATTTAAAAAAAAAACCCAACTTCCAGCTGAAAGGAATCTTGCGGAGCCTGGTAAAGCATATATTCGGATATTGGGATTTGGAGAAAATGTTCAGTATGTACTTTAAAAATCTGTTGCTACTCTCAATCTCAAATTTAACAAAATGCTGTTTATCTGTTTTTTTTTCCTAATCGCAATCTACAAAAGAAAAAGAGAGGTATCCCTTACACTGAATACTGTAAGCACCCAAAAGTTTAACGATGCATTGTTTCGACCTTCAAAGTCCTTTTCAGACAAATGTGATGTTTGAGTAGAAAACTGAGAGCTGTTGTCAATCCTGGCTATTATCTTATTAATTCTTTTTTTTCTTAAATGCTTCTGAGGACATAATATAATGAATGTAGTTGATTACAACCTTCATATAAAGTAATAATAATATTACAGTTGTAATTCAGGTTCTGTAATTAGGCTGTGTAGGCACTCTACAGCTGAGTTGAAAACAGCTGGACTCTGTCTGACAGATGCAGCTGGAGGACTACCTGTGAAATATATCCTCAAAAGCACCATGTACAGGATCCATCCAACGACCCTATGTGCGGCTACTTACAGTCAAAGCCTTGTCTTGTAAAAGAATGACATCAATACAGTCAACTCCACTGAAGGTGAGCCATCTACACTTTAATTAGGTGTGAAAGCTAACAGTAATTTCATCCTTGTCAGAGTTCTGTGGCCTGTATGAGGAGAGTCCCCTTCACAGAGGATGGTGATGGAGAATAGCTTGCATTAATGAGGGGAAACACAGCGGGCAGGAGCAAAGAAACTATCACTTAAAGAGCTAAGATGGCGGCTAATATCCATTGCCTACAGAAAAAAAGCGATGAGATGACACATTATAATAATGATGCCTAAGTGCAAAGTAAGCATCTTACAGTAAAACAAAGTCAATTTGTTTTTAAAGAATAGGTGCGACAAGCTGTAAGTGAAGTATTACTTTCTGCTGAAAAAAGTTTGCAGCTTCATTAGGCTGCCAGTTTGTCAGATATAACTTCATTCTTTTCGAAGACAGAAGAAGAAATTGGTCATTGCAGTTTCTTTTTATTCTAAACAGTTTCCATCCAGCAAGAAAAGAAGATTAGTTTTTATATTATGTAAAGTGTTTGCATTGCGGTGTGTTTTGCATGGACTTTTTGGATGTCAGTCAAATCTCCATCATAAGGAATGAGGGACCATCCCTCTTTCATCTCATTGTGGTGTATGCTGAGCATGGCACAGGTTATATGTCATCTGACTGATAAATACATGTTTAGAAAATTACCAGTGGATGCCATGGATGTCTTATTTAATTACTTTACTATGCTCACTATGCCACTGAGAAACTTTTTTGTGCTTGTGTGTGTCTGTTTTTGAAGTCAAGGGTTAATCTTGAAGCAGCTGGGGAAAAATACAATTCCAGTGTGTTCCAGTGCAGATCCAATGGTGTTTGTTACTTCCAATCCACAATATAAGAGAGGGAGTGATTGCACACTAATCTATTCATTTATAGCTCACTAAATAGGCATAAAAGCCACATCTCATGCAGTTCTGACATTTAATAATTGCTTCTGTCATTCCTTACTGGGTTAAAACAGTAAAACTGCTTTCTACTCACTGAATTCAACCGCTGTGTGTGTATGAATGTAGTTCTCTGCACTTTAAAAATGGCTGGTGGTGAAAGACTCTTTTGTTCTCTACATGAGGTCGAAAGAGTGGTGATCCTGTGTGATAAGGGCTTTCACATCAAGATTAGCACCCAGGAGACTGGCGTCAATCACAGTTGCTATCGAGAACCTCTGCAGGAAGGCTTTTTTTTTTTTCCATATTTGTTGCGGTGGCATAGCTACTGTTTATTGTACTGCTTCACAAATTACATGTGTGGTCTGTTCTATATTGCTGTATACATGCCACAGATGCCACATTCATATTATTTGGGGACCAAGCATGCTGTTTTCATCAGAATGTACTCATAAAGATGTCCCACACTGAAAAACAGTATAACTTAACAAACTCGTTGTTGTGTATGCTGCATGCATGATCTATTGCTTCCCTTGTATATAATAAAATTCTCTAAGGGCACCACCACTGAGGCGTCTCACTTCTTGGCAGTATCATTTTATACATTTCATTTTTAATAAAGAAAACACTGAGGACTAAGGAAAGGGTTGTGGAAAATGTTACTTGGCAGAGTAAGGTATGAGTATCGTATTAGTGCTGAAACTTATAACATGTTCATTATTTGGAAGAATATCCTCTTAACTGTAAAATCCAGCTTAAAAAATCAGTTTAACATTAATTCAACTCGAGGCATTCAACAACTTCGGCAAATCTTCAACACCTGCAGCCGTCAACAGTTCTCTCAGACAGAGACAGAGATTAAGTCCTGTCTAGTTCCATCAACTTTACGCAGTGCCTCCACAGGTGTCTGTGGCCCTGCCTTCCAGAGTGACGGAGCCATCATAACACATCACAGCTCAGGGTGGAAGAGTGGCAGCACCCAGCTAGCTTACTGTACAGTGTGGGCCCTTGGGCACAAAGATGGGATGGATACGCAGGTCATCCACTAGATGCCAGGGCTGATTCTCTTAGGGCATGGCACAACATTTTGTCTGCATGTGACCCCCACTGGGTCCTTTCTCACAAGGGTCAGGATGTAGACCAGGACGATGGTTGGATGAACTGAGTGGCCAGAGGGGGATTGTAAAAAAAAAAAAAAAAAAAGAAAGAAAGAAAAAAAGGAGGGATGTGTGAGACCTGGCAGTGGTTAAGTTGATTTGTTCTGTGCCGCGGTCCCTGCTGTCGCCTTCTCCCTGGTGTTGCTCACAAAAGTGTTCCGCCAAAAACCCTCTTGTCGCCATAGCACTCCAGGCCCCGGCGTGATTGACACCCTGTCACATTATCTCATGACAGCGCTGGTGGAGAGAGAGTGCTGAGGAGTGATACTGGGAAGTGGCTGGGGACTTGCACACAGACACAGACAGACACACACACACATGAAGGCACGTGCACACACGTGCCTGCACAAATGCATGCATGCACACAAATATACAGTAGACACAAGTCCTAAAGACGCCCTAAGGAGCACCAACACACACCAGCTGGGTAATGGAAATACATCTCAGCCTTGGTGTTTGTGTTTGTGTGCACACTCATGCTCTAGAGGCAGAATTCACCAAACACAAGGGAAGGTTCATAGAGGGGCGCAGATGTTTTGCACATCATGTACATCGTGCTCCAGAGACGTGCTATTTTAGGCAGCAGGGTGTATGGAACAGTTCACTGACTCCTTTATAGTATGAACATCAGTTTCTATAGCTGGAGGTAGCTCCAGGCTTTTATTGCATTCTATACCCAAGAGATGCTTGATTGTGACTGTTCTACCATCTCTGCCATATGTACCAAGGAGTAGTAAATCGTCAGAGTTCCAAAAAATACATGAAAATCAAGCAAAGAGTTAAGTGTTGATCACATCTTTTTTTTCTAAAATTCTATGATGCCAGGTTCGGTCAAAGCAGTTGCATCAGTAACATTCTGCTTTTATTGAGGATTTGACAAAGAACAACAGTGTGGAGCCAAGGAAAGCATATTCAAAGTGGAGTTTAAGTAACATTACGGACCATTAATGCTCTAGTGTAATTGCACTACTTATAACAACAATGGAGTGGTTCATTTATCTCCTATATCCTAGAACAGTAAATGATCTGCCACCTAAACCATTTGCCTTCAACATCACATCATCAACATCAACATCAGCCTTTTCCAGGAACCTTTGCAGAAACCCAGGACCCTGAACCTACATTTCAGTCACAGGAACTTAGTTTTAGGAAATCAGGATAGAGTTTTCATAACTTAACACTGCTGAAAGCCAAGTCACTGCGTTCACCATTTCCACCATGTTACTTCTAAATTTTAGACTAATTTTAGACTAACTGGGAAACAATTTACTTTTACCCTTTTTAGACTCTAAAAAAAAGCTAATGTTAGTTGCATACAAATACACTTAAGGGATTTTTTGCTCTTAATTTGGTGATTTCTACACACACCCCACACCATACAGATATTCAAACCTTAGGCCCGGTGTGTATCTGTCCACGCCATCACATGTCAATATCCTTTTCAGTTTTGCTACTAGTTATCTTCAACAACTTTTGGAAGTAGATCTGAACATCTGCCACACAGTTTTCAAAAACGTACTTATTTTAACGCTTATTTACTACGAAACCTCACAGTGTGACTCTATACTAAAATACACTAAAAATATGATATGTTACAGGCTTCAGTCTTCGTCAGTGTTTGTTATGGATAGGGTGATGTTCCTTGGTCTCTAAGTAGAACAGACAGAAGTAACCCTTTCTGTAAATGGGACTAGCAGGGGGCCATTGCCAGCAGTGGGCCACCAATGTTTGTCCACATGGGTATGACCCTTTTGAGGGCCAGGGCAGGGCAGGCATGCCAGTAACAGCTGGGTGAGGATGATGGGTGTCAGACCACAGCACATGTCAAAGACCAGACATGCATCTGACAGCTGGATGACATTGAATTGGGAGTTCAGGGAGGATAATCTGCCTGTTGAGTTACTTTTATCAGTGAAATGTGTTTTCATAAACAGAAAGGTAAATGTAATTCAATATAGTAAGTTTCATCATTGTATTTGTGATAAATAATGTTTAGTTTGTACATACACACCGCCTGTAAGGTCAAATCAGTCTTTGGCAGAGAATGAGGACATTGAACTTTAAAGTATTCCCATCAATTATTTGGCAGGTGTATTGAGCACAGTCAGGCCGATATGAAGTCCCCATTAGCATGTGAGGCCCACTTTAAGGGTTGATATTCATCTACCTCCGTCTCTCACACTAAGAGGTGGAGGCTATTCTCTCAGGGTACCCCCTAACCCCCCATTGCCTGTCTTTCCATTTCCTACCCCCCTTCCTTCTTCCCTCCTTTCCCCTCTGGAGGCCTGCATTAAACATAAAGACTCTGCATGGATGAGTGAGTCAACAAATTACCACAGCCAATAAATGGGGAAAAAATGATCTGCCACCAGTCTCTTATTTTCTCTCTCTCTTTCCCTTTCTCCCTTTCTTTCTTCTCTTTACTGTTTTCCTCCCTCTCTCCTCCCCCTTACCTTACTGTCCTCCATTAGGTTATTGTCCCAGGCTTTTAAATAAACATGATCTTAGCCTGAGCTTCTCCTTATTGCATTTAGATAGAGCATCCCTCCTCATGCTTGACTGGTTGTGTCCATCAGCTCAGGGGAGCCTGACTTGCTGCAAAATCCCGGCTAATACACATGAAACTGCTACAGCTGTTGGTCTAACCTTTGAGTGTCTCCTAAGGAGCACAGTGATATTTGCACTTAATAAAATTATGCCTACCAGGAGAATATGCCGCTGACATTTGCCATTTGTCAAGTAGAGGTGGCAGTGAGACTTTATGAGTCATTAGTGTTCAGTCGAGCATTGTTAAGCCTGCAGTCGCCTATTTCTGTACACAGACGCAATCTTTGTTAAGATCATATAAAACTTCCACATTACATGAAAGGAGTATTTCCCCCTTGCATTTTCACAACAGATTGTTTTATTTCCATCTTCCACGCAGCATGAAAAAAATCATTTCCTCATTTCAATGCAGTGTTACTCATGCCAAACCAAACCTTGAGTTGAAAAGTGATCATTTTGTCTTCTGTGGCAGCTCTTTTCTTATGTTTCCAGAACAATCTGACATTGCAATTGCAGAGAGAGGACGAGTCTGACGACATAGATTTGAAAGGGGGGTGGGGGGGTGCAATAAGAACTTGAGAATCAGGGGCACAGTTAGCAACTTTAGCCCATGCGGAGTGATAGATGTTGCAGATGTCATGCCCTTCCCTGATACAGTCAAAAAGTAGTCATGCTGTGTAGGTACAGTTCCTCCTGTTGTTGTAGGACAAGGGGAAAGGACAGAAGAAAAAGTTTACCTAGCATTATTTACAAAAGACGGGTTTCAGTGTACGCCAACTTAAATCATTTTGACTAAATTCTTTTTTGCTATGTTTTAACACAGAGCCAGCTTGAACTGTAAATCAGTTAATTCTTTTCCCCCATAGGTTTTCAATGCATATTCTAGAGCTAAAGTACAGTACAGTGCAGACATAGAGTGGAGGTGCCAGTAATAACCAATGATGAACTGCATCCTACAGTATGTGTGTCTCACATTACCCGGCCATTGTTAGAATTATGATGAATTTGGCCTAGATTGAACATAAAATGTATAAGAATTTGGTTGTTAGGTGGTCTGAGCTTGTTAGTGCTTCGACATGTTGATTTTTCTTCTGTAGGTTGTGTTCTAAAGTGCATCTTTATTCTAAAATTATATTTCAAGTCATCATCAATAACGCTAACAATGAGATCAAGTGGGAATACATCAGAGACATTACAATGAGCATAAAAGGAAAACAGTCATATACAGTGCCTATAAAAAGTATTCACTACCCTTTTCCCTATTGACTTTTTCATGTTTTATTCCCAAGGAAAAAAGTATACCCAAGTAGCCTCTGTTAAATCCCCTGAAAACTTCAGTAGTATTTCTGGTACAAGTGTTTCTCTATAACATTAAATATTCATGACTAAATAAGCAAAACAAAGTTAAAGTTCAGAAAGAAAAAAAAAAACATCCTTAAGTATTATTTATCAAGAGTTTGTTCATCAGAACTGGGTGTGGTTTGGTCAACTTTGACTGTCACTGGCTTGGCAACACAAGCAACAACACAACACCCATAACTAACATCATATTTTGATTCAGATTCAACTAAATCCTGATCAGTGCAAGGAAATAACATGACTTCACCTTAACTTCTAACTTGTGCAGGAATGTGTGATCATTTAAGATCCCTCCATCATTGAATTAAAACCAGTCCTGTTGTATTTACTGTATTCAAAATGAACTACATGGTATATATATATATATATATACACATACATATTTTATATGCATATATTTGATTTGTTGGTGAGTATTTTGAGAAAGACATTTTTGTGTTTTGTGTTTATAATACCTGCTTTTTATTTTGTCATCAACAAATCCTTAGCACAGTGTGCTCCCCAAATAATTTTTCTATAATGTTTTATTCAAGAAGCAGCACAGTCAGTGATTATAAAACAGGTCTGCTAGTCCTGATATTTTAGGTTTGCATCTTGTTTGCATCCTCTACTCTTTTCCTTCTCCAATAGATTCCAATCAATCGAATTTTCACTTTTTTAATTCAGCTGGATGATTGACTCCGATTCTCACCAAAGGCCAGCATCAGTCATCGCCACAATCAGAGAGAACAGTAGTAGTTTCAGCATTTAACTGGTCTATCAAAAAACAAACAATAAAAAAAATCAAAAAGGCTGAATGTATATAGGAGACATAATTAAGTATGCTTCATTTGATGCTATGTTTGAAACACGTAAATCAGTATCACTTTAGAGAGATTGGCCTCCTCAGGAAATATTGAAAAAAAGATAGTGATTGGTAGAAATAGATATATAAAACCTGCTTACATAAACAGGTATATGTGACCTAAAATCAACACTAACATGCAGACGATCTCCACTGATCTTATTTCTAAAAACCACTGGCTGCATCAGTGATGATTTAGGAAGCATCATAATGAGAGTTAATACTTGTGCATAAATTATCTTGTGTTTTATATTTGAACTTATTTTGGATCCGTTTGTAGAGGGTTTTTTATTCATTTTACATCAAAGTGTTTGTTCCTGCTTAATAAATCCCCTGTGAGGCAAAGTTGTAAAACAGTAAAACATGAAAAAGTCCCAGAGAGGGTGTTAATTATATCTGCACTGTACCATTACTTAGACTGCCTTTGCCAATTATGAGTACGTAAATAAAGATGGAAACTATTCAAAGCCAATCAGATACTCAGTGTACGACTGTGGTCCTCATTACAAGCCCGTTGGTAGATTAGCATTTATGAAAGAAGTGGAGGCGAAGGCAAGACGCTTCACTTGTGTGTGCATTCGTAAACACAGGAAGGGGGGAGAGGACGAGGAGACGGCCTGAACCCCTGGATGCCTCCCCTTCTCTCACCCAGAGACTGGTACAACAAACGGCTGTGTGCTCCAGTGAGTCTGGATCCCTTGGCCTCCATTACTCCTTACTACTATATAAGCCATTTATATACAGTATGCACTAAGTTAGCAAACTTACAAACATTTTGGTAATGCTACAATTCTGGTAGCCTCTGTGTTTTTGTGTGTGTACGTGTGTGTCTGTAGAGGCAGACTCCCTGTGGAGCCACATCAGTAATAATGAATTGTGTGGACACTGGAGAGGCATGCTTCTGGCAGGGTGAAGACAATACAGTAACTTCATCCTCAAGGATCTGGTCAAGCTCTACAAACTGTCTGATGGTGCACTTATGTACTTGCTTCTTTGGTTTCTTAGCTGTTACTGCACATTCTGTTTGTCAGGTGTTTATCAGTGTAAACTGTAGAAAATGCTGATGACTACAGATCTCATCCGAATAAACTGGGATGATTCCTGTTTGCTCGAATAATTAAAATAAGTAAAACAAATTTATCCCAATAATCATGTGACCAGACATTTAGGTGTTCTCATTTTCTGGCAAGTTCTGTCCCCGGTGTGAAATTAATTGCTGTGAAGTTGTCATGCCAAATATCAAAATCTTATTTTATCAAATCAGATCTACACTGTCTTAAAAATCAGAGCTGTGCCAAGCCAAGCAGAAAATAATCTGTAACATCACACAGTCCATGAAGGACACTGATTTTCACTTTGATACTGTTTGATGTTGTTTGATTTTGTTTGTTTCCTTTTGAGCATGCATCCACATGCAAATCCCTGCGTGTGTGTGTGTGCGTGTGTGCATGCACATACCTCTTACATGAGTTAGAATTTTTGGAATCTGAAAAATAGAGAGTGACTGCAGAGCAGGGAAAGGTTACATTCGGAAAACAAACTATATGACAACAGCGTTCGCTTTTGATATCGTGATTGGCAATCTTCAAATGTAGCCAGACAAAGAGGAAGAAAAAGAAAAAAACAAAGGAAAAGCAAAATTGAAGTTGTCACTGTGTCCCTGAGTTGTCCCAAACTATCCCAATCTGCAGCCAGTGGGGGTTTCTGTCAGTCAGTCAGCAGCAGCTTTCTATATTTCTCTGCCTCTGCCATCACTATTCCATTTCTGTGTTTGGGCTTTTATACATCTCCAGGTCTGGGGCTTGTAATGACTAGGTTGAACAGGGAGAGGAGGGGGCAAATGACAAATACATGTATTAAAATCATTCACAGTTTTTAGAGAAAGGGGAGGGAAATGTAAGCAGGTGGGGACCGACTGAAATTATAGGCAGTCTTTGATCTCAGAAAAATAAGAACCTACGAGTGTATTCTTACTGAGCTGAGAGGGAAGCATGTTGTTCTTTTGTGCGACTGCACAATGTTCCGGCGCACAGCTCAGATGGAGTCTGAGGACCAGCCTTCTTCAGCTTGACCTACTGTTGCATGTAATGTTGTATTGCTATTTGTTTGTTTGCACTGAAGACTTTTACAGGCTGATACAAAACTCCCACAACGCCCTGGCTTGATATTGGAGTAGAAATACAAAACCAGACAGTGAGGGATGTATTCAAGCATCTTGTTCGGAGTTGGAATTTTTACGAATAAATGGAAAAATGGATCTCAAGAGTAGCCAGACCTTTCTTCTGGGACATCTTTGTGATAGACTAGTGTGACGTGGAATCTTCTCTCCTAAACAATGCTGCTTCTTCTTTTCTCATCAGTACATAACATAGTAGTACTTTCTAACTCTCATTGCAGGCTGAATGCTTTGCCTCTTCATAATGTCACATCCATTTTCTGCTCCCTTGCTCGTAAACACCATATTCATGCACAATTTGACATAATAGCAGAGTTAAAAACATGAAATTATAAGGTAATGTCTCACCAAAGGCTATAGTGACGTTAACAAATGCTTCCCCTGTGATATTTAAGATCGCTCGCCGCAGTGAAATTTAATAGTTTGAGCATAGCACCCCCTGCAGGTGGGCATTATTCCTTGCTAATAATACAGTCAGCGCTGTGACAGAAGCAGAGGTTCTCATTGTTACCCTTTCACTGCAATTACAGGCCTTTCTACTTTGATTGGTGGGTAATTGAATTGGTTTGAGCCTGTATGATTTCCTTCTGAATTTGCCACTCATATTCCAATCTTGGCTCCAGATCAGACAAAGCCTGTCTCCCAGTAATTAAAGACGCCAAAGCCAGGTGTAGAACTGGGGAAATGGGGAACCATAGTCAGATGAATGGGACTGATTAGGTGTTTAGTGAAAATGAGATTTTCTGGCTCAAAGACAAAGTACAGGCTCTCACTTGGTGCTCACTGTTCAGTGGGGTGGCAATTGACTGCTGAGGTGAGGTAAAGGCCTGAAAATGACTTCCTGCATTCACCATATTTACAAAGCAGCCGCAGTGTCAAAGTCTAAATATAAGAGGTACATTTCATGCGTGAAACAGGCTTTTAAATTGAACTTTTGTGAAAAAGATTTTTTCTTCTAATTAGGCAGAAAAGAGCCTGTCCCAGATCAGCTGTGGACATTATGAAACACAGGGAAAACCAGCAAAATGACAGCTCTGAATTTTCTGAAACTGAACTTGAATTTGAGTTTAAACTGAACTGAATGGCAGTTTGATTTCCCCCAAAATACTGTTTCATACTCCCAAATTCCCATGTGGAGGAAAAAAAGAACTATTGAAGAAATTAATTATTGTTATTATTATTTGTTAAAATCTGTTATTTTAACAAACAAATCAGCAAAAAAGATTGGGACTTCTTACAGCAGACTCATACCAATAACAAAACCATGAGGTCAAAGAATCGTATTTTGGTCCTAAGTGAACAACAGCTGTGGTCAGACCAAGGTCAATGTACTTGGAGTGGTGGACGTATGCCAGCTGACTGAGTGGAAAATGAGACTTTCTTTCTCCCTTCACTGAAACTGGAATGGATTTTAATCAACACATTATGCCAGTTGTTAATTGCTTTTGCCGCCTGCTGCTAAAATAATTTGCTACTTTTTTATTGTAGTAGTAGCCATCTGTTTCAAAACACAGGGACAGGATCAGGCCTAGACCTGGGGTGGATATTGACATGAGATACAGGCGGCTAATTTGCACTGCCACCACCTTATTTATGAGGCTAAGAATGTGTGGAGAGGGGAAGGGGGGCATTTTCACAACAACGATATAAAATGAAGAGCAAGATAGGGTGAAAATTATGAAAACACAATATTGATCTTCAGGAACAAATGCGTATAAGAAGGTACATGTTTCATAAGCTACTTCACTCCTCATTGTGTGGTCAGGTACCAAAAGGATAAACGACTAGTCACTACTGTACAAATGACCACGCCATATTATCCTGTGCATCTTTTGAAACAGATGTCATTTGGACCTTAGAGAACAATGGCTTCCTTATGATGCTCACCCTGCTTTAACCCCTGTCTGTGCTCCTTTAATTTCTCAAGGCTGCAGACAGACAGACACTCTCAATAATGTATAAAAGGGACAATAGCCATGAAGAGCCCAGTGAGAGAAAGCTTTTACCCTGCTTCACCTCATATTTACTCTAATCAGTCTTACTGTTGAGGCACACATCACTGACTCAATGGATTGAGCTTATAATGGTCTTCTGCTCTTCTCTGTGGTCTGCTCTCACAATCTTTACACAATGTTTTATAGTTTTTAGGTAAAATTTGTATTTGAGTGAAGAAGTGAGTGTATGATTTTGCCACCATTTCGTTAGTTTTATGTGCAACTAGTGAAACCAGGTGCAGTGTGCCCTTCTGTTGTTTAACTTTTCATCTCTCTCTATGATGCTTTCATCAAAAACCAAGCAAGCAAACACACAAACAACAACAACAACAAAAAAAAAAAACAGCTACTGAAGCAAAAGATCAGGTGAAAAGAAGATGGACAGTTGCTGCAGCCAAGACTCAGATTCAAATTGGTCACTTTCTGGAGGAGGGTGACGAGTGTGCTCTAAACTATATCTACTTTTCAGCACTTCCTCTTCCACGACAAGCTTTTAAATTAGATTTGTGGAGAGCCATCAACAGCTGGACTTAGGATGTACAGTATGTACAGTATATGTGTATTTCTTCATAGAAGAATAATTTCTCTGTCTGTCATGCATGCAGCATTTGCATGCATCCTGTGTGTGTGTGTGTGTGTGTGTGTGTGTGTGTGTGTGTGTGTTGCGGAAAGGCATTTTCTAGTCTATGTCATGCCACGGCTGTTGACGGGGTTTGAAGACGAGATCTCAACAGGAGGGGACCAAGCCATCAAAGCCATCGTGTACTTTAATTACAGGTAATCTTTACTCACAGACACTCTTCCACTCCCTCTGCTCTTAAGAACTTCCTCCTCAATTACCAAAGTGCCTCAATTAGGCCCTAAATAAGCAGTGGACACGCATATGGGAGAGATGGGCAAATTACAATAGAGAGGGTAAAAACAACAGGCCAATGTGATGCAGAGGCAATTAAAAGACAAAAAAGTGTGCCTACCACACGGGGCGAAAATGAGAAAAAAGAGAGAAAGCCCTTTGATGAGGTAGTTCCGAGCTAAGTGGAGCTCAAGAGGCGATGGCTGTGGAGAAGAAAGAGTGAGAAAAGACAAATTAAAGACACTTGATTGGCAAGAGGGCCGATGTCACAATTTTTCCCTACAGGACCATATGTTTGGGGGGAGCACTCGGTCATCGAGAGACTGGAATGTGTGAGTAAGTCGTGATTTCTATAGCGAAAGTAGGCGTCCCACAGGCAGCTGATTCTCTACATTCATTATCCCGGCAACCTCATACACACTCCATCAACTGTGAAACTTACTGGGCTTTTGAAAGAACAAATGAAAACCCTGTCTCTTTTAATGGGCTAATTCTGTGTCTAACAAGGGCCCTTGTTAAGGGAAGTGCCTTAGCTGTAGCCAGCAGTATGAATGTGAGCGCATTAGTCAAATAGCTCAAATCTAATCCAGAGCAACTGTCTGATGAATTAACTACAAAGAAATACATCATCAAGGAACACAAGGGATGAAATGAGACGCTAATATGCACACCTATGAGTTTGTGTGCGTGTGCATTGGTGTGTGTGCGCTGTACTCACAGTGCATGTCTCTCCGGTTCAACTACATTTCATTCTGTGGATGGGCGACTCACGCTGATGTGGATGGCTGGTTGGAAACTGAGCTCATCTAGATCCGCAGCAAGCCGCTCATAGCAGATGACAGGACTGTCATCACTGGTCATCGCTGTGAAATGGAGAAAGTGCTGGGCACCAGGGTAAGCAATGACTCAATAGGAGAGTATGTTAATGAGGAGGAAAGAAAAAAAACGCAGAACATAAAGCACTCCTATAAGACAGCCGCACACCACAGGCTCTGGAGTTACTAGAATTAAGATACTTCTCTTCCCAATTGCACATCGTACATAGCAAAAAAAAAAAAAAGAACAAAGTTTGGAGCACATGGTTAGAAAAAGGGTGAGCCACTAATCAGGCCAGCTCAGCATGTATCCAGGAGAGGGCAGTGTTATCCAGAGAAGGGGTGGCGGATTGCACTGCATTTGATATGAGCAGATGTGAACGAGGAGAATCATTAAACAGCATCTGTCCACTCAATTACCCCAATCCAATGTTTTCTTTCACTGAATTGAGTTACTCAGCAAAACAAGTCAGCAAAGACTCATGTAATACAGGCGGCATATTGTGTAGAGTGGACTATAATCAGCAAAAGAAAAAGAGAGCTGAAAAGGGTCAGAGATTTTTATTTGTTTGTGGGGCTGAAATTACAATAGGAAAATAGTTGCTGCAAATGTTTGTGATCATTAAGGTTCCTATATGTGTCATACAAACTCCAAACTGTCCAACATAAAAAAGTAGTTATTAGGAATTAGTTTGCCACATGTATGCAACTCTGTCCTGTGAAAACCATTCATCTCCTCCACTTTTGAAAAAAAAACAAAAAACACCACAGTTCATTTTTCAAGTTTTCGATTGGGTTTTAAAAGGTTCATGCTACATCAGAGGTTCTCAGCCCATAAAGGAGGTGAAATCACAAAATCTGGAGCTACATGGTGTTCCCTGGACAGCTATCTTATCATTCATAATAAGGAAAGACATGAAATCTAATAATTCTTTTGCTCATAAATGCCTAAGCAATGTAGGCCTTTATTAGAATAATTGAATACTTGATAAAGCTTAGAATTTATAATAATTTACAAAATATTTCATGTTTTTGCTCCACACAAATACATAAGATAGATTTAACTTTTAATTACATTCACAGTCATAGATCTAAAAGTTAATTTAATTTGCTTGCTCAACCAACAAGAACAAGTGTCCTGGTTTAAGTATAAAGTGACTGTAAGAAAACTGATATTTATATTGTTTAAAAAAATCTATTAATACTGAAGATCAGAGGAGACATTATCAGAAACATGGACTAAGAGACTTACAGAAGAACAGAGACGGCGCATTAACATGAAAGGACATCACAAATTCTTGTAGCTGCATCAGCACAATTACAGGGTTCAAACGTTGTGAAGCAGCAGAAGAGTAGAAAACACAAACAGCAGCAGCTTCGTGGTTAGTTTCATAAATCCAACATGTCCTTCCCCATCATAGTCTGCTTCAACGCTATATGTGCCTGCATAGAAAACCTTAGCAATCATAATGAGTGAAAATCACATAGGAAAAGTAATACCTGTCCCAGAGGTATGAAATAGTCACAAAATGGCTGCTGCAACAAATGTCTCAGATATTCTGCGCACACAGTTTAAACTTTCTCAACAGTCCTGAACCTGGATATACATATAAAAAAATAATAAGGTTAGAAAAGGCTTTGTTTTCACTGTTCGGGGAGAGAAGGGGGAAAAGAAACAACTTGAGTCAGTCAGCAAGACTTCCAGCTCTTCTATAAAAAAACTGCAGGATGCGCTGCAACTCATCTTTAAATGTCGATGAGGTCGTCGCCGCTCTCGTCGCTCTCCACAGTCAGCTGACGGGTCCACCACTTCTTCACCTCTGACCCTGATGAAGCCTCATCGTTGACGGGGTTCATCTTACACACTATTGACTTGACACTTGTGCGACCTGACACGCACGCGCACACACACACACACATATAGAAGACCTCAATATTCATGTCCTCATTTTTTCCAATTCTACATCAACAGGGCTGCAGCCTCAAGTTAAGGGTTAATAAGGGTTTTCCATGACATACTTGAGGAAAGCTGTGCTCCAGCTGACTTTGTCCTCGACAAAACTGTACAGCTTGCGACAGTATACATAATCGTACACACCTGCAGGAAGTCGCCACTGTCCCAGTTTCCTCTGTGGTCTCCCCAGGTCTGAAGAGTCCTGCCTGTAGCCTCCTCTGTCTGACAACGTGGGGCTCAGTAACTGCTGGAGACCACTCATCTAAACAAAGAGGAGACATCCTTTGTTTCACCATTGCAAACGCACACCTGCAGTTTATATGATGTGCTTGGTATATATCAAGCTGTGAGCACGTGTGAGTGTGTACGCTGTCGTGATATGTACGTGGGGCTTTACCTCAGGCTGTGAGGGGTTGTCGGGGTTGTTAGTGTTGTGGTCTTCACTTGGCACGGTGGTCTCTATGCTGGGGGGGTTGAGGAAGCGGCTCAGCTCCTGCTGCTGGCTCTCTCTCAAGCTGTGGATGATGCTGCATGACTGCTGCTGCTTCTGTAAATGCGCCCAGACATAAGTGGTCAGTGAGTGTTTGTGTAGAAAAACATGGGGAAAGCAAAGCGCGTTTGTGTGTTTTCCATTGAGAGACTAACCGCCCTGATGCGCTTGAGGCATTTCTTGAGCCACATGCGTATGGTCTGCTTGGCAACCTCTTCTTCAATGGTGTACTCCAACTGTTCCCTGGCCAACAGCTCCTCCAGCTGGAGGGACTTTCTAATGTCCACTGAGCGATATGACAGCATGCTGTATACACACACACACACACACACACACACAAACAGAAAGCCCCGCACACAAAGACATACAGCCAAGAGAGGGACACATTCAGTCAAATAAGATAATACATCTGTGGAATTTAAAATGATCAGGGCTTTCAAGAAAAAAATATACACTACACTAAATAAAACTGTACAAAGCAAGTCTGCAGAGCAGCACCAAACCACAAGACCTAACTGTAGTTTAACGTTAAATTCAGAAACAAGCACTGTATAAGAGCATGTGCATGTGCTATATGTACTGTTCCACAACCACCTGAGCACATCATGGAAGGTTACATCTCCTCCGCTGTGAAGCCGCTCCATCTCATAGCACATGTGTTTAAACAGCAACTTGTCTTTGTCCAGGTCCACCTCCAGCCTGCCTCTGAGCAGCCGGAGCAGGAACTTCACCCTGGATGTCGGAATCACACCCTGGGGAAACAGTCACAGAAGTCACAGGGCTGACAGACTGACTCAAGTCAATGATCAGATACAGCTCAGTTTTGATGAGAATTACTATCAGCTGTTTTGTGTTATTGAGGCAACTAAATTGTTGGGAGTTTTGGTGTCAGATTATCAATTCATTTTAAGCAGGTTGAACACAAACCTGGAACTGAATCCTATTACTCTGCAGCTTATGAGCCAAATATTCTAAATATAAGGGAAAAAGCTACAGCTTTTTCTACACTGATTGATGTCTCATTATTTTCAAGTGGAATCCAGCAGTGTCTCCTACTACTATTACTAGAAAAAAATCATTTTCACCACATAAAGGTGACATTTTATAACCTGTGGTCATGCAGGATTTCTTAAGAGCCTGAGAGTATAAATCCTTTAATGGCTTTGTTTTTTGAGTTTTGCAGAGGTAAGAGGGCATAATGATTGGCAGAGGTGAATATAGTTGGGCTGGGGAGATAATACGGTATGCACTTCTATGGATGTATTGACTCCTGCTTATATAATTGTTCTGTATGTTATAATTGCACATACTTGCACAAAGATTTGAAAAAGCCTATATTTGAATGCGGTCATGGATAAACAGGAGGGGGTCTTCTTTTTTAATCCAGCACCTACTGTTCTCATTACTTTCTCTCCTATTACTCAACGCCCAACTCCATTCCCTTCAGCCCTTCTCATTAGCTTTTGTGCAGCTTTTATCTTCTCCATATTATCCTTTGCTCATAGCCATATGATCTTCATCCTCTCCTCTCTGCTGTGTCCTCATCCTCTTTCCTACTGCTAATTTCTCACCTCCCGTTTGTCATCCACCATGTTCCAGATGATTTGGAAGTGCCTCAGGTCATTATAGCTCAGCAGCTGGTCCTCCTCAGTGGAGTAGAACAGAGAGAAGTTCTCCACAATGATGGCTGCAGTGATAGAGAGTGATATTGATACTCTAAGATACAAATATTCCACAATAGTAAAATCTGTGTAGTTGTCATTGTGAGATGAAACAATCGTATAACAATGAATGTAAGTTGTTCTGTTGCCCTTTAGAACTGTAAACATCTATTCATGTTATGATCCCATTAGTTAACTGCTCAGGCCTCTGGAGACTGAATGAATCATCTTATTATCATGATAATGGACTGATTGAAACCCAGGATGTTACAATAATGAATCTTATTACACAAGCTTAAGAAAGAAAGACAATTCCTTTGACATCTGTGTGTAATTTTTTAAGGTACTTTGGTAGGTGTTTCTTACAAAAGATAAGGATAAAGGTCTCATATCATAGTATGTCTGTGGTTAATCACTCATAACCTGTCTTTCCAGATTATAACTCATACAATAGTGAAAGATACTGATAGAGTTCATTAGACCATGAGAATGTACACTATAGATCATGCAGCAAGATGATTTGGTTGGTATCAAAACCTTTTCATGCATGCACACACTTTTGTTTTGGTCACAAAAAATGACGTTCAGTCATTCCCCTGAACCATCCCCTAAACTCAATCAAAAACAAAGTCTTGACCATAAATTGTAAGTTTTGTCCCCAAATTAGAGGTGAGTCAGTGTGAACAGATTTTTCTCACAATGTGACTAATACGAGCACAAACATACACCTACCTACAAGTAGGTTGAGCATGATGTAGGCTATAATGACATAGAAAGAGCAAAAGTATATAAGTGCTCCAGCGTAGTTGCCACAGTCAGTCTCCCAGTAGCGATGCTTATCCGGGGTGCAGAACGGTGGCTGCACCTGGAAACAGAAATAACCATAATTCACATAAAGGAATGGGGCATTGAAATATATCGTTTTTTTTCCCTGAAATGTCACAGCAAAGGGTCATTTCACCCAAATGACAAAAAAGCAGCTCTTTTTTATTACATAGTGATATTTAGCCATGCAGACAGCCATATCAACAATGATCATATCATTAGGCAATTTCTTTTTTAGAAAGTAGTTTCAGTGAAAACTGCTGACAGGAAGGTCTGTGCAGTATCCACATCTGTTTGAATAACTGGGAGCAGCCACAGCAATTGTTAATTTAGCTGTGAGCACCACGAACAAAAATCCATTCACCTCCATTGTAATCGAGGACAGCAGAAAATTGAGGTGAAGCAACCCTTTCAACACAAAATATAAAGTAAATAATATACAGTATTTCAGAAGATTGGGAATAGACAGTCTGCTCCTTTGTCTATGAGAATGTTTGGTGGACCTTCAGCCCATCTTACCATGCAGTCATGCATTATTTTATTCCAATCTTCCCCTGTGACAATTCGGAAGAGAACGGTGATAGCCTTGCCTGCTGTAGAGAAGTTGGCATGCCTGCGATCAGAGAGGACAGACAGATTCAGATAACTCTATAGAGATGTGTTTTACTGGATCTACTGCATACAACCTGCAGACCTCATAAGTGAAAACAAACAGCATTATGAGGGAAATGCAATGCGCTTACCGGTTGATGTTCTCTCCATATTTGACAGTTCCAAAGAGGACAACACCAGCAAATGCATAGCAGAGGAGAAGGAGAAACATGCCCACAATGATGAAGAAGCTCTTGTACATGCTGACTACCACAGTCAACAGCAGCATCTTCAGTGTCACCTTAATAAATGAAACACACAAAAACACATTCAGAGGCATATTCCATAACTAATAGATTAGAATTTTGAGAAAATATGTTTTTACCCACAAAACACACTCACATGCTTCCCACATATTGTGAAAAATCTGAAGACAATCACACATGTGCCCATCATGTAGGTATATGCGTTCTAGAGGGGAAAACAACAGGTATTTGTATAGAATTCTGTAATTTTCTTAACATGGACTTCAGAATTCCCATACTGTTCCCTTAATGAAACAGCAATTTTTTCTAACCAGCAAGGAAAAGTGCAGAACTATCCAGATGACACCCAGTGATGTGACCAGCAGGTCATAGCGATTTCGTCTGCTCTGCCAGTAACCCGCTGGAGACATGGCTATCAGCTTCATGGTCACCTGAGTAACAACATCAACACTGAACATCAGACAGACCTCTATACCCAGAGGAAGCAATCAAATTAAAACCTTAAAAGTGATGGAAGAGTAGAGAGGATGAAAGGCTCACCTCCAGTACAAATATGAAGGTGAAGACTACTGACATGGTGGCAAGGGGAAATGTTACTTGATCATCGACATCCCACTAGAGAAGAGAGTCACACACTTAAAGGAATATGTCACTAAATATGTCAATAAATAGTCAAACAAGAATCATGAATACAGCAAGTGACATGAAATGATGCATTCAAAAGTGAAACAAGGCTTTACCTTGACTGATAAAAGCACGGACTGTGCTAACACCAGCACAGCAATACCCCGTTTGAAGAAAGGATGTTGAGTAATGTCATACATCTTGGCTCGGAAACCACCATTCTCTGTAAGTCAGGTGAGAAATAAAGAGATTTACTGAAACCTGTGGAGCTATTAAAAAAAAAAAAAAAGCTCATGGTGGTTGTTTGAATGTTCTCAGACAGTTAGGGTGGAACTTAAGATTTCCATCAAGTCAGTGATAAGATTTGAACGTCTGACCAGGCTGTGGCAGTTGTCTTTGTATGCCAGCTGATCCTTGAATCTGTGGTAGTATACCTCAGTGTCCTGCAGATGGCACTCATGGACTATTTCGGTGTTACTATCAGAAGAACAAACGCTAATAATGCAAAGAAAGAAAGAAAGGTTGTTCTCTAAGGTACATAAGGAAACTAGCTCCTGCTTTAAAAAGGCATGAGTGTAGCTGTTGTGATTCGCCATAAGTGAGGTCAGCCCTAACATTTTCCATTTCTGTTCCAGCAAGAGGATTGTTAACTGCACCCTTGGATTCAAGAATAAGTTGGCTCCATTAACATGCACTTGCATTTAAAGTTTAAGGTTGTCTCTTCTGTCAGCATTCCAGCTTTAAATTAGCTGTAATATTTTATCCACCTAACAACATATCCTTGTTAAAACAGATACTGGGCACAATGTCCTTGTTAGAACTGTCCCTAGTGTCCCCCTCAAAGCAGAGGGTCTAATATTCAGTGAATGTAAAACAGATATTTAACAGCAGCACACACAGTGTCAGGCACTCTGATTGATTACATATGATTGCTGACCACTGAGACCCTTTTTGCAAGTGCTTTGAGTAGGACCAGTGAGTAAAGGCTGGCTCGGTGCTGTAATGATCTGCCAGCAGTGAGTGAGTGGCGCCAGCACTGAGGGCTTTTGGATGTGGATCAAAGTAAGGTTGATACTGCTGGTGGCAGCGGCACTGCTGACTAAAACTGAAGCCATTGATTTTCTGTTAGTTCTCAGCCTCAACTCTACCAACAGGCGATTTCCCACACAGCCTCAAACCATTCTCACGACTCTGATCATAGATGGAGGAGCAAAGTGTAAATGCACAATGTTCCCATGTTGAACTGTAATCAATAGCATTAGACTCACTGTGTGTAAAACTTAAGTAGACAGTGCTATAGCATTTATCCAGTTAGTAGAAAAAGTAGTTTATGTCAACAGAGATGTGGAAATTTGATTAATTCAGAAGAAATAAATTTCCTGCGTAAGGCTGTGACAGGCATGATTCAGTGTCTGAGCCATTCGCATTATCTGTTTTTCTATTCAGTTTTTTCATTAGTGCTTGAAGTCATCATTCGGGTGTCACAATGAATCCCTTGAGGGATCAATCCTCAATGAAAAACAAGGAATATTAAATATGGATTAATCATGCAGGTGGTGCTTAACAATGCGCAGGCACACACACACGCACACGATCAATCAGGAGACTGGGGAGACATGACTTTCATGATGTTGAGCTTGAATACTCTGTGTGTCTATAGTATTACAGAACAGTTTCCTGAGAATTTGTTGTATGTGCATTTTAATATGTGCGTTCGTACCTGGGCGAGGAGGCAGGTGGAGAGGTTGAGCTATTTTCAGTCGACTCTTCAGATCCTCCCATCTTCTCTGGTCCACTGTTAGTAGAGCGGTACCCTGGTGGTGGGAGACATAGCACGTTAAAATCTGAGGGGTAACATATTCGCCAGGCTGGTGGTCCACAACAACACCAGTTATTCCTGTTTCTCGACTCTCTGATATCAAATAAAGTAAAAACGCCACCAAAAATAATCATCTTAAAGAGGGAGGAAGCTGTATCTATATGTGTTGCTCTTACCTTGTTCTCATTGAAGTTTGCAATGACAACCCCTACAAACAGAGTGAGTCCAATCATACATCCCAGAAACACAAAGACATGGATGTAGATGCCATGGATCTGCAAGCACGGAGGCGTATAAAGTAGGCTGAGTAACAGTTAACAGTTCTTTTAGAATAAATGCAACTGTAAAAACAAACAAACAAACAAACAAAACTTTGATGGAAGTGTTAGAAAGGTAAGATCAGGCTCAGTACCGGTCCAACACGGTGAATAATGACATCTCGGACCTCCACCCAGCCTTTGAGTGACAGCACTTCAAATAGAGCCAACATGGCATTTCCCACATTGTCAAAGTTGAAATTACGAGGGTTGGCCCTGGAGACGGACACAATGGGTCCATGAGTCACAGGCTGTGTAAAAACAATCTTAAATCAAGCACTAATAAAACAACAAGCAGTCATACCAGACTCTTGGTACCCAGAAACCTGGTTTCTTCTCCCCAGGCCTCAGTTTCAGGTTGAGGTTTTTGGAAACACTGACGTTTATTCGGAAGATACCATGACATTCGTCCTGCAAGCAGCCACGCAGTTCACAGCAGCACACAGAAGTCAAAGAGCAAGAAAAACAGGAAAAAGAAAGCTGTTAGTGAAGTTGTTTTACCGTGTTGCACTAAATTAATATATGACAACAATGAGCAAACTGTTCATTACAGTTACACATACACAACACATGTGGTTTTAATAAGAATTCCTTATGTTGAAGCATTAAAAAGGTATAATAGTTTTGTGTATAATAATAAGGCAGAATAATCAGCAGCACATTCCCAGCTCTCACCAATTAACTTGGGTACAATGTTTTTGTTATCATTACATCCAAATTATAATGAACTAGAACTCTTCCTCGACTTCTTCGAGTATTATATGATAAAAACACATGTAAAGGGTTTTTCTGAACAAAAAAAGATCTACTACAGGAAAAGCTGAAAGAAATAAAATGACTGCTGTTAAGAAAGTAGGATAAAAAGAAGCACTGGATTATTGATTTGAGTGGGGAAACCTTCATTCAGCCTGTGGATCTCTGCAGGGAGTGTGGTGTGGGAGGTGGTGGTTTAGTGAGGAGATTAAGTTTCTTGCTATACCCGTTTAAGGATTCGGGGGTCGTTGCACTTGGCAAGCTTTCCGGCAAACAGTTGAACTCCAAAGCTTGCGAATACCAGCATTAGTGTGAGCAGCAGAATGGAAACCTGCAGAAGAATCAATCAAGAGTTTAAGGCAGACAGTTCAACATAATCCGAGCCTGAGAGATTAAAGAGCAAGCTAAGGATGTCAGACAGCTGTGGACGTAGGACCTCAGCTTGGAAAATCCAAGTCAGATCCAGTGAGGATCAGTAATGATTGTACGTTTCTGATAATATAATAATAAAAAAGATAAGTAAAGCCCAAAAATGGCCAAGAATGTAATAATAACAGGAACACAATTAAATAAAGGTAGAAATCCCAGTCTAATTTTTGTATGTTTTAAGCAATGTGCTTTAAATCACTACCAACTTTTTTCCAAAGAATATCCTAGTTTATAACACACTTCAAAGCTTTTTTTCACTACTATTTTCTAAACAGTGCTGCATTCAAGTCTGATCACAGCAAGTTTAAGATAAAGACATTTTCTTTTTAAACTGCACTGAAGTGTAATGTAAACAAATAACTACCTGCCAGACGAGGAAAATGCATGTGACGCTTTATTTTACAGTCACTTAGGTTTCTCATTAGTGTTTTTCTGATTAAATGGTCTGAAGTAAGATAAAGAGTGAGCTATGTTTACGCCTGCGGCGCATATAAATGGAGACTGACATGAGATGTATTTTTTAAATTCATCAATAGTAAATATAAATGTGAAGAGTAGTTCAAACTACCTCAATATCTGATGTAAAAATATCTGAAATAGTTAAAGCTGTAGTGCACACAAATAATTGTACAATGGCAACTAACCAGGAAAATCTCCTTAAATCCTTTGAGAACCTCCCGCACCACCTTCCTCATCTGGGGTACCAGCTTGAAGATCCTGAGCGGACGCAGGCAGCGCAGCATCATCAGCAGCTGAGCCCCAGAGTCAGGAGGGACGTCAGGAGGCAGCCAGCACAGGAAGATCAGACTCACCTACAGTAGTCACACAGCAGGGCAGGGACAAACGGTTAAGGGAAGAGAACATGAGAGAAATGTGGTAATATTTCAATGCTATTTTAATCTTCTACCACTGAATAAATTGAGTTAAAATGTGAAATAATGATAGAGAACACCACCAAACTGAATAAAGTTATATGGTCATTGGCTACTATTTAAATAAGACAAACAACATATGATTGGTCTTAACTCAAAGAGGTTTTCCAGTATAATGCATCAATTCATTTCAACACTCTATATTTAAATGATGCAGCTTTTAGATTGGGTGATATTTCTCACAAGATAGATAAAGATGTCCATGACTCCTCCAAAGTCTCTGATGACAGCTGTGGGGGTGAAGAACAGACCGTCTGCCATGATCTTCAGGTTGAGCTCGATGCTCATAAAAATCACAAACACATACTCCCCGATCTGAAACAGACGTAATGATTTTAACAGCATCTGTGCATTTATGTCATCCGCTCGCAGCAATCCATCCGTCTGGTTTTAATACCTGCAGTGTGGGGACGTGCATGACCCTGGTGAAGGGTGATTCAAACATCATGGAGATGCAGGAGCAGATGGTTACTACAATCATCACCCAGTCCAAATAGGTGACCAGGCCCAGAAGATCACTGCAAGGACACACACACACACACACACACACACATAAATATTGTTACATAAAAACACAGGAGCTCTTGTTTTTTTTAGAATTTGCACAGTGAAAAAGTATGTTCAGAATAAGTAGGTCAAGAAAGCTATTTGGTTTGCAAACAAGCAAGTGTACATAATTCAAGAGAACGAAATGAGGGGACAGAAAAAGAGAGGGTGGGATATGTGAGGAGAGATATCAGAAAGTGAGAGTGAATAAATCTTTGTATGTGTATGTGTGAGTAGCCCAATCTGTTCTCCAGCAGGATGTCAGTAAAAAAAAAAAAAAGAAAAATCCCCCGGCACCAACGGTATCTGATACAAAGGACTGCCTCTCACTTTAATAATCAGAGCCTGTGCTTGGCTGAATTACTATCAGGTTGTATAATGGGTGAAATCTATTTCACAGCTCTTAACTTCAGAATTTCCATTCCTTAGCACAGTTTTAGGGAAGCACAACAGGCAGGTAATAAGATACAGAATTAATAAGTATTCCGCTGCTGTAGAATGAACAGATCAATAGGGAGTGAAGGGATCAATAATTCATCACACTTACTACAGTTGGTGGTATTTGGTGTTCTTCACTGCTCCTGTTATGGGGTCAGTTTTGGATCTAGTTATAAATTCATACAAATAAAATAAATTGTCAGCATTTTGACAAAAAAGACACCACATATAATCTTTTTGAAGCTGGACAAAATAAAATAAATCTGCTTTTTGAGCCAAACTCAAACAACGACATTTACTTCGCAATATGTTGCAAATTAGTTCCATTTGCCCAAAGGAAATTTTTGTCTGAGAATGAAAATATATACAAACTGACAGAAGTAATTTTAACTTATAAAAGAAATACAAACTATTTAGAAACAGTTATTGACAGATGGATAAGCATTGTTACATTGTCATGTTACAGCTGATTAATGGTGAAGTTTTGTTTATTTCATGACCATCTGTGGTGACAAATGCTTCCTAGTGAGGCCTAAAACAACAACTTAAGACCACATAGTATATAGTACATACATATATATATATATATATATATATATATATATATATATATATATATATATATATATATATATATATATATATATATATATATATATATATATATATATATGTATATATATATATATCTTTTGTGTATGAATACCTTTTCATCTCAGCTTGCTCTTTCTTTTCTTGGATCATCTTGATCTCACTGTCCTCTCTCTGGGCATTCCGGTAGCGTACGGTACTGGAATGCTTAGAGAAGAGAAGAGACAAAATAGTGTGTGCGTGTGTATATACATATTATATATACAATTTGTCAGTGTCTGTGTGCGTGTGCGTGCATGCTCACATCCTGGGTGAGAGTCTCCAGTGACTTCCCTCGGCTGATCCTCTGACTTGTGGAACCATGTCTCAGTGATCTGCAGATATAAAAAAAGAAAGAAAAAAAGGTCAGACTATGAGAGTAAAAATGCCCAAAGGTATCACATAGTCCAGCGCAGGTACATAAAATTCCACTTGTTTACATTTCTTTATATGTGTGCTTGCATGCGTGTGTGTGTGTGCTGACAGACCTGCGCTCTTGCCGTATGTGATGCTGAACACTGAGTATGGAGCGTTCTTTGGCTGGCTGGCCTTCAAAAGATCCACTTAGCATACGCTGTCTGGTACAAGCCCTGGAAAACACAAACACAAAAATATGTTTTTCTCCTCACGATCAATAACGACGACTAAAAAAATCAGTGCGTTAAGGTCATCAGCTGGCAATTAAAACACCACTGGATCTGGGCCATATGCCTGTCTAACAAGCCATCTTCTGCCTACGTCAGTCTGAACTCATATGAGCAGCGATCCAGGCAGTCATTTTGAAAGGCTCCAATCATTCCATTTGTCAATGTGTGTGTGCTCTGGCTAACAGCAGAGTCATGTACCAGAACAGAGCTAATGACACTGTGGGTGCCATCAGTGTGTGTACTTTAATCATTTACAGAGACTCTGAGCGATTACTTGTTTATTGCCAGTAAGCGTGAATGAGTGCCTGCTTATGCTGGACCGTGTGTATGTTTGCCTATGTTGGTGCGACTGTGAGCCTAATTGTGTGTTTGTGTGGAAGATGGCGGGCCAGACAGAACGTGTTATGACTACTGATATGCTGTCTATCTTTCAGACTGACAGAATAAGGTGGGTGCAGGGGGGGGGAGGGAGAGCGCGCCAGATTGGACACGGTGCCGGCGAGCTAATCTACACTTAGTGCCAGCTCTGCCATGCTGAACAGCAAATTATCCATTTACTTCATCGCGAGAGTAAATGAGTCTGAAGTGGGTCTGTGTGTGTCTTTGTGCAAGTGTGTGTGTGAAAGAAAAAAAAGAAGCATTAACAATACCAGAGTGCTGTTACAGCAGAGCTACTATCTAATATACACATTTTTGGTTTCACCCAAACAAAGACAAGGATGTATTTTTTGACTGTGGATGAGGCATACTAAACACATCTAGCTGTGGTCTCCAAAGATGGTGTCACTCCAAAAACCCTGTGTGATCTGTTAAAAACAAAAGAACACCAACAGCCGATAGACAAACATGGGGGGCAGGTTAAAGATGTAGGTCAAAAGATTGACACGTGTTAAAAGTGGGCTTGATTTGGCTGAAAACTGAAAGTTTTTCAGACATCTAGGTTACATAAACCTGTCGTTTCGGCATCACTTCAATGACTTCTTCACACATTACAAATCAAAACATAGCCACCGAAAAGCTGTTGAAACAATAGTTTTATTCAAGCAAACCTGGCTCAGTTTAAATCTCAGTGTCTTTTGACCTGCAAATCACCAAAAAACGCTCCTAGTGGGGGTGGGGGGGGGGGTGGGGGCGGGGGTTGATGCATCTTACCGCAGGATTTTATTGATAGTAGTTTCTTTTTCCAGGAGGTTACGAGCACGGATACTAAATATTGACCTGCGAAGCTGAGAGAGCACATAGAGAGAGTTCATTAGCTGGGAATTTGTTAAATTTAGTGAGCCATCCAAAAACATACCATACACACAAAAGTAAACTTGAAATACTACTTTTTTACTGCTTCTGTTTTTCTTATTGTTTTGGTTTATCTACTGTGTGTCTAGCCACAGATTTGGAGTTATCACCTTTATATCCACTTTGTGTGTGTGTGTGTGTGTGAGTGCAAGTGTAAGTGAGTAAAAGAACGACTGTGTCAAAGTACCTTTTGGTCAATATACTTGTTGTCTTCAATGGCGGAGCGTTTGGAGTGGTCACAGGAGGAGGATGAAGCGGAGGGAAGGCGCCGGAACAAACAGCTGGTGTCCTGCTGCTGCCGATCAATGAACTGTTTCATAAAACTCTCCCTGGAGTACACAACAAAACAACAAGTACACATGAATATTAAGAAATCCATAAGCTTAAAGATACAACGCTAATCATAATATACAGTACAGCATATCTTAAAACCATCTCAGTGCAAATTCAGCTAATAAAATACAGTCATGGGAAAAAGAAAGCATACTCTCTTAGAATTCTATGGTTTCTACGTATCAGGACATAATACACATGATGTGTTACACTAGGCCAAAATGTAGAAGCTGTGTGTGAACAATTAAGTACACTTACTGCTACACAACTTACTGCTTCCATGGAAATTAAGAGGGTAAGTAGCAGCCAGATGCTGCTGATCAAATGCCCTTAATTTACTGATCATCGATGAGTGCGACCACCTCTATAAAAGCAGAAGTTTTGGCAGTTTGCAAGTCTGGAGCACTCAGGTGTGTGTTAACACAATGCCAAGGAGGAATCATTACTTCAGGTTATTGCTTCTAAAGGCGGTTCTACAAGCTGTTGAATCATGGGGTGTGCTTAATTTTTCACACATGGCTCAATTTTGACTGTTTTGTGTTGTTTTACACCTGAGGTTAGATTAAAATAATTTTAGAACCTGGTAGGGACCAGATTTTTCATTACGCCCTGATATTTAAAACCATAGAATTCAAAGAGGGTATACTTTCTTTTTCACATGACTGTATGTCAGTGGAAATACTTGCTGCTGCTGCTGCAGCCTGGCAGATGGGCTGCAGAGGGGAAATTCTGGGAGAGCAGAGGACCCAGCTGTGCACTAATCAGCAACTAAATGATAAAACTGATTATGAGGTCCACTGTGTTGGACACAGTTCAGCTCTCCTGCTAAAAACTGTTGTCTGCTATACACTACATAAGATATAAAAGGCCATCTTGCATAATATAATTTGTTACTACCTACTAAGAACAGGTCTGAATGGTTTTTCTTTTGAACTTTCCTTAAATCATGTCAATACTGTAGAAAATGTGTGGGAAACAGTGGCAACATTCAAAGGTTTTACATTTTGAGTGCTTGTTGTTTTGGCAATAAACTTACTGGAAATCACTACTCAATAATGCACTGTTTTTTCACTTGATTTTCTGGTGATGGGGTTTAAGTCTCTGTAGGTCTGTTTAGGCATTATGGATGTTGTTACTCATTCTAATAACCCAGTTCTTCTTCTCTATAGGCCAAAAAATAACTGTTACTGGTGCCGAAAAGTTAAGATGCATCACTTGTTGAACATTTTTGACAAGACAACCTGATTTTTGAAAAAACAACATCATTGTTTTCATAAAACTGTTGTAGCATAAATCACTGTGTTATATTAAAATCTAAATCTCAGCAGCAAAACAGACATTTAGGTATAAATGTATCATAAAAAACCACAAGTCTGCCTGTGACAGTGTACCTGATCCTGGGCACAGTGAAATCAGAGGGGAGCTTGGAGATCTTCACCATCTGAGGTCTGTTCGGGAACTTTTCAAAGATCCTGAGTCGAAGAGGGAGCTTCTCTTTGGTGTCAGCATTGGCTTCGCTTTGCTTGAGCTACCAGAGGGAAGGAGAGAGCCAGTTCATACACAGAACGGAAGAGCAAGACAAGATACAGTAAAAGGCAAAGTCAGCCACGTGATAAGAATGAAGAAGAGAGGGATTCAAATATGATACAAAGGGAAAGAAGGACACAGTTAAGTTGAGTTTGGGCTGTGGGAAAAGTTTGGGATTTTGGGAACTGAATGAGATTACCCTTGGTATTTATGGAGAAAAAGCATGAGACTAAGCCTGGTATTGCCAGAGAAACTACAGGAAATTCAGGGGTTTTACCTCAGCTTTGGGAGTGCAGCTTTCCGTTACTGCCTGATGATGGCAGCAACACACTTACTTACAACACACACACACCACATACAGTACAGGCAACCACATTTAGGATGGGGTCCCACTTACTTTTAGAAAAGAATGGAGAAAGCAACAAAAGAAAAAAAGAAAGATTACTTTGGAGTGGTTAATGGAGAAACGAAAAGGTAGTGACAGTTAGAATAATGTGCATGTGTGCAGGCCTAAGCACTGTGGCACAGGCTGGTGAAATAAAAAAAGATGACAAAGGAAAGAAACCAATTATTTCCATTTAATTACATATGGCGGAGGCTGATTGAAATTCCCTTGCAGGTATTCTCTGTCTGGGTGCCTGGAGATAACCCCTGATGCATTGCAGATTAGGCCTGGAAGTGAGCTGCATTTGGTGCAATCACGAATGGCAGCTTATCATTCAGAGCAGACAACGGCTGTGAAACATATTGACCGGGGCTCCGTTGAATGTTTCTCTGTCAGTCATGTCGTTTTGGCGGTCTGTCTACCAGTGGAAACGTCCCTCCATTCTGTTTGCAATGTATTGGTATTTCTGTCTGCTCTTGTCTGACTGAGAGCGACCAAACGACTAGAACAGCCTCTCATTTTTGAGGGATAACAGCCTGGGGAAGGAGAGACCTGACAAAGGAGGGAATGAAAATCTGTCTATCCGTTTTCTTTTTCGAGCAGACTAAAGTGTGGGAGTTTCTTTTTTGCCCTGAGTGGGTGAGTGGTGAGTGGCATACTGTGAAGATGGAATTATGCACAGCATTTGCTTGCCTAGGCTTTCTGTCTATATTCTGACTCCCAGGATAGAAAGATAGGATAGAAAGAGGCAGAAACAGAGACTAAAATAAGTAAAGGAGAGAAGTCGAACTGAAGGAAATGTATGGGAAAATAATAATGACAAAAAACTTAAGGGATGATTAGAAATAGAGTGGGTTTTTACTTTTTATACTGTATCTGCAGCTGTATGGAATAGAAAACAAAAATGCATTGAGCAAAATTCAGAGCTTCTTTCTTGTGCTGCAGTTCTTGGGGTGAAACTTGTAGAAAGTGCTGCAGTCATCTCAAATAGTACCTGTACATTTGGATGGTGAAGCAAAAACACACAAGCAAAAATTCACAAACAAGCATACGCACCCACCCACACACACACACACACACACGGACAAACATACAGTGCAGAATTAATATGGACTCTACTGTTCCCAAAGGTCCTAATCAATTGGGCCAACTCAGCGAGATGTACGGTATAGCCAAGGCTCTCCACTCTTATCTGCAGCAGTATCCCATTACAGCAAAAGTTTCTCTATTGTCCTTTCTTGCTCTCTGTGTTCATCTCCCATCCTCCACTTCTCAGAGAATTAGTTCTTCTCCGTCAAAGTGAGCATCTATCCACATCTCTTTATACAAGAGCCCCAGTATCAAAATCTTAGTTTCAGCCTCATACTCTGTTCATTGCCTCATTCCCTCACTGATCTCACATTTCTCCTTCCTCTCTGTTTTCCCAGAAGAGGAAAGAGAAGAGTTGCGGGGACAGGAACAGACTTTGTCGTTCAAAAAGAATTGCTGTTACAATCTTTTCTCATAGACTAGTGTAGTGTGAGTGAGGCACACTTATTCATGTACCTCAATTTATCCATTTATTTATTTATATGCTGCATCTGGGGACCCACCTGCTGTGGAATAAGCAAAAGATGCACTGAATTTAATTTCAGTTCGCCCTAGGAAAACAAATCAGAGTTCACTGTACCATGGATCATTTCAAAGTTTTCATTTGGGTAAGTGCTACCACCCTTCATTGCAATTAATGTCCAGGAGGCCCATGTAAGAAGAAGTCTCTGTTGTACTACCTAAACAAATAGTTTCCTTAATTACTGACACAGTGTATGGCTGTTCCATAAAAGGATCACCTGGTGAAACAGTACACCAATAACTTGCCATAGATCACTATTAAGTGTACGCACTAACACACTGGGCCTTCAGTCCGGTCAATACGTGGGATCAATTAAAGCACACTCATCAGCATCTTTTTTTTTTCAGTGAGAACGCTCTAGAAACCCATTGTACGCTACGTGTCGGGCAGCAAATTACAGAGTTACAGAATAGCTGGAGCATCACACAGCTAAAGAACCAAATATTTAACTCACGATAGCGGAGACCGTAACAGCTAAGAGGACGGTGTCTATTAGATTTTGCACCTGGATTTTATTTACCACGTGAACACAAACACAAATCCAAATGCTTGTGTTGCTCTCTATCTTCTAGACATGTGAATAGACAAGTGTTTACTAAAAAGTTTGCCATATTAACTTTATAAGGTGATAAACAATATGTCAGTGCTGTGTTTATAGCTTTTCTGTAGCCCCAAAAACAGTTATTCCAAGTTTAAGTGTCTAAGGATGAGCCTTATGTCCAAGTGTATGTGTATAGGTGACAATCATGTTTAGTATGTGTGTTCCACCTGTATGTCTGTAGGGGTGTGTGTGTGTAAGGAAAATGTCTCTGTTTCTCTTTGTGGTTGATGAATAAAAACTACTGCTTCGCTTGCTACAGATGAGATTTAGTGCATGGCGGTGTAACAGTGGAGCCGAGACTAATGTGTTTTGCCTTGAGACCTTTTCAGGTGACCTGCCACTGCTTCCCCCTCTATTCAAGCCAATTTCAGGCTCGGCTGAGCTAGGGAGCTTTCCGGACGGGATTTCCACAGCTTTCCTGACCAAGGCTGAGAGGAAAAAAATCTAATGCTTGACCATTAGCATCAGACCACATTCAGTCATGGCTATAGTTCAGACAGGAGGGGGGTGAAGAGTCTGATACAGTATGGGGTGCAAACCAGCTGGGAGTAGTATTTAAAATGACTGAAAAGTAAAACCCTGCATAATGCACAGTATTAATACTTCTGTATAATATTTAGAGTATATATGATTACATACAGAATACTCAAGCTGTTATAACAGCTTCATACTATCGGCTCCAACTATGAGCTAACAACTTGGAAAGCACTGATAATGAAAAATAACAGCCAAACAGTTTCATCTCTCTCAAGAATCCTGGTCATTGAAGCATTTTAGCAAAAGACCTCTTGCACTTGCTATTGACTCTGAGAGGTATGTGAATACTCATTTTCCCACTGTGCAATCCCTCTAAACTCTCTGATTAGTCCTGTGAAAAGTGCCTCAGAAGCATGCAAACACACAGAGTACAAATATCTGAGAGAGTAGCCAGTGGAACAATGGGGAACTGATGAACAGCCACCTACAAAACTGCTGCCCACACATACTCACAGAGTGCCTGCGAGGATGTAAGTACAGTCATCTACATTTTACCATTCAAACATCAGAGTCTGCCATTCACCAGCAATGCCAGACAACTACCGTGTATGTCAGAGAATGTGTGTATCATGGAATAGTATTAATACAACTCAACCTCACTTTCTGTGTAATCCATCACTCAGCATGGCAGTTACTCATCGGTACAGCAGAAGAAAAAATGGAGCGTGTATGAACTGCATGTGTACTTCTCTGTCTTTATGAATCTGTGCTCCTTAAACAATAATATCGATGATCTATACCAATATAAAAACATAAAAAGGCATACTGTATGTAGAAATCTCAAAATATGCGTGGTCACTGTCATACATGCTAACCTATTTGCACTCCACATTCCTTTAAGTCTTGGTTGGGTTCCCCTGGCCTCAGGCTAGTCCAGCTATAATACCCAGGGGTGGAAGTACTGAGAGCGAGTTAGCAGGGTCACCCTCTCCTCTCATTAGCCGGGTAATGAGCCATGCTGTGGAGCTGCTGTAAAGCCACACAGCCCATAAACCTCAAATAGCTACCTCCAACACCCAAAACAACTGCGAGTACTATTAATAACATTACCTCAATATCCAAAGCTATATAGCATCCAACTCTAGCTTGTCTTCAATACTATCTATCAATAATTTATTGAACAAATTTACCAAATGAAAAATATCTGCAAAATTCACTTGCACAAAATCAAAATTCATTCCAAATGTTTTTAAATGGCAGCTAAACATTCCTTTGTATGCCTCCATATTAGTCTTAATTTCCATTATTGGTTTTTGTAACATCTGGTTGTAGGAATGCCATACTCAACTGCACGTTTTACTAAAAACATACAGTAACCTGAGAAAAAGTTATCTGCATCTATGAACATGCAAAAATGAAAAACAAAATAATTTTATACACAGGTGATGTTGTTTCTGTGTGTGCATGTGCCTGTGTAATTTTAGTGTGTGCGTGTGTGTGCGAGCCTGTGTGTTCGTGCTAGTTTTAGAACATGGCAGGGGCACAGTGCCTGGAGTGTCTTCCAATAGAAAACTGAAGGTGACATTCAAAAGATAAGAACACATTGTATTGGGATTCTCCAAGGGGTATGCTCTTTTCTTCCCTGCTCCCTCTGTCTTTCTCGCCTTTCTTCTCCTTCACTAAATCCCCAAAAGTCCTTGGTCCATTAAATCACATAAATGGAGGACAGGCTTTTAGTTTAATTCATAAATAATAAAATCCTTGGTGGGAAGCCATAATACAATCACTCCATAACACATCTGATCAAACTAAATTCTACTTAACAAAATGTATATTCACTGCTGAGTGCCTGTTGAAACAGGGAGGCTGTAGCACAGAGAACACAGCAGACAGAATGTACATGCACCAACACATCACCCCATACGCACACATGCACATATCAATATTGAGAAGAATCAGGTGTTGTTTGGAGAGAAGAGCTCTTATCCTTGTCTCTGTTGCCACGGTGACACTGTATGTTCCTGTCACAGCTGTGGAGCAGTGACCACTCATCCTAAACCTCATTTAAACCCAGAGCAAACATCCCTCTTCCCTCTCCTCCCGTTCTCCGTCCTCTCCCTCCCCTACCCGTGTGTTTATCTCGTCCTCCACCTCTATCACTCACTCCATCTCCCTCACCCACCTCCCTCTTCTCCTGTTTGATCTCTCACAGTCTATGCCAGATCGTACTCTGTTCAGCTGACAAATGTGGAACAAGAAGATAGACACAACTCAACTGACGACCACACACTGTCACTTGCCGTGCTTCTCTCCCCGCCAACTTTTTTGACAAGCCTGACACACTGGGGGCAGCAAACTGATTACCTCTGTGCTACATCACACCCTCTGCCTGTGGTCTGTGGAACTCCCCGCAGTGTTTCTTTAAGGATGTACATATGGTGATGAGCCCTCCCTCTCAACTGTGTCTGTTAAACTGTTATATATAACATATTGGGGATCTGAGAGAGTAGTCATCTATCATCATCCATCATAACACAACTGATGCCCACACAGACCTCTACGGTACAAAGAGAGAGAGACACACACATACACACACACATTAATCTGGTCCAGCCATAAATCCTTGAATAACAACAAATCATAATTCAAATTTTGCATCGTAGGCCTTGCACTAGATGGCAGCATGACAAGATGGTGAGAAGTACATCACAATAGCAGTCACCCTCAAATAAATGTCCTCAGTTCGATTGCGCGACTGCTCGATAAATGTGATTCCATGAGCAGTGCAAAGCTTTTCCAAGTATCACATCAGCTATGAACAAAAACACCTGGGAGGCTGATCTTTGAGTGCATGGTGTGTGTGTGTATATGTGTGTGTAGGGTTGGAGGGTGGGTGGGGGTAGATGGAGTCTACTTCCTCCCTTCACTTCTGTTTTCCTCTGCTGTCTACCTTTCTCCTGTCCCAGAATTCATTTCAAGCAAACCTAATTTCTCGCAGTAAGTGCAGTATCCTAATCAACACTGATGAGTGGCACACACACTGGCGCATGCGTGTGTGTGTGCGCGCGCCATTAAGAAAATCCTGATACTACTATGCTCCTGGCTCATCAGTGTGGTATGGTTTGCTGCAGCCCTGCCTACTCTCACTAATTATTAATATTGACTCTCTGTGCGTATGTACTGTGTGCATGTCTGAGTGTGCATGCACATGAACGTGTGTGTTCATGGATTCTGTGTATGCGCTGAGAGCAAATAACTTTAATTCCTGTTCTCAGGCTGTGATTACAATGCAAAGATTCTGAACTATTTCACTTGCCAGCAGCTCACATCAGAGTGCAGCAAGCTAACACTGATGTGCTTGATCATAGTGTGACTACCCACAAGGCACCGTGCCTCTCCTGACGTCTCAAGCTTGAAACGTTGAAAAACCAAATCGAGACAAATGGTCTGTCGAGGCTGACAGATGCAAGTCATTCCCCCTAAAAGGCTGGGCTGCAGTCACTATACAAATGATGACAAATGTTTTTAGCCACATGCCTTATTGATGATGTCATCATCAAATCAGCAACATGGCCAAACATAAACACACACCTGGCTGTGGCAATGGACAAGTAGAAGTAGCTTATACTCATGGAATGACAGGTGGAAATGTAAACCTGCCCTGCTGCCAACATGATGACGATCAAAAAGTGTTGCCTGGTAACTTGCCATCCATTCTGATCTGCTTCATTAATGCTCCACTGAGCACAGACATAGGCGATAATGGAGGAGATTATAGTGACTGGGTGGGAGTTTGAGAAATATTGCCTCTAACTTTATTAAGCTGAAACTCAAGGTAAAAGCTATTTAAGTACGGTCTTATAGGACCTATCGAAGTTTTATGTTTATGTTGCAGTCTGTCACAGTTGCTGTTGTTAACATCATTAGTTCTATTCTATTTGGCCTCTAAGGTGCATATTTCATTGTACGTAATGACTCACAGGTACTGTATTTCCCTGTCTGTATTCATCTACTGACGCTGCAGTAACATACTCACAGGACTGTTCTGAAGAGGATGCTGCTGACCTATTATGCTTGAAAGTAAAATGAATTCCCAAGATGGGTCAGTCAAACTTTTGGCTGACTGAACAACATTGTTTAAGCACATAAGAAATGGCTTAAGGGAGGAAGCAAGAAAGCCAGTGCTCCCAGGAGTTAATGATCAGGACTGTTGTGAACTACTGTACACAGAGCTCATCAAGAGATCTTAAATCAGTGCACTACATTCACTAAATCACACTAAATTAATGAATGTATTAGATGCTGACTGTTATTACTTTTTATCTTTAAGTCAGATGGTACTGAATAACAAGAATGTGGCGGACGTGACATACAGTAGAACATGACACTGACATCCATGTACCAACGTACTGTATATTGAAAATAATTTGAAAAATGGTTCGCTATCATCTCGTATAATTGTTTTGTGCAGGTGGGCCTTATCGCTCAAAGCTTGACTGCTCATGTGAATTTTCATTTCAATGTGACACGTTCGCACCAAAGACACACATAAAGACACCGCCGGCACACCTGCAGCCACACATGTCCTGTACGCCTGAAGTCTTTCATGGGTGGGAACAAAACACAATGGCGTCTGAGGGAAGCTGACGTGTTTGCCTGGTTTCATAAACTGATTTTCTGACACACATTGAGCGTGATGGGGAATGTGATGTTAGCGCAAGATATACTATCACCAGCGACTTCGGTAGCTACAAATTCAACGTTCAGTTTAACAGTAAATTCAATCCTGATTTGCTCCCATTGACACATCAACCAATATATTCCACAATGAAACATGTTCTCTGTATTGTCAGCCTGTGCACCTCCCCACCCCGGCTTTCCACCAAAACTACACACACTGAGACAAAATTCTATAATTTGCATGAACTCACTTCCAGTTTATTCAGCTTCAATTTGTTGTTCCATTATTTCCAAATAATTTGAACATAGCGACTGTCTGTGTGCTCAACCAACTGTGAAGAAGAAATGATTAAAAACGTCCCAGGGTAGAGAATACATATATGGCTTTTGTGTGTCAAACTCTCACTCTAAATATTGATTGATAATCCATTCAATACCCATAACACTCACTAAAACAACCAAGTTTTAGAGCTAAAAAAAAAAATAATCATTAGGTGAGTGGTTATTTTTTACTTTTTTAAGGAGCATGCCTTGGACAAATGTCACATTAATGACAAATAACAAACATTACCAACTCAATGAAGCCATTCATCAAACAGCAGGTAAAAATGATTCATCGCTTACACAGTAATTGGTTTCTCATCTCTCACAGCCCACGTGTGTATTTCTTATAGAGAGGTTGGACATGTCATTGGGCTTTTGCCATGTTTAGAGAAACCTTCTCTTGTGGGAGGGTGATCACCATCTACGGTCTATTTATAGTCAGCCTCTGTATCCGTGATTGAAGCACCAGTAAAATAGGCAATTTTACAGTCACTGCGCCTAATCACTCAGCTGTGGGTGGGAAATAACCTGTCCAGGCAAGCTGAGACCTGCCAGCCAGCTATGAGCACACATTCTGTATAATGTTTGTGTGAGCGTGTGTGTGTGTGTGTGTGTGTGTGTGTGGCAAACCTGTTCATGTAGGTGAGCTTACAGATTAGTTAATATATGCAACAGTATGCAAATATAAACTGACCAGGGGCTTTAATTTTGAGCAATCCTCTGTCTGTGGCCATTCAAAAAGCTATTTCCCTATAGAAATCTGTCTGCAGCTAAACTTCATTTGCATTTGATGGCAGAAACTGCTTATTAAAGTTCACCCGTCGAGCAGTGTCTAGCACCGAGGCCTTGTGTGTATTTGTGGGTGTAAGTGCCAGCTTTTTCACACAACAGGGTTTTGCTTTTTAAAAGTTAATTGCCCACTTACAGAACCCTCTAGAGAAGAGCCCCAAAAAGGTGAGAATGAAGAAATTAGTCAGAGCCCTGCCCACATGTGGACACATAATCCAACCCTGCTATTCTTCCCGGGGTAGCAACAGAAAGTGTTCAGCATTTGAATAAAATGTAGCAGAAAAAGACAGGCAGGAATGGCAGGCAGCAGACAAATCAGTCAGCACCTCACATCACAGGGAGAAAATGACACTTTTTAAATGTGTTGCATGTGTTCTTTCACATTTTGCTCTTTCACTGTCATTATTCTGACTGTTTATTTGTACAATAAATGAGAAGTCTAGAATATCTACTGGCCATGGTACTTTAAGTTAATGAAAAGGGCAGTTATGTTAATCCAATCCATTACAACTTCCCGAATTCAAGAAGAATTTATGCACTTGGTGTCCATGCTGCTTACCAAGGGTTATTTCAATCACACCAACTACCCATATGGAAAAGGTCAGATATTGAAAAGAATACCAATAAAAGTTGAGAACAGTACACGATGAAAAGAGACTCAGATTGTCCACAGCAACATATTGAAACAATTGCTTCATTCAAATGGAACATTTGGAATTGGAAGTTCTCTTGTTCCCAAAATTGGTTAATTTCTTTGTGGGTTTTGTTTGTTGTTTTTTTTTGCATTTCAACTTCATGTGTAAGACCAAGAAATGAGCAGACAACAACAACACACTAATAGAAAAATAACTTTCATGTGGAACATCACAACTCATAACATCACAAAATTTCCACTTACAAAGTCGTTAGTGGCTTATTCACATAACGTACATGGAAAAAACACAGGACGACTTGAAAATGTAATAACCAGAATGGATCATTAACACTTGGATCAACAAGCCACAGTGGCTTAGCCTTGCAACAGCATGCCACAACTTAAGCTTTGCTCACTTTGGTCTAGCAAGGCCATGGATGAATTAGCTTTAGAACCAGAATTGCATTTAAGAGGTGACTCACAGTCATCTCCTTCAATATAAAGAAAAACTGTCCTATACTACACACCACTTGGTAGGCTGTCATTGGACTGGATTATTCTTAATGATTTTTGATCCAGAAATAATATAAAAATATATTAAAACCTCTGGAAAAGGTGTTAAATCTCTCTTAAACTTTCCACCTAAGTTACCTTCCCAGGTGAAAATTAGGCTCTGCAGTTGCAGAGTAGTGTCCCACTTTATATCAGCAACACTTAGTTTTAATACTTGTTAGCAAGGCTCAAGAAGTTGGTGAGGTGCTGGGTCAAATTATCATCTTAAACGTTTGTGGATTTGTCAGTACTCACTGTATCTGACTGGGCTAAAATTGAAATCATGCAGTGAAAATCAAGCTTGCAATATGTAACCCTGCTGCGCAATTTAACCACTAACACAGAGGCACCAAAAATCTACCAGATATTCATTCTTTACTTTGTTTGGAATCCTCATGCTGTATATGCAAATAAATGAATACCTGCTATTGTAAATCTGAATACAAACATGTTTAGTCTCTGCACATAGTTTACACAAGCTTCTTACCTGTTTAAGCTTCTTCAGGTCTTCATCCAGCTCCAGATTGTCCAAGATAACAGCCACAAAAAGACTGAGCAGAATCTAAAATGCAACAAGAGGAAGTGCTTGAGAACATATGCTGTGTGCGCACACTGTAATAAGTTAATGTCATTATTACCAGCTTAATAAACAATTAAAATAAGCCTTTTTCATGAGTATTAAGTCTGCTCAGTAATTGTATTTGTTGCCCGTTCTGTCCTGGAAGACAGGCTGTCTGTCTGGGTTGAGGTGTGAGTCATCCAGAGACTGTCTGTGCTGTCTGATGGCTCCCCATTTCAGAGGGTCAAACACTGAAATGTCAGCACTTCTTACGCCTGCAAGTCTGATTAACTGTGATTAGATGTACCACTTGAGAGAACATTGAAGGGGTGGGGGCACTAATTGAATGCATTAAGAAAACAATTCATGTATCCTTTTGCCACTTATTTTCCCCAACCTGGTTTTACTGACCAAAATAATAGAACATGAGTTTGAATGGAATACTGCAGCAAAAATGCAATATATCAAAAGCAACCATGACCAAAAAGTCTTTTCAACTTATCTGACTTTAATATACACAGCAGGTTCCTCACCAGGGTCGCAAACAGATGGTAGAGGATGAAGTAAATGGCGACCACCGGAGCCCACATATGACCTACAGCCACCAGAGTCTGGTCCATGACATCTACCCAGCCCTCCTGAGTTAAGATCTGGAACATGGACATGAATGCCTACAGGGAGGAAAGCACAAGATGAGAGAAAATGAGAGAAGCAAAAGGCTAGAGAGGGCGACTGAGTACACAAGTTGAAGCAGTGGAGACAGGGAAAAGACAGAAATGGAGAGGAAATTACACAGTGAAACAGACAGATTTGATATTTGAAAAATGCTTTTTCACAGGCGAGCAAATATCACACAGCTGATGCACGTATCCCCATCTGACCATCTTGTTCTCGCTCATAATTGTGAGATTTTTAAACATGAGCCAGGGAGAAAAGCGAGGAAGCAAGACCCTCCTTTTTTTTTTTTTTTTTTAAACTCTGCTCGGCTGCCCTCTTATCTACTTGGTAGAGGGCAGATGAAGGCGTAGGGAACAGCCAGCTGTGACACAGTGGCCCCTGGAGTCAAATAGCACGCCTGCGCTTCCCCCCTTAGAATCTCACCTCCAGCCAGGAGCCCCCTTCTTCCCAGCCCCTCCCACTTGCTACCATGTCCCAGTCACTGCAGATAAAGACAAACCCAGCAACAGGTCTGCCCATAGGGGAGACCGCCAAATATCATTAACTATGATGTGTGAGTGCCTGTGTGCATACATGTGCGCGTGTGAGGCACAAGCATTGCGGAAATGGAGAGAGAGAAAATGGGAGAGAGGAGAGTAACACAGCATACAAGTGGCATCTGTTTATGAGCAACCCTTCATGTCCTGCTGTGCCTGGGATCAGTAAAATGTTGGAAGGGAGAAAAAATGAGGGGGGAAAGATGTGGCTAATGAGAGAGAAAGAAGCTCATGAGCACTTAGAAATCAAAGGAGGTTCCACATCTGTCGACCCATCACACAACCCATCATCGACATCTGGTGGCCTCCCCATTGCTTGTCTGAGGGGTCCCTGTGGAACTGCTCATACGAATTTAAAAATTTTTATTTGGTGTATTTTATATACTACCTGCATCTTGCAATTTAAATTACATTTCAAGTTTCCTTTGTAGTGTAAGAAGCCAACAGCTATGTGATGTGCAAAGAGTAAAGTGTCTCTAAAAGAGAGAATATTGCAACAAGCTAATGATCTTAAAGGAATATTGTGATGAAATGGTATTGTCATTATTTACTGTATGATTCAAAGTAACTCAAAGAAGACCTGTGTTAAATGTCACTGTGTGAGAGTAGATGTTAGTGTTCACTGCATATAATGCATGCTTATTTATAATCCTTATTAAAGTGTGAAAAAGATACATAATTTTTTAAAAATGATACAAGGAAGAGTTAAGAAATAATGGTGTAAAAGTAAAAGATAACTTTGTTTTTTAAAAATTATAATCAGGACAGACTAAAACATGATGGTGTATAACAGAGAGTGTAAACAGGTCAGATAAGGACAGGGCCAGCTTTGACCTGACCCAGCAAGCGAAACTTGGCAAGAGAGAAGTCCAGGTGCTTTCAGAAGATGTTGGTGTTTGACGATGAACAAATGGTGTATCTTAACATGAACAAATGGTGAATCTTCACACAGGGACCAAGGATGGACAGGTAGACGAACCAATGTTTTAATGGTGTAAATTTGGTGAACCAATAAAATGACCTAAGAGGCGTGGAAAGTCACAGCTGAAACTGTATATAAAGAGGGACAGAGCCAGTACATTTTTAGAGCTCTTCAGGTGTATCTTGTGTGCACTTTGAACTGTTCTCAGGTTTCTTTGTCGACAAATAAACTCTGCTGCCTTGGACACTGCCGTCTCTTGATAATTTTTGGACACCAGAATCAGGCTGAAGAATTCTGATCGTAGCCCAGTGGTTTGGGACTTTAAACCCAAATCCACATCACCTTGAGAACAGATCATTAAAACATAAAGGTATTTTCACACCAGATGTGTTTGGATTTGGTGAAAATACTATTCAAAATTAGGGGGCTCTTTCTATGGAAAAATCCAAACTAAATGAAGTAAGAAAAAAATACCTCAAATTGCTGTATCAAGGCAATTAATACCATATCAAGGAAGAATATGTTGATATCTGATAGCAAGCAGTCACCTTGCATAGTACAATAAAAAGAAGGCCAATCACAGTCTGGACAGGTTACCTGCTACTATGTAACTGCTCCTGATTGCTATTAACATAGAGAAGCTAATTACAGTTAAAAAATCAAACCTATATCCAAAAATCTGTTAAATAAATGTTATGCCTGACGATGTTACTTTTTTTTTTTACAAGTTCTGGCTCATTTGGGCCAATCATACCTAAAAAAAAATACTTACAAAAGTGTGTAATGCAACCTAAACGACGAGTGTGAGAGGTTTCTTACCCTGGGGAATGTGGTGAAACGGTCCAGCTCCTCCACAAAGCAGAACATCTGCAGGCTGATGGCCGACATGACGATGAGAAGGCTGGCCGTGAACACTACCAGGCTGCCTAGTTTTTTACCTGGACCAAATATCTTATACACAAAGTCCTCCAGCGCTGGAGAAATCTTAATCAAACGCACCACACGAAGCACCTGAGGGGGAAAAAAAACAGACACCTCGACTGTTAAGTTGCCACTTGTGTGACCGCTGTTATACAGTTCTCATTTTGGTCTCAACAGCTTCCAAGGAAAGTAAAATGTGTTTTTTTTAAAAAACAGTTAAAAAATAAGTGTTAAAGTTACAAAAGCAAACACAGAAGCACATTGATTACTTATTGATTTTGAAAGAGAAAATTGATCTTAAACCAGTGTTAAAGGTCCAGTGATACTGTGCTCTGTCAACTGGCTTAGTCCCTAAATTGCTTGTGGTGACAACAACCCCCAAAAGATAATGCATCTTGGTCAGGCTTTGATCGGGGATCCAGAGAGTGGCTATTGATTGAGCTTCACACTGTGATGCCCCTGGCCAAAGAATTTTCTTTAGAATCCAGCTCTAAGCCAAATTAATGGCCATTTCTCATTCCCCAGATATACAGCAATGCGGGATGCTGGTCTAAAAGGGAACCTACAGTAAACAAATACAGTAATAACACTCCCAGCATGATGACAGATGGGATGGGAAGACACTACGTTCTACTCCTGACAGACCATGATGACCACTATCCATTTTAGAACAGATGCAAGCTCTGAGGCTAAGAGCAAACCATGAGAGGCTAGGTTCACAGAGGACACAAGGCCATAACAGAAAAACGAATAATTCGCTTATCTTTCTTTTTGTTTCCAGCCGTAGACCAACAAATCAGTAAGGAACTAAAGTACATGCCATTGATTTAATAAAAATAGAAATAAATCACAAATATAGTTAAATATATTACATTATAAAACACACATTCTTAAAGCTGCTATGACTATGTAGTATTCTGCAGCACCAACAAACGAGCAGAGCTCTAATCATATATCACAACGGCCCTCAACACCATACAGGACTATGATTATCAGTCAATTCTGAGTACTGATCTGATATTGATCCTTTTTGTTTTAACATTAATATTACGCTGCTTCATGCTAGTCTATTATATGGAAACATATAAGACTGGGATCATTCTTTTCTGCATAGAATAAGAAAAGAGGAAAACAACAACAAAAAAATACACTACACTTTATATGTGTATATGAAGTGTATACACATATATATTTTAACTTCTGACCTCTTTGTTATTTACATATATTTGCAATCAAAGAACTAAATACAACTTTTTCAGAGGAAAAACATATCTTGACTCCTAGCATCCAGAAATGTGATGTGCAATAAACAATCTTGAATATAATCGCTTTGATGAGATGTGCGAGACAAATTACTTTTACCAGAGGCTATCCCAAACACAATTCAGGCTCAGGGCCAGGTAACACAATAAATGATGTTGCATGGCTAAATCAAAACCTTGTTTTTTTCCTCACAAAGACTATTGTGCATCTGCTACCACTGATTAACTACAGATGACACTCAGAGAATGGCTTTCTAGCTGTGCTGCATATGTCTGCTTCTGGCTCCAGCCTCTTGCAAGACAAAGCAATGCTTAACATAAAATTGAATTGCATAATGTGTCACATTGTCGCTGTCACAGATATTCAGTCCAGCATTTTAAACCCATATTGGCCTGATACCAATAACCAGAATGGGATCAGTGCATCCCCACCAGAAATGTCCCAAAATTATACAATGCGCAGGCTCTCTGAGCGAATGAATTGACTGAACTGTTAAATCATGCTGCTACTGAAGTCATTACAATTCTGAACACACAGAGAGAAGTGTCAAGGTAGGTTCCACTGACTGATTAAAAATCATTCTGCCAAGTGTATGTCTGTGTCAAAGCTTTAGGGCTCTAAGTAGCGCTCTAAAGCATGTGACATTTTATCTAAACTGAAACACAATTGGTCAGGCTAACCTTTAGCCATGGCTGGATATAACTAAATAAAAAACAGAGACAATCAATGATTCCTTAGCCTAGTCCCTTCTCCTGTGGCTAGGACACAATTTTAATCCCAGCACAGAGCCTTAAGGTTAATCACTTGTGACTAAATGTCAGCAGTTTAAACTGAGACCTACATGGAAAAATATCAGCAGGGAAAGTGAGTGATTAATACTTTCCCAAGAGTGAGGCGTGGCTAAGGCATTTAACTTCCAGTTACTTGTAAAAAAAAAATTGCTCATTAGCTAAAAGCAGAAGACTGATTGCATTTGGAAAAACGGATATGAGTGGGGCAAAATCTACTGACAAACCTATTATCTGTACATATAAGCTTGTTCCCTGTTTGTATTTGTTGAGACAGAATAAAATAACTTCAATAAAACCAAAGATAGTCACAATTTTTGTCATTGACATATTTCTTGCTGATAATAAATATGTATGCATTACTTGCACAAAGAACACAATAAAAATTACAGCACCTATTTTCATAAAAATCAGTTCACAGTTGTAATATTGCTAATAGACATACAATACTGCTCAGAGGAAAATGAAGGCAGGATTAAATAATAAATATATTAACTCCATTTAAAACTGCATTATAACATGAATTTAAGGTATTACAAACTGAACAGTAGCCGAAAACCTAGCTAAAGCAAACTGTGCCTGTAAGTTAATTTTCATTTTTTTAAAGTATTGTTATTATTATTTTTTTATAAAACAATCTTGAATGTTTCCGAAAATGTTGAAAAGGAATTAATACTAATACTTAAACAGGAAGTCAATCAAAGAACAAAAAGTGAATGGACTGCTGCTACATTTTATCTGTTTATATGAGTCTTCTTGAATGTAAGCCTTGCACATGTGTGGATGACAGCTGTTGAGAGAGTCAGGCAGGATCAGGGCAGCTTGTATGGTCAAGGCTCATTAAAGCTGCATCAAGGAGCTGTTTCCTATCGACTGTCCACATAGCTTTTCATCAGCTACATTATACTACCTACAGGACGGTCACAGGGTTAAATCTTGGACTAGTGCACGACTTAAATGCTCTGGTTGTGAATAACAATGCTCCAGGGCACCATTGTCACATGGGTCATAACATACACAGCTGATTTATATTGCTGCAGTGAGAACCGGAAAAAACTGCCTATCCACATTTGGAGGATGTTCACACACATGCAAACTTGCAGGCAACCACAGAATTTACAAACAAAAATAATGTAGTCCACCACTTCTAAATGAGAAGACTAGGATTTTCCCAGGTCTCTGTCTCACATAAAAGGATTGAGAACTGCACACACAGGCTCAGATGAATGATTCATATCATTAAAATAATGATACAACTCTTTCTACTGAATACATCAAGAGTAAATGTCCTCCAAAATATGTGTCATGACTGAAAAATGCTGCAGTTAAACTCAGAAATCAATTTAACCAGATTTCTGTTCTACATTTGTGGTGACGGTGCATTTAAAGAATTTTGAATAAATAGAGGGGAGGTTTTTAACCAAGATGAGGGATATGATTGATTTGTACTCATTAATGCACGGTCACAGGAAAGAAATGTCACAAAATGATTCACAGCTTCTGTTTTCAAGTATGGATGATTCAGTTGCACATTCAGAATATAAAAGGATTTAAGTATGTTTATGCAATTCTGCATTTGTGCAAGTGCATAAAAAATGTGCATGTGTGTATTCATACCTGAAAGTAGGTAAACTGGGAGTGGTAGAGGTCAGGGTAGATGTGCAGCGTGGTGCCCACCACCAGCAGAGATTCAAACTTGTGCAGGGAAGAGCTGATGTAGCCAGTGAAACCCAGACACCAGATCTTCAAAAGAGCTTCCAGGTCAAACAAGACAGTAAAAGCAACCTGGGATTGAATGAAGAAAAAATAAATCAGTGTTGGTATATATTACAGGTACTACAGGTATTTTATTCTATGGATACAGTTAATCTGTTACTTTAATGTAAAAAAAATATTAGTTGTGTGATTACATTTTCCTTTTTTCTTTTTATTTCAGTGACACAAGTCAACAGTTGCTCATCAAATGGCTACATATACTCATTGCTACAAGGCGTTGTCCTGGTACTGTACTGACTCAGACTATATTTTGTGATTCAAGATTGTTCCAACCAGTCCAGGCTGGTGGTGGTGGTGTAATGGTGTGGGGAATGTTTTCTTCGCACACTGAGTGATTTGAATGCCAAAGCCTGTCTGAGTATTGTTGCTGACCATGTTCATTGATTTATGGCCACAGTTTACCATCTTCTAATGGCTACCTCCAGCAGGATAATGCCCAATGTCACAAAGCACAACTGGTTTCATGAACACGACAGTGATTTTTGTGTACTAAAGCGCTCTCCTCAGTCACCAGACCTGAATCCAGTAGAACAACTTTGGGATGTGGCAGGACAGGAGATTTGAACATGAACGTGTAGCTGACAAATCTGAAGAAATGATCTGATGCAACATGTGCTCCATGTCAACAGCAGGGACTGGACATCAGGGTATCTGTTTTTTGCGGCATCAATTTTGACCATTCAGTTCGATATCCGTCTCTTGCTATAGTAGTCTACTAACTTTATGGAAGTGCAATAACAAATCGCTGAGTTCAGCAGGGGAAATATGGTAAGATGGAGAGAATAGAATTGGCTCCTCAACAGTAAAATGTATATTTCTCCAACTCTAAACCCAGTGCCTCCATTTCCTATTTCACAGGCTCCACACAGATTGGAACAAATCTGCAGATCGATGGCTGCATGATATGGGTGGAGGCAGTGAGAGAGGGTAATATTCTGTGTGGTTTTCTCGGCCTCCACTTAAGAGAGAGGTATGAAGCAGACGGGGGAGGTGGGCACACTCTTCACAGTCTTTGTTGGCGCTTTCCCACCTGCATGCTGATGACATCAAACAAACCTACATGACACGCAGTGTCACATGTGTGTGTTTATGTTAAAACTATAGAATCAAAAAAACAAATACATAACCCAAAGCAGACGAGACAATTAATGTAAATAAAATGATCTATCCACTGAACAAGGATATATATACAGATGTATGGATTATAAACTGGTAGACATAATTAAAAATCCCCAGTTATATCATGCCTTATGTGAGTGGACAGAGGAATATCATTCAGATTACGGAGGATTACATTTTAATAACACACCATAACATTACCACAGATGGCATTCCCAATAACCAATAACCATTACTGTAAAGAAAAACCCATGTATGCATCATTTAATGAGCTTACTTACACAAAAGGCATGATTATATTGATATTACATAAAAAATTGGGATTTGGGGTTACTTGGAATGTAAGAAAAAGGGTGAAATAAAGAAAAAAACAATAGCAACAAAAAAAAAAAGTCAAAAAGACATCTCACCCTACAGTAAACCTATCATAGTGTTCATGCGGAAGTTTCACTTTGCTATAGCAAACACGTCCATGTTGCACTATGCTCAAGATGAACATGGAATAGGACTGTGACTAGTTGCTGTGGAAATATAGAAGTGTTCAATTGTAATCAGTAAATTGCACACAACAGGCAAAGTAGAAAGGAAGTGCATAAGAAATCAAAGGCCCTTTTGTTTGTTTTATTGAAGGTTTGATGAGCCAACAGTGCAATAATAATAAATGACTGAGATAAATCATTTGAATCTGATTGAAGGGTATGACAGATGACAAGACAAATAGACAGATACAGTATATTGTACAAAAGAGTGAGAATTGTCCTTCTAAAAACAGTACGAGGCTGAGGTTGATGAGATCTGATTTTCCTTCAACAAATTATCCCATCTGCGCAAAGATGATGGCCATGACTAGCATCGTTACACGTCGGTTTGCATCCGAAGTCCTAACTAACAGAAGGTTGCACCTTTCTGCCACTGGATATTAAAAAATATCCAGACCGCCGACACGCTGTAAAGTGATATATGGTTTCAAAAGGCCTGTTAACTAAAAAAGAGAACCTGTGCCCTGCGTACTGCATTGCAATGATTCACAGACATATCTGTCATTACATAAACCACTGACAGGCAGCGGATAACATTGATTACTACATATCAGCCAGGGAATTTGGTCCTGACATCCATCTGATAGTTACCTGATATGTCTCAGCCACCCACCGTTATAGAGCACCCCTGATACGATACCTGATCAGCAGTACAGTATCTATACCACAAAACTGCTCAGAAAGCATCCCCGGCACACGCGAGCTCGCGCGACCAGCTTCCAAACCCCGATCCCAATCTGATCCAGATATGTGGGACCCGTCACGCAACCCCTTATTCCACCAAGAAACAATGAACGATCGGGACACCCAGATACCCGGTCCCAGTTCTGGCGTCACAGACCCGGGTCCTGGGCGGGGCCGGCGGATCTAATGACCTGCGCATCCATACTGACCACTGATGTGGGCAGGATGAGGTCAACACTACCAGAAGCCGCGTTTCTATATCACCAGGTGTGAGCACCGTCCCGCCGGACACAGGAGGCGATGCTATAAAACAACCGAACAATAAGCGCTTAGTGGGTGGTACATGCCAGCATTCAGATGAACGTTAACGGCAGCAGAACACTGCATTGTACCGATGATTAGTCAAGAATACCATCAGGAATAATGTTGAGCTGTATCCGCCACGAAACCAAACAAGTGAGAAACATAGGCTGGAAGATGAAAACTGTTGATGAAAAGAGGAAAGAAAATGTTATAGCGGGCTCTTCATTTAAACAGCGAATTTGAAGAGGTGGGAAATGGGTAAGAGGGCTAGGAGCTAAACTGTAGGAATGCCAGAGCCTTCATTGCTGTTGAAACATCCATGCAGACACAAGAACCAACGTAATAAACAAAAGATAGCGGAATAATGGCGCACCTGGCAATATAAAATTGCGTCGCACAACATCACACATGGTTAATCACTACATTGAAGAATGTGAACCGTACAAGCCTCTCATTAACACACCTTTGGAGACAGCGATAGATGATTCAGCTTTAACCACAGGATGGTACGATCAATGATCAAAAAGAAACAGAGAAGACTTGCCAGATGAAGAGTTTTTTTTTTTTTTTGCATGGAGGACCACCTGGCACACCGTGAAACCATATTTGATCTACATTGTGTTGGTGCTTGAAGATGATAAATCAGAAACAATCTGAATCAACTTAGTAAAATTATACATAACACCACGGCGCGAGAGAGACCAGATTTGCGACTGTCCAGAAACATTGTTGCTAAAACACTTAAAACAGCGCCATATGTACGGAAAAGGTCATGGTCAATAAAAGAATACCACAAAGAAGCAGGCAGAAGTAGTATCTTTTGTTATAACACTGCAGCTGAAAATAGTGATTGGCCATGTGCCTCTGACTGATGGAGACCACCTGGCTGCATCTCATCCCCACCCACAGTGTTGGTTTTCTTTAATGCAAATCAAACTTTCCAACCCAACCATGGTTATTTGTAACGGGCTGGGAAGGCATTATTGTCAAACAATGCTCTGTGCTGAAAGTGGCAACACCACCAAATCTTTAAGGTGATTACAAACCACAGAGTCCTGCTATTTGACACCTGAGAAGGGTTAACTACTAGCCACACTTTTAGTGTTTGAAGAAAGAACTGTCCAAAAGAGGTCAGACTGGGGCACAGCTTTATCAACTGGATTAAAAGTAATTATAATTATAATTGCATATATGCAATTACTAAGAAGATATTAACGATTCAGATACAATATGGAACCAGACCTGTTGGGAATCACACTGCTAAGAAAAGCTGGAGAGCTGACATTTGTAGCCTCTGTCATATGGAGATACAGTCTGTCCATTCAGCTCTCCCACAAAATAACCTTTTAATCTTTACCTCACATTCCCCCCTTCTTTTCCAAAATGGCTAAAGATGGGGTGAACTTCACCAGATAACATGCTCCACATCGCTCTCAAGGCAAGTTGGCCTTGTTTGCCCAATGCAGCTGATGGCACTGATGCACCATATAGGGCGTCAAGATGTCAGATTCAATTTAACAGTATCAAGTGTGGGACAAGATGGCTCTCCCCCTGCTGTTTGATGTTTCTTTGCTTGTGTGTCTCTGAAATCCTTTCCCACTTGTTTGATGGATGCTATTTATTTATGTTGCCTCTGGCTGGGTCTTTGAAATACCAGGTGCTCACTTAACACAGGCACAAGCATGAACACATACCCACACCCACACACACACACAGAGAGAGAGAGAGAGAGAGAGAGAGAGAGAGAGAGAGAGAGAGAGAGAGAGAGAGAGAGAGAGAGAGAGAGAGAGAGACAGATACCTAAGTCAAGTTGTGTAAACCACACATTAAGTTGTGGTATTGGCATTTGGCCAAGGGGCACTGGCATCATTCTGTCTGATAACAAAGCAAAGATTAATTTCTAATACATGACACAGTACATTCTGCAAAATACAGCATGTACTCAGCTCTTATTTTCTTGACTGCAACAGAGTGTCCATGATAGAAATCATATATGCAAAGAGTGTTATAAAAAGATGTGTAAATTGGTATTTGGGGAAATAATACACTGGGTGAGCTTTCCTGAAAAAATGAAAAAAAAAAAAAATAAAAAGGAAATAATCATCTATTTCTCTTTTCATCGAGGAACATGTGCTCTTTATCACCAAATTTGTGCCAGATCAATTTGAACAGTACGGCAAAGTCTCACTCTAAAGGCTGTCTGGTCTATGTGACACATTGTGTGCATTCTCATAGAAGAGGTGAGACAACTTTCAGCTGTGCCCTTAAAAAATGTCCAAATATGATCTGTTGCAGATAAGAATACTGATCATTTGGAGGATGGGGGTATATGCATCATAGCTGGAGCATTTCCAACGGATCCAACTGTAACACAACCAAGACAGAGAGGCAGATTGACAGACAAATGACTGCTTCCTCATGCTCCGTCTGTTCACTCAGACTGCCAAGGAGGACAAATGCTCTTTCCACTGGTACATGAGACAAGTGTAGCACATGTGCACATAGCTGGCAGGATATAACGGTATTCACACAGGAATTGTCACCAACAGACTGGGTCATGTTCTGGCACGAAGTCCTGCTACAGTTTTCTCTCTCCTGTTTACCAAGATTAAGAAGAAACTGAGTGGGATTACACACTGCTTCGCTTGACTTATCTCTTCAGTCTCTGTACTGGCATTTGTTGACAACAAATAAACAAATGATGACAACCAGAGTTCTACTCAGGCTCTTTTTTTTCCTACTGTATCATGTACAACTCTGAATGAAAAGATGTTGAACAGGCATCCTAATTGAGAAATCTACTGCCAAACTGGTGAGTAGTTAACTTATGGCTACGTTTGGTATCAACACCGAGTTATTTTAATCGAAAGCTTTTGGCTGAAGGAGTGGGTGTGTAAAATCTTGCTGGGTTGGGGATCTAACAAAATGGGAGTACCTTCACTTATTATGGTCTCAACTAGAGCAGCCTGACTCATGTCCCTGGCTGGAAAACAGGTCTTAATAAACCATGATGGTCTGCCTGTCTGCACCCTCCTACTCTTAATAATATCTGCTGTGCTTTGCCACCCCTGCGTCCATTTCCTGTCTGGCTCTTCCTTCTAGACATTTGCTTTATTTCATTTCAGCATATATCACTATATGTGCATCTGGGTGATTGCTGTCTAGACTGAATAAACAATCTGATCCAGTCCATCCTGTTCTGTCTAAGAATGCAGGACTGGTCACATATTGTTCGCTCTCCTCTTGCAGGTGATTTTGTTTTGTATCATACACGTATATCTGTCGCCATCTATAATAATATTCACACTGTGATTCGTTTCCTCCTCTCCTGTAATTTTTTTCTCTCTCCAGCCAATTTCCCTTTTCTTTGTGCCCTCCCACTCCTTCCACACGGAGACAAACTGACCTTAACCTTGACACGTCGTGTGTATATGTGTGAGAGCTTAAAATGATACGAGTGGTGTTACTGGGAAGATCCAGAGGGCAAAGATCCGTGGCAGGAGGAAAAGTGGGTTTCCAGGGAATCAATAACCTCTGGCTTGGGAGGTAGAGGTCAAAAAGGTGTTCCATTCATTGGACTTCAGTACCCCCCAGTGGGCTGCTGGGTTATCCATCACTCTGTATTTAGCTCTGTGGACAGAAGGCTCAGACAGGCAAGTAACCAGCATCAGCTGCTCATTGCCAAAGAGGCAATGCTAAATTAATCACATGACCCTCCTGGATTACTAGAAGTAGGTACCATTTATCATGGCTTTCCTTCCCTCAAAAATGACCTTTTTTTGAGGTCGTTTTAAGGCGTTTTGATCATTATCAAAATGAAACTCCTCTGTTCCTTGATTTTTTGTTTTTTTGTTTTGGTTAGTTTATGTAGCATTTCAAATACTTGTTTTTTTAATTCAGTGGGGAACACCTGTATAAAGTGTCATCTTCTATTTTTGCTTATAGCAGCCAAAGCTCCAGTCTGCAGTGTAATTATGGCATGGTGGGGCACCAGGGGCTAATTAGTAGACCAGGTCTGTGGGGAAAGAAACAGGATGCTTCATTAACCTCCGTTGGTCTATACTGCTACCATGAGAGCAAAACTGAGAAACCCAGGAAAGCGCTAAAGAACCTTAAAAATAATGTCTGTACCATAAGCAGTTACAGAGCAATCAATGGAATACAGATACGCTATGGTGAAATAAATGACACATTATATAAACATATCTTCATATCTAACTATATCTAGCTTCATATTTAATGCACAGATATGAGAGTGGCATTGATTTTTTCATAACTCTCAGCAGGAAAGCAAATAAGTGGCCAGAATGAGCTTGCTGGCGAGTTCAGGTGACAGATAAAACCCTGGTGATATTCATTGTAATGGTATTCTGTTTTATTCTGCAATTGGCAGCAGTTACAAGATTACTTCTAATAGATCTCATGAGCAGAATCACCTGCAGAAAAATAAAATCAAATAAAGTTGTCACATACTGGCCACACTTACTGACAAGTAATTTCAGGGAAAACGCCAAAACAGTGATGCTTTGGAATTAAAGATGCTGTCAAAATCAAAATTAAGACTATGTTGGGGATTATTACCGTAAGAGCTAAGTAAAAACATTTAAAAAAAACAACTGTCAGAGTGGGAAAGGAAAGTGGAGCCCCTGCTTTGAGGGCTATTTTGGTTTGTAGCCCCTCTGGAGAGGAAGCTTTCCTCTCTAGCTCCAAAAAGAGCAGGTGGTTAATCAATTATGTGTTATCTCCAACTGCTGCAGACCGTTGGACCCAGACAGACCCACACTGACACATACGCACATGCACAAATGGACAGACGTCAGCAGGCAGATCAACAGGCCTGACAGTGACACACACAAAGGCCTGACCAAACACGTACAGGTGGTTTAAAAGACAGTCCGACAGGTATGGGTGAGCTAACAGGAGACAAACAGGAGGACACACACAGGCCGCCTGTCTGTAGATAGTGCCCACCTGCCAGCCCTGAAACATTTTAATCATTTGACGGCCAATTACTCTGGAGCCAGGCAGAGCAGAACAGAAACTCACACTTCACTTCCCCTGCAAACGCAGATGGCCCTCAGGCTGGATCTCTACTGCCTGTCTTCACTCTACCTGTCTACTCAGCTAGCACTGCTCCTTTCTGATATGGGTGAAAAAGCAATGAAATAAGGTGTTTGGTGAGGCTTTAGAGAAAGAGACCAGGGGATATTCATCATTAATCATAAATGATACCACCATAATATGTCATGGCCTATCACACCACCTATGACAACGTCAAAGAAAAGGAGAAAAAAAACAATAGAACCCATTCAGTCCTTCACTCCTACTCACATACACAGACAAACAGGCATGTACTACTCTACACAACATTATCTACCAATGCTCATCTACATACACGGTTTTCCTGTGGCACTCCAGTTTTGTATCATTTTCTTCAAGTAACCTTTACAGTGAATAAATGCTTTTATGTTTATTTATTTCAACATATGGAGATAAATATACTATAGCATTAAAAAAAAAAGGTTTGTTTTTTTTTTTTATATGGAAACATCAAAACATTATCATGTTTTCTCACCTTTTAATGTTTGTGGATTAGATGGAGGGAACTTTTTCCAACACAAATCTGTAGAAACTGAAAACACTGCTTTACTTAAAACTCTTCTCTGTGGTCTGGCCTTTACGGTTTGATTTGAACAGCTGGGTTAGATCTTGCAGTTTCCTGACACCAGCAAAAAAAAAAAAAAATCTAAACATTTTCAGTGTGGTTTGATGGCTTGACATGCCACAAAATGCTGTCAGCGTGTGACTGACAACTGAAAACAATGGATAACTTTTGAAATTAACCAATGTATGATGCATGTCAAAGTCACTCTCAGTGCTATTCAACTTTTACACTACGTGATTATTATTTGCCTCACGCTTGACACTTTAAACGCTCAAGTAGGCAGAAATTTAAATAACAACAAAGCATTTAGAGTGACACTTCAAACTCAATCTGGATTTTAGTGTCAAATACTCATCCTCTTTAAGCCTGAAAGGTGGCTGTTTAAAGTCAGGAATTTTTTTCCTTAATAGAGACCAGTTGCTGTGGTCAGCTAGTGAATAACACACACACACCAAAAAAAAAAAAACATTAATAGAAACCTTTTGCAACATAGTTTGGTAGTCTGCTGTGCATGTGTATGTTTACTTACTCAAACATATTGCTATACACAGTGCTCCTATTTGTAGTTCATGCAGCGAGATGTTCCTGCTTAGACTGAGCAGTCACAAGTATAAGCACAAATGTGAACATCTGAAGGGGAAACAATCAGTGATACAAAGGGAATAAATTATCTTTATAGATCTTTGGCTTGAGTGGCATGATTAGCAGTGGTTAGCACTGTCGCCTCACAGCAAGAAGGTTCCAGGTTCGAGCCCCGGTTCGGGCCCGGGGCTTTTCTTTGTGGAGTTTGCATGTTCTCCCTGTGCCCGCGTGGGTTCTCTCCGGGTACTCTGGCTTCCTCCCACAGTCCAAAGACATGCAGCTTAGGTTAATTGATAACTCTAAATAGCCCATCGGTGTGAATGTGAGTGTGATTGGTTGGTTGTCTATATGTGTTGGCCCCTCCAACCCAACAAAATTTGAAGGGTGCTTGCACTTAACCTACAAGTCACACACCCAGTTCAATACAAAGATCTGCTGCTTCCTTTAACCACTCTGCCAGATTTGTTCTATTTTTTTCCGCATTTACATACCTACATACCCCCACTCTGCAACCTTGTAGCCCTGACAGAGCATTGCAATGAGTGTCTTGTGTAACACTGGTCTTAGAATAAAATATACTCCCCCCTGAAATCATTGTGAAGAATGAACAGTAAGATGATTATTCCTTTCCACATTTCTCTTGTTCTATGGTACTTTTCGTGTATCAGGCTCTCTTTGACAGGAGACATCTATCACAATTTCTGGGCCATTTCCCAGAGCTGAAACGATCCATGTGATGGAGGTGTGAGCTGTCCTGCATTCTGACCCGTTAAAATACTGTGCAACTCGGGCCATCTCACAGGAAGTCAGCCCAAGAGTCTGCATGCTTAAGGCATTGTTCAGACTTCACATAGCGCCGTGTTGAAAAAACACGCAAGGGTTGGTGTGGCTGTGTAACTAAAGGTACCAGTAAGAAATCTAGTTTGACTGATAACCCATGAGTTCAAAGGTGCCAAAACACTGCACAATGTTTTCAAGCAGATTTTTTAACTCTATAACTCTATTACCATGATGGCTATCCTTTCTTCACAGAATTCTGTAATTTATATTACAGAGTAATCCACCAGGAATATGAATGTAACACAATGCATAGCTGGATTATGTCATTTTGCAGCAAAAGTTAAACCATGTTCAACTTTTCTGCCAGACATTCTTGCATTGTTTTGCCTGCGTTAGGACCACCACTTTGGCAATGCAACAGTTCCATTAAAATGGAAGTGGCGCCGCTCTCAGTCACGCTGTTAACCCTTCATTCTACTGCCAGACATGGTCTTCTTGTTGGCACAGGAAGACAATAATAGCTATTTTGGTATGAGCGAAAGCAGCAGATGAAGCAGTCTTTGGTTGTTCCATGTAATGGAGCACAGGGCTCAGAGGGAAGTCAGCCGTGTTTATCCCTCTGGTTATCCCTCTATCTAAATCTTTCCTCCAACTGATGATGAGGCTCTGGGGGACATGCTGCTTTAATGGGAATACTGCATATTTCACGTTCTCTCCTTTCTCTCTCATTTCTTCCCATCTTCCCTACCCCATTTCTCTATTTTTATTTGTGTTCTCTTCCTCGCTCTGTTTGTGTGTATGCCTCCTTCAAGCTCAGCTCTGGAACAGCATTTTCTCCACGAGAACTTGTTGACAACTATCCTCCCTCTCATAGCCGTAGACTCTATTGGCAGTCTCTCACAGCAAGGGCCCAGCCTTTTACACCACAACGCTATCAACAGTGGGCCAGCTGTAAGCAGTACCCGCTGCTTTCAGCTTATCTTTAAAGCCCAACCATTTGGATCACACCGACCACAAGGCAACAGTGGTGTCCATCATGTAGCCGTCATTTAAAACTCATCTATCACTGGAGCGACACATCATTAGTGCACCTCTACACATCAAACACGGGCCACCCCTCATTTAAAATCCCATCAGTTAGTTATTTGACACAGCCACTGAAGAACAGACAAATGTGAAAACAATGAGGTGATACTGAGTGCATATGTGGCATTTGTTAAATGGATAAGGTTTACTGATTCTCTATTAATACGACGCATTTCAACATCAAGAGAGGTACCGACTGGCACACACATACACACACGCCTCAGCTTTTATAGCTCAAGCAAGATTAAAATTATGTATGTTCAGGTGTCATCTTTCAAAGAAGCTGAACATATTTCCAAAGAATTCTGTGTGTGTGTGTGTAGGAGAGAGAAAGACAACACCGACAGCATCAGCAGCATATTAATTATGTGGTGTGTTTACCTGGAGGCAGGCAGGCGCTCGGCCATGTGGTTTGTTGACGTCCACAGCTACAAGCTGCCATCCTCCAGCAGCGTCTTCGTGGAACATCTGTGGCACAAGGACACCACATGAGGAGCAGAGCACACACACACACACACAAAAAAAAGAAGAAAAAAAAAGAAAACTTGCACACCATTCAAAGTACTGGACGAAGCTCAAACACACACATCTACCCTTTGGCTACATCTTCATAAAACATCTGTGGCCACAAAAAAAAAGCTGAAGGCATCATACACAGAATTGTACCCACACAAAAACAGCAAGATACTAAATGCAGTATGTAGGCCTCAGGACCTAACACTAGAAATAAAAAACAAACCAATATCTCAGCATAGGCTTTCAAACTCACAAGGCAGCTGGCACACCCATGAATATCTATAATTTAACTTTTTAAACATGAGTACAAAAACGTTGTCACGTTATTCACCTCATGTGCATCAAATACTGTATAACGGCAATCTATCCAACAGTTGTTCAGAAATTTCACTGAAAACAACATGCCAATGTCATGCTAGTGCTAGAAGCACCCAAATCATTAGGATTCATCATCTGGGGATGAACTTTGACTTGCTGATGGTGGAAGAAAAAAAGGCAGGTGATCTTTTGTTTGCACAAAATACTGACTGAGACTACTAATAAGACTAAAGTTAACTATTAAAAAAAACCAGATCATTGCCACTGAAGTCCACATAGTCCAGATTCTACAGCATAGTCCAATATAAATGTTGTATTTAGTGAACTGGTTGGTGGAAACAATAAGCAAGATTTTTTTATAAATGACTGTCATTAATGTTTCTGAAATGATGAGGATTACATTCAAGGCTCCCGTGAGAACCAAGTTAAAATGGTTGTTGAAGTTTCTAAAAAAATCTAAACTTTCAGTTGCATCACACACGAAAAGCAGCTGCTTGTTTCTCCCATACAGAAATCCTTGAACCACCTAGCCTCATTCATTATTCTACTCTTTAACTACATACCTTTCTCCCCCTTTGTTTCAGCCTTGTCTTTTAATAAAACATGGCAAAGAGAATAGTATCTACAACCTGAATGTCAAACACACAGGGCTGATCTCATTCAACTTCAGAAAAGCAAATGTAGACTTCAGTGTAACCCAGTATCACGTTCAAGCCCTTAATTATAACTGCACTCATCAAAATACGGAAGAAAAAACCTGATCCTGTGAAACAAAAGTGGATTAATCCATTGTCACTTTATCAACAATTAAGTCTTTACAGCCTAATCTCTGTTAAAAGCCTGAATAATCTGGAGACAGCACAGCAAAGTCAAGGAATGGAGAGTGTGGCATGGCTTGTGTCTCCCTGGGCCACCTTATACCAGCCTCCCTCTCTAGGGAACACCAAGAAGGAAGCATATTGTTTCAGCCTTAGTGATTGACAGTTAAGTGTTACACCACAGCTAATTACTTTTCCCCCCTCTAAGATAAAGATTGGGGCATGACGATGTCATTACAATTAATTTTGATAATGGCAAGAAAGGCTTATTGTTTTCAAGGTCATAGCAGCGTGTGCATGCAGGAAGCACAAGCCTGTTTTCCATCATGATTGAAATAATAGAGGTATTAGTTTCATGAATTTCCAAGACATATCATTTAAATACTGAGGGAATAATAGCACTGAAAATAGTTGACTGCTTGTCAGGCCAACTCCATTATGATTAAAAATGTAATTTGTTTAAAAGGGAGTTTGGATTCTTCACAAATCCAATCCAAACATATGACTACAGATATGCTTCAGTGACAGGCCGATGATAGCTTTTCTTTTCAATCAACAAAACATAAATACAGATCCATGCATGCACCATGCATATTTATTATCTATTGTTGTATTAATTAGGGTTTTAATTGGCTACTGACAAACATGCAACACCTATGCGGTATGATATATTTTTGGTGAATTCTAAAGACATTCAGCTATGAAACAAATAACACCTCTGATTTATCACCTTTATCCTCCCAATCATAAATCATACATTGCAAAATTCTTTCTCGCCCTCTTAATTTTATCTGCTTCCCAATCCTCTTCGTCAATCCAGTGTAGTCTACTGTCAGTGTGGAAGTCGCCTCAAGAGAAAAATGAGCCTTAATCAAGACCAGAGTAAGTCCTCTAATACCTAAAAGGACATATTTAAAACAGCTAAGTAGTTGTCAGGGCAGCGCTGATCACTAACATAAATGGGTGCTGTCTGGACTTAATACTGGTGAAGTGTCAACTTTTTAATCATTGTTTTCATCACATCTTCATGAGACTACATGTCTTGTTGGCCCTTCATATCTGTCAATATTAATCAGCATTTCTCTCTAGTGTATGTCCCTCTAAGCAAAACGCCATGGCCTCAGAATTGAAGACGCTGACTCTCATTCTAGCTGTTTAAAATCCAAATTCACATCCCAGATTTACACCTGCCACCTGAGTGGCCACTTATCACTTGGCCGAACAAATCTGCCTAATCTTAAAATAATAATAAAATAAAAACATTTTATCTGGCCTGACAACCAGGTGGCCAATTGTAACGTAACTGGAAGTATTTCTTGATGACCATACACTGTTGCAACCCTTAAGAAAGCCATTCCTGTCAAAGTCTGTTTGTGTTCATCCCTTTGATTCTCCTAAATTCATGATGCAACTTTGATGAGCTGAGCTTTGATGAATCCACAGATTTTTTGCACTCTGTACCAAGACAACCAGCTTTAAGGAAAGTCTGCATTCAAGAATGTTTCAGAATTAAATGAGATTTAAGCACAATGTAAAGTTATCAAGGTGGTTATTTTGTGGCACTACTTTGTCAGCTTGTGAGTCTGTGAGTGTGATAGTTGTACCTGTGTTGTAGCAGTAGAGGTGGTACTGCTCCTTGACCCCCACATCTGCTGAAATTGCACTCTGATTTCAGCAAATGTCTCGATGATGACAGCAATAAACACATTCTGTAGAGGAGGGATGGTAAAACAGAGACAGTGAGAGAGAAAAAGTGTTGTGACAATTAAAACCACATGACCAAGTGCAGGTCCGTCTCTTGACTTCCTCTCACTGTGACATTCATTCTCTCATTAGCCAGAGAACAGTCTACTAACAAGGGGAAATAATTCTGTCTGTAGGTGAAAGATTAGGTTACGTCAATTAACCAAGTCCTCTTGGTGTTCAACTATCCCCAGCTGCCGTGCCGTGACAGCTCAAAGTATTATGAAAAGTGCAGTAGAGAGAGACCTGGCTCTAACCTTGACAAGCCATGCCAGGAAGAAAATAAGAGTTATGAAGTAGAAGTAGGAGCGCCAGCGGGGGAAACTGTCAATGGCTCTGTACATGAGGAACACCCAACCCTCCTGTGATGCAGCCTCATACACAGTGAAGATACTTGTACCTAAACAGACAGACATGAGAATCAGAGAGATGTACAGTCAGAAGAAAAACAGAGACTATTATTGAAAGTGTCAGTATTGGTCTTTTGCTGAACACAGTGATGTCTGTGAACCTCACACCAATTATCATAGCTCCCCTCAAAGGAGGCAATCCAAAAAAAGACAATACCTTGAGTTTCTCTTTTTATCTATAATGAATGTACAATCTGACAACTTACAGGATGAAAAATACAGAGCCTCTGTATCCTCATAGCTCTCCTCTTTATAATGACAAGACTTGGAATTATAAGTGTGTAGCAGACTCATTAATCTGATGAACTGTTCTTTAATGCATGTCTTTGTCACTGTCACTGACAAATTTGGTCAGATGAAGCTAATAAATGTAAAGTCTGTGAGTTGGCCAAACTACAAAGTGAAACTCTTGGCTGTTTTCTGATTAACGTACTCTCTGCAAATGAGCTGCCTAACACTCAGCCAAAGATGACTTCACTGGGAAAGAAACAACATTCCTCATCAGTTTAATGTTTGAAAAGAATGAGAGAGGACTGTACCCTTTTGCCATTCAAAAAAAGACCAACAGATTAGTGAGCATTTCTCTATATAAACAAACTCCCTGAATTGCATCACATCACCTTTAGACTGGTGAGCAGCAGGTATAAGGTGTAACTGACAGACAGCTCATCAGCAGATCAGTAACATCAGTCTGAAACTCCCAGTTAAACTATTAAGTAGTTAACAGTTCTGAGTTGGCGCCTCTGGGTCTCAGAGCTAGAAATAGTTACTGACATACCACAGTTATTGGATTTTGGGGAACTGCTCATTCCTTCCACATGGATGTGAATAAAAATAGTACATGTGAATCCTTTTAGGAAGTGAGAATCATTCCTATAAATAGGACTGTCCATAATAATAAAATCAGTGTTTTTCTACGATGCACTTAATGCCATACATTTAGGCTATATATTGCATTGAATGAGTCATATTCCAGTGTATAATGTCTAAGCATGAAGCTCTCTGTCTCCTTCATGGCTATCTAGAGATTAGGTATGCAGTGACACTGGATTTGGGCATCATTCAGCTGATAAAAATGCCAAATGCTGCTGGATGGTACAGATTCATACCAAGGGTATATGCACTACTTTAATTCTCACTTTCTCACACAAGGTCATTCTTAAACATTTCTTAACATAATATACTGAAGATCTACAGGTAAAAAGTAAAACCCAATTAACAACTAACGACTTCCAACAGATATGTAAAGGATTTCAATAAGTTAATAGTTTAAAAATTTAGCACTGGTAGCAGAACTTTAGTCTACCCAGATGTTCATTTTCTCTTGGCCTCTACATTAAATGTAAACTGTAAAATTGCATTAAAAATGCACATGGAATGCAAGTTTGTGAATGCTTATCTTTGCGTGTATGTGTTTGAATACATTGCTGAATGTGTATAGTTAGTATATGTATAGTTTATACCTAGCTCATTGAAGCCACTGTAACCAAGCTCCTGTCGGCTGAGGCCCAGCTCTTCCAGGTCCACGCATTTGAAGCCATGAGGACACTGGTACCCTTCTCCATCAGGGGAACAATGGGTGTCTGGGATGGCCAAGCTGTTCCATGTCACATTACTGGCCAAAAGAAAGAAAAAAAAAACATTATTGAATTGCTGTATATGTTTGCAAAGGGTAACAATCAAACACATTCATAGTGCACAGACACTGTGCCCTGTCTCTATTTTCCCTGTCTTTTAGTCACAGGTGTTATTCCAGGAGCTGCTTGATTTCTCTAATGAAAATTAATGCCTTCAAATTGCCTGCCCAGACACTCATCCAAATTGTTTATTAAGGGGTACGGGATCAGAAGGGATAATTTATTGCACTATCACAAAGGGCAATCAGAGGCATAGTGGTGAATCCCAATAAAGCTAATTATACTGGGCTGAATAATCCCATCGTGTCTTATCAAAGAAATCACTTTTCCTGATGACAAAGGGAAGATAAATGAATCCTCATATGTGAGACCAAATGTCCAGTAATAACATGATATTAATCATTAGGTGAGTCAAATGAAAACAAAACATATTTATGATAAGAAAATATTCGTGATTAGTTTTCTGAATCTGTAATTTGATCAAATAAAGATTCATTTGGAAAGCCACATTGAAAATGCGAGGTCCTGTCAACAGCCCCTGCTCACCTCAGCTATATCTTTGTTGACACTAAATCCACAGAAGCGCACAGTTCTGCACATAACAGAACATACTAACGCTTTTCTACACCATTTAAAACGTCGATTTTACATTAATTGGTTCAAAATGTTTAATACATTCAATGATTTAAAAAAGAATATATAAGACTGTAGATTTTTGATTTAGAGTACCCTAAAACATACAAACAACCATCACAATGTAGCTTTAAAGAAAATCTATCTACAAAACACAACTAATGTATGATATTCAGCTCCCTAGGGGTTAAACAGTGATGAGGACAATTGCAGAAATCCTGACTTCCAGAAGAGGAGGCGCTACTTTGTTCACAAATCCAAAACCATTTTCATCTAATATCCATATCAGAAAATGTCTGCCCTTCTATTTTTTCCCCATTTTCCATCAAATCCCTTTTGTGTGCAAAGCTAGGGAGCTTTGACTTTGTGCCAAGGGCATATGGCAGATAGAGATTAGACACATCAGTCCCTGAGTGACATATTTCTAAAATACCCCCATTAGAAGCAAATATATATAAGGGATTTAGGAAAAGGAGTACAGCAGCAAACAAATTAGATGTGCAGCTGTCACGCCACTTTTGGATTGTTGTTAAAGAGGGACGTCAGAGCTATGAATGTGAGAATGTCCTGTGCTATCTTTCCTGCTACTAATGGTCAATACACGCGGTGTCCCTCGGGTGCTTAGGCACGCATCAGTAAGGAGAGATGGATGGGGTAGCTGTTGAGCAGGAATGAGCTTAATACAAAGGCTGGACGATGCAGGAAATTTTAATTGTTATAATTAGCGCTGGCTCCCCCCGCAGCCTGGGGCTTTAACCACGATGGTTGCTTCCCCCATCTTTTGTTTCCACAATACTCCATTTGTGCAGCAACATGTGTATCACATCCACAATCCCACGTCTTCCCTATTGCTGCATCCCTGTCCGCCCACAAGTTTCCTGTTTTCCTGTTTCCTGCTGCAAAAATATGCTGAGCACCAATCTCAAACATAATGTTCTCTAGCAATGAGCTCTTCCTTCGAATCTGCTAAATTAATGTAATTAAAAAACACGGACCAAACCCTGACCAAAACAGCTTCTGAACACTGGACATGGAAAGAAGGTTTTGAGGAAGTGCTGCTGCACATTAAAAAAAAAAAGCCAATTTAATGTGTGAGGCTACTGCTTAGGCAGTCACACCAAAAGGATCACAAACGATGAGATTCTGTCAGGATGTGTCAGGCTCAGGTCAGCAGGTGACAGTTACTGACTCATCAGGCTGCTCCATCATGCAAAATGTATAACCATGGCACTATGCAGTTGAAGGCTACAAACTTAACATAAGAAATTCACCATCAAGTCTTATTTTTTATTATCAATAGGTAGATTCACCCTCATATGATTATTATTATTAATGATTATTTTAAAGAGGACTAAATTGCCAAAGCTCTGCCTCCTTTGGCCTCTCAATAATGTCCCATCTCTAGTTGGATTGTGGAGGTAGAGATGAGCAGTATCACGATACTCGTGCAGATATTTTTCATGATATGGATTTGGTTATAGAATTGAATGGATTTTAAAGTCACAGAAACTGCAATTCGTTGCATGTCAAACAATGCAGCTGATAACGTGAGGAATGCTACAGAGTACTAATTAAAGTGCATAACTGTACAATCTCAACTGATGCTAAAACAAACAAATGGGTACACTATAAGCAAAGGTAAGCGAAGAAATAGCAATAGAAGAGCCCAAAAGTATATATAATATTACTGCCCAGCACAGTGGAAAAGGATCAAAGCCATGGTCTTTTTTACATTTCAGATCATGTAATGTAGTGCCAACCCCCTTGCAGTGTTTCACACCAACAGACTGTAGAACAAGCTTTGCCACCTCTGCTAAGCAATTTCTTGAAGCCACAAGTAATATACTGTAACATGCAAGCACAAAACCTGAAGAAAAAAATGCTAGAGCTGGTGAGTAAGCCTGTATATCTATTATCAAGAATTTATATTCATAGGCTATTAATGTTTGGCTCAAATGTAGATCATTCCACATTAGCTTTAATAGCCTGTAATGCAAAGATTATATGTCTGGCTGGATCCGTAAAGTTCATGTATGTCCATTTACAGTAGATCCGTACTGACTAATGTTTCACTTTGCTGTTGTGCACACAGTGTAGAGCTTAGTTATACAGTATACACACTATAGAAACAAAGACACTCAATGTATGTGTCCTGTATTTTCTTAAAACTACTTCACACTTATTAAGAGAAATACTGCTCTGTGGAAACAACAAAAGAGGTATCCAAATACTCAAAAAAAGTAGGGTTTTTTTTACTCTTTCTCTGTATCGTTAGTAACGCAGTGATGGTTGAACGTTCCAAACATCTGAACACCCAGAATTCCGTAGAGGAGGAGGAAAAACAGCAAGAAGATGGATACACTCCAGATCTGTTCCCCGGATCGCCTGCAAAGCAGAAGTGTGACGAAAGGCATTCGTCAGTGACAGATTTATACATTTATATTAATTGTGTTGACCACATAAAAGAGAAATGCTGATGACAGTACTGTACTTCAGAATGTTGGTGATGCGGGAGCGAGGAAGCTCGAAGCGGAAGTAAATCCTGAAGGCCCGGATCATAATGAGTGCTCGGGGGATTCTCAACATTCCCCATGGAGACATCTGATCCACAAGCTCTGCTATTTCAAACACCTGACAAGAGAAAATAGATTGTCAAGAAGTAAAAATCAGCTGCTACAATAAAGCCCTTGCAGGAAAGAAACTGACGATAAAATTCAAAGAAACTATATTAGTAATAGTAAATATTGCAATGTACCTGTAGCACCAGGGACACCCAGATGAAAAACACCATGAATCCATCAAACATACACCAGCGATCCTTCACATAGGAGTTATCCCCCTGCAGAAAGTAACAGAAAAGAAGGAGACATCAACCGTGAGAAACAAATTGGCAAAAAAGAGGAAATATGAACATGAATTAATAACTGAATATAAACATTGTCTTAATCCAAGGCCATGTTGTTGACAAAAGCTTATGTATTCTACCAACTGCAAAACATCATGTGATGTTTTAAGGCTTTAATAATACTAGTCTTTACAGTTCTGAACATTGCCCATATCAAGTGCCAACCATCACCTTCTGAATATCTGTCAGAAAAAGCTTTTATTGTGATAGAGCCTTTGTGTTAAAAAAGTAATAACATACCAATATTCAAGAAAACAACAAACAGAATCCAAAATTGCTGTGTCCATTTGACAGACTGGCTGCTATATTCAAATAGTCGTGTTTGCAACATGATAAGACAAAAATTATTAAGCCCATGAAGTGTGATCAAGCTGGGATGTCATAAGGCCAGCAAAAATGGGTATACTTAATTACAGCTTACAGAAATGAGAGAGTCTGTAAGAACCTCTTAGGGGGTCAGTCTTCCACAGGAAGAAAGGCTGCAAATAAGAGGGTGTGTTCTGAAACACTCTTCAGATAAGGACCATGTTTGATTACACACTGAGAAGAACAAAGACATGCAATTACTTTACCACACTATGTGGATCACTTGTTTTGTGCAGGCACTTAAAACTAGTAGCTACAAAATACAACTTCCAAGTGTCAATCATACACTTACAGACAAGATGAATATATCCACTCTGGCACAAATCATTGAAAATTTGGAAACCTGGAAATGTCTCACATGTGCGTCATTTAGAGAAGCTGAATTTTACCTGACATACACGTAAAATCTACAGACAAAGAGGGGGGGTTGATCTGCCTTCAAGAACTAAAAAAAACATTGAGAGAAAGAAGATAAAATGTTCCAGTTTTTATGCTTTTTTCTTGCACTGGTGATTCTTATTCTGTGTCCTCCAGTGTCTCCCTGCTTGTTATCCTTGATTTGCCAATTAAGCTGTCCACACTTTTTTATGGCAGTAATTATGGGCCTTTCATCTGCCAGCTGTCTGTTCCTGGATACTTCTAGAACATTATCTGTCTACCTTGAATTTGAATTGTGTTGATTTGTCTTGAATTTACAGCTCAATACAACTACTAAGGTTGAATTTAAAGTGTGAATAAAATCTAAAGTGCCACAAAAAACAAAAACAAACATCTGGAAATTACTGACTTATTGACTGATTATGGACAAGTGTGGTCAGTATGGCCTCTACTATTTCAGATGTCATTAGGGCTTCTTGCTGAGCAGTTAGGTTAAACCTGAAAATGAGCTCTTCATTGTCTCCATGTACATTTCCTATAAATAGTTATGGAGGGTTAACTTCCAATGCCTTTTGCCAACATGCAAATAAACTGTAATGGTTTTATATGACTTAGTATAGTGTGAAAGGCATGGGCGGCACAGTGGTGTAGTGGTTAGCACTGTGGCCTCACAGCAAGAAGGTTCTGGGTTCCAGCCTGGGGCTTTTCTGTGTGGAGTTTCCATGTTCTCCCTGTGCCTGTGTGGGTTCTCTCCAGGAACTCTGGCTTTCTCCCACGGTCCAAAAACAGATTAGATTAGTTAATCTGTGACTCTAAATTGCCAGTGAGTGTGAATGGTTGTTTGTCTATGTGTTGGCCCTGCGATGGACTGGCGATCCGTACAGGGTGTACCCTGCCTCTCGCATGAAAGGCATACCAGCCCCATCCCATTTTGCCCTTGAAAAGTTAGGGTAAGCAGCTCTACGCTTGTCCTTTCATCCAAATTAATTCCCAATATTTGGAAAGATCATGCTAACAGACTCAAAAATGGAATGGAAAACACACAAATAAAGTATAAAATAGCCCCATCTGGCAGCATAACAGCTGAAACCATTTACTTCCTGAAATTCATGAAATGTCTTAAAAACGTGTCCCTTGTACCAGCTGCTGCAGCTCAGCAGCAAGTCACAATGAAACAGCATTTTCATTCCTTAGTGTGATTTGCTGTTTTGATTTTCTGTTGTTTCCTTTGTCGTATTTCATTGTTAAATGTTTCAGTATTGAGCCGTGGAAAGCTGGCAAACAGGTTGAATCAGTATTTTTTAATCTTGTTGAAACTTGATTTTTTGTAATGTGCTTCATGTGACAATCTGTCAAAAATACCTCAGGATTCTGTCAGTGGGTACCTTTATGATTCCCCTGATGTGCATCTTGGCGATCATCTCGGCAGTGTAGAGGAACATGAGCATTGTGTCCAGCGTGAACGTCACATACTGCAGCGGTGGGTAGTGCTCAAAAGTCTTGGGTGTGTTCATACACACTGAGATGACACTGATGATGGCACAGGCCCGAAGCAGCGAGTGCACCCACTGCAGGAACAGGGCAAAAGAAGAAAGGATGACAAATTGTGCTGTAATATTTTGTTATATTCAGCTTTTTGGATGTTCTTGCCCTATCTGTAAAACAAAATATCAAGGGAAATACATAAGCAAATGTCATTTTAAAAAATATGTAAAATATCTAGTATATATAGCTACAGACACACATGTACAGCATGTACACTCACTGGTTTGTTGATCCAGAATATGTCAGCACTGTCTGCAAGGGTCTCATCTGGCCCAAAGTCGGTCATGGGCTGGGCCTCGACCCGTGAGCTCTGCTTCCTCTTCAGCATGCTGGGGCTTGCTGTGCTATACAGAGAGTGGATCTGACAGAGAGAGGGAGGTGGACCACACAGTGACCAAAGCTAATTGAGGAACAGGGGAACACTCTGGCTGCATCCAAGTCTGGGCAGTGGTGGTACCACTTTTTTTCCAATCATGTGGATTAGAAACTATGATAAATAATAAATAAATGAATTCAATATACATTTATTGCAGCTCAGAGGCGAGGCAGTTAACTTGCCATACATGGCCACGTTAACAGTAAGTGACTTCAAAAATATCAGTGCACTTCTTAAAAAATTAATAACTGTACAAAGATTATGTTATGTAAGAATATGTAAATATAGTATTGAAGTATTAAATAAACTGTGTATCAATAGTGGCTTCTGGGTGTAATTACATGTAGCATTAATCTTTAGTATACTGTGATGTGTATCCTGCAAAGTAAACTACCCTGACTTGAATTGCCAGAAGAGAGGTGTGTACTTTAAAATTAAACATGTGTTGCACTGTTGAATGGCCACCGTGATACACAACGTAGCACACATGGAACACAGGACAAGTGTATTCACATCGGAAAAGCTCCACTGACTTACCATTTGAAAAAGATCGCACACGATCTTCATCATATTGAACACCAAGGCACCAGTAGATTAAGCTGTATAACCTACTGTACAGTGTGAGTTGGTGTTAACCTGTGAATGTCCCTGTTTGTGTGTATGTTTGTGTGCATGTGTGTATGCAGAAAAAGAAAACTGTACAGGCAGTTTCAACTTAAGAACACAAGAAGAAATGACACTCTGAATGGAGACAAAGCGCACATACCAAAGGGAAAAGTAAAGCTGAAATTGCTCCAGCACTGCACATAACATGCGATCAGGCATACCCTGTAAATAACACACAACAGTTAGTCAACATTATGGCTTATATGGTGTACAGTACACTACCCACATCTACAGTACGCTCATAAAGACAGGAATGCCCACCACGTCTGACATCAAGGCATATATGCGACACACTCTGTGAGTGAGTGAGTGACTGAGGTGTTGTGGAAGAAGAAGATGGGGTGGAGCAGGGCCAGGGGACTCACTGTGAGGCTCCTCATTGGTGCGTTCATCCCCAGGTCACAGAGGGGTGGAGGGACCAACCAGAGAGAGAGACTAGAGATGCAAAAAGGAGAATGTCCTAAAGGCCTGGAGGTCCTGCGGCAGCGGTCAGTGAATGGTAGCAGTCATAAGAGCAGTAAAGAGGGGTGAGAGAACATATTCACAAGTGCTGCCAAGCGCAGCCTCAGAACATATCTATGCACCCAACTTATATAAAAACATATTTTCTCTCTTAATATCCCTGGTATATAGTCATGCAGACAGTTGCGGTTGAGGTTTTGAGGTTAATAATACCACCCCAATGCAGTGGCAGAAACATGTAATGTTTACTATAAATATTCAAGATATCTCACTGCCAGAGTGTAGTTTCTATGAAAAGTATTAAGATTAGATTTCTTACTCAGAGTATCGAAGAGATGTTTCTGTTTAAAAATTCAAATGTCATTTTTTTCAGTGCTGTGAGCACCACAAGCTAAATTCCTCTGGCAGAGAGGCAAATATCTCAGAGACAGATTCCTAAGCTGATACATCTAAAACTATCTGCATGGCTACACAGGCATGTAGGGAATTATGTGATTAGTAATTAAGTTGAAAAATGAAGCTGCTGAAATAAAATAAAAGATTCAATTTGTAGATGTCATCAACATCACAAAGTGAAATCCAATAAAAGTGGATCTACACTTCCAATTAGTCCCTGTTGGAAACAGAAATGCTATATGAAATCACATATCAAGTTTTACATTTTTCTTTAAAATAAAGCTGTTGAACAATGACAGTGAAGTTGCTCTCCCAATCAGCATGTTAAATAGGATAAGACTTGAACCTTGAATGTTCTGAATTGACTGACATTTAACATCTTGCCAAAACCTGAACAATTCAAAACTTTGTGCACCATTTTAAAAGTAAAAAAGAGATGAAAAACACTTTGTCAGGGATGGGGGTGCAGATGTAACTGTATCACCCTTGTTTCCTTTTATGCTCTTACCAAGAAAAGAAACGGTCCATCCTGTAAACCCCATGTAGTTAGAAGCAATTTCCCAGTGTAATTGCTACACTTAACATATGCAGATGGAGACATGAGGAAGAGTGAAAACAAAATTACAGGGTCTAAGTGCTATTATGTGGGAGTATAGGTGGCAAAGACAGCAATTACTTTCCCATTTAGAGAAAGGACATGTTCCTCAAGGATGCGATCACTGGGCAGATTAATTGTAACTGTGAGTATTTAGTGGAGGCTGCAAACTTTCTTTGCTTAAGTTTTATTCTTCAAGTGTGCACTGTAGCAGTATCATCTTAATTACAGCAGACAAGAGAAAGTTTGGTAGATGTGGGCAGCACATTTGTACAGTTCTTTAGTTCTCACACCATAGTCTAGAGTGAGATTTGAAGAATCCAGCTCCAGCAGGCAGACCGCTTAGCAGCATTTAGCAGCTAAAGAAGCAGATAGCCAGATATTTCATCAGAACTTGGTGATGAAGATGATGGCCAGAGACTTGTTACTGTAAAAATATTGACTGGTGCAGTTCTAAAAACGAAACGCTGACATATCCTCACATTATATAGATAAGCTACGGTGGCTGAGAGAGTTCAGACCACTGCGACTTAAAAACACATGCAAATAAACAAAACACAAGCAAATGAAGACAACATCTTCATCAATATGACAACACATGCTCTGCAAATACACACAAAACACCACAATACAGAAACGAGCTGCAAATGGCACAGATGACAACAGAAGTGTTTCTTCCAAACACAAAAAAAGTGTGTGCTTGTTGTTTAATGCTTTGTGACTTTCAAAGTTAAAATAATTTTTAAACAAATTACATTTTAGATTATTTTCCTACACTGCTAACAAGTAGCTAAATTCAGTAACTTCAAAATTAACAAAGCACTGTACAAGCACATTCCAGCTGGGTTCATGACGGGAAACACTTCTGTTGTCGCCTGTGCTACTTGCAGCTCGTTTCTGTATTTGGTTGTGTTATTTGTATTTGCAGCGTATGTGTTGTTATTGATGAGGATCTTTCCTCAGTATGACTTTTGATTGTGTCTTTATTATCCAGCTCTGACTATTTACTGCATAAGAAAAATAAATAAGCCACATCTCTGTCTTTGCCACCACACATTTCAATCAATTTCTGGTGACATAAACAGCAAACGCTGTTAATTAGCATTATCATGAATTTTAAATATTTAACTTGAATGTTAGAATGTTGCCTTCAGCAGTATGAGAAAGGTCAAATTCTGTTTGCAGGATTTCATAACATTGTCAGTTGCAGTGTTGTGAGGACATTTCTGAAAGAGTGCACAACATGAAATAGACATTACCTTCACAAAAATTCAAATCAATCATGGTGATTGTTGGGAGAACAACAACTAGAGCAGTTGGGCCTAACTGAAGGCCCCCGTTAAATCTGACCCCATTGAGGCCTCTCAGGCTTCCATGGGCAACTGTGAAACCCTAAAACCGTTGTTGTAACCACCCGAAAACACAAGCTGCACACAACTGGATGTCAATCAAGAAATGCATATCCATAACCCTGACTGAATGACATCCACTGAGCCAAGGTTACTATGGAAACGATTCAGAGCTAAGGTGCTATATTGAGCAAAAACAAGCTAAACAAAGGATGTATACCACAAATGTGGGCAAGCACATGTCCTAAACGAAGCCGATATGTTATGTGACAGCACGGTCACGTAATTCTGTAGCAAATACACGACAATATTTTCATCAAGGCCTACTCCGGGGGATGAGATTTTCTCCACTTCCTGGAGGACCAACATGCTAACGCGCAGCAGCACCAAGCGTCGGACGCATCCTTAAAGCACAACAACAGCTGGATGTCCAGCTACATACACGACGACTGTAGCAGCCGAATAAGAAAACAGACTGAATCACTTACGAGAGGAGGATTTCCCTTATCCGTCGTGTCCCGTCCTGTCCATGACATCAGCTATTTTCCGGGTGTGCTGGGATTGTGTGGGAGAGTGCGGGAGCGCGCAGGTTGAAATCACATCCACAGCACCAGCGCATGCAGCGGAGGCGCGCAGCCGTTTCCATGGTAACAGTTGAAGGTCCAGAATTTGCTGCATCACAACAGTCTTCCAAATTCACGTATTTGCCTCGATTGTTCTCACTTTGTTTTGTATTGTGTTGATACATTTTGGCAGACTGTCATGTTAATTGTAACCAAAGTCAGCCACAGTATTTTCAGGGGAAAAAATAAAACTTTTTTTTTTCCTCTCTCTCCTCAAATTGCAGTTCTTCTATATCATTAATTACAAATAAAATGTGAATCCCTTTTTTAAATTTCTTTAATTGTTAATGTTAATTGTTTTAGTTTCAGGGAAACAAAGACAAGTAAAACAAAGTATATCTGAATGCTTGTGGCTGAAGTCTCCATAAATTATTGATTTCAGTACAGTGCTGTCAGGTCAACTCTGAAGTGTCCCTGTGAGATGAGAGCTACAACTTCCACATCAGCCTGCTGTTAACATGGGCTCCCTCCTTTAGCCTGGGCCTGTAAAAGGCTATTTTCATGCTGAGTACAACATGTGCACATAGTTGTCTGCCTATAGGTTTATTTGTCAAATCCTAACAATTACCCTAATAATTTAAATGATAGCTAATACCTACAAATTCACCATTGAAGATGCAAAAAGTGTAAGAAACATAATATGGCATTTTTCCAACTTCAGCAGTGTGTTTTGAGATTTGCTTCTCAGTCTTCCTGATGCCACTATTGCTGTAATGTATTCAAAATGAAATAAAACTCATTTAATTCTGATGAATTAGAGATCAGAGACACTTTGGTGAAGTCACTGACCAATTATAAGAAAGGGGTATACAGTTATGTTTTGCAGAAATGCCTCTGTTCCTTGAGGGAACTATCAATAATCTCAGCAGCAACAATGATTCTGCTGAGAACCCGTTACCAAACCAAAATGAATATTACATCTTAGCACATAGGGAGGAGGTTTGGGTAGTGTAGGACATTCAGGTACCAGCACGGTTATAAAAAGCATGAATGAATCAGGTGATGTCAGTCAGTTACTAGGCCTTTTTCTCAGCGGACATTTTGACATTTCATAGCAGGTGGAACTAATACCACTAACAAAGCCCAGTGAGCCAGCATTCACAACACCGGGTCCTTGGAACTGGTAAAACTTGACAGGATGTGGCCATTGTTGATGTTAATCACACCTGTGCTTTTTGTGCTACAATGTCAAAATGTGAAAAAGGTACTCATTTCTTGTACTCGTTTTGTTCATTGTTCATGGCAACAGCATACAAAAGTTTGTAGCACATTACTCCCATGATTCTGCGGCTATTTTAAAAGCCATTTTGTCAGTAATGGATTTTTTGAGATCTTTTGCATTCAAGTTTTAGATCAGATTCAAAATGTGTATCATTATTCCTGAGCATATTTTAGTCACCATTGTTTGTTGTTACGACATACTGGCCTTTTTCACAGCAGAAATTTTAATAATAACAATAGCTCCTCTACATTCAAGTGTTAGTAACAGAGTGACAGAGAGCCATCATACACAGTAGCACAGGATCCTGAATTCAAGGCAGCTGAATGGGTTCAGCCATCATATTCACACTTGTGCTTTTCCTACTATTACATGTTAAGATGTATTCTGGGTAAAAGGCCTATTAGAGGCAGGGATTGATTTTAGGTCTTGTGTATTATTAACAGCATCAAAAGGAAATATAGAAACAAAACTATAGCAGCATAGAGAGATCATCTGGAAAACGAAGGGGAAAAAAGTGAAGAAAAAAAAATAACAGTCTGCTTCTAATTACATCTCAAACTGGTGACTTAACTTTTCATTTTGGCAGTTTTCCCCACTCCAGCTCCTGCCCAGGACTGTGTCTGAGAGTCAAGACTAATCAAAGGCACTTGTATGGAGAGGACTGTTGGCCTCTGGAGGAAGTTGAGCCAGTTCAGGCCTCTTCTCTCACTAAGCACACCATATATATATATTTCCTGTGTGGGAGAAAGTTAAAATTCCTTCAAACTTCCAGGTTTCAGGTTCAGGTTTTAGGACAGTCCATGTTAGTGCCGTTGACTTTGGTTATCTATGGAAACTTTTGTTACAATCGGTGGGGTGAGTTTCCACACAACTTTGTTTTGTTTTGTTTATTTTGGGGTATGGAGAGCAAGAAAGACGAGGGAGGTGCAGAGTTTTGCTGACAAAGACAACATTTGGAAAGTACGATGTGGAAAAGTTTAGGAGTGCCTATACATGTAGTTTGCACTTGCAGTTTTCTGAGCAGTTTCTTTATGCAGGTTTACTTGCCAAGTGTCACACTGCTGCATCCCAAGTCATATAGGGTAAAAGTCGGCTTCTTTGGTTTTATTATTTAATATTTTATTACTTTTTAAAACTTAAGAACATTCATTTACTTAATTTGATATATACACTGACGCAGAAGTACTATGTTATGACAGCTTTTGTGGTCATAACACAATTACCAAAAACTACAATTAACATTTATTCAAACAGTGGTTATGTATTTCAAAAGCTTTTTGCTGAGCAATTATTTGTATTACAAACAAAATTAAATAGAGGATAATATCAATATAAACCTCATTTATACAAAACATGTCCTGCAAATATTCTTTTATTACTATATAATACTTATTTTTACTTTTTCTAAAATAGAAGAATATTCAACTAAGCTCCTAATCTTGTAAAAACCTTTTAGTTTTCATAAATCTTAATCAAGAAATTATAATGAACTAGCTCATGAATGAAAAATGAATTTCAGGTTATCCTTGGTTTACTGGCCTTTTAGTGGAGCCCTGTCAGAACTGTAAAATGTTACATAGCCTTTTGAAACTGCAAACTCCTCTGTTGAGGTACACTGGTGTGAGAATATATCTGCTAATGGGGATGAGCCCTAGTCCTTTATGACATGGCATCAGTGACTTTCATGCTCCAAATTGACCTACTATTTTACACTACCCTGTCTGCTCCAGCCTCAGCCAGTCTTCATCAGTTAGTGCTTGTCTGTGTACTGCACTGCTATGTGTCTTTGATTTGTGTGATTGAGGCTTGCTTATTTAAACTTAACTCACACTGCAGTGGGGGTGTTTACTCCAAGCAGGTGCACCATGCCTGCGTAATGATCGTATTGTGGATGTCCTGCTGTACAGTGCATTGTATTTATTGGACAACAGTAGCAAACCCACACATGCTTTACCACAGAAAGCAGTAATTCCTGACAATTGTACTGATCACAGTGATTCCCTGTTTCCCCTGTACATATGTAAATTATCTTTGCCTTGTTTGTTTATAAGGTCTGTCTTCATGGCAACCTGATGGTGAGAAAAACCGTAGGTGTGAAACAGTCAGCAATGAAGGTTATGATTTGTGACCTCAATTCTATGAGCGCAGGTGAGGAGTGCTATGAAATGTAATGCTCAGCCTCCACGGCATCTATGAAGTAAGGAATTTCTCAGAGCACATGGATTAAGGTTGGAGGGCTCCACCTGTACTTATAAAACTAGAGTAACTCCTGATAATTCCTGTGGTTCAGGGGACAAAAAGCCCCCTGGGCAACACAGGTTGATTTTTGCATATTGAAATAGGAGCTCAGATGATGTGTTTGGGGGTCAGAGACTGATTGTTCTGATGTGTTCAAAGATTAAACTAAACCAAGCTAAAACTAAAATTAAGACAACCATAGAACAGCACTGAAAAAAGCTCATTTAATACTTTTAAAACGTTCAGAAAGTGGATATGAGTGAATAAGACTATGAGATAAAAACAATATGGATCAGGTCTCTGCTTCTCTGATATTGTTTCCCGTATGACAGGAGAGAAAGATGGTTTAACTTGCACTGCCCCAGACACTAAAAGAACACCTGTTGTTTTTAGGTACAAGAGATGGATTTGAATTAAGTCTGCCACTATTTTTATCCCTCTGAATGGGCAGACAGGTCAGTTCAACCCACAGGGAGCACAAACTGTCCATTTACATTGCCAAGGTCAGTGCCTTTGATAAAGCTGTCTTAATAGACAGTGGTTTGAGGGAATTTCCTCAGTAGCCTAGCCACACTAGATGGTTAAATACATACATGTCTTGCTAAAACGTAAGCACTAGATTTTGTGTGTGTGTGTGCGAGTGTGTGTGTGTGTGAAAATAACTTTCATGCTTTGTTTGAAACAAGTGGTAAAGAGAGATGGCAAGAGATGTTTCTTCTGCCCTACAGTAGGTGTGGAGCACATCCGTTAAAATTCAGTTGAACTTACTAGCAAAAATGTAAATTTAATTTCTGATGCTGTCAGCACTGGCAGTTAATCAGGCCCTCAGCAATTAACATGCCCCACTTTCTTAGCTTAACTAAGCTACAGTTAGACAAGGCTCCCAGTGCCAAAAATCAGACAAGATTCCAGGAATCCAGGTTGGGGCAGTAAGTGAGATAGTTGAGCCTGAAATGGGAAGATATCCACTATCATTGTCTCCCTCGCCATCTTCTGTATTACATTACCCGCCAACTCCCATGTTGCTGAGGTTGAATCGTCCTACAAATCAAAGAGCCATGATAGCAGCAGTACACAGCAGACACACCAATCCTGATGAAGACTGGCTGAGGCTGGAGCAGGACAGGGCAGTGTAAAATAGTAGAAGGTCATGCCAGGCACAGAAAGTCATCTGATGCCATGTTGTGGAATTGTGATCTGGTATATATCAGACATGTTTGATAATGAATGAAGATATTGATTGATTAATCTGTTTAATATATATTATGAGATGATGTTTATATTAAATATTTATTTTTTTGTTGATCGTCTGTGTGTGGTAATCAAGTTTAAATATATAATATTATATATTAATATATAATAATATGAATCTCAAATATATATATAATATATATTATGTATTTTAATTATATATTTTATTAACTGTTTTAAGCCATCACCTTGGCAGAACTTCAAAGGCTTTCACTGGTAATAGACAGCTGGTTGGTTCACATACGTTAGCGAGGCATTAACTTTTGCTGGGAGGTACAGCTTTGAACTTAGCCCGTTGCATGAAATTTTACAAGTTCTCAGGGGAGTGTACGTGAGCGTGCATCCACACTCAACAACATGTTGTCTCATGAGATAGTCTCTACTTTCCACATTAATTTTCCAAGAACGCAGAGTCTCACATATTAGAACAAAAGGCTAGTTCTGTGGTTAGAAGGAACTTGGTTGCTCAGTTGTTATGATTACTTTACTTTACAAAGCTTGATGAGCAGCCTGGACGTAATCAGACAAGTTAATATAAATGGGAAAAGTGATTGTTTTGATTGATTTTACACTCACTTGCTTATTTAGTAGGTACACCTATCTACAATGAATGCAGTCTAATATAACACTGCTGCAGTTAATCCTACTTTCATCAAGGTTACAATGTTCAGTTCTTGTTGTTGAGCACAGCCTTGGTTTAACCTGTAAATTCATTTTGTACTTGATGTTGTTTTATTAGGCTATAATCTTTTTTTCATAAATAGAAATTATTCCATGTACATGAAAGGGACTGCTCATATTGTGATTAGCCCACTGAATTTTCATCTGACCCTACAGTCTCTTATCCCTAGCTTTATAATTTATTTTAAGGTTTGACAGCAGACATTGGTTGACTTGACTTGATCCCTGTATGTTGATGTAAGGAAAAGAATCCTCATCTTTGTGTCTCTTAGTCACTGGGCTATGAGTGTCAGGGTTTAATGGAGATATGTGAGCGTGTGTGTGCGTGCACGTGAGGGGTGGAGTGATTTATTTGGGTAGACAAGTTGGCTGCTGTGAGAAGCTCATTATGGTTCAGCAGTCTGGAGTGAAAAGGCCCTGCCTCAGCCACAGTAATGGGGTTCCACTCCAGTGGTACGCAGGCTGCAAATGGAACCTAGATGCATCAAGAGAGGAATGAGTTTTCACACCCAGACATACAGTATACGCATAGACACACGCACACACACCATCAGACTCATTCTCACAGTGTAACACTCATGTGTGCACCCAAATACGCATAACCAGCCACATACTCACACAGTCATATGCCCATGTGCATATGGGGTCCAGCTATTATACTCAAAGCATATTGAGAAGAATACACCTCCTCCCCCAACTGCTCAATGGCCCATGCAGCATGCATGGTCTGCTGTCTGAGATCAGCAGCCAATTTCTCTCCCTGCGGCTCTCTTATCTCTGCCTCTCACAACTGCCCACTGATAAGATCAATAGATTTTTCTCCTTAAGGGATAAACTGTGTGTTTTCCTTTCCAAAAAAAATTTGCTTTCTTGGCGTGGAGCTGTTATTTTTCTGTGGATATATTCATCAGACAAACGCTGAACTAATTCAGATCTTCTCAGTCAAAACAACAAATTAAACTGGACAAGATGCTCAGGATGATACATTTTTATTTGAGATCTGAGCAATATGAATTACTATATTAGCAGATAACAATATTTTTAAACTATACTGCAGGTTAAAATATTGTTTACAACATTATTACCAACTGGTCATGGTTGAAAAAGCGGTGAAATTATTTCATTTATTTTGTTTTAATTTTACTGTATGGGATAGACTATGAGGGAATGGTACTGTCTCCACAGAACTAAAATACCCTCGGTTGAAGCAAGATCCTGGTCCTTTTGGTGGGGTGTTGCTGAGTTTCTACTGGATGCAATCAATAGATATACAAGTCCAACTGAACTGAGCTCTGTACATATATCTGTATAGATGTAAATATAGAAACTGCCAGGGTGTTCTTTCCCAATCCCATGCTGGGATGGGCATCACAGAAGCATATGTCAGGCGGATTTATATACAAAAATATTCCTATTTCCCCTTTAAGATGATTGAGGATCAGATGACAATGAGCAGATCTCCTTGGCATTTTATTCTGAGCAAAAAAAATACAATATTTTCCTTATTTTGTGTTGCATTATTTTGATCCTGGAAATAATAGTCGAAGATACTCTGTCATTAAACCTATGGTTTGATTCCCGTTTGGGATCCAGCACATTCTGAAGTGTCTCGGTTAGTACCGGTACTGCACAATTTAGACCTGGGGTCAGTAGCGAGGGATAATGGGATCTAATAATATGCCACCTTGGGTCCCATGATAAAACTAAAATACCATCCATTCCATCACATTATAGTGGAAGGTATTTGTAAAAGTCTCAAACTACCCAGAACCATTTTTTTGTTCAGTAAGTGTTGATGTTGTAGGATTATTTTAAAGGCGCTGATACTGTCACTCACATGTTTCTCCTCCTCTGGCACATCCCATATTGTGAGCAATGGGATGATGACCTGGACCAACATCTGTTCACCAACTGTGAAAACTCATTCCTGTCATTCAGTCTGCTGTTTGTTTCTGACTGTGTTTAGTTCTAGTCCTAGTTCTGTTTCCCCTATCCCATTCTGAAAATAAACTGCAGAACATGAGAAAACATAACCTTTGATCATTTCTGATCAGTTTTCGATAGAATATTTAACCCTGTTTTTAATTGTTTGAATGGATGCTAAAGTTTTTCGAGGTTATTTTGTATTTTGTGATTTACTAACTCCCTGTTATGATAAATGAAAGTCAACATGACAATGTTCCATTCCTCTTTTAGCAACTTTCCTTCTTTTCTTCCCTCATTGAATGAGCCACGTAAGATCTCTGTCCCTTTACTTTCCTCTATCTCACTCTCTCCTGTCTGTACTGAACTGAGCAAAGTGTTTTCCTCTGAATTATTATTGTTCAGACAGGCTGTGCTTCTCTCTGATTTACTGTATAGTCTTTTCGTTATCAAACTCAAAGGGTGGCTCAGGGCGCTTTCTCAGGCTTGCTTTGTCCCAGTGAAAAAAAAACCCACATTAGACCATTATATTACAATTCCAGACCCCTTAGTGGTAATCATCTCTGAGTTCAGTCTTACTTGGAGCAAAATAAATCACCTGTGATTTGTCTTTGTTCAAGACTCACAATGCGGCAACACTTACTGTAATGGCACGCAAAATGTTTGATCAGAAACACAAGTCAGTGGTTCTCTCTGCATCTCTGGTAACAGCTACCATCCCCAGCTTTCACTGGCCTTGAACTAAGGTGAGAGAGCCAAGCAAGTATTGCAATCCAGAACAATCTGAAACTTTGTAATTCTACAGACTTTATCATATGTGTCCTTCTCCCCTATCTCAAAGGAACAGTTAGAATGAGGAGGTGCAGAATGTGGTGAAAACACTTTTCCCCTGATGGATGGATTTGAGTTCTGTCGGAAAAAACACATTTAGCCTCTCTACCTTTTCTCTCTCCCTCTCTCTGTTTCTCTCTCTCTCATCTCACTCTCCCTCTCTCTCCAGGCCATGGGTTCAGAGCCTCTGTTCTTTTCCCTGCTCAGCCCTTAGCCTCTGCCCCTACCCAGGGCCAGAGGTCACCCAAGGGGTTTTTATGTCAGCAGCTTTGAGGAAGCCAGTTTGGCGCTGTCCCAAATCAGACTCGCCCAGATGCATTTCCCTCAGCATTACATAAGCTTGTGGCTGTTTAATAAGGACACATTATGGACAGATGATATAAACTAATGTGGGAAAACAACTCACTGATGGCACTCTGTCCAGCGACTAATAGGTTTAATGCATAATATCCTAATTTCCCAAAGAGAGAAAAACAGCAAATAGGGACCCACATTTGAATACGGTCCTTGAGCCATTTAACCCATTAAATTATTCATCTCTGCATTCTTTTTCTAGTACATATTTTGATGTGCTCTCCTTGATCTTCAGCAGGCTTTGCTAGGCAGTGTGTGTGCCTGTGTTGGAGTCACCTAATGGTTTAGCGTGGGCTGCAAGGAGAAAAAAGCCCTCCAGGTCTGTCCAAGTCCGCTAGTAAAGGCAATTTTGATCAAAACCTGTGTCTACATTGCTAGATTGGTAATACTTTACATTATGGCTCACAACATACAGTGTACAGTAGTATTGCTAAATTACAGTGTCATTTCTGTAGGAATGGGGCACCAGTACAGCTGATAAGTGCATACCTGTTGGTATAGGGGAACAAAGGTGTAAGTTACCCTTCCAGTCTTGGTAGAGTGGTATTAGTTACAAGATTCACTTCACATGTGTTCCTTGGCACTTGCGAATGTATCTGTTTACTAATGACACTGTAAATTGGAAAGATCACACTGCACATTGCAAGCTGTAATTTTGAGCATTATCTTGTGATCCTGTGGAGTGAGTTTAAAAAAATCTGTTGAGTGTAACAACACTATGGGTCACCAGAGTTGACAACTGAATACTAGGTAAAATTATGTAGAAACTAAAACGGTAAACGGAGTTCCTTGTCCTGAGGACAGCACATACAGAGAGTGAGTTATTACCTGGGACAGGTGTCTCTAGATCCTTTCCACAGAACATGAGGCTGGCGTGCTGTGGGTTTCCTCCACAACCCACAGGGAGAGGAAAGCACGTAGGAATAATTAATCACTGAAATGAGTATCATGTTGTGGAGAATATAGTCAAACAAAGTAAGTGAGGAAATGTCATTTGGAGAGGAAACATCAGGGTGCAAGTAATAAGCGAGGCACAAACGGTCTCAGGAGTTTTTAGATTTACAATATATATTAGTGTAGTGAGTTATAGGTTTGCGTATAATTGAATCATAAAATCTCAGAACCAATTTAAAGATTGACTCAAATGTAAGTGAGTCTGGATCTGTGACTAAAACCACCTACTGTCCCATGATCTACCTTACACTACTACTACTACTACTACCACCACCACCACCTCTACTATTACCTACTACTGTTATTGTGGTTTATTTATTTGTTGGGTAGAATTGTTGGAGTCTCTGTAAATAATATTATTGACAATATGGTCTATTGGGCTTTGGTCATCTGAAAGAAAGTACACTATTTGACTTCTATGGTTTATCGATTTACAAAATAAAAATCATCTGGTCATAAATTATTTTAAATCTAACCTCAGGGTGTAAAACACACTCAGATTCCAGTGTGTCATTGTTGTTTAACAAAATGAAGCCAAAAATGGGGCCATGTGTGAAAAACTAAGCACACCCCATGATTTGTAGAACCACCTTTATCAGCGATAACTTAAATGTCGTTTCATTATTTTATCAGTTGGTTTTAAGCAAACATGGCACTGCATTATGGCCAAACCTGTCACTTTGGTCTTGTCTGTCCAAAACATTGTTCCAGAAGTTTTGTGAACTGTAGATGGAACTTTGCAAACTTAAAGCCATGCTGCCATATTCTTTTAGAAAGAGGAGGCATTTTCTGATAACCTTCCAAACAAGCCATACTTGTCCTCATTGGCATTTAACCTTTTAGCTGCTACTTATAATTCCTGTGGAAGAAGTAAGGGTGTACTTAATTCTTCTACCTGCTTCTGCATTTGGCCTAGTTTTTATAGCGTCATGTGTCAAATTTCATCTGAGGTTATTATTTATCATTTAAGACCAGATGACTTTTATTATGTCTCTTACATAAAACCATAATTTCAAAGAGGCTGTACTTTCTTTTCATGAGTGTATAAATAAAATTAAAAGATAGTTAAATTATTGTTTCCCGCTTCAAACTTGTTCTCTTGTTTTTCTCCTGTCAATAATACACCTTCTTTATCATTAAGCCAGAACAAATTTAATTCAAATCTAAAATTAGGTTTATATGATTCCTGTCCTTTCCTGTCAACAGTTAATCATGGTAATGCTGCATCCACCTGTTAATACTGCCATTGATGCTAGCACAGATCATCCTCTCTCTCTGACCCCATTGGATGTGTCTGTGAACTGGTTGGGACCTGATTGGCTGGGTGCACGTGTCTGTCGGAGGGTGCAGGAGGACTGTACCCCAAGTCACAGAGAATTACTGCTTTGGAAGCACCAGGAAAGATAAAGTGTGATACCTTCCACACACAAACTTTAGCCCAGCAGGGCCGTTTATATGTCGGGAGTGATTGTCAAGCGAGATTAATGGGGCTGATGGGTGGCAGTGACACCTTAATAGTCTGCTGAATTAAGTTAAGGACGTCTAATTCTGTTTTACAGACACTGTATTTGTAGTTCCGCCTGCAAAACTTAAATGATAATAAACAAAATGAATGCTTTTAATCTGATACAGATTATCTCCATAAGTCTGTACTGAGTGTATACTGAAAAAATCAAATAATAACAGCAATATAATAGGAAGAAATATAAAGTGGCTGTGGTCAACGGTAGATTTTTAATACGACATTACAGAATCAATAATTACTGAAGATAACATGCAGTTTGACAGTCTCAGCACCAGAAGAGTACAGTAAGTCTGGATGGAAAACAGTTCATATGACAACAATTATATGGGGTTTGATTTTTTAATCAATTTATTTTCCTCACAATTATAATGTCTCTGTCATTTTGACTTTCCATGAGGTTACACTCCATATTCTTCGTTTCTCATAACTGTTCCAAGTATCTAGGATATTATCGATATTGAGGAGAGACAGGGGACTAGCCTGTGTTAATATTTGATGGATGGCCCTTGAAAAGGACACCCATATTTACATGATAGATAAGTCAGGAGAATGATTAGATGTGACATACAAGGCCCATGCTGCTAAATGCAATAAGGAGCAACATTTATAATAACTTGTCCAACAGCCCTCTTTTGCATCATATGATTCCTCCTGTTTTTTCAGATTGCTCTGTGTCAGGGCTGATGAGAAATAGTGACGTAAACTATAATGTGGGTCCCTGAACAATAAACAAGTGATGCTCTACTGAGTGATTGATGGCAGCTATTATCATCTGATAAGTTGCTTAACTTAAAAGGTTTAAGACTTAAAAATATAATGACTGTCTACAAGCTTGCTATAAATGTCTGCATATATGCATCTCAAGGAAATGTATGATATTTCATCCATTAAAAAAAAGTCATAGGAATACAATTGTCTATTACAATAATTAAGTCAAAGGGGCAATTAATTTAAAAGTCTACTTCTGTACATCATATTATTAAACAAAACACTTGATGTGTCCTTACTGTTTTATAAGTGGTTTGAAGGACCTGTGGCCGGGCATGCTTTTCAGCATTAATAAACGGCATGTGGTGTGTTGTAACCACTTGGAGCCGCGGCTGTAGGATGTGTAGCAGGTGTAATGAGGCTGGATTCGGAGATGCCTGCAGTTCCGGAAGAGTGTAACCTACCAAACAAAAGAAGAGCAGCGCTCTTAAAAAACCCACAGGGGTGGTTTGCTCCAACAGAATGTACAACCACACATATACCCACTCATTATTATATAAACTTAATAGGTCGATACAACAAACATTTACAAAACCTACACTAAACAAAATATATAACAAATATAATAATATACACACACAACAGTTACATTTACTATTTTCCAATGCATTGTTTGTTTTATAAGTTCTAACCAATGACAAACTTCAATGGTGTTTATGAAGATTTTTATTAATTAGTAAGCTATTAATAAAGACATATTTTATATTTGCCAGGTTACTAGAATGTACTGACATAATAACTAGACAGATTTCTTATTACAAAGTTTAATTGTGTTTGGTAATGTAAATTGGGTTTGTTGGTTTAGCCGCTTGTTGATAGCTTATTGACCAAAGCGTGTGATTATTATTAACCATAACAAAGCCTTTATTTACAACATGGCATCCTTCTTTCAGTTAAAGCAGATACTTGCTTGATCTCTTTGCTTATGTACATATGAACATTTCTCCTTCACTAACACAGGTACATTAATTTTCATGTGCTTGAATGAGCATCATTAGGAAGATTGACACCTTGAGTTAACAATATTGCAAGTAGTATTGATGATTCAATTTGGTCTTAAATCTTCACAAAGCCAGGCGCATATTTGATGCACTGTGGACACATGATTAAGCATTGGCAGGCTGAAGACACACAGTGTGGTGATGTACTGAGCTCAGGTTGTTTTCCCACACTGACAGCCCCTCACCCACCTGGGCTTAACCTCACCACTGGCCCGCAATGCCTCCAGCTGAATGAAGGATAAACATGTATTTGTGCGCCTGTTGTTTGTTGTGTGTGTGTGTGTGTGTGTGTGTAGTGAGTGTGTGTGATAGCAGGTACTGTACAGTATGTGGCCTGTTTGAGCATGTTGAAATGCAGATGTATTCACAGCATGTAATTGTCTATCCTTCAATCCCTATAGAGCATCATTTGAAAAACCCCAGCACACACACACAAACACACATACACACACACACCTGCCACCACCTTCAGTGAGTAGCACCAGTCTAGCTCTGTTGGCACATGATGCAAGCGCCTCACGGTGCACCGCTGCAAAACAAGCTAGGTTTTTGGTCTTAAGTGCACTGCATCAAAGCATACACACATCCACAACCTCACACTGTAAACATACACACACACACCTACAAACTCAACTTTCTCCAACAAATAGGCCTAAACCATGTTTAAAGCTGGTATCTTCTATAGGCACCTGCCCTGTGGTAGCTGCATGTGTGACAATGAAGAGAACAGGGGTCTGGTGACAGGACGTTTCTGTGAGTGTGACGACAACGAGTGTCTGGATGAGGACACGGAGAGGTGTGTGGAGGTATGCCTCCGCAGCCCCTGTCTCGCACTCTCACCCTTTCCCCAAAAACAGCACAGGCACCTTAGTTTAACATATGGTTATTCAAGGACTGCCCATCCTTGTCACTCTGTCTGGGTTGACTTTTTGCCTCAGCTGCTGTCACACCAACTGGAGGGGTTCTATGTTTGAATGACTACTTAAAGGAATACTGACACAATTTGATAGACATTGACATTGATGTTGCTTTACGGTAGTGTGTAGTTAACCCTCCCCTGAACAACACGTGTTCAATCATAGCTTATCAGCCATAATGTGTGAGTTTATGGAAGCGTTACTTGGCTGTCTGACTCTACGGGATTTAATTGGAAAGTGACTAAGGGCAAACTGGCTCTGCCATTAAATACAAGAATGCCCCTTTATGTCTTCTACGTGGATCATCAACAGGTGAGAATTCTAACTTCTTGCCTGGGACCTAGCTTTTTCCCAAGTCTTTTTTTGCAATGTCATATAGCACTGAATTGACATAGCACTATGTAAGAACACATTTGTGGTTTGTTCAAGTTCACAAAAACATTATGTCCCACGTGTAGCCATGAATCACCAGACTCTATACAATGTACACTGTTTAAAATAAGAAAAGATATCAGCCTTACATGTCCTTGAAGATTAAGTTGAAGCTAAGTATAGTTTGACCTGTCATGTCTACTACATTTAATGGTGTTATTCTCCTCTCTGCGTTCCCCACAGGTTTTCCAGTACCTGCTTGTCTGTGTTAATTTGACATTGATAATCTAATTCTGAAAAACGAATTATTCAGTTTGCTTATCAGGTCCAAATAAATGCATAGAGACAAATCTTGCATTCATTGTTATGTGTAAAATATGTGATATGAAAATTTACTTAATGATCATTTTGGGGGGAAAAAAGGGGCTACCTTCTCTGGTTTAGGTTAGCAAAAGGGTTAAATTATCAAGATTTGTGATATGTATACCAAAACCTGTACAATTTAAATGAGGTCAAATCTGGTTAAGTGACAGACAATCTGTACCACTGACAGAGAGGAACTGATCAATTGTTGCATGTGCATTCTGATCTGCTTCCAGGCCATGGCCAGTGTTACTGTGGAAACTGTTACTGTGCTGCCGGTTGGCATGGAGACAAATGTGAATTCCAGTGTGATATCAGCCCATGGGAAAGCAAGCGGAGATGCACATCTCCAGATGGCAAAATCTGCAGCAACAGAGGTCTGTTTACCTGCTTCAAACCAGTATACAGCCCTGGTAGCCTGGGCTCCAATTTTAAAATTGCTATTTTATGATTAAATTATTCTATATGAATAAAATATAAGACTATAAAATATATGCAAAATATAACAAATACAGAAAATGTTTTGTAACAGTCATTATGCAGATGCAAATATTTATTATCATTGATTCACAAAACAGTAAAATACTGAAATGATAAGTATGGCCGTATGGTTCTGTGTATTTATGTTTGTCAGCCTCGAAACTCATTACAGTCTGTCTCATCATAATAACAATTTCATGGAATTGTGTTGCTTGGAAACAGGAAACAAACATTCTAAATTGGGCCAAGTTCATTTCCTGTCTGTTATCTAAGATCATTAAGAGGAAGAAAGGCACAGTCCTGGAAGTAGTGACACACTGGGAAAGAAATACATGGAATTAGTAATTGTTCATGTTACATCCTGGGAAACTCTTTACCAATAATATTTATTGTGTCTTTGTTTTGTTTTATTATAAGTACAGCTACAGCAAATTAACATTTAAATACACATTTAGAATATTTGTTTGAATAACATATAGAACTGCACAGTAGAGACAATCATTTAAGAAACAAAGGTCTGTTTGCACTGTAGTCAAAGGACCTAGTTATCATATGCAAACTCTATATTAATTTTAATGTAGAACTGAAAAGGAGTGGGATATGTGGTCTCTTGCCAGGAAGTATTATTTTAAGATGCTTGGTAAGGACCCCTTTAGTATTGCTTTCTAACATGTCCAACAGATTTCTAGTGTTCCCTGCACTGAAAGTTGATGCACGAGTAAAGCAGACTGCCACCTGTTGTCTGCTGACATATATGGGTATGGGTATTTTTTTTTCTTTGCCCAACCTAACCAAATGTGAGTTTCTAAACATAACAATAAAAACGTTTGATAATGCTGTAGTGTACACTGTACATTGAAAAATGATGCAGAATGGGTAGCCAGTACCAAGTGGTCCTGACCAAGCATCCATATGAGACAAATCGGGACTACCCAGATGAAAAAGAGTCACCTTTGGCATCCACAGAAATAGAAATAAAGAGGGGGAAAAAAACCCACAAATTATATACTGGTTTAAAAAAATCTTCATGTAAATTCTGCTGAAAGTCATCAGAGCTTGGTGGACAGGCAGTCAGGGAAATAGCTTCACTAGCCTAGCTCAAGTGATCCCTCAGGATTTCAGTAAAGCTCTCTAAAATTAATTACAGTGGACTGGCTGAGGGCTGGCTAAGTGGTAGGGCTAAATGGTAGGCTACATGGACAGGGCCCCATCGCTGAGCTGCGATTTACGGCTAAGTGCGCAGCTGACACAGCATGAACAACCATCGACTGTGTTCATGGTGTAGTAGCTCCTTGTACTCCTCTTTAGTATAGAAAAGGGCAGGGAAAGGCCTGATGATCCCAAAAGTTACCAGAGAAAAGAGAAAAGGAAATGTGTCTGCAATTTAAAAAGGAACCTGTGTCAGTTTGCATTATATACTGTTAGTGGTTTTAGTTCAAATCCACCTAAACATATTTTTTTCCTCTTGCTCCATTGGCTCAACTGTGTGTTGATTCTTTTGAAAGTACTTATTATCAATCTATTCTTTGTAGATCTCTTTTTGACTCATTGTTAGACAACGGAAAAAAGTAAATGTGAGTAAATTTGTGAGTAAATGTTCTGGAACCACTTGTTAGAGTCTAGCAGTATTTAAAGTTGATGAAATGAAATAATATGCACATATATGCTTGGGAAATTTTGTTTTTATATTCACATTTTCCTGTCTCGGGCGAATAATGATATTCAAATTTTTTCTGAAACATTAAAGATCATTAGTATTGTGATCATTGCTTTAAACATTATAAATACTGTATTTTGCCCTAGCTCCCAGTTTGGTTAAATGTGCCAACATATTCAAACATCTGTTCATTCTGCCTCATTCAAGTGCCAAACAATTCCCGCAAATCAGACAATTTGGTACTGATTATAATGAGAACAATTCTCAGCCCCCATCCCTATGTAACATGCAACCATTTTGCTCTGTGCAAATTCTCCTTTAAAACATTGTGAAGGTAATTCCTGAAGATTATAGGCAATGGATCAAGGAGGATGACTACATAATAAAGGGTTGATTTGATGTCAGCATCCTGTATAGATGTAGAGATGAGAAGTGTTTTGTATGAGACTGTAACCTTCTCTCTCTCTCTCTCTTTCTCTCTATCCTTTACTTTGCTCAACTGTAACCTTTATCACACTCACACTCTGAGATGAACGAGTGAACGATTTGACTGACAGTGCCCAATAGATAACTTTGTTTCATTCCAGCAAACTGTCAAGCCCCTCCATCTGTTAGGTTCACCTAGCCTCCTCAGTTGAGCTAATAATACACAAACTGGCATGCTGTCAGAACGATAACAACCGCTTGAGGCTAAATACGTGCACATACATATGATTTCCTGATCAAAACAATTTGACTCAGAGATAATATGGTTGCATGGGACACACAGAGAAGAAATGTTTCCCTTGTGTGTGGAGAGGGAGGTAAAATATAACTAAATATAAACACATTTTCTGATGGGCTCCTAATTTTATGGAGCGTTTATAGAACATTTTTGAACAGTCATCGGTGCAGGTGCCGTAATCTGCTCTGGTGAAGCTCAGCTGTGACATTTGTGGCAGACATAAAAGTGCATGGCTCTAAAAAATCCCGGGCTCCAGGGTTATAAGGTGGTGATGGAGACCCAGTGCCAGGGGCCAGACACGCACCAGCCACAGCCCACAGGCTTGCCAGCTGGCCTGGCTCCCCTGGGGTTCCCCATGCTCTGTCACTGCTGATAAGAGAAAATGGGATTTCCACTGGCTGCTGCTCAGCTAATGTCCTGGCTAAGATGTTAGACAAATGAGAAAGAGAGAGACAGACAGACAGATACATAGATAAATGAAGGAAAAATTAGTCAGAAGGTGAAAGAGTATTTATCCTGCTGGCTGCTGCCTTTGCTAAATTTGAAAAATGTATTGTCCCAACCCTAACCACATCTGTGTAAGATGCCAATGACCAGTTGGATTTTCAGTTAAATCCACATTGTAGCTTTATTTGGACTGTACTGCTGAAAAAAAAATCTTATGATAGAGAACTAATATCATGTGAATTTACAGTATGTGTATGTCTGTGTGGTTGTGTTAGGGACCTGTGTGTGTGGGGAGTGTAACTGTTATGATGTAGATCCCTCTGGAGACTGGGGAGATATTCATGGAGACACCTGCGAGTGTGATGAGAGGAACTGTCATGCAACCTATGACCGATACACAGATGACTTCTGCTCAGGTCAGTATTCTGCTTATATACCTGTGTGTGAGTCCTAGTTAAAAGTGATTAAAGGAATAGTACAACATTTTGGGAAGTATCTTTATTTGCCTTCTTGCCAAGATTTGGATGAGAGGATCGATACCACTCTCACGTCTGTGTGCTTTAGCCAAAGTAGCATAAAGATTGGATAGAGGGGGAACAGAGGTGGCAAAGTCCACCTACAAGTACCAAAAATGTAAGTTTGCTGTCTTACTGGGATAAATGTGCATCACATAAGTTCTACAGATTTGTCAGCTGCACATTCACGCTGCCAATCTCTTGTTCTACCACATCCCAAAGGCGTTCTATTGGAACTCATCACAGGGGAGGCCACTGAAGAACACTGAACTCAATGCCATGTTCATGAAACCAGTTTAAGACATTATCATGCTGGAAGTAGCCATCAGAAGATAGTAAATTGTGGCTATAAAGGGATGCACATGGTCAGTAATAATATTTAGATGTGGAAGTACATGACATGTACATATTAATTACCAAGATTTACAGGTCCTAGTAGTCGTGAAGTAGTAGACCGTGTCTCCAGTCTTTATGCTTAGCTAAGCTAACTGGCTGCTGGCTCCAACCACATATTTAGTCACTGAACAGACATGAAAGGAGTATTGATCTTCTCATATAACTCTTAGGGAGAAAGCAAATAAGCTCATTTCCCAAAATGTCAAGCTGTTACTTTAAAAGAGAACTTGCAAGTGCTTTACAGTGTACAAGCACTTGTGTGTAATATCGTTTATGCCAGTGCCATGTATATTGATCTTCACCTTTGAGTGGCTTTAGTTCCTTTCACTTAGCAAACACCAACAACACTTCACCATCTGCTTCTGATACTTTTTCCATATAACTTAACAATAAACTGACTGACAGAGGGACTGGGATTGTCCTTTTCACTACTTCTCTAAAGAATTATTGAACAAAATATGATGGATGCTGCCGCTGTGCGTACCATTCATTAAACTAATAATTTTGGCACCAGGGGATCTATCTTAACATCCCAGCATATACACAGCCAACAGTTCTTTGGTGTATACCTTCACGTAGAAGAAAATGCAGACACGAATCAGATTTGAATGTCTTAAATCCTATATTTCTCCATCAGTTTCTCTCTCTCTCTCTGTCTCACTCTCTATTCCAGAGCAGGTAAAATCATTGCTTGTCATCCAGCAGCTTAGAAAGGCCAGACAGAGAAGTCTGTTCAGCTGATGTTCTAAGAACACCAAAGCTCCCCTCATCTTCTCACCTCTGGCATTTCCTGCCCCTTGTTAATTTTATAACCTCCCGTATGCCTCTCTGTCTCTCCCTCCATCTTTCACACCAGCTCCCATTTGCCCTCTTTTCTGCTCCATAACATATCCAGCTCTCCACCCTGTTTGGTGTGTCCATTTCATTTAATGCTGTTTTTTTTTTTTTTTTTCTGCTGCCCTTCGGTTATTTGAAAATTTCCTGTACAAAGCCACCGGTATGTTTTACCTCTCTGCCTCTTCCACCTCTTCTTCTCTTCTCTTGGCAGGTCATGGCCAGTGTAATTGCGGCAGGTGTGACTGCAAGGAGGGATGGGCAGGGAAGAAGTGCGAGCATCCTCTCTCCTGCTCCCTGTCTCTGGAGAGCAGTCTGAAGAAGTGTCGAGGAACGTCCAATTTGCCCTGCTTCGGACGAGGTACCTGGTCTTCCCATTTGATCCAGTTGCCATGGTTACCGCAGCAGACCTGTACTCTGCTCTCACCTCTTGGTATAAAATAGGCCATTTCCAGGCCATCTCTTAATCCATCCTGAAAGACGCGAGAGTGCCGAGCAATCAAATGTGATGGTATCTTTAACTGAGCCATGAGCTGAACAGCAACCGGAGTACATTTTTATCATACGCGCATTAATGTATGTGTGTGTTTGCGCTGCTGCTTTTTGTTGTGTTTTGGGTTTTTTTTTTTTGTACATTTTGTGTTCTGTGATGTGCGCTTGCGCTCATACATATGTATATGTATACATATTTATGTGCGTGTGTGAGATTAAGGGGCACTGTTCGCTAGAAACAATGTGAGCCATGGCTGGAACAGCTTTCTCAATAGAACAAGCTGTGGGTCGATGTGTCTAGATTTATTACAGTGCACTGAATGCTTCATTAGAGGCCCTTCTGAACAGAGGAAGCTTGTTTTCTTGGAGCCTCCGACTGGTAGGCTTAATACTAATATTAGATTCAGATACTGAGCCGACATTGGATATCCGTGGTAACAAAACAAAGGTCCAGGTTGTGCTTGTCCCAGTCATGCACCCTTGAGCCTGCTGATTGATGACAGTAAGGCGAAAGTGGGAGTGTATGTGTTATATTTTAGGTCGAGAAAACCAATTTGCTGTAGAGGCTCTTAGTGTGTTACTCTACCCACAGTATGCTCTATCTGCCTGCTGTGTGTGCATAGTGGGACTTTTGTATAGCTGTTTACATTCAAAACATATTTAAACTGAAAACTTTAAAACTTTTTTTTTAGTGCAGTGGTTAGCACTGTCGCCTCACAGCAAGAAGGTTCTGTACAGGAGATCTGTACAGGGTGAACCCCGCTGCAACCCTTAACAGATAATGCGATATAGATAATGAATGAATGAATGAAATAAGCTACAATCAAGTTCAGGGAGAAAAACATCCTTAGGATATATTTGTCAAGAAGTAAACACTCAAAAACTTTACTAATCAGCTTTGTTGCAATTGCGTGGGTGTGGTTTGATCAGATTTGATTGTCAGTGTCAGTAGCAAATATTACTAAAATGTGATTGGTGCATAGAAATACATAACATCATCTTCTCCTGCTTACTTTGAACCAACTGGCAGAGCTTGTACAGTAGTAAAACAGCCGCAATCACACAGTTTTTTAAACATGAGGAGAGGAAAAACATGCAGTCCATTAACTGAGCAGCTGCCAGACCAACAGACACACAAACCAACAACAAAGGGGAAAGAAATACTCACCTCTTGCAAAGCTGAACTCATGAATCTCAAAAGACAGTGGACATAAATGCTCGTGTCTATAATTCACTACATTAAACTGAAATATCATAATTTGCTGAGGTGAATACTAAAAAGAAGCAGATTAATGAGCGTCTAAGTTTTAGAAGGGACAGCAAGCTGCAGGATGTTTTTAGTCTCTGGAGGACAAAAAAAAAACACAGTGCAAAGCTAGAGCCAAGAACAAAACACTTCACAGAGCAATTGGTCATGTGGAGATAGAGCCTGGTGGAGTGATCATAAGAAGATAGAAAAGAAACAATACCTGGATGTATGTGGCATCTGTTACCCAGGACAGGTCATATATGACTTTGTCGACATAGATGAAGAAAAAAGAAGAAAAAATAAAATGAAATAAGAAGGGTTAGGTGAACAGAGTTGTTGTGTGAATGCAAGACTTACGGTTGCCTCGGAGTTACCTATAGAAACTGATTTTGGTTGATAATTTAGGAGGAATTTAATGTTTCCAGAAACTGCCAGCTTGACAATCAGAAGTGAGGAAGAGTTGTCTTTATCCAATCAAATACAGGAAGGGTTCATGAAATTTGAGAAACATCTATTGTACAGTCCTCTTGAAATGACTAAAGTCCCAGGTTAACCAGATACATACTGTGCCTTCATCCAGACTTAACAATGTACAATGATCATGTTGCTGTTGTCCTTAGGGTTAGGGGTTAGGGTTAGGGTTGACTGACAGCCTGCATTGTTCCAACATATGCTTTGGTCATTTGTTAATAGTCTAGTTAAATGTGTAGTAGCTGTGCAGTGCATAATTTAGTCTTCTGAGGTATCTCTTGTGCCTGTATTTTACACTGGTGCCTCAGGCTTAATCAATCAGCTTTACAGTGTTGCATGAGCCATTGTTCAGTGTACCTCTACTCCATCTATTTTACCCTAAACATTGTTGTATTTTTCTGCGGAATACCTGGCAGTGTTTCTGTACTTGGGAGGACAACCATAACAGTACAGTTAAGTCTGCTGTATTCTGTAGGTCTCACTGTGATTCAACTTAATGGCTGTCGGCGACACTACAAGGACACAACCTGCTTGGTCTCAGGACTATGCGGATTTATCAGAGGTTAATGTGAAGCATTGATTTCCTGTCTCATCTGACTGCGGAGGACATCACTGGGGAGTCCACAGCCCTTCAACTAATACTTTGTTCCGAGTGAAAAAGGAGAGGATATGTGGACTGTAGCCTGCTGTCTGTTATTACAGTAGCCACAGATATTCCTCACACCCATGGCTGAGAAAGCTGCTGATTAGATTGGGCACCTGAAACCACATAAGGCATGGCTGCTACCATGGAGACAATTACATTAACAAGTCAACATCACCATTGGCCAACAATGAAATAATGCAAGCGCATTCTCAAAATAGAACCAATTTGGTGTCCTTTGAATACATCAACTATTCATTACATATTGTGTCGGTACCATAACAGACTTTGGTCTTGGCAGCCTCAAACCAATTCCAGAGCAAGGGGGTTGAGCAAGCATGGTGCTCCCCCTCAAATAATGAAACAGCAAAGATTAACTTGTGCCGGGAGAGTTAATTAGCTTTAATTCCTCCAGCAGTACCTTTAAATTATCTCCAATTGCTGCAACAAAATGGAACTTTAAATTACCCTGTGCAATAGAACAATTAATGGGATTCATAAATTCTTCCTTTTATAAATTGCATTCTCTTCAGCCGTGCCTGTCCATTCAGGGCCAATTGAAGGTGAACATTTACACCACCCGACACTGGGAGACACTATTCCAAATAATCAGCATTTCTAATGTCTGCTGAGGTCAACAATTTATATTTATTATATGTTGAAAGCATTGCATGTATGTCATAAATTCACACTGTCAGCTCCACCTGCTCCTCCTCTGTTAGACATAAATACAGTATCTGGATGCACTATTCATTGCCCCCTCAGATAGACAGAGGACAGAGTGTTAAGGATTTTGTGTGTGTGTGAGAGGTTTTATTTATCTAACTTTCTTTTCCCCACGATGCCCATTTGATTCAGTGTGTTTAAGTTCCCAGCAGAGAGTTGATTACAAGGCTTCGATGAATGGCAACAGATCTGAAAGGTAAGAAAAGGGAGAGAGGGAGATGGTCTATGGGAAACACCGTGAAGGGAGACAGGGAGCGGGGGGGATAAGAGAGAGAAAGAGAGAGAAACTGAAGGAGACAGACGTAGAAAATCACTTAGGCATGGATGAATGCGGCTGGTACAGATGGCAGCTTGAGCGGAAAAGCCTTGAAATTTGAAACAGCAGCTTCAGAGCTTTTCTTCCTGAGAGGTGGAGGCAAGACGCTTGTGGATAGCACATTCTTTATGCTGTGGTATTTCCTCAAGGAAACACCTGCTTTCAACATCTTTCTGCTGATTCTTGGGATTTCTTTCTCTGCTTTCTGAAGAGTGGCCTGTAATAGACATTAACTGTGTGATTGTTAATAAAGCACAAACCCTTTTGCATTACCTTACTCCAAAGCCTAACAAGTAAGGGATATCCCAGTTACTTTTTATTGTACTACTAACTTCAACATATTTACAATGATTAACAACATGATCATAGTCAAGACAGAAGATGCCCAGATATTATAAATTTCATTCTGTCATATGGGTTGAAGACCCAGTGAAATGAGGGTTAGAGCGTCTTTAGCTTCATTAATGTGACATATCTCCAACCGAAGTGGTGAAAATGTCTCATTTTGAGAGGGATTTAATTGCAATGCTTACATTCACACCACACGATGAGACACAGCACAGATGAGGCTGTCATTCGATTGGACTTATTACATTTGGTGTGATGCTGGACTCATTGCAGCTGTCACAGACCACATGACAAGTTTTGGAGAGACCATGGCTGCCAAAGTGGTTTTAAAACAGCCAATCTGTGGTGTTAGGTTAGGTGAGGAGTCTCTTTGAAAATATTTTGGAGTAGTTACTTCCAAAATCCAGGTTAAATTTCAGTCATTTGTTGTTGTTTTTTTGTAAGTAGTGCAGTAAATATCAGTGAATACATTCAGATTTAACACCACAAATGGTTTTTGTTGAGTCAAAGAGCTTTGTGTTTGTCCAGGCTCAAAGATGGAAGAAGTGCAAATACACGTGCAATGCAAGAGCATTTTTTACACTTGTGTCTGTGTGTTAGTTTTGCAGCTCCATGGTGAGAGGAGCGTCACAGCTGTGGTTGTGTTTATGCAGATCAACCAGCGAGGCACAGATTTGGTAGTGATTTTGGCATGAAAATGGGTATGCATTTCCACCGGGTTTCAACCACTTTACTGAAAATGCGACACAGTCTAGATAGGAGAGTCACACACGGAGACATCTCTGAAATCACATCAACTTTTATTTTTGTTGAATTTTGCAGCTTTTTCCTCGACCTGATTTTTTTCATGTTTGCATTTGAATGCCCATCAAGACACAGTGTGTCTCTGAAGCAAGTTACATTAATGGTTTTCCCTTTAAAGTCCCTGTAGCCATGTTCTATCTATGTCTTTCGTTTGAATTTGAAGGCCAGTGAAATTGTGCATGAATTTAAAATGGGTGGAATTAAAACCTCAAACATGGCACCTGGCTGTACAATATTACAACCTTCTGTACTTTTGAGCATAGACTCTAAGCTATTCTACTGAGACCTCAGGTTTATGCATTACCAATCCACAAGGAGGATAGGAGGTATCCTTAAAGAGACATTCTGAGCTCCATAAATGTTGTTAGAACAAGCAAAAAATGTGGGAGGATTTTCCTGAATTGAGAATTCAACTCATCATTATGTTCTGGGGTTGGATGCATTAGGCGTCTCTTGGGGAAAAAAAGCACTTTTCCCTCAGGAGAAGCTTGGCTTGGACTCTCCTCCCAGCCCCCTAGGAAACTTGTCTGTTGCTTTTTAGAGTAGTGTACCCTACCACCCACTGATTAAGTATTCATCCATTTAACAATGTATTCCTCCTGTTCTACCCCCTCTCCAGTTAGGCTGTGCTGCAACATGACAAAGCTCTCACAGCCACTCACTTAAATAGTGAAAATTAGTTTGCCACATCCTCACCTGCTCCGTACACACATTTGTAATCAGTTTTAATAAAACTGATGCCAAAATTGTTTACTGACTCGACACACACTCGCTATAGCAATTTTGGACAGGATCTAATAAATTAAAACATCAAACACTCAAACACACACACAACTGGTGTAGACGGTTTGACAACCATAGAGATAATCAATAAGGCAGGGTGTTATGACATCACTGGTTGCTAGGGTAACTGAGTCCCCAGAGCAGATGGTGTCATGTTATATGCGAAGCAGGAAGAGAGGTGTATGTGTGGTCATAAGAAATGACAGTGATGCGACATGGGCAACACATTAGACGAGGCTGTCAGTCGAGTGGCTGTCTTGTAAATTCCTGTTCGGTAATATGTATTGCCCCTAATTCCACTCACTGAGTCATCAAACGATAAAAGCAGGCGCACACACATTATGGATATGTTTCAGGTGTTATTTAGTGGCACTCAACACAAAATGTCCCCTGCAGGGCTACAAACAGGGAAAACACTCAGAGTGAGTAATGATTTTGCAAAAAGGACATACCCAGCTCAATAAAAACAAGAGGAAAGAGAAACAGAGGCACTCAGTACGCTGTGTTTTAACCATCTGTCTTCACTGAGCTGGGAAATTCCCTTTGTGAACCTAGTTTTCATGGTGGGCAGTTTACCTGTGTGTAGCTCCTTCTGGGTGTCTTTTGTCTGTGGCATCAGTGAATAGGAACATTTAAAAGATGTCCAACTGAGTGTGTCTTTCTCCTTTGTCAGTAAAGCATAGAGCAGACAAGACAAATGTACATTTCATGATAATGCCTCGTATTATGCAATGTTATTCAAGGTGGTACTCAAAAAGCCACTCTCTCCGCTCTTAGGTTAAAGTGAAACACATTTCACATCCAAGTAACATTATTAATACTGTACATTATGGTTACATTAAAGGGGACACATGACTTGTTACAATACAGTTGAATAGTTAACTGAAGCAATATAAACAAGTTAGTTTGTAAAATAAACAAACAAAAAAACCCCATCATGGAATACAAGGAAATACAAGGCAGTGATCAGCATTTCTCCCCATGCCTGCAACTTCTGTGCGCCTATACTACACCCATAATTAATGTAACTCAGAGCAGCCTACAAATGATCAATGAGCAGGTATGCTGCACACCTCCAATGATAGTTCGAATAGATGTTTTTTCAATGAGTTTCACCATTAGCCAGCATGCTCACCAGTAAGTTTCCCTGTGGCCCTCTTCACTGACAGCTCGCTGATTGAAGTGGGATAGCAAATATCTGAAGCGTGTGTGTGGAGAGAGTGGGTGTATGGTCAGGGAGTGTTTATTAGAGTGAGTGATTTACATATAAGAATTCCCTGTGTGGCTGGAGGAATGTTGTCAGGCAGGTTAAGTCTAGTTTGAAACCAGTTATTGAACTCATCTACTGTATGCAAGCAACCACTCTCATGTCTTCCAGATTGATCGAAAGAGTAAAATTCAGGCATGAGATATGTGAAACTCATGAAAACCACAATTATTCTACTGAACAGCTACTAAAAAAAACACAACTCTCACAGAAACACTGCTCAGATGTGAGAAATCGCCCTCTTTTGTGGTCAGTGCCTTTGTGGACAGTGTGTATTTGCCACTCCACCTGGGGACAGTCGTAAATTCATGGTAAAAACTGTGAGTGTGACAACCACAGTGCGAGACATCAGTGAGAGGTTCAGGAGGTAAGTGCACACACACAACACAAACATCACAACATTTTTTGGCGCCCCATTACACCGTAAGCGTGAGGAACAGAGGAACTGACAGAACATGGGAGATAAAACAGACGGCAAGACTATGTCATTACTGTTCAAGCTGGCAGAGTAGGAGGAATGAGAGGTTGTTATATCTGCACAGATGATGGTGTCACAAGAACCATCTGGTGACAAACAGACTTGTTCCAAGTGTTGAAGGGTTTAATTGTCACATTCACTATTTTTTCTATACTTAGAATTGGAATGAAATTGCCAAGTGATCCAGTCCAGTCATATAAACCATGGGCCAGATGGTGTGCCTTTCTCCACTGTGTGAAGAACACTCATTTGACTAAATAATTATGACACAACGTCACTTGTTGATTTGCAAGTGTTGTTATTTGAAGCTCTGTGTTGTGAAACTCTTGGTGGGTGACATTTTCGTGATTGACGGTTATCAGCAAATGGAGCAGAATCGATAGCCTTACGCCTGCAGTTTGTGGACATACAGTAGATTGTAGAAATGATTAAATCTATTAGAAACAATACATCTGCCTGAATGTTCATACAACCAAGATTCATGGGGGAAAAAAGGTTAAAAAGGTATGAGAGGTTTAAGATAAGAATACCTAAATGTGGTACAAGAACAAATTGAAGACAGAACCCAATGCTAAACTGCAAGCTAAATCTAAAGACTACATTTTGTAGAAAACAGGTTAAACTTGGCTTCAAATAACTATGACTTTAATTTTCTACCTGATTGCAATGAAGTATTGAGGCTCTGGGTACCATATAGTGATTAAAACCATGTGCCATACTGACAGATACAGTGATTCTTAAAAACTTATAGAAATATGTAAATGAAAACAATGAAATTGATGGAAATATTATTAACTATCCAAGAGACTCCTCGGTTCTATGATCAATGAGGTTTATGAATTTTAAATGGGAAAATTGTCACAGTTCATTCATGCATTCACTCATTCTCTGCTTGCCTTTGCCATTTTATTACCCTCTGTTATTTCAGACCCTGCCATTTCCACCTGCCCTGCAGTAACCCCAGCCCTTCCTGCCTTTCAGCCACCTGACTCTTCCCTGCCTTGTTCACCTGTTCGCCATTCCCTTATCAGTTCCTTGTATATATATTCTGGAGAATAAGTGACATCCATTCTCTGCTCTATTGTCTATTGTGCTTCCATGCTATAGTGATCTAGCCTCTGTTTTTGATTTTGCCTTTGCCCGCTCATTTTGCCTGGCTTTCTTTTTTGTTCCACTGCTGACGACGTTCCCATGTCCTGTCGCCGCTATTACTTGTCCCTGTCTGCCTTGTTCGCTGAGCCTTACAAAAGAAAAAAAAAAAAAAAAAAAAAAAAAAAGGTGATCTGTTTTGAACTTCAATCACTGTCTCTGAGTTTTCCACTTGAATCTTCCCAATCCCGGAGTCAGACAGACAATCCTGCAAATTCAAGATGTACACCTACTGATGCATTTAGTATATGGTTACACACTTACCGCCTTCTTCTAATTATTGCACATAAAACTGCACACATTATACGGCATGTGCACACACACACAATTCACCCACTTTGAAATGTGCCAGGAACAGACGCTGGAATTTGAAGATCACGGCATGATCCCATTCGTTTTATATTCAAGACACAACTCTAAACCCGAGCTGAATTTGAGAGAAATTGCCCAAGCCTTGAAGCCTCTGTTTGAGGTCTTGGGAAGTTTATGCCTTAATTTTAGCCATTTAGGCACAACCACTGTAATGGACAGATCATACTAAACATTAGTCTAAATTGAAATTACATTCTCCTTCAGGCTGCTGCTGTCAAAAACAAGAGAGAGAATAGAGGAAGTCACATGACGGAATGTGCAGTAATTAAGGAGTGAAGTTCCTAAAGGAAAGAGGGGGAAAAAAATAGAGAAACGTTACAAGCAAACAATTAACAGGCTGAGGAAACTGATAAATGTAATCTATTTAGCCAGATACAGATTCTCCTTACTAACACTTTAGAAAAATTTTTAATCTTGGCATCATATACGTTTTCCAGCAATTTGAGGACACAGTACTTTATCTTGCGGATACACAAACCACTCTTGATATCTGCTTTTCTGTCTTTGCAGATGAGTGTCACTATGAGATGTCCTTGTAACATAAACCAAACTCTCATTTTGTTTATTCTAAATTGACACGTAATTCGTCTGGATTCCTTTCACCCAGCAGATGTGTGTGCGCTTTCTGACGTAGGCCTTTAATGTTGTTTTGGGAGCTGTGCCATTTTGTATCAGTGGTGCATTGCAGCATCTGGAGGGTAAATTCTCCTAGCAGGATGGCATTATGGAATGGATTACTGGGCTCATTGTGTGCTGGGCCGCCCAGAGACAATTCTTCATGAGGCTTCCGGGGAGAGCTTGTCGGAGCACCAAACACCAACACAGTCACATACACATACACACACACACACACACACACACACATACACACAGACATGCTGTCAGGCTGACAATTAATTGTATACCAGGCTCCTGTAGTTATTGCGTTTTGAGAAACTGAGAGAGACTCTAAAAGCAGATACCCAGGAGGAGAGGATGGGGATTACAAAGAGAGTAAAACTTAATGGTGAAGGGAGCTGTAAGAAAACCAGTCCAGGGTACAGTGCTGCGAGTGCCCCTGGACGTTTGAGCCTCACTGCAGACAACAGGGAGAAGAGAGATAAATGACACAGGCCCCTGCATATAATTCAGTCCTTCAGTGTTAACCAGATTGTCAGTCAGCTCAGGCTCACACTTCGCCCTCAAGTGTTTCTCCCACACAAAAACAAGAGCAGCCAAAATATACATTTTACAAGGCCCCAGCACTCGGCGCTTCAGGCCTTCTCTGGTCACCTTTTGCATGGTTGACCACATCACATGCAGCAGATGTGGGAACGCTTCCAATGTGAATTGTGAGCTATGTCGTTGGACAATCCCCACACACAGTGTTATGACTGTAAAGTATGTCGGTCATGATTAAACCCATCCAGTACATGTGGATGTAATTACACTGGCTTGAGCATCCATCTTTGTTTACATTTTCAGCATTAAGTAACAAGTTTTATGCAGTGTCAGAGCTCTGATATATCCAAAATTTGTCATAACCGCACTGACCGCTGACATGAGTAGTACATAAAAGTTTAAAATCGCTATTATGTTGTGGCTTAATGTTTAGCCATGCTGTTGGTTGTAGGTACAAAGGCCTGCGCTGTCCTTTCCAAGACCGGATTTGACTGTCATTGCAAGGAGAGCATATCTAACCAATAATATCTATGATGGCTTTTCAATTACTTGTCCCACTATGAAATGCGGTTACAAATGGTTACAAATGGTTACAATTCGTTTAATACAAGGGACTTGGGAATAAATGGCTAAATACACAGTAGCCATTATTAATGTTTACACGCCACCTGTGTTTTTCTATGACATTTCGCCTATGAAAGGGTTTGATACTAAAGACACCATTATGCTGAGCCTAGTCTAAGCTGAGTAAGTGGATGCTAAGCTGGATACATGGTTTGTCCAGGTCTGAAGATCCATCAGGCAACTGCCGGCCTTCAGACAATGTGGGGTCCAGGCTGACGTTTTTCCTCTCAAATAGAATAGTCCAGAAATTTAGTACTGCGAAAAACCAGAAGAGATATTCCATGATACCCATGATTTACATCACAGACGTTAGATGATATAGTGGTTAATATAAAAAAATATTGATATAATGGACAAGACATCCTGACATACTGTTTTACCAGTGATCAGTGACCAGTTACCGTAACTGTGAAAGTGCCTGTAAACACAATGTGGTCATGTGGACATTTCCAAACATTGTAAGCTGGAGGAGGCTTGCCTGAATGCTTCCCGCATCACTGACAGCCGTACAATAGATGTATGATCACCACTTGCATCCTAAAATTTCAGAGAAAGGAGGGCTTCATTCATTGTAAGTCGATTTTTTTTCGTCTTCAAAAAAACAAACAACATTGTGACTCAACTTATAAAGTGATATGGGTTTGATAAGGTATATTTTTGAGGAAGTGTTTACACAAAGGAGCTAAGATCATTCTGCCTCTGTTAGTTACCTGTCTCTCGCCACATTATTCGCCTTAACTCCATCGTTTCTCTGTGGCAATGAACTCTTGACCTCTGACAGGTTCTCTGCATACAGTACATATTTTTGCTGGGTTTAATGCCTGTTTCACCAACACCCACTACACAGTCCATGTCTCCAGCGATACAACACAATGCGCTCTGTCAACGGCAGGTAGACTAATTGAATGAGGCTAGGCTGCCTTCCACCAAAGCACTAACCGCCTCCCAGGCCGCCTGATTGGGTGGCAGCCATGCGTGGCCTGCCATGGAAGCTGCCACCCATTCCATCTGAGTCTGAGGCTAAGTAACTTATTTATAACCTATGACCGATCTTCAACCACCACACATCCTTCATACGCCATTCTCAACGTCTGCTCTCTACTCTCAGCCATAATATATATAATATATTATCTATAGCTGTAGAATGATCCATTGTTTAAGTATAAATAGCTGGTGTTTAGCGATATTCTGTAAAAAGCTGCATCCTTAAGATATGACCCAGGTTAGACTGTAGGTTAATCAGGCAGCTTTTAGCAAGTTTTTTTTTTTTAAACAACTTTGACGGAGCTGTAATTTAGAACGGTGTTCTCTTTTTTTCAAACAGCATAAAAGCATTGATCAGAAAAAATAGAACTGATTAAACTGAATACAATCGATATTGATATAATTGAAGGTGTTTCTTTTCAAGGAAATACTGATTGACAATGCCATTTACAAGTACCAGATGTAATGTGCTAATATTAAAGTTCTGTGAATTAGTGCCTTAAAAAGCTTTTAAACTGTGTTAAGTAAGTTTTCAGTTTATGTGTATTCATATTTTGCAGGACCGGGCTGAATGTGTGATCTTAAGAGGCGCTGCAAGAATCACAGCTGAAAGAATAAAAGACTGAATCAAACGCCTCTCGATTGAATCAATACACGCCACGCCAAACAATTTCAGCGCACAGCATGGATTTACAGTGATGAAAATGAGGAAAATGCTCCGCCATTAACAATTTCTTCAACTTACATCTGTTACCAAATGTGAACATAAAGAATCATCAATGATGCAATTTCTATGTGATATGACTATACTGGAAGCACATCGTGATTGCTCTAAGGGTCCTGTCGGATATGAAGGAGGAGCATAAGTATAGCGCTTTGTTAAAACCACAGTGATGTTGTCAGCTGGCTATGCACACCAGTACCTTAGCCACCTCTTCAACCAATTAAATGTCCCTGGTTTCGTGTGTGTGTTTGTTTGTTCGCTACTGCCTTTCTTTTGTTTTTCATCTCTCTGAAGTGATGGGAGGATTATTACGAGGACAAGACCAGTGATGACAGTTCCTTTCAAGTCCTTAGGGAAATACAATAAGCCTGCTGCCTCTCTCGCCTCCCGCAGCTCTGTCTTCTTGTACTGCCTATTAGCAAGTCAAGGGTTCAGTGTCTGCACCGTCAACTTCTGTGTTTATGCGTGCTTTATTGCTATCTTTTTTTTGCTCTCCAGTTGCATCTCCTGACTTCTCACTGTATCTGTGAATGCTTTATTTATTTATTTCTCCTGTTCGTGCTATTTTCTCATGAGCCTGCTCCATATTCTGTCTCCTTTAATTGAAGGCCTTCGTCTCTCCAATCGCCAGGTCACGGTTACTGTTCATGTGGATCGTGCATCTGGGCGAGGAGGGCTGGCGGGGAAGCGCCAGTTCCCAGGTCTTGTGACATGAGCGACGCCCAGAGCAAAGAGCTTTGTGAGACTCTCAGACGAGTCCTGTGCAGGAAAAGGTGAACAACATATTTTTGAATCAAATACTGCTTCAGAAAAGTTTGCTAAAAGTCACTATTCGGTGTCAAGAGGATGTATTATGTAATAATTTGTACATACATGCAATAAAATATAGATTTTTCTTTTAAAGGAATACAAATTGAAATATGTGCAGAATTGGACTTTATATATATTGACTATTTCTAATTGGATTTCCTTTCAGTAGCACCCTGGTGGCCAAATGGTTATAATTAATCCTATAATATCAAATCAGTTATTAATATTAAAACCACTGACAGGTGAAGTGAAAACATTTATCATTCCTCAGCATATAGTGTTCTGCTAAACCTGGGCAACAACATTCCTAACAGCGGCTCCTCCTCCGGCAGGACAATGCTGGAGGAGGGCAAAGAGTCCAAGGTGTTGACCTGGTTTCAAACTCCCACATTCCAATCTGATCCAGCATCAACACCTGGACCTCTTTGCCTTCCCCCAGCATTGTTCCTTGAGATATTTCTGTTAATTTTGAGGTGTGGTGGGAGCACTGTTCTTCAGCAAGTGCCCGCCATTGGGGAGTGCTGGGGTGTGTGTGTGCTATTCATGTCAATGCAGGTAGGTGTTACATATCAAAAGTAACACCCAGATGAATGTCAGACCCAAGGCTTCAGCAGAACATTGTATTGCAATAAATGATCAATGTTATCCACCACAGGTTTTGATGCTGTGGTTGATCGATGTAAATGCAATGCACCTGTCTCTTCTCTACAGCTCTGACCATCAAATAAAGGCATAATGTTTAAAAATCTAAATGAAATTTAGATGTTACTGATCCAGAACTATCTTTTACTCTTTTGTCATTTCTAAGCCACCTACTTCAGTCCCATGTTCGCTAAACTTTCTTACAGAGCAGCTCAATCAAAAACTCTTATACATCACAATTAGGAGTTGATCTTACTCTCTATTGTCTCTGACATGCTCATACTTTTTAAAATAATTCTCCTGTCTTTTTAGATCATAGAGACAAGTAATTAAACTGATAAGCTTTACAATGATCTTACATGATTATCATCAGATTTCAACTCTGAACCTAATTGTGTTGCTCTGTCACAATAATCCTTTGTCCTTTCATAATTAAAATAATAATCTGGGGCAAATTTACTTAGCTTTACTAAAACACAATTTAACAAATGCTAATGCATTATATATCAGTCAGTTCAAGAAATCCATTAAAACAAAGGTAGCTGCCTTAAGGGTTGTTTTTTTATTATTACTACAGATCATCTGATAAGGTGATTGATTGGGAACACTAACAGAAATGTTCACTGTCATGTATCATGGAGAAAGGCCAAACGTCAATGGTTTCCAGCTGTCAAACATGATTTGTTGCTCTGTTTCAAATAGTTGTTAGTAAACACGCTTGGTTTAGTAATGTTGCCTGACAGAACACAAATTTGATGCCATCTTTCGTCATTGACATTTGTAGACTTAACAATTGATTGATAAACAGAAAAGAACCTGATCATGAAAAAATGACTGCTGCAGCTCTCATGTAGCTGCCCATTGACTGTATCATGTACATTTATGGTGAAGTTGTCCTTGTTACTACACTGTATGTATCAGTATCGCCACACAAATGACACCACACAACAGGATTCTTTCTGTTGCCTGGCTGTGAATCCATTAGACAGGACTGATTGTGGGTCCAGCTCTGCGGGGCCCGAAAGGTGAAATGAAAATGAGCGTGTTCATTCTCCACGCTCACTACATTCAGACACCAGAACAATCTTCCCTCGGCTCCTCCCCTTTCCTGCCTCTCACTCCGTCTGTCTCTCGCTGTCTGCTTCCACCTCTCACGGTGGGTTCCTGTAACCTGCTGTATGTTGATAGAAATTGGAGAGATTGAAAATATAGTTGCTGGACCTCAGGGTGGGAGCTTTGTGGGGGAAAAATGAAGGAAACAGCAGTGGATTTGTTTCCCTCTACCAATCCTTAATACCTTATTATCCCGCTGCTGCCCTTGAGAGAGAAAGAGGAATAGACACCAGTGGGGAAGAGAGGAAGTTTAAAGTGTGGGTGGATTGGTTTCCTGGTGGCAAAAGTGTATTAGTAGCTGTTTCCCCAGGGAAGATCTCATATCCACTCTGCCCAAAACTATTAATCTTCTGTGTAGAATAAAGAATTTACAGGAAATAATACAAATAGCATTTACTAAAAAAACACAAGCAGCAAGGGAATGGTGTAAAAATGAAACACAAAATGTACAATGTCAAAATGTTACTCAGCTTGGATGAAAAAAAAGTGATGTTAATTAACACTTCTGTGAGTGTGCGTGTTTGTGTTGCAGGTTCCTGTCACTGTGGCCAGTGTATCTGCTCTCCCCAAGACTGGTGGGTGTCTGGAGAGCACTGCGAGTGTGACGACCGGGAGTGTGACAAACACGACGGCCTCATCTGCACAGGTAGTGTAGGCAACACACACACACACACACAAAACCCACTCGTCAACATCTATGGTTGTGAGTCAGAAAATAGATTAAAATAATTAACAGAGACAAAAGACACACACGTTCCCCTATATCGCCGTTTATCCACAGGAGCCATCTTCTCCCACCTGATAAATGAAACCTCAGTACTTTTTATAGTTATTTTTGCCCGGAGGCCTGTCAAAATCTGGACAGCTGTTCAGACGTGTTTCTCATCCTGACTTCATGACTTTAAATGTCAGCCTTAATGTCATTCAAATGCGCATCAGTGGTTCCAGATGCAGACGAACATTGCTTAAAAATCGTGGAAAATTGGGAAAACAAAACAAAGAAAATGTATGGTGATGTCTGTTAAATGTTCATGATTACCATATTATCATATTATCATATTATACATACTGAGTGGAGCGAAAATTACCATATGTATGAGAATTATTCTAATGTAATTTAATGGTGTTTAACGTGGAAAAAAGGAGGTTGAATATGCAGATAAAAGTCACTGCTTCTCTTTTCCAGGTAGCCATGATTTTTTTCGCCACATGCTAATGATACAAAAATTTTTTTGCAAGTTTTCCAATAAATTACTCTGCATCCCGAGATTTCATGGGCCCTTCAAAGCTGCAGATTCTCATTACACATACAACTGATGAGTCATGTGGAAAATTCAGCATATTAGGAATGCTTGCTGGTTAATTTCATGCACTGAATATGATAATTCCAGCAACCATTTCAGAGAAGAGACAAAAAGGTCTGATACAGCAGCACAGGTAAAAGTGTAAAAATAAATAAATTACGACACATTTTGTCTCCATTCAACACATCTAATTCTGTTTATCTGGGTTGTGTTCACCAATTTTTAGAAATCACTCTTATGATTTCAGTTTTTCCTCTCCATCAGAACTATAACAATCACATGCAAGGTTTATGAATCAGGAATATAATCACACAATTGTCAGTTGGAAACCGCACATTGATTCTCCAAATGCTCAAGTTATACAGTAAAGCATGATACCGCTCCAGTGAGAGTATGGCTGGTCCTATTGAACCGGTGATATGCTTCATTTTTCTTAATGTCTTAGTGTCAATTTCTCTCTAGGGAGCCAAATTCAAAGCTAAAGCCTATTCATCTGTACCAGAGTTCCACTATATATATATATATATATATATATATATATATATATATATATATACATATATATATATATATATATATACTTCATTTTGGCACCAAATGTGTATTGTATATTAATCCACACTTGAAAATAGTCTAAAATATAAAAACTGTACAGCAATAGAAAAAAAATGAAAGTGTACATTCGCGTCCTGTTTTTGAAGATAATTTCTTAAGTGGGAATGAATGGGTTTGTGGCTGAGTGCCACAGACAAGGTAGGGAAGTTGGAAAATATTGAGACAGACTGAAGCATTGTTGGTTTTGGTTTTCTCATGGGATTTATCCACAATAAGGGGAATACTGAGTAAGGCCAGCCTTATTGTTTAATGAGAGGAAGGTCTGTCTAGTCTGCTCTCTGGGTTCAGCAGATAAACAGTCAGCTCATTTCTGAGAGAAATGTTGACTCCTCCGGCTCAGTCCCTTTCTCCAATATCTTCCTTTCCTATGTCACTCTCCTTGTTCTTTTTTCTTACCTGCTTACCCATCTCTGCTGCCTTACATTTTTTCACCTCACTTTCATTGTTTTATCCTCGTCATCATCCATCACCCCTTTTCCTTCCTCAGATTCCTTCCTCCTCTCCCACGGAGATATTTTGCAGTAGATATGTCTTTTCAACTGTGTGACAGGAGGCCAGCGGGAGTCTTCCTCCTAAGCCCAGCATCTCTGACAGCTCAGGGAGCCAGCAGAGAGCTAGGGGGTACTGGATTATAACAGAAAGATGTATGGTGGCCCAGAGGGTCAAAACACAATGACATTTCACAAAACACGATGACGTTTCACAAAAAACAATAACATTTCACAAGAAACAATGACATTTGAGAACACAACATTTCACATTACAGAAAAGGTGGGACAACAATCCTTGTTTGTGACTGGCCAAAACCCAAATCTCCTCAATGTCATTTCCTATTTCTATTGTGTACTACTCTCAGCAGTGTCCTTGTGCAAATTTTAACCTGAGTTTGAAAGGATGGAAGAGGGGACTGAAATCATAAGGAAATATTTTAACAAAGGACATTTGTACCACCTTGTAGCTGACAATTCTGGTTAACTAAAGTGTCATCAGTTGTGGCAGCAGAACAACCAATCACAGTAGCACCAACCCAATCAAACACATCCACTGAATAAACTTTGAACTGATGTGGTTCCTCTCCAATCACAAACAAAAAAACACACCTTTTATGTAATCTGAGATGTGTTTTGAGAAATGGTGTTGTGTTTTGACCACTGGTGTCCTTCATATCTAAATAAATATATCCCCATTCCTAAAGAAAATAGGTTAGTGCATATGATCATGCACATATCTTCCTTCCTTATTGGTTGAGCAAAGACATGTCATCAGTATTTCTTCCAAGCTGAGGCCGCTTAAACTATTTAGTAAAAGTTAGGAAAATAGTAGGAGACTGGGCTTGAACTCCTTTGAATTTAAGTCTGATGCACTACACACCAATGACCACAAACTGAGCACAAAATAAATGTGGATTGTTATAAACCATTTTTCCGGAAAGGATAGTCTCACTTAATTTTATTATCACCACAGAAAGGATGAAAGATGGAAGACAGGTCAGATTTTAGGCTTTGTGCAAATGTGTTGAATATATAGAAGTATGAAGGTTTTTCACTCTTAATTAAACCAGAGTTTTCTCCTCTACCGTGTGGGCGAAAGCACAGGAAAACCACAAACTGTCCTGAGCAGCATAGTTTGCCTCTATCCCCCGCCAGAGAGCTGCACCCGGGGATGCAGGGTGTGAAAAGAGGAACCTTGTTAAAGGTCAGGCATGATGGCACAGCTCTTTTAATTCACAGCTTTTCTTCTCACATCTTCTCACAGGGAACGGGTTGTGCAATTGCGGCAACTGTGAGTGCTGGGACGGCTGGACAGGGAACGCTTGTGAAATCTGGGTGGGAGCAGAGTACTGAGGAGAACAGGACACCGGGGGTTAGAGACAAGAGGCCTGGCTGCCGGGAGCGACCAGGAGCACCACCGACGGTCACGACCAGGCTGGTAAAACAACCACAGCCTGGAAACCACAGGAGGAGGGAGAAGACATACATAAACATGGATGTAATTCTGCATATCACTAACAGCATTCATTCTTTTATTGTACTGGTTACAAATGATCCTTATTAAAACTGGATTTTGTAGGTGAAGAGAAACAACCATATTTTTCTGTTTAAAACATATTACAATGTAAACATTTACGTTTCCAAAACAGCTTTATGTATGAATTTATTTTTATTTTTTTTATTGTTTTGTTATAACATAGGAACGCTTACATGACAAATCCATATGTTGGAAAGAAAAGCACATGTTCTTTAAGGTGACATTTTTGGAATATGTGGGATACTGCAGGGTATAATGTAGGTCTGGTGCACAGTGAAGTGTTATTCTGCAGTTCACTTGAAAGCTCAAGGCAGGTTACTGTTTGAGGTTTTTATTTCTTTTTAATAATAAAACATTAAATGTGCCGCATGACACAACATTTTGCATGGAAAACAATGCGAAGACCTTAATCATACATGGTTACAAATTTGTTATAACATGACATAACTCCAATGGGCATACTTGCAATGGTATATATATATTTTTGAAAATAAATCGTTTTAATAGTGCCTATTCTCCTCCACCGGGAAATCAAACCAAAACGACCTGCCATGAAACCCACACTGTACTGAAGGTACGTAATGGACATTTCTCGCTCAACTCATACTTGTGATAAGGTTAAATTCTAAGTGGAGGAAACAAAGAGAAGGGCATACATAGTTTAGTTGTGGCATGCTGCATGTCCATGTCACTTCAAAAGGTGGCATCAGGGGATGAGAGCTGGATTGACACAAGAGCTCAGTCACCACTTGAAAAGAGGACCAATAAGAAGTCACAAAGAAAATTTAATGTAAATTCTACTTTGGCCTTTTTCATGCTTAAACTAGCCAACCCCTCTGTTTTCTTTGTCCCATCAAAAATGACAGGTGCAATAATATACTGCACACTATATTGCATTAAGTATGTTACTGACATTACAGTACACCTTTATATAAATATTTTATTCAATATGTTGTATATGTGTATACAACAAACACAAACTGTATAGTGTAGACAAACTCGTTGCATATATGTATGTAAAATTAGCGGTACATACCAACAGTTCTTGATAGACATAGCCTACTACATGCAGTTCATCAATGCCATCCTCTCCCCATGCAACAGGGACAACGTACAAAAAGAAGAGGTTGAAAACTGAAGCGACAAAGAAACTAAGTTTGCTAGAATATTCTTGTAACACACCTGAAGAGAGGGGGGAACAAAGCAAAAGTGATCAGGATTAGGAGACGACATCACACATGACCCGTATACAAGAGAAAAATGGGGACAAACAATTAAAAGAAAAAGAAAAAACAGTGGCTACAGAGATCTAAACGGAGATGTACAATTACACACTGGTCATTTACAAAAATAAAGTCAGCCTTGGAGGAGCCAGTTAACTGGACTGCAGGGCTGGAGCAGCAACCAGCCCAGCATGTAGAGTTTGTAAGAGTGGATGATGATTGGCTGTAATGAGGACAGAACATCAGCCTCAAAATACAACTAGAATGGTTTCCAGCTCCAGTGTGTATGCCATTTTTGTTATAACATTAACAGCTTTGTACAGACAAATATTGAAGTCTAACTAATGTGCTTTGATGTGCTGTAATAAGAAATGGTCATGTGTAATCCCAATAAACTCAACAAAATTATATTTACCAAATCAATGTCTTAATATAGTTGCGGTTTTAGCAGCATACAGCAGCAACAATCTACTTAATAATCTAAATCTTATCTAACAAAACTATTAGGAAAAAATCATTAAAGCAAGACGTTAAAACGTTATAAATTGATTGATCAGATAGAGCTTTGATAAACTGCTAACAGTCATGATGAAAATGCAAAAACAGAAAGTGCAGTGGGTTACCTTCAGATTAGGTGTGAGTGTGCCATAGCCTACAACATGCCCATTCAACTCCCACACCGAACTTCAGTGCTCTTCAGCTTTAACAGAGTGAAGAACGATACCCATACCTTGTTCCTTATAGAAAATACATGCACATGATTAATTCAAGGTATACGCACTTCTCCAAAATGACATCAGTCGAGACCTTTGTGGGTCTGAGCAGAGTTGATTCTGTCGGACAGAACAAATGCTATCACAGTGAAAGCTTTGATGAATTGAATCAGAGAGAGAACCAGATTTGTTTTCTTTTTTTTTTCCTTTTTTTTTTTTAAAGAGTTAAAGAGTTCAGTTCTTCTTGGGATGAAAAAAAAGACTTTGGTCATTTCAGAATGAGTACATCTGAGTGTGGTTTCTCTATGGATAATGCTACGTGTCCTCTACATGGATGTATTGGGTGGGTGAGGCACCTTTGGCCCAGTGGGGACTGGGAACCTGTTTTTGCATGCCGGGAATCAAGGTCCAAACAGGCACGTGACAGGCCAAGATGATCAGTACTGGACTCTGCATGCTGAGCTAGGAGACAAATCCTCTCATAATAATAATTATAATAATATCTAGTCATTTAAAAAGTTATGATTTTTAATAGTCATTTTCCCTAAGTTTTATACAGTGAAAATGTTACAATATAAGCCATCTCTTGTATAACTGCTGCAAGAAGAGAGAACACAATATTAACCTTGCCCATGCTTTAGTTTGCTGAACCAAATAGGGATGCAGCCAGTATAAATGTCGCCTACTGGTTTTCAGCCATGTTGTTTTCTGGCTTTAAAGTAGACGCTGCCATAAGATGGCTGCCAGTTCTGCAGTTATAGACCATCTGGGTCAAAGCCACAAGCCTTGCCTTATAGTCCAAAGAAGTCAGCGAGTGAGGGACAGAGGCCTACAAGGCCTAGAAATATTCCTAGAGCCCACGCTCTGAAATAAGATTAAAGAAAAATAGACTTCAGGTTTTCTATTTACCAGAGAAGGCGGACTGAACCGCTGGTGGGACTTAGATAGTGATATGTATACACCATTCCTTACAGCGCTCTTCCACCCACACGCACATCTGTTTATAAATGTGTGTGTGTTTGTATGTGTGTAGGGAGCTCCTCGTATTGATTGCAGTGGCGGTAATTAGCACTTCATCAACTATGATTGCAGGAGCTATCTGCCAGCCTCCAGTGTGTTTTTATCGGCTGTAAAAAAAAAAAAAAGCAACATCTCTGATTTTCCCCACAAACTTTGTGTGTCTGTAAGTGTGTGTGCATGTTGTAGGCAAGAAGAAAATTTGGATTTTTTTATTTATATTTTTTTTTTTTGTATATGTGTTTGTTTTTATATCATTTCTGTGTGAATGTGTTTATTAGAAAATCACACAACTCCCTTGCAAAATGTTTTTATCTTTTCTAGATTACTTGACAAAGAGAAAAGTGTGTGACTAGAGATAGAAAGAGAGGGAGGGCAACATACTCGTAAAAAATAGAGGACGACAGTCCAAATATTACTCTATCTATACAGTCTCTATCCCAGAACATAGCTGGTGAACTGTGGTATAGAAAATAGATCTGAAGGTACACAGACTCTGCTCCAACAGGGCATTATAGAGAGGGGGAAGGTTTCTTGGATGAACCATCAGCAAGCAAAGTACCACGAGCGTGGTTGTGAAACACGCGTTATTCACATGAATTGTCACAGTTTCAGAGGAATCTAAAGGCATTCCATGATCAGAGGTCCTCTTCCCTCCTGTGCTGGAGATACTCAGCCACCTCAGAATCCTTCCACCCATGCTGAGACAGCAGGAGATAACGAGGACGAGGCGGAGAAAGAGGAGGAGGAGGAGGAGGAGCAAGAGAAGAAAGGAAGGAACGTTCGCCTGGATCAAGAAAGGAAGGAACGTTCGCCTGGATCTGATCCACAGAAGAAAGGAGGGTCTGGAGTCTAGTCGGGAAAAGCCCTGCCTCCTTCGCGCCCCTCCCTCCTCCACACACACACACACATACACACTGGACACCGGTCATGTGTGGCTATGTGGCGGGCTTGTCGGGCTTGCTAACAGGTTTACCTCCATTCATCACCGCTGGCTCACTTGTGCTTTTACTGGGAGGTACTGCCGCTTTGGGCACTGTCTCTCCAACATCATGCAACGATGGCTCTCTGTACATGGCAACTGGAGGAGTGAACGATGAGGAAAGAAAGGAAAGAGAAAGGGGAAAAGCTGTTAGCCGGCATTTTTGAGTTTACCTATCTAAAGGAGCATACTTCCCCTAACAATACTTGCTGTTGCTTCCTTTTTCAAACATTTTATACAGACAAAAATCCCAAACCTGCACCAGAGACACCCTGCAAACAGAGACAACGATATATGTTTTTGCCTATGGGCTTTGTGCTACGTCTCCATCAGGGCTGATTCAGAATCTAAGCACATGCTTTTTGACAAAACAGCAAAAAGTGTCTCATTATCCTCCACTTTACAGCCACTGCACTACAGCTGTATTACTGTCTTGACAGGACACTTCAACTTGATTCCATGTTTAAATGATGGGAAGCAATCAGGCCGGTCACTGTCGAGAGTGATGATGGCATCTGCTGGACTATCAACATTTCATACTGCACTTACAGAGCTGTCTTGCATCCTACACTGTACGCTTACAGCAGAAAAACAGAGAATCAGCACACATATACAAAAATATGTCAAAGCTAGATATTCCACAGACAATAGTTGTACCACTACCAAGTATAAAATCATGCCATGCTCATCGGTTTACACAATTATTTATGTCTCCACCTAAAAGCTGTTATGTTTTCTGCTGCAAAATGCCACCATAGTTTACAGTTGGTTAGTTACATGGTTTACATGGTTTCTTTGACAGCTAAAAAAAACTGCCAGACAGAAAACTACAATATGTTTAGTGTTTGTATGTACTATTGAGTCTCTTTTCATGTTTTTTAAGGTCATCTTGCCCAAAAACACACTTGAGATTTCCTTCTCTGAAACTTGCCACTATTGCATGATGGTGGGTGCACAGGTATTAGGGGTAGATAAGTCAAAACCTTTGCAAATAGAATTGAAACTAAGAAAATGTTATTTTGTGATTTGGGTGAACTGACTTTGTAAATGATGGTGATATTTGGTATTCTAATTGCTGTCAGCAAATTCCATTTAAAGACCAAAACCAACAATGTTTTAGTTTGTCTATATACTCCCCAGCTTCTCCTCTTTGCCATTCAACCCCAAGGTCAATTATTTCCTACTGATGGCACAAATCTTTAACAACAGGTCATGAATATTTACTTTTATTTTTAAGGTAGGCAGGTTACAAAAACAGCTGTGTGGTGTAGTTTTTAGCAAACGCTACCCAAACTGGGGTCTGTTGTACAGAGGAATAATCTGCATCAGGATCTGACTACACACAATACTAACTAGCATAATAAATTCATTATTGACTTTAGTCTTTTTATGAGCTTTCTTGACAATAAGAAAAAAAGAATATCCCCCACACCTAAACTTTTAATACTTTTAATATTTTTTACTTATTTGAAAAATAAAAACCAGCTCTAGGGTTTAGCTACGTAACACCGCAGCACAGTTTTAATATGTTATTATTACGTACCTTCTAATGGCTTGGGCAGGAAGTGAGCAGCTGGTTTTGTTTTTTTCACTCGGTTCCCCTTCATGGCTTGGCCGTCTTTATTGAGCCCTAGGAACCAAGCTCTTCCCGACTCCTGTTGTCTGTACAACATGGATGAGTAGATCACATAGTAGTTCTCAAACACCGACTCTTTGAACTTGCACTCCGCTGTAAAGAGTTCCTGCAAAGACACAAATGAGCACCAGACACATTGTAAGTGTTTTTAAACCAAAAACCACGACATAAAATATTTCATCGGCCCATGTTATGTTATACTGTATGTGGGCGACATTCCAGTGGACTCAAACTAATAATTTATGATTCATTTTATGTAAGAATGAAACAGATGTCAGATTCATAAATTATATTTCAGCTTGTATGAAGGTGAGCAGCACACATGCCACCTTCATTTCATATATAGAGAATAATGTTATTGCAAGCTCAGAAACTGCCCCGCCAGGTAAAATGGACTTCATACTTCCACCTGTCGTGAAATGGGTGAGCGCTGCACAGTCTATCTCACTATAATCATGTTTGATTCAAGCTAAGCCTAATGACCTGCTCTGATGAAATGCAACTCTCATTCTCTCCTTGGCCTTAACCTTGACATCAGATGTAAGAGCACTCGTTTAGTCAATTAGCCCGTGTTCCCGGCAGAAAGTATATATTGTTAGGCTCTGACCCCAGCACCTCGGCACTGGAAAAATCAGCACTTTTTTTACCCCCTGGATGTCTAGCCAGACACTCCTGACTTGTTCCTCTTTTTTTTTTTTTAATTGGTAAAACCCAAAGAGGTTCATTCTTCCCAAATGCTATGTCTTCTATTAGCAATCTGTCTATGACTGCCCTCTGAACTTTCTACAAATAATGATAGAACTCCTCCATCCTTTACACCTCAATCTGGCAATGACAAATGAACACTGAGGCACCGCATCTCTCTCTGCTGTTGTCCATTCATCTCCAACCAGAAGGGTAATAAAAAGCGTTTCCACATTGTCCGCCCTGCCAGGCTAAAAATAAAGGCATTCATCAGGGTGTATTAATCAAAGCACACTCATCACACAATGGAGGGTTTCACCACATCTGTTGAAAGCAGTTCACAGTGGGCTGGCTCACATAACTACTCACAGTGTATGTAAAAATCCTCTGATATATCCTGTATCACAGTAATTCTTAATGTCAGGGCTGGTGTCATTGAGAAGATTCTTTCGGGAACGAAAATATATGGTAGGGATTACTTTAATTTCTTTGCATCAAACAAGTAAAATGGAGACTGTGTAGGATACTTCCATCATATCTAATATCATTTTCCAACCAGCACACTATAAACTAATTTCAGTGTTAAATTAGAATAAACAAACAGAGAGAATCTTAGAAACAGGGTCTCAGATGACCATAGATTTAAACAGCCTTTTGGAATTTATCTTTTTTTAAATTGTATTACTTTATCTCTTTGATGATGATGTTTGATGTGTTTGAATGATATGAGTAAATGAGAAAGCTTATACTTTATCACATAAGATTCTAGGTTAAGGTCATTGTGTTGATGTCTTAAAACTGACATAGCTAAACCAACAACTTAACAGCCATGCTAGTGGCAAAAAGGCTGCACCAGCCAAAATGACAATGCTAACCTGCTGATGTTTAGCAGGTATTTTGTGCAGCAGATGGAGTGTCATTAATTTTGCAGATATTTGGTCATACATCAAAGATGATGGTGCTTTATGAAAAATTAAGAGATCACCAAAACCACAAAGGTCAATCTCATGGCGGCATGGTGGCACTAGAAAAAAAACAGAGAATCACCATCACTAGGATTTATCCTCTGGGCACCGTCGTTATTTGAACCAGATTTCATGCATCCAAACAGATTCCAAGGCATTTCACTTAAAACCAAAAACAACAACCACACGGTTGTGCTAGTAGATGAGTCAGGGATCACCCAAGTCAGTAGGCTTCATCTCTGGGGGACAGCGAATGTACCAAAGAATCCATGCAATGCTTGTCAAGATATTAGGACCAAATGGATGGATATTGCCATGCCTAGAGCCATGATACCAGTGAGGCTAAAAATGTCACATTATCTTAATTCTCAGTTATTCCACTGGAGATTGATTTTATAGTTACTATGTTGAGGCTCTTTGTAAATCTCCTGTACTGTAGCTTCACGGGACATTATTTATGGGGTAAATGCTCAATTTTGAACTCAGTACACACCATGCCGTCATTATGGTATAATTAGCCCTTTGGTGAATTACTCCTGTCAGAGCTTATCATCCAGACAGTATTCAGTTGAAAGCAGAGCTGAGCAGGAAGGAGTGGAAAGACACTGGGGATGACCATAATGATCCTGACAAGCACCCGGCTGCATTTTGAGTGTCCTCTCTATCCTTGATTGAGGACTCCTGGGCATTTCTGAGTGGAAGGCACAAATGCATGATGCATTACAACAGCGTCAGCTGAGATGTTAAAAAATACTCAGGAAGTGGTGCTGTGATTCTTCACATTGCAATTACAGTGAAAAATGTTCAAAACCTTCAGGCATTGAGGGGTCAGAGTGTTGATCTGTTATGTGAGATATGTGCTGGGAAATCCTGCATCCTGACTTTGTTCTGTCTCGTCAGCGATTACATTACACAAGGGAATTAACTTCAGACTATTCTCGTGGCAAATGTAGGGATTAGGATCAGAACTATTAATGCTGCTTCTGTTGCAGACCACAGAGGCAGAGCAGGACAATCTAATGATAGGCAGAAACATTGCAGGCTAAAGCAATAAAAAAACTGAGCCTCACATGATAAAACCCTGAGCACTAGGACGTCTAGCATGTTTCATAGCAAATAAATGAGCATACTCTCAGGACTATGCACAGGCTTGACCCCATCTTTATTCATTTTGTTGTCATTATCAGGATATATTGTGTGACGGCGGCAAGCAGCAGTTTGTCAAATGGCTGTTTATTATGTCCAAGTTGTCAGAAAGGCTGAGCTGTGTCCAATCTGCCAGGACAGGCTGGTGACACATAAAACTTAATAGATCCCAAATTATATAAGAGAAGTCTTATCTCATGGGAGGGCTATGATTCATATTCTAAATAACTGGCTTGGATGATCAACAACACAGAACAAATGTCTTCATCGCACGGTTTCATTTGTTAAACCAAACAGCCTTTGTTCCCTGAAAGAATGTTTAAACATGCTCTTTTCATGCTGAAGCAAACTCTGTTGCTGAGCCGATTAGAAGGCAAAACAGTTTTACCTTCATGGTTCCCTGAGTTGCTTCAATTAGGTTATTAATTCTACTTTTTTTCTCGTCAGGTGAGCTGCACCACAGGTTGGTTGGCTGCTGTAATTAGTCACATCATTTTGATGCCGGTTCAGGTTTAGCCCGGCACTGATTACTTATACGGCACCTACAAAACAGCCTTGAGTCAAAGTAATCATACAAACTGGTGCCAAGGCCATAATTGTGGCTAATCAAACGCCTTCACATCGACGCACAAAAAGTCTGGCTTTGTTTACGGAGGCAGGGGAAGTGGGGGTGGTTTGTTTGTGGAATGATGCTTGATGGTGAACAAAAATGTAGCACTGTCAGTCACTGTAATCAGTTTCATTTGAAGATCAGAGATATGGGGGCAGCAGATTTCAGACACACTGTTTGCTGACTGCATTTGAAGTCTAATGTCTACAACAAGGCTTTTATCATGTTCCATCTCTGTCTTGCCATAAAACCAGAGAGAGACTTTCCTTTAGTCATTTTCCCTCATTTGTGATCAATAATTCTTTATACGTGTCAGAAGTTGACAAAAGTATGTGGACACACAAACAGCGTACAGGGTAACATTGTGCACATCCATGTTGGCATGTTGTGGTAGAAAAAGTCCTCCCGTTAATTGTTGCCACAGAGGTGCAAACACACTATTGACAATCACAATTGTCTTAAAGCTGCACTCAACACTTTTTTATTATTATTATTATTTCTGGGGGGCTTTTTTGCCTTTATTTTGACAGGACAGTGAAGACCGGACCGGGAGTCGATCCACAGACCAAGGACCATGTGGTACGCGCCCCAACCATTCAGCTATGGGGGCGCACTTTTACATCAACACAGTATCAAATTACTAAATGTAATGTGTGTAAAGGGGCCACAAAAAACCCCCCACAGAGAATTACTGCACACCTCCGTAGTTCCCTTCGGCTGCAAAAAGCACTTTAGCCTCTTTGAACTCACTGTTGTGGTTTTCAAGCTTTTTACTTAGCTCAGTCTCTCTTCACTCCAAATTAATGTTAATGTTGTGTCGATAATGTTGTGTTTACTGCTTGTTCTACTGCCCCCAAGTGGCCAAAAAATCCCCAATTTTTACTGCTTTAATTTGAACAAGGGAAGAACAGCCTAGTAACACAAGTACAAAGAAAGTGAAGACAGAGTGTCCTATACTTAAGGTGATAAAGAGTATAATCTATCACAAGTTATATTTAATATGAATCTTCTCTGTAACAAATTTTTATTAATAAATATGTGGAAGAGGCGTGTAGTGTAAGAGCAAGGTTGTGAGGACACCGCCGTTAAGCAAACGTTCCGGTGGGATTATCATTTTGATTGGCAGGTTTTAAACTTCATGAAGGTGAAACAACCACTGTTCTTTACCTAAACGCCCTACTGTGCTTTCCTTGAGGAAACATTTTCTCTACCAATTTCTTTTGCTGTTTTTTTTTTTTTTTCTGGGAGACCAGAACATGACAAACACATTTGTCTTGGTTTCCATGGTAACACAGAGGCACTTGAGGACAATATTTTGTTGGACTGAGCATCCCCATCGTGTCCATTAACCAGACTCATAGGATGCACACACAATTTACAGCTGTATTCTCATATTAATGTTTTAAAAAAAGCTGTTTAACGTCCTTCAGCATTACTTAACCCTCAAGTTATATACTGTTGCACATCAAATAACAAAGAGTCTTCTCTGATATTAACATCACATCCTAATTGAACAGCTGTGAGCTTGCCATGTGATAATTTCAAATCAGACACAGTATTACCTTGTTTGCTGTATGATGCTACCCAGCATCAAACTAATATTTTAGAAAAATATGGGTGACATTGAAGAAGAAAAGGGAGAAGGAGACTCAGACACAGCACACACTTTCACACCAGTGGCAAATCGAATCATTTTTGTGGCACCAAACGGTTGATTTTCCTCCTGCTCGATCTCCCCGCTTGGCGCTCCACATCAGTGGTTCCCTGGCCCGTGATTGGCCATGCTCTGAATGGGAAGGCCGTAATTGACCTTGGCCACAGACAGCGTGAGGGCCAAAACTGCTCAGCCCCACATAATCAGCCCCGGTCACCAAAGCAAAAAAGACAGGGATGGAAATAGAGGAGAGATGAGCGGTCAAAGCAATAAAAGACTGACAGTGGCTAAGAGAGAGAAAGGAGTGTGATTGAGGGGAAGGGGCAGATCCAGGGAGAACAGTTTCAATGTAAAAAAAACCAAACATTTTTTTAACATTTAACAAAAAAATAACATTTTTTTTTTTTAAAAATGAGGCAAATGGATACAGACAGATGGAGAGAGTGGGAGTTTAAAATAAGAAGCCCTGAAAATAGTGAACAGGCATTTAAAGACGAGAGCAAAAAGACTCACTCTGAAACAAACATTCTTTGAAAAAAGGTTAAAAAAAATATATCACAAAACAGGTGGTGATTGCCAAGCATGACCACCTAAAAGTAGGTGAGGGGGATGTTACATGGGGGAGGGGGACGTACATTAATATGCAGAGTGACTGCTCACTACCCTACTGTGGAAACGAAGAAATTGTTTATTAATGCTGCCAGCATAAAACCTATTAATCCATGGAAAAAGGTCAACCTCCAGAAAGCTGAGCTGCATTCACAATGCTAAGCTGCTCTCATATGTATAAGAGTCACGTCGACAGTGTGTGCAGACAATGGGGGCTTCATCAGGCCTGTCTGATTATCAAACCCAAAGGAGAAAGAGGAGACAGGGACCAACTGAGGAGAGTCGCCGGTTAACAGCTGCCTGAATTGTGTACACAGACGGTTTACAGTATCGGTTTTCCTTTGTTTTTTTCTTGAATGATCTGAATACAAGACAAGACTAGAGGTGTATGTGCTAGTAAAATGGGTGGATTATCACATGAGAAAGTCCACACAGGAAAATTTAACTTATGGTTACAGGTACATGACAATAACTTAAGATCTCAGAACATTTGAAATCAGGCACTAACTCAAAAAACTGAAATTAGAGGCAGAAGTTAGTATTTAAAAAGTGAGAGTATGTTTTTATGAAAAAAACGGAGCTGTGAGAGCCTGTAGATTTGAGTGTGACAGAATAGAAACATTGGACAGAAGTCAAAGTAAGATCAAGGTGATGTCTTGGCTGAGCCTCAAAGTCACAATGTCAAAGGAATATCTCTCAACTCCGCTCTTTGTCTTCACAGATCCTTGGATGTGCAGACAGCAAAAGTGCATGTTGTCATGCTTTGCAACACCGACTCAAATGTTGTATCACATCTGAACTGTCAGAAATTATTAGCTACAACTGATGAAGACATCTGCAATTCAGTGGCAATGCGGATAATACCATGTTTCATGAATGACTTGGAGAAAGGCAGATCTAAATGATGGTTATGAATCATCACGTCTGTGTTTGATATCACAAGAATGTTAAACAAAACTTCCAAATTAATTGCTGCTGTTAATGCTGAAAAGACAGGCGGTGAAATTACAACTCATTAAAAAAAAAAACACCCAAAATATAGCAAACAACTTAATTCATTATTCTTAATTGTTTTTCTCATTCTTTTTTCTATCACATAATCAACCACTAAATCACGTTTTTTAACTGTATTTTTTTTACGTACTTTGCATCATATTATCTCAATACAGATATGCAGAGTTTCCTCCTGTACTCTGTAAACATAGAGAGATTTTATTTCTGTATTCATTTAAGTGGATAGGTAACTAAAAATGTCCATGTTTGCAGCTATAAAAACAATAAGCCAGCAGACTGCACACCAAAGCCTTAAGCTAGTTTACTTATAACCATTTTTAAAATGTGTGTACCTCACAACACCACACTATATACTTTTTACTGAATGGATGACAAAAAGCAGTGACACCTTTAAGGTGTCAGGCCACCAGAAGCACTTAAGTGTTCGCTAAAGTTTCCCTGAAGGCAGAGACCCTTTAACACCGGCACAGTACAGCTCCCCTGGCTCAATCTACACACACATAAACGCACACAAGCGTCGCTGTTCTCAATAGGAGACGAAATGGTGGCATGCAAGGTCTAGTAAAGATTTAGGTTGTGATCTGAGTTTAAAACATGTGCCACGGGTATTTTTATCAGTGTTATGTTTTCTTCTGATCATATAAGAGACTCCAAATACTTTGAGGTGAATTTATTGAAAATTGAATGCCATGATTAAACAGGCACAGTGGTTTAAACTGATCAGTTATCTATCTAACATTACGTTATCTGACTAACCACCAAATTCTTCAAACAATCGTCTTTTTGACAGTTCAACCTGAAATATGACTTCTGGTAACTATTAAGTGAAATATGTGTCAAAGTGTTCAAATTGCTAGTGAAATACTGAAATGAGGTTTTTCTCCATTATTTGTTGGGTGAACAAGCCAGCCTAAACTGATTAAAAATGGCAGACGTTAAAATCAAATACCAGTTTAATTGGGGTCAGTTTGGGTAAACACACTTAGAAAAGCCACGTCTGGAGGGTGGCAAACATTGTAAGCCTTTGGAATAAATAATTGAGAAACACAGCAAATTCTTTGAGAGAGAAAGTTTGTTTCTCATTTAAAAACACACACACACACACACACACACAAAATGTTGTAGGAGAGTCTGCTGGGGAGCAAACACACAAATAAAGCACAACCACCCACACCTGGATCAGCAGGGTTTCAAGTGCATGTGTATGTTTGTCCACTCTGCCGCTGTTGATCTGTAAATTGGTGCCAGACTGGTGTCAAGGCAGCCAGAGTTTCACTAGATTGGCTAGTCATCTCCTGTCAGGAAAGCCAGCTTTCTGCCCTATGCAACAAGCTGACAAGCATATCTCAGATATGTCACACAGGTGCGCGCGCGCACACACACACACACACACACACACACACACACACACACTAATTTCTACATGTGCACACTCCTTTAAGTCCAAGCTCACACAAAAGAAATAAGTATACTCATTGAAAAGCAGAGTTAACAGAGGGAGAAAACAGTAAGAGGTGTGTCTGCAGGTACAGTACAGAGCTGTTTCTCCTCTGTGTGTGTTTCTGTCTCTGCTCTGTTTGTGTTGTTTACACCCTCAGGAACAGTGTCCCAGTTTTTTTTTAAAGAGGAAGTGTGTGTGTGTCTCCTTGCAGATTCACTTCTCGGTGACTCTCTCTCACACTAGTTTAGACTTAAACATCTTTTATATCTCAGCTCTCAACTATTCATTTTGCAGTTTTCTCTTAACTCATTTTAAACCACAACACCTAAAGCATGAGTTTGTTAGTGTTGCTTTTAACATTAGATGTGTTGGTCTTCTTAAGGACATGAGTAATGTTGTTTTATTTTTACTGGTAGTGGTGTCATTGCTGCTGTTTTTGTTGTTAGTTGAGCTTCCATGGTAACTTTTACTTTTCTTACCGGTGTTGTTGTTAATGGAAAAATTCAGGCCCCTCTCCATTTACTGGGCTATTGCAGCTGAGGGGTTCAACCAACCAACATTTTGTAAAAATTTCTCAATGTCAAAGTCTTAAAGGATAAGGTTGGTGATAATCTGTATTTTTGTTATTGTCAACAAATCCGGTGATAGGCTTCACTAGTGTGTGAGCTATCTGCAAGGCCAAAATAATGCACATATATAAACATGTATAATGTGATGTAGCCAGTACAGTGATGTTAGAAATGGTCCCTGCTTTTAAAGATAACCCCACATCTCATGATGGGCCAGGGATGTCCTGCTCTCCTGAACTACACAACATTTTTTCATAGTCTTAAGGGTTTAAGGATATTTCTACATATTGAGCTTTCCCATAGGCAAGAACTGAACTGTACTGTGCAACAAATATTTAGAAATGTAACTACGTATAAATCCCTCCTCTGGCTGAAGGATAAAGAGCTCTATTTTCATACAAGCAGAGACAGCGCAAACACAGGTGCAATGCCATTTCTGTCAGGCACACCTGCATGTTTTGCCCTTTCCTCTTCTTGGCAATTTTGTGGCTCTAACCTGACACCTTGTACTGTGTGGGCGGATCTGCACAGCAGAGGTTGTGTTTATGCAGATAAAATGCAGCGCGGTGCAATTTTGGTACCATTTTTGGCATGAAATTGTGCCTGTGCACCACCTCTTATCACAAATACAAGCAAACACAAATTTTTCATGGTTTAATTGATGCCAGGTATGCTGTTGGAGGGAGGGGGAGTTGGAATGATTCAGGGGGCCAAAGGCTGGACAGGGGCCAATTCAAATGAACATTTCAGGGATTATAAGAGCTGTTGTTGAGGTTTGGGGAGGATGTGATCCGCCTTCATGTATTGTGTTAAATTTGCCTGATTTTTATACAGTTATTACAGTTATGTGGCTGACAAACTGGTGATTCTTAGCAACAGTGTCTTCCACAGGTGGTTATAAGACGTATGAGGGTATTTCTTTTTAATTGAATCACTGTAGCCCAAACATGGCAGCAAGAGTGACATGTGGATTCTCTCTGCAGCCTGTAATTTGAACTTTAGAACATGTAAAGACCACACTCAAACATGTCAAAGACTGGGGACACCTCAGATAAATAAATAAATAAATAAATGGTAAACTAACCCCTTCTGAGGGAAATAAACCATGCGGCTGAATAAAAATGTAAATGCATCCATAAGTTTCTATTTTTTATGTGTAATATAAAAATCTTACCAGACTCTTGAAATATACCGCTTCATATTCACAATTTCCAAATCATGCTGCATTTAAACAGTATTACAACACAACAACAACACCAACAATAATAATAATTATAATGACAGCAAATATGCATGGAGATTTGATGTTCACTGTGGTAGATTAGACAATATAAGGAAGTTTTAAGCCTGGAATTGTGGGGAAAATGAATCAAATGTAAAACTAGGCACTATGAACTGAGAAATGGTAAGAAAAAAAACAAAGTATACATGATTTGTAATTCAGGGGGTGAAACATGCAAACATATTGGTATGGTCCTTTAATGCAAAACTCCACAGACCATTTACCCTGAATAATAAAAATAATATATTTTCCTTTGTAAACAGGATGGCTATAGTTGGCTACACACATGCCCTAATGCCCAGATTTAGCACACCAAGTTTATACAAATACACGCTTATTTAGTTTATATAAATCAAGCCCAACAGATTACAGCTGTCTGTGTCTCTGAGGGATGTAAGAGGTCGTCATGGATGGTAATATCATAAATAGGCACAATGAGGTTATTATTCATTGGCAAGGGTTGTAGTGCATTGCTTAATCTGGGAGCCAGAGCATTATGTAAGTAGACATAACTATTACTGCTGGCATTAGGAACAGTTAACCAAGTTATATCACTCAGTTACTACTACATGTGTGATGACAGATGTATGTAATGCCAGATGTTGGAACTGCAGTTTAGTAAACTTATAGACCTTAACAGCTGGATCTAAAGAGCTAGATTAAAGCTGACGATTTCCTTCTGTAATAGGATTGAGGGATATGGTTGTACATATTCCTGCTTTCTCCTTGATATTTTTGAAATTTGAGTGTACATGGACCATTTCACAGTGTCCATCTCTCCTGAAACCTTGTTGACAAGCAGCCAGAGCACTCAACCTGAGTGTCTGTGCATGAGGGGAAGACAGCAGAGGATTCCCCAACAGTCTGTCTCTCTCTGAGGATCAAATGTGGCCTGGCTACAGCTGGAAGGCTGAGTGATTCAACCAGTCAGCCAGACAGGAAACGCAAAGCCACCCAGCCTGCCTATCAGCTGTTCAACCACGAGCCAAATCCTGTCAATCAGGCAGTCAGCGAGTTTGTTTTTCAGATGCCACACACTGAATTTAAATTCTGCAGAGATGCAAAGATTCTCATTAAAGCTGTTCATAAATTGTTGATAGGCACGATCGGCTGGGTGGGACCGTCATATTTGAGCTGGCAGTTATCACCTGCATCTCACAATTTCACTGTCCGAAGAATGATTACAATACACGCAATCTGTCTCAGCATCAAAGGGATCAAACACAGTTTAGGGGGAGGAATACTAATCAGCAACTCAGTGATATCATCTCAGGATCACAGCTATCTATTCACAGTCTCAATTAATTTATCATTTTCACTTTGCATATTGGAAAATTCTTAATGGTTCTCAGAGCAGCACTGTCAGCATTTCCTCAAAGGGGTCAGTTCCATACAGGTGCCATCAGTTCTTAATTAATTTGTATATAATTCCCTTGTGAAAACCGTGAAAAACCTTTGATGCAGACCTATCATTCAAGTCAAAAGTCGAGTCAAAACCACATTTATTTCCTTCCACCACCGTAATATTGCAAGAATTGAACTGTTTCAAAGCATGGCTTACCATTAGACTTTAGCACACATCTTCCTAACACCCAGATCTTACCAAGGTAACATGTTTTTGCAGTCTTAAAGACTAACACTGTGATAAAGCTCCAGTTTGTTCAAAACACTGTGGCGCAAATTTTAACAAGGACTTCTAAATCTCTCCATACAGCCTCAGTTAACTCCTGTATTGGCTCTTATCCAGGTTCAAATTAATGTTAAATTGCTCCTCCTAGCATATGGTTTTGCTCCACCATGCTTAATGAACCATATATTCCCCTATATCCTTCCACATGGTTTGAGATCTCAACAGACAGGCAACCTTGTTATCACAGGACCTTAGACAGGAAAAAGTGTATTCTCCTACAGCATCCCATTTCTGTCGAATATACTCCTCACCTCTGCTGTGGAAGTTGGCTCACTTTCAGTCTTCTTGGATTGTCACCACAACAGGCACTGGCCCAGTTGGGTTCCATGCCCCCAGAGTCCGCTGAGATGCAGGAAACATTCTTCAAGAGGTGGGAGTTGAAGACTCATGACATGGTGACAGGAACATGTTCCTAGTTCACCCTCACTGGACGTTCGAGCTTACAAGGGCTGCCTGGCAGCTCTCCCCACCACCTAACCCAGTATACCATTGGGGAGGTAATCAGTCCATTGCTCTGGTTGTTTTTCACTTTGTCTGTCACACACATAAAGCTGTAGATATGGTGATTCAACAACAAGTCAATCATTTCTATGGTCTGAGATGTTCTGCTACAATGAATAAACTTATGCTGAAAAATGGCATCCATGGACAGTCTAAAACAAGCACTGAAGTTCAATAAAAAGCACCACTCAGGTTCAGATAAGGCAGCGATTTTACTCCCATCACTTGCAGATTTCTCCATGGGAAAGTCCACCAACAGAGCAGTGCAGTGATGTGCAATTGCACGGAGGAAAAGCTTGTTTCTCTAGAGAAAACGCTCAGCCAGAGGCTTATATATCCTAACCTGACAGGTGTCTGTCACCCTGGACATCTCCAGAGAAAAGGAGGAATCCAGAACCAGTCCAGGAGCTTGGTACTACAGCCATTGTTAGTGTTTGCTACCAGTGTTAGCCTACGACAAACATTTCCTGTCCACATGGAGGGGCAAGAAGTAGAAGAGTTAACTATTTAATACAAGAGGAAACTGTGTGTGATGAGTTTGAAAGTGCAGATAATGGATAGTGGAGAGCCATACAAGTGTAAGCTTCCTTTTACTGTGCATATTTGCTAGTTTAAATGTCTTTCTAGTAGAACAATGTTCGTGGGTGTATCACACAATAACTTCCTCTGACCTGCTGCCCTCTGCAGTGAGGCTGTGGTTTAAGTATTGTAACCACGAGCTGAAACAAAATAAATATAAATAAACATTTACAAGAACAAGTCAGAGCTATTCTTACAAGAAAAGAAAGGCAGGGTTTCCACACAGATGTCTGATTAACTACAGAAGAAAATATATCACAGTTTTGTAAGAGGTATGACTAGTGTAACTCCGCATGATTATCCGCATGATGTGTACAGCAATTACAGTATGTGTAAACACATATGTACTGTAGACACAAACACCATTGTCACCGAATTTGCAATATCTGGTTCCCTGGCAGTAGCTGTTGTGTTCAATGGCTCACAGTGTGAAGAGCAGCTTAGCTCAGAGAATGAATCTTCACGATTTATGATCCTTCTGTAAGAGCTCTCACTGTATTGATTTTTACATGTCCAGGGGTGAAGCTTGATAAAATGTTACTTTCATTTCATGGGTGGAAGCAGAAAAGACAGAAGGATTCTTGTGGAGGAAAAGAGACAACTACAGCTATTACACCTGCAGGGAGGCTGAACACTGACGGCTCTTCTGTCACAGAAAACCACACACACCACCCCCGCATTTTGATCCAGCTACTGAGAGCAAGACTTGAACCTGCAACAACCCCATGGGCATCACACAAAAGCCCTTTTGTGGTTTGAACCAAGACAAAATTGCCCTAACTCTTGAGAAATTTATCAGTATGGATCATTCCTTGACGCAAAATAGTATCATGAATAAACCAAAATAAGTGAATAGTTTATGTGAAGTCTATTTACTGTGACTTATGACTTATTTTTGTCAAGCAATACTAGAGAAAAATATCTCAAACACACTCTTTAGACTGCTCCTTGACTTATTTGAAAAATGTTTGTTTGTTTGTTTGTTTGTTTTAAATAAATGCAGTAAATTGGATATATTATTTTCCACTATGATTTCAAGTTCCTGTTGCAAAAAACACAGTTCACTGCCTTTATTTCAGCGATATGACGTGAGGACAAAAATTAAAGAACATGCAAATGAGCTGCTGATTATGCAGTGTGGTATTTTTTTAAATCAACATGTACGTGGTATTTTTTTCATTTGATAATTGTTTTTTGTTGTTGTTGTTGTTGTTGTTTTGTCTGACTTCAGCATTTTTTATTAAATAAAAGCCTTCCCTTGAAAGCCTGTTTGTTGGCATAGGCAGGACCTCACCTGTGGTGGCTGTGGGCTTTCTATCACACCTTGAGTGACACCCCGCCACATAAAGAATTAACTCTCCCACGGCTGAACAAGCTCATCCGAACGGCTGAGGACATATACACACAAACACAAACAGAACTACACTAACAAAATTAACTAGCCTAGAGGACTGTCAAGTGCACTGTCTTGCAAGTGATACACATCCTGTTACTGTTTGGATTCCCTAGTTCTTGAGGACTACTTGTTGCTTTATGAGCCCTCAACCCTCCACTGCTCATTTGCACATTACACCGCTCTTGAGGCAACAAGCACAAGTATGCCATTTGTATTTGCATGGTGCTTGACATTTACACACTGGGAAAGCAATTAGGCCAGAACTAGGGTCATTAATACAGTGAACAGGCTAGACGTGTTTGCTCTGATAGCTGCTGCAATAAGTATTCATGGAGAAATGACAATGATACCATCTGCATTTCTGTGGATGTCACAGAGGAACAAAGATGAAAATCTGAATTCCCAGTTCACTGCGCCTACTCTTCTTCTGTTTCTCCTTTATTCTGCTGCTCAGCAGTGCTAACACACACACACACCAATGAAAACATGCTCAGTAAAAATGTGTGTTTGTTTATCACTAGTAGCCTGAATCTAAGCAGTATAAAGACCCACTCTATGAACACGCTTTTTTTTTTTTTTTTTCAAGCTGTTTCAAAGGAAAACACAAGAACACAGGCAACAGCACTGGAAACAAGGAGGCTCATAGTGCTTGGTATGAATAAATGTTGCTGGCTGCTGAGGCTATTTCAAGGTAAAAGAGACAGGTAGGACCACGGGTTAAGAAAACAACAAATAACTGAATCACTGAGTAATACTAATTGCTGACATGAATAACTTCTTTAAATTGTTTAACTGTTAGAGGGGTGAACTGAAAGGGCCACAGCCATCCTGGATGAAAACTTAGTGTCTGAGGTTTTGAAGCTATGGGAAATCCTAATTAAACAAAAGCAAATACACATGGCAGTGTTTGCTTGGGTGACAGTGGTATCAGGGCGCATGGCGGTTAGGGCTTACTACGGAGGAACATTAAACAAAGTAAATATCATATCATGAATGGCTCTCGTGAGTGCGTGTTTAGTTGGCAGCATCATAGTTCCTCTAGTTTAATTACATATGTACACAAGACATTTGAAATCACAAAGCAAATGTGAGCATCCCTGTTGAGGTCATCAAGGTGGACCATCACTGTCATTACTAGAAAGCAGATATTGAAACAGTTACCCAAGAGGAAGGGGAGGAGGACCTTACATTAGCATACTTATATATAGATACTGTAGTGTACTGTACTGTTTATATTGTATTGCATTATTGTAAAGCCACCACTCCTTTGATAAAAAAAAAAACAACAACTTTTTTTCACTGTAGTCCTTCTTTCAATACAAAAAACAAATAACATAAAGTTTAGCTAGTTTCTCTGTATTTGGGAAGGCTTTAGGTCAGTATCCACCTCAAGTCCGTGCCCAGCAGTTGTGAATGCTGATTTTTACATCCACGCAGACACAAACTAAATGTGTATAAAATAATCCCAATGTGTTTTTTGAAGGTTCCTGTAAATAAATGTATAATTTTGTGGGTGTCAAAACTATTGGATGTAAAATACGGAAACTTTTCAAAATCAATTTAATTTTGGATGTTTTAGAGTTAACTAATGGATGAATCACAGCCGATCGTCCATTTGAGCACTTTAATGTTTCCTTTGCTATTCATCAATTCATGATTAAAGTCACTTGATTCAAGCACTCAAAAATACAATTCATTAGGCGACCACACAGCATGTGTGGTGATAAAATGTGACTGGTACTCAAACATTTAATTAAAATGCCATTTAGCATGGTTTTGAACATCTTATTTGGGATCCAACAACTCAGGTAATTGGTGTAATGATCAAGAAGCAGGTGGAGGTATTAAAAAATCTATATGTAGGCTTCCACAGCCTAGCCCATGTAAAAAGATTAGAACCTCCCTTATGGAAATGGACATAGCTAAAGTTTATCTCTTAAAGATAATCACAGAGAGAAGATGGGATCAATGACATTTTCACTGTTCTTTCATTTGTAGCCACAGTAGAAAGAAGTAATAAAACCCTGCATTTGATATAAGCCTTTTATTAACCTGCTATGATTTGAAATTAATAAATTAAAGAATTATTAATTCCTCTGTGTGTTTCTAAAAGGTTGTCTGTTTTGTTGGACGATGTGTTCTTGTGTTGCTCAAAATGGTGCATGCTTTTAGCAGAAGGAGCAACAGACAAATGGGGGCAACAAGCAGCGGTTTGTCTGCACGCTACAGTGATTATATTGACCACAGCAGGGCTTTCCCTGCCAAACACACCTCAGAGTTCCCTCTCCCCTTTTTCTCCCCAAACCCCTCTTCTCCCAACCAGTCGAAGCACTATTTATATTCTTTCCAGTCTCCTGCGTTCTCATTATCTGTCAGCAGCACATAATTTATAGCCATCTCTGCAGCATCCTTGCCATGCCGACTAAACACTGTCTATGTGTTTTTGGCCACTCCATTTTAATAGAGATGTAAGGATTATCCCAGATGGATGAGGGAGATTCGGTGTAAGCTCTAGCTGACAGATCGATAGTTGGCTGATGGCCACCATGGTAGATAGTCAGTCCTCTCTGGGAGGAGAAATACAACTGGAACATGCTTCTATAAAGACAGAGAAACAACTTTAGAGATGGGTTTCTGGGATGGTCAGGCTCTCAGAGCAACCAGCATGAACATTTCTATAATTGTGCAACAATGGTCTTGTACAGTACACTGTACAGAACACTGGCCAGTAGAGGAGAGAATGCTGTGTAGCGCTGGCAAAGCAAAGGACTAAAACTAAAGCAAGGGATCCAATACAGAAAGCTAACATGTAAAACAGAGCTGTTCAGAGAGTGACATTCAGATGAGAGTCATCAATACAAAACATGTACTGCAGCTCTTACAAAAGCTTGTCTCTTCATTGAAAAATTGTTTCGTACTTCCAGGTGATGTAAATGCAACACCGTGCTATAGCAAAGTTATGTGTTAGTATGTTAGTAGACACCATCAGTATGTTTTAGGTTTCAGGAAAAGAAAAGAATCGCAACCCAGCAGTTAGGCGATTTGTCTGCAAGCATAGGACCTGAGGTGGAAATTAGCAAAAATCATTTCAGTGATAGATATTTAAGGTGCTGACCATTTATAGCAAACAGTTATATACAATTTATGTTATGTTAAATTTGATGGAAAAGGCTCTGCTCTTTTAGGAAGCTCCTAAAGAATCTGAAGCAGCAAGGAAGGTTCTGATCAGGGAACTAATCTGAACTGCTAGCGCAAAAAGGCACATAAATTGTGAAGCAAGGATATAAAGTATGATTGAATGTCAGCTAGTAGCCAAGAAGACTACAAACGAGACACTGATAGTGAGGCATGAATGAGCTATGCAAGCAGTACTCCACCTGAGGTAACATAATGCTCCATATACCAAGACTACTGAGGGGACCTTTGCAGGAAGTTAACTGAAGTTAAGAGATAAAAGAGATAAAATGATACTGTGACAAAGGCTCACAGAAGATCTAATTTGAATTTAAAAGCCCCCCACCTTCTGGTATGTACATTACACAACTGGTAGGTTAATGGTGATGACATGGTCTTCGAGTCTTACAAGACTTCCTTGATCCATTATATATTCTCTGATATTCCTCCCAGCACATTCAGTCGCTGCTCTGCTATGCTGCGTATCATAAATACAGTATGTGTCATGCAAACCAGTGATTCAGAAAACAGCTGCACACGCCGACTCTTAATTGCTTTAAATAAACAGGGGAATAAGAGAGTGATTGAGGAACAGGGGGCGATGTGACATTAATAGACCTTAAGCTGTTGACCTGGAAAGAGATAGAGGACAAATCAGCTGTGTTGTGTATTTATGAGTTATTGTTAAGAGAGGCATCAATCCCACAGGTAAAGCCAAACGCACTGTGGGGGGACTCCTTGTTTTATGGGGAGTGACTCACTGCTTTGATGTAAAACTGGCTTTTCTACAGGCACAACCCAAACTACAGCTCCCTAGAACAAACTGAACTGACACGATTCTGCAAAAAAAGGAAGGTGTCTGAATAACAATATTAAGCCAATGTGTGTTTTCTGAGATTTTACAACAAGCCAAGAGTGTATATTCATTAGAGAGCTATTAATAACAACAGTAATATTAAATGGCTGAGGGACTGGTCAGTCTATTCTTAGCTCCTCTTGGCCCCAGCCAACAGTTCACCAGTTCGGCTTTGACGCCTACCTCCGACCTTGTTGTTCATTAATGCATGAAGCTGCTCTCCCTCCAGCCCTTACGACCGCCACCCTTCCTGACACTGACACTGCATTAAAGGCTGAAGAGAACAACGCTTTGGAAATAATGAGGCCCCCTCCACATCAGCTCAGAGCTTGACACTCCTCTGGAGGCAAAATCATCTGAGTAATTACTATAGGTGCCAGAAATCTGTGGGAATGTGAAAATATTATGGTCAGCACCCTTCTCTGCTATTCTACGCTGTTAGACTACTGTGTTTTCATGTGTGTCTGTAGATTTGTTCAAGTGGTTAAAAACACACATTGGAAACTTTATAGAAGTTTAGTTTAAGACCAAGTAACATTTAGGTATGTTTTAATCCCTAAACGATGATGTAATGCCTGTTTTCTTTCATATTCATAATTGAGGGGTGAAGTGAAATTTTCAATTGACCCAATTGCTACTTTTTTAATGCAGAATATTAGCTGTTTCTTAGCCTCTCAAAACTGCCAAGCTAACAGTGACACTTCTTCAAATTTGTGAGAAGTCTGCAATCAAGATAATGTTGACTGACACTGTCACTTACGCCTGATTTCCCAACACTCATGCTGCTATGGTACATCAAGGAGATGAATAATGAAACACTTTCCCTGTCAAAAAAGTTACTGCATTTTAAAAAATCTAATTATATATGCTTTATGTAATTTATCAAAAGTGAGAATATCAGTTTGACTACTTAGCAGTTGTAGGCAATTCACATCTAAATGCTAGAGGCTCTGTTTACATTAAAAGACCCCCCCGCCCTTCAGTGTTTATCCTTCCAGAATACAACCCATGAAACTGTGAGAGAATAGATTTTTCACTGATGGCAGGTTTGCAATCAACACTGATAAAACATGCCAGCCATCTGTTGGGCACCGATACTGCATGTGGCCTCAACACATACATAAACACACTCGCATACATGTGTGCTCATATGCACGTGGTGTCTTGCAGTGCTTAATTTGTAAAATCAATCAATAATAATCAGAGCATTCACAATAATCACTCAAAATCAGCTGGGGGAAGGTGCATAGAAACAGCTGTTTACTGTTTGTGGCTCTCGCTCCCTCTCTCTGGCTGACTGTACCTTCACCTTTCTGTTGTTTCCCTTGTCTATGGACTGCTACAATAGGGGGTGAATGGAATTACGGCTGAAAGCTTTATTTACATCCACAAAAAGCAAGCAGGCTAAGAAACTGAACTAAGTGAACATGTTCTGTCTGTTCCTCTTCTCTGCTCTGTTTAAATACAATCCCAGCAGCACTTACACACAACAAACAGCGCTGTCCGTGGTTCTGAAAGAAACAGCTAAGCAACGGTCACATGTATTTTGGCCAATAATTTAGCTAAATTAGAGTGAAAAATGAAAAATATATTCATCTGACAATCGAGGCACAATGGATCTCTATGGTTTTCCAAGCATAGTTTAGAAGAATTTCTGTCATTGACTCTTGTTTCTGCAGGAACACGCCTCTTGCGTGGAGTAGTTCATACAACAACAGAGCAGTTACATAAAATTGTAAAATGCAACACAGCTAATAAACTAAGATAGCGTCCTCTGATTTGGGACTGTCTTTTTCTCCATTCGCTCAAAGATATTGGCTGCTGGCGTAATTTAGGTGTGAAAGTTAAACAAAATGCTTTTCTTTATTGACACTGAGAGTAAACTTAACATCTCAGACTGTTGGTCAGACAACACAAGACATTTGAAGATTACCAAAAGGACTAACCAGAAGATAAATTGACAATGAGTATAATCATTAGTTGCAGCATAAGAGATAAAATATGAATCTAAATGTGTACGCATCTCAGACTGATCTTTTTTTTTAAAGCCCTAATCTCCTGTGATCTTACACTAAAAGGTTGTTTCAATATCAGGTGGAACTGAATTCTTCACCAATGAAATAACACACCTTTGGAAGACAGATAAAGATGAAAGCAAGGGAGCAAAGAGCATCGATGGGATGGCATTCGTAACAGGCAGAACATATAAAAGCAGCTTTAGAAAACTGGCCTAAGAGGTTGGAAGACGAATAAGAATGTTGGAAGGAATATATCAAACACCAGAACATGAGGGACTCATGGCTTGAGCGTTCTCAAAGGACTCTCTTGGTTTCACACCACCGACTCCCAAATAAGCTGCTCTTCTCTATTCTTCCCTACACATAGTGGCCCTGCATTTTCATTTTCATACTGATGCAAACTGAGAGAGCCTTCACATCAACCCCCTTGGAACTTTCATACATTCTGAATTGGGCATTACAGGAAGCAGATGCCCTCAGTCTTCTGTGTTCACTTTGCTGATGATATAGCCTCTAACAAGTGAAGCTAAAGCCACTGCAGTGCTCTGGATTGGCCCTCTCAAGGATTTCATTTCTAAAAGGACCACTCAAGTGATGTGGCAAGTCAATTTGACAATCATGAAAGGTAGCACTAACAAGTGCAGGCTCCAGATAAAGAAAGCCTGCAGTGAGAGAGTCTGGGGAAGTGAGGGAATGGGGAGCTGGCTCTAAAGAAAACCAGCCAACCATGAAATGCCCAACCTTTACACTTGAGAGATGGTAGAGGACTGCATTACCAGGACAGAAAAACGACAACACAATCAGCACTAGGGAGTTGCATTTTCTGGCACCACCATTTCATCATGTGTAACAAAATTTAACAATCCAACACTTCCTTGTTTGCTTTTAGGGATTTAATATCACAGTCTCTACAGAATAATTATGGTTTTCATGTTTTATCTCATTTAAAATATTCTTGTTTTTGCATAAAGAGTTCTATTACAGTTAAGCATAAGTTGTATTTCCGCTACCTTCTACAACAAGCTGGGACATTTCAGAGGAAATGCCTGATCCAGGGAGCTGCCTGGAGGAGAAATTAGCCGGGAGTTTATTGGCTCAGATACAAAAGGAGCAGATTGAAAAGGGGTGAGATGATTGAACTCTCCTTTATTCCATGGTGTGTCCTTTGTGCCGGGCTGCACAGTCACTTTGATGCTATCTCTGTCATTTGAGCCGCACGCTGCGCCTTGGGTGCCTCTCACAAAAGAATATGATGCACTACCAGAGGCCCTGAATGGGCTCTCCATCTATTTTCTGAAAGAGTGGGACTCTCCTTTGATTCACCTCATCTGTGTCGCTCATTATCAAAGTACGTCATCACAGTAAAAGCATCTGTAATGCATTTAATATTGTGAAAGAATACAACTGGCCAAGTGAATTCTAGTTAATAAAAATTATCTGTGCTACGTCAAAAAAATAATATTTTTTCCAGGAAAAACAAATTGTTTTTGCAGACTTTCCCCACACTCTCCTGCATTAATATAACCTTTAAAGTAGATTTGGAAAGTGTGAGTGGGCTATAATCAAATACCCCTAGTGGGTAGAAAAGGTGGACTTTCAGATCTGCACTTGTAGAGCAATGGAGTGATAATGGGAGTAATGGTTGTACCTTGTTTACAGAGGAGCATAGAGGAGGCAGGAGGAAGGTGAAGATAGAGATGGAGGAGGATGAAGAACATCTAACAAGGCTGCCATTATCAGAGTAATTCACACGCTAAGGAGCAAAAAGAGACCTGAGTGGGTGGAGAGCTGAGGTCTGATCAGAAGCTCCATTAGCACAGAAATAAGCTGCAAATGGAGCAGAGGAGCTGTGTGAAGAGAGGGGCAAAGCAGGCTACGCTGAAGGAACACTGTGCCCCGACCGAGCTCAATGAGACCCACTTCACAGCACTTCTGCATGGACTAAACATGACCAGAGGCTAGTGGGGGGAAAAAAAACAACATAACAATACTTGATGATAAAAGACTCTGATGTAACATAATCACAGATACAAACACTGCTGCAGAAGGAGGTTAGTTTGAATGCCAATTAGCAGCATTTATCAGCTATAATGCAGGTCTGGCAATCAACACTTAGATGTGAGTTTTCACAGCACCAACAGTCAGCTTACTACAGAGACGGCAAATCATCGGAGATTGAATGGCAGGCATCAAAAACACCATAACTACTGAAAGTGACAAGTGGAGAAGCGTGGAAAATAGAGCATATGCAAAACACAGGCAAATCTGCGAGGATGAAAAAGAAGAGCAATCACATGTTGAATCTAAGCAACAGAGATATGAATGGTTGGTCATATGCAGCAGGGCTGATAAACATCGCTAATTAGGATATAACATAACCTAGCTGTGTGCTCTGTTTTTTAACGTAGTGAGTCTGTTACTTGCTTATTGTGAAATGATTGTTTTATCTACCCCCTATAGCACTGTTGTACTGTGCATACAGTATAGTATAATCTGAGATTTATGTGGACAGATTTATGATTAATACAGTTGGAACTATTGTATGTATAATGTGTGTCAAAATCAATTCTTCATCAATTCTGTACGGGAAGCAAGCACAGAAACAATTAATCCCATAAAAATGTTGGATTTTTGTTTTCGCTTTTATTGTCCTGTGTACACAGGGCACCAATGCAAAAGAGAATTAAGTGTTCTCATTGGACGATTCTGTATAAATAAAGGTTGGATGAACTGAATGAATAAAAACCTTCTTGATTACAGGCTATATCTATAAAAGCTGATGTTTAGGTATGCAAATCAATTATTTTGAAGTGCAATGTTTGTGCAGTCAAATGTGTTGCAAGGGAAAAAAATAATGTGTAATCAACAAATTGTTCAATTATGTCTTCTGGGGTGTTATGCAGAATAGTGTTCCCATAGTATATATTAATTCATAATCTCCACTATGCAATTCCTGAACAAAATCCATAGGATTCTAGGTCAATCCTCCTCAGCTGAATTTAATTTCATGGCTTACGTCAAGCAGTGATTAAGTGTTAGAGAATTCCAGTGGAATACCGGTGCATTGTACAGTAAGAGAAGTGGTCCCTCTAAACCTCCAAGGTAATGAATGAAGAATAAGATGGCAGTCCCTGCTCTGCACTCTGAGGATTAGGAACATGAGGACAGCAGAGGGAAGAGGAGACAGTGATTCTGATGAATACTCCTGTCTGGGAGAGGAACTACTCCCAATGTTCTTTCTGCTGATTGATTTGAATGACTGGGAGAGGACAGGGTGGAGGAGTGAGACTAGAGGCACTATCTGTGCCTCGGGAGGTCTTATCCCCCCCCCCCCCCCCCCCTTGGCTGTCTGGCTTGCAGAAGCCCAGTTTATTTTGAAGAGAGGTAGTCAATAACAGTGGGTGACTACATACTGTAGTGAAAAAGAATGGCTGCTCCTTTGATGTCCTAACACCTCTGAATTTCACTTACTTTAAGGTATTGTTTACATTATGCTAAACACGTCTCATAGCATCAAATAATTTATTTGCTAGTAGCATACATTCATTCATTTTAACTGACTAACAGACCCAAAAGACTGATATTTCGTAATATAGTCTGTGATAGTACAGCAGCAGATCACATTTGAGAGTGTGTGTTCTGCCTGAATTATGTCACTTAATATAAATGTGTGTTTTTTTTTTGTTTGTTTGTTTGTTTTTTATTTGATATGGAAGGAAAACTCTGGAAGCATTTAACCAGATTAATAGAAATCTGCATGTGTGCATTTCTGCTTAATGGGATCCCTAACCTTTACTGAAAAGCAATTATCCTATTGTACATGTGGTAAATATCTGACACACGTTCAGGGACCTTTATTGGAAAGCGTGGAAAGAGAGCTTGACGTGAAAACTGATCAGTTAACTACATATATCCATCTACATCTATATCTGACTCGCTGTTTTTATATAGGTAAATCATATATACATGTAATACAGACCCAAAGACATGTCTCATTATTCTCTATAAATGTCTAATGTAGGTTTTTGTATGCACAGTGGAACAAAAAATGATTTCCTCTTTTAAACATAATCAAGCACTCTTCCAAGACATGCTCAGATATATTAAGAATAGAACAGAATAGAATGCTTACTGATGTGTACAGGTGGCCTTCCCCGTTCATAGCGATGTATAACCCTGTCTTCACGGACTGAATGGCGACAACTCTGAGGCCCACAGGAATAAGGTTGAACAAAGCTGAAAAACACACATGTGAACAGGCAAACACACACATACTTAAAAATAAAACCAAAACAGACAGACTTAACCATTAGGTGAATAAAAACACTATAGTGTAATTCATCATCCAAATGCAAGCTGCCTATCACTAATGCTTCACAAAGCATAGATAATACAATAGCTAGCTGTTGCATTAGATAAGATGAATTGCAGCATGGCTGGTGAACGTGACTAGCCTAGCATAACCTAGGTCACCCAGAGCTACCTTAGAAGTGGCTGTAATTGGGGCCACCACTGGTGCATGGCAGATTTAATAGCGCCTTTGTTGTTGTAGCAGACTCCTTGGGCCTTGTAGGTAATGGCTATTGTTTGTACTGGAGAGAATCAACAGGACAGGACTGGCCTGGCTCTGACATTAAGTGTGTGTATATGGAAGACTTAAAAGCACATAATGACCTCTGCTCACCCTGTAAGTAATCTGTATTGGCAGGTTTGGAGCCTGAAGGAAGGCTAAGAGAACCACGATACGGCTATTGTTTTTTGGTGGCTTCTGGCCAGTTTCAAAAATGTAAAATTTTATATGGAGATGTCAGTGTGTCTATTTTAATGATATGATATATCCACTATATGTAATCCCGCTGTTTCACTAAATCCCCTAACCCTATCAGATGTGACATGTGCCACATCTCCTCATGCTGACAGGAGTAAGTGACACAATGTAGAGTGTCAGACCAGCGTTAGCACCAAGCACAGGAATCAAATTAACCACCTAGCCTGAAGCACTGGAGGAGCAGTGCCAGAACAAGCTAATAATACCTTTGTCTCCCTGTTAAGCCTACTGTTTCCTGGTCCACTTTCCCTCTCAGGGAGGAGGACAAATCTGTGTGATCCTATAGCTGCAATGAAAGAAGACATTTGCTCCAAACAAGTAAAGTATTGGCCTTAAGGTTTGAGAAAATGACTATAGGGTTGTTGCTTCATTTCTGGCACCTGAGGAATAAACCTAGACTGGGAAATGAGCAATGCACTAAACCTCTTGAACTGTAACAGTGGATTGTGTGCAAGCACAAAGCAGTGTGTCATAAGAGTTTGAAATTGTTGAATTTTATTCTAGAGGGTCAACGGACACTGTCAAGATACTCACAGGAATTACTGCTGTCATCCTTGGTCCCATCAAGAGAGCCATCGGGATTCATTTGCAAGTAGTATCCCTGCCTGCAATATAACCTGGTCACTATACCCTTGAGCTGGGGATCTGCAGGAGAGGAAAAAAAGAGAAAAAGAGCAGAGACGAACATTAGCGATTGGCAAAATGATGAAAAGCGTGTTAGAAGGACTGCTACAGTAAACCAAATGAACTTCAAGAAACAAACTGTGTACTTAAAGTGAGTATATTACACAGTATTATATTGTTATAACATGTTTTCACTGCAAAACACCGTGAAAGACTGTGCTGAATTATTTCACAGTACTTTCCAACTCCTGTGTATGTTCGCAGGCAAATCCTGCAGCCAACTTTCCGGGCACATAAGCCCTGCCACGCTCAGAGATAGGCCATCCAATTATAGGCAGCAGAATTAATCTGCGGTCGCCTGACTCCCATAATGAACCCAACAGCACCCTCTCTGGGTTCTTAGTGTGTAGGATGTGAGAGTGTCTGTGCTCTGCCACGTCTAGCTGACCCAACAGGGGAATTAGCCACATATCTACTGTAAATAAATCTCTGCTGCGGTTAAATTGCCCAGCGCCAATACAGCTCAACCGGTCATGTTGCAATTTAATTGGCATATTGTGGCTTTGTAATAACAGGAAGAAAGTGAAAATGTAAAAAGTAAAGAAGTAGGAAACTGAAAAGGATACATTTTAATAAACCTGCATGTGACTGCACATTGGGGTTTCTCTGGAAAAATATTGCTTGTGCGCAAGGCGTCCAACAATATTTCTTCATCTGTGTGTATGTGTGTGTGTGTGTGTGTGTGTCTGGGTATGTGCATGGACAACCGCTGGGGTCATACACCATCAACATTAGTCTTATTGTGGAGACAGCTATCACACCAGATCTCATTCTAAAAAAGCCCTGGGAGGTGGAACAATCATCTCACCTGAGCCTAAACTATGTTCCTGCAAGTGTGCAGGTGTGTGTGTGTGTGTGTATCAGTGTACTTGGATTCAGTTGTGCTAAAGCATCCAGTGATCACCCACCATACAGTATAACCTCAGGACCACACCTATGATCCCAACAACCTAGTGACGGTGGAGATGGGTGAGTTTTCATACAGCAGGGAGAGCAGGGAAACACACTCACATAGTCAGAAACACACTCGTTCACGCAAACACAAGCACTGCACACACATTTCTATATGGATTTTTAATGAGCGCATAATTCCCTTGAGCCAGTATTCTGGTGCGGACACACAAAGTCGGCTAACCTGCGATCGATTAATGACTTTGATCAACAGCTTTTAAACAATGTGGGGGGAGTGAGATTGATTCTGAAGAGACATCAGTGGGAGGCAATCTGTAATAATTAAAACTGCATAACTGGTTGGTGGCTATGTGGATGCTCAGTCTTTGCGTATGTCTGTATGTGTGTGTACATCTGTGTTTGTGTGTGTGTGTGTGTGTGTGTGTGTGTGTGTGTAAGTGAACTTGGCTCCTCCATTGTGCTATAAATCATGTGATGTTGGCTGTGTTCCCTGGGGCGAGCCAGTATATCTCTCACACACACGGATTTCCCCTCCAGTTTCGAGCTTCAGTGTTTCTGAGCTGCAGCCACAGTGAGATGAAAATCTGTAGAATTGTAGCTAATTTATCAAAATTGAATAAAACTGAAAGAAAGAAAAAAAATCATAAAGCAATGTGAAAATGCAATTTATGATAGTTGACATATAATCATATTCTGTGGGGTGTCTGGGTGAATATGTCTAGAATTCAATCACATCCTTAAATACCAGGGGCATTATTTATGACCGACAGTTTAACATCAGATATTCATGTATGCTAGTGCATACATTATTATGACACAATGGGTTTTGTAATCCTTACAAAGCTGGCAACCCATTTATACAACTCATCCTGAAGGTCAAACTTACTTATGGCCAGTAGATAAAACGTCTCAGATGGATCTGATAAAATCATTTAATATCCTTCATTCTTAACACCAAAGAGACACTCTCTTATTTTTGTGCATTCTTTGTAAAATGCAGGGTAAGTGAGGCAATTTCTAAAATCACAACGAGGATGGGAGAAGGACAAGGAGAAAGTGAGGATGGAAATATTGCATGCAAAGATACAGAGGAAAGGCTCTGTGTTTTTAGAATGACACAGCGTCTTCAGTTCTGTCAGGCAAGCTTGATACGGTGCATGCACTCTTTAAAATCCAGAACTGCTTTGAAACTGTCTCTGTGGAATTCCCTAAGTTGAGTGGGTCTTTGACTTTCTTTTGTAACTCTTTGTCTTTTTGTCTCTTTGCTCTTGGTTTCTTTCTCCTCGCCCGTCTGAATATTCTCCTTTTATAACAAAAGTGTTGTTTATTACTGAGGAGTATCCAGCCTCCGCTTCAGTTGGACTTTCCCAGTCACACTGGCATTAGTTTTTACAGAGGCACTGTATGTTTCTACATGCCACTTGTTTGTTTCTAGGGAAACGGAGTGGAGGTTTGGCAGCAGCAGGGGGTTTCCTTGGAAAACAACAAGCATCAGAACCGTAAGATCTCAAATCATGTTGTTCTGCAGCAGAAGTCCTCTCTGCATATAAATTGAACTGTCACTGAAAGGTTGTGATTTCTTTTTTTTTTTTAATCTTTTTTTTCAAAGCTCCTTCATTCCCCTCCCCTCTTATTTTCTGTTGTGCCATTCCTCTGTCTGTGCGTGTGCAAAGACACATGTTCTGCTCAGTGCAAGGCAAACAGAGCACAGAGGACACACACGGGCACAGCTGCAGCAGCAGTTGTAGACTGCTGTCAGCCCTGCCCTGCCTGACCCACTTTGGATGTTTCTGGAATAAGAGAAGGGCTTTTCCCAGCCTGCAAAGGAAAAACCCCTCCATGTTGCTTGCGCTGTCATGGAAAAGCAGATAAAGTGAGGGAACTACAGCACTCACACCCCTTTCCCATTTCTCTTACATCAACATCTCTGACATTTCAACAATAACTCATCTGATACCGACAGCTCTGAAAGCTGACTGATGATGCACTGCTGAGTCCTGTCAACATACTGTTGAATAAACAGCCACGGCCAAAATCATGTAAGCTAATCTAATGGTCTGATCTATGTAACATGATCTAATGATCTATGGATCTAATCTAGCGAGATAATTAAAGACAGAGCAGTGAGATTATGGGCGAGCCCGAGCAGGATACGCCCCCAGCTCACTTTCTGGGTTTGAGTGTAATAGGATTTACAATTCAAAACTAATCCCTTAAAAAATAAAAAAAAATAAAAATAAATCAGTGTGATCACTTGCTCCACATCTGCTATCAAAATGCATGGATGATTTAAAATTAAAGCGGATATGACAGAGGAAACACAAGGCGTTCCCAGCATATTCCCTCAAGTGTTGGAGGAGGACAGGAAACCACATCTGTGCACACTAGAGATGATACTTTTACATTATGTGTTGTTTATCTAGGTCTTTGGATACTCTGTTGTTATTAATAGCCTGTCATAATGACACCAACAAAATCAGAGAGAATGAAGATCAGCATTGTTGGTGCTGACTGATGATAGTTATGGTAACACATTCTTTGTATTTAACCCAAAGGCTCTGGCTCAAAAACACAATTTATGTCAGTGTCAATCAAGGCAAGCGCATAAGAATGGCTAATCTAAAGCCTCGGTCAGAAGATCGATACTCAAAGCCAAAGGGAATAGTGGTGTTGGAGTATATTTCAGACACCTGCACTCCCTCATCCTGACAGATCTCAGTGGGAATCTGAATGTGACTTCAATATATAATCAGTCTGAATGGTTAGAAAGCTGCTCTGCTCTCTGTAGGCTCGGCTGTAACGGGGAAGCCCAACGTCTCTCTCCCCTGGGAAACGAAGACAGCCGCGGACGTCTGCCTGCGTTATCACAACACTTATAATCGGTTGTGAATTTAGATTTATTTGCTCAAGATAAATAAATAAATGCCCTTCTGGGGTCCAATATTAAATTAAGCACACCAAACAAGCCATTAGTCTTCCTAAGCTGTGCACTCTTGTGATAATACAGTGAATAAGAAGGAAAGGGGGGAAGGAGAGGGAGAGGAAAAGTGCCTGAGAGAGGTGTGGAGGGGTGAGGAGAGAAACAGTGGTATATGCAGTATTTCCCAAGCACCCCCCTGACAGCAAAGTCTGATATCACATGGTAAAGATTTTCCTAATTCTCATGTGAGGCTAAAATTAATGAAGTACATTCCCATTAGGCCTTTCATCACAAATAACACAAAATGAAAGCAAGAGAAAACAGGGTGTTTGCTCTGATTAGAGTTTCAAAAAGAAGGACAAAATACCCATTTAACCCCCCACCCCCTATTTTATTTTCATTTTAGTGGGAGTGTTTCTCATCTTCCAGGCACTAGGGTCATGCTCAAGCCTCAAGACACTTTAGCTGGCACTGTTACTATGGATTATCATCATCATTTTCGAAGCTCAGGGACACCTTAAGTTGCTCTGTGAAATGGCCGTTGCAGGTGTGATGTTGTCAAGTCATTTCAGGGTTACCAGTGCAGGCTGACATGGCATCCACTTGGCATGTCTGACTGAGATTTATTTGCAGCATATCACACACTTTCACCTCTATGGCATACTAAAATATACAGCATCTTGGTATGTTTTTGGTTTTTTTTTCTTCTATTGGAGCGGCCACACATTAATTCCCTGACCAACTGACAACATCGTCTGCCCGCATCTCTGATCTGTGGGGGCTTCTGGACACAAGTGACGATTTCAGATGAAAATATAGATACGCCACAAGCCAATTCAGAGGTGACAGAGGAGGACAGACAATTAGACACACAAACACTGGGACAGCTGCACACACACACACACACACACAGTCCCAAACACATGCACACAGTGGGCAGAAACAGAAACAGCAGCCTGAAGGACAGCCCATTTTAACCTTCCATTCTGATGCACCCTGACCCATGTCCAGATGTGTCCTCTACTATTATATAGACCCTGTTTTATCAAAGCCATGTTAATCCATGTAATCACTAAGGCTAGCGGACAAGGAGATCTCATGGTGTTGTTCAGTTCCAATATGAGCACAGACAGAGGATGAGAGAGACTCAGTTATCAACAGAACTCTGCTTCTAGGTGCTTTTGTTAAAACGTGATGTTTGTAATCTCAATTCGTCATTAAATGATGAATGTTTAAGGGAGTTTAAACAGATAGAGTTCTAACAGCCCTGGTGCAACAGGTTTGATACCTGACGATTCCAAGAGGAACATACAGCCAGCTTCATCATTCACTAACAAGAGGAAATAATTAGAGTAATTTCTCTCCTGAATGAATTATCCTACTCCAGTTTTTAAGAAGAAGAATTATCCCTGCAGTTGGCAATGGTTCCAGCAGTGAAATAATTGTTGACAGTGCTCTTTAGGTTGCCGTGTTAGAGCAGAAAATGTTCATGACATTTCCCTAAGTAGAACGAATATCAGCTGGAGTAATAAGAGGCCATTGGCCCCCTCGAATTCGTAAAATTATGCGGAAAAGATTATGTTTGAAAGGCGTAACCTCCATTCCGTGGGAGATATTGACCTTTTTGCTTGCATACAAATGAGTTTCATTTCTGGCCCTTGTGATGTGCTTATATAGTAAGGAGTTCAGCGAATCGTGTATGTGCTTCATAACGATCAGGCCCTTTTCCGAATCGCCGAGGTGACAGCTCGGTAAACCTGCCTGAACAATTTGGTACAACTCGTCAGGAGCCTGTCAGGTACCTGGGATTGCATGTAAATCAGAGGCAGGTTTGCCATTTTTTCAACCACTGGAGTAAGAAATTAAAAACAAACAAAAAAAAAAACAAAATGCATTCTCCTGCTTAATTTAACTTTTTACGCACAGAGGTCCAATTTGGCAAATCTGTGCGTAATCAGTAATAAGACCATCATTCATTTCATTATTACCTTGTGTGCTTTAACCACATGAGTGGAAATGTAATTATGATGGCTCAAGGCCTTATTAAACTATCAACCAGTGGTTGAATGTTTACACTGAATGCACAACGGTCTACACCTTCAAGGAAGGCACCTTGCACACTAAAGTTCCCAGACCTTGTCTCCGTAGTCTCCGCTTCCTGAGGCCGAAGATGCGCACTTTAGAGAAGATGTCGACCAGGTTCCCATTGCAGAGCCCCTTATTCTTGTTGGGGCTCTTTCTCCGTCGGTTGGTCGAGGGTCGGTCTAAATGCTGCTCCCGTGCCTGTCTCTTCTGTCTGATCAGCCCACTTGCGATAGCAGCAGCCATGGCTCAAAATGTCACAACTGCTCAGGTCCAGTCTGCACACGGAGCACAGACTACACAAACAGCCGCCTCTCGGAGCTCGCAGCCCGGGTCACAGTCCCATGGTGGCGGCTAAGTGATCCGTTCCGTGATGTCAAATGTCAAATATATAAATATATATATTTTAGGAGCTGGCTTTCTTTTCTGTCCGAACACTACATGATAACTGTGACATTAAAAGAGCCGTCATCATCACTCGAAAAATTCTTGGACATGATGGAAAAATGAGATCAGTTCATGCGTAATTCCATACATGCATCAATAAAACCATAGTCCTGATGAAGAGCTACGCCAAACTCACGCGGACCGAGAATTCAGAGGATTATGCATACCTGCAAAGTGATGTTTTTGTTCATTGTCTATGACATGTTCAGTAGCATCGCCTCCTTAAATGTCAAATACCGGCTGCAGCGTCCTCACGGCGCAATCACCCACTCTTTCCTCCTTTCACCCTCCGTTTTCTCCTCCTTCTGCCAGACGAGGCTGCTCTATCAGAAGTCGCTGTTTTGGGTAGCGGCGGGGACGCCTGTGCATGTGCGTCGCCAGCAATCAAGCAAAAAAATAAAAAAATAAAAAAATAAGGGCGCCTCCTGCGAAGAGGATCGCCACCCGAGTGAAGGCACAGCAGCCCGGGAGAAACGAACTCCCAAGTTTCCGAGAAGCAATCCGCGACAGGGACCCCGCGACGACTGATCAACAGCCGCACATTTTGGAGATGCAAAGAAATACGCAACCGGTGTAGTTATAACTTGATGCAGCGGGCTAAATGAACGCAAAGTTGCGTTCAAACTACCTGCCGATCTGCCGGATTATGTTCTCAAAACATATTTTCTTCTCTGTATTCCACAATCACAACACAGGCGGGGTGGGCGCGATGGGAGCCAGGGAGAAAAAAAACAAAACAAAAAAACACACACACAACCAAAGCTGATCTGGGTCCTGTGGAGATGACGTCTGCGTTGTGTGACAAGCTGCATACAAATATATAAACTTAAACCCCCCCCCCACCCCACCCCACGGCGATCAGCACACAGTTCGACCCAGTCGATTTTCACAGCCTATGGAGTCTGCGGGGTGTATGGCGATCAGTGCGTAAAAGGGTATAAAAGGGAAGAGCCACGGATGCACAGCACAATTTATTTTCCCACGCACACAAAAGAAAAAAGCCGGATAGGAAGTGGTGGTCACTCGCTTCGGTCTATATAGCCCGAGATCAACATAACCTTCCCATCAACAAGTCGTAACCACTCGTTAGTACAGACTGAGTGAAGATGATGCCCCCCCCCCTCCACCCACCCCTTCCTCCTCCTCTGCCCCACTCCCTCCCTCTCGACCACCAAGCCCCTGCTTGAGGGGGGAATGAGCAGCCGGTCTGAAAACTGCCATTAGACGGTCTGTTTTTATTCTTAAAAGCTTCAGTTAAACAGCTAAACCCACTACAGAAATGATCAATCTGGACCTGAGCTGACAGGATGGCATTTTTCAGCCTAGAATAGTATTTTCACCTCACTGCCACAGTCAAACTTGTGCAGCATCAATAAAAAAATAAAAATAAAATAAATCTCTGTAGATTATTGCAACTGAATGCTCCATCTCATTACAGAAATGCCAGTCTCTGCACATGCAGCGCGGCGCAGAAGCGCATTCGCGTTGTTTTAACCGAGCGAGCTCCTCCAGGCTGCGCGCTCCATTTGCTCTGTGTGACTTTCAGCACCGCGGACAGCGCCGCTCATTTCCAGCGGCCTGGACAGTGATGGAGGGGAAACGTTTCCTTCACAACCTTTATGTTGAAACGTCCGCCACAGACTGCAGGATGTGTTCATGTCAACCACAAACAACTGGAGATCCACTTAACGCCCCTTCCCCCCCCCCCCCCCCCCACCCCAAACCAACCCTTAACCCTTTCCCAATACCTTGTCGGCCAGTTTACGTGCTGAATTGCACCTGTCGGGTTCTACACAATAAACGCCACTGTAAAACAAAAATATTTGGTTCGTTCCTTGGCTCCAGGGTGAATATCCTATCTCAAGTCTCAATCACAGGCGCAGAAAATTAAAACTCAAGAGAGCCATCTGCTGTTTGTGGCTGTAATTAAACATTCGGGCTCATAGGGGAGCGGAAGCGTCGTATCGCTTTGTCCTTGTGCGCGCTGGTTCTCTCCACGCCAGACGCACCTGTTGATATCCAGCTGTGTGCTGATGTACGACTATCGGACGAGTCGAACTGTGAGGTAAAAACAGCAATAATTATTCATTCGTCTCCATCGCAGCAGCGAGTGTCTGGGAACTGGTGTCATTTAAAAAGCGGAAGAGCGGTGAAATGATTGTGTTGTCGCCCACATGGCGGTTGAGGAAATATTGTGTATTGAAATACACGCAGGACATCTTAATAATGGCTTTCAAAACTGAATGCGAGGAGGTGGTGTGGTTGGTCCTACTCTGGTGCACCGGTGGTTAGGTGTGTCGTCCCCCCCCCCCCCTCTCCTCCCTCCTCCTCCCCTCTCCTCCCATCTCGCTCCTGTGACTCGAGTTCGTGCTGTGGATGAATGGAGTTTGTGTCCCGTGGCTGTTGAGGAGCCACCCCGCATCCGCGGTGCTGTAGGAGGCACTGCAGTTAACGCTCCAGCCAGCAGCGGACACTGTCAGCCCAACAATGGTCCCGCGCCCACAGCCGACTCGCAGAGCAGCACACTGTCACAGCCACGGTTCTGAATCGGAGAGGGTTTCTATGTGGCTCTTCTTCAATTATGACCGTGCAGGTTTGGGGAATGTAAAAACCGCAGCTGACAGGAAACTAAAGGATGATGGAATATTATCCTGCAGGTCTGGCAAATCTAATGCAGCAGGGTGATATCAGACTGTGTTTGCACATTACTTTTTTTTTTTTTTTTAATAAACAGTTAAATGTATTTTCTAGATGATAATAATATTACAGACTCCCCAGCATCAGCCAGCAAACTACAAGTCATTGAAACAGTTTGGAATAAGACAAAATAAGACAAATGGCAAAAGAGATCCAATGTGAAAGTGTGTCCTATAAAACTGATTTGCATGGCCCCTTTACTGAAAGAAACAGGTTTTGAAATTGTATGCAGTGTTATTAGCTCATATTCTTCGTTTTCTAATGAGGCATGGCTCAGCATTGGTGTGCTTGATTAATGAGAGTATCCCCGTAAATTCTACAAACGTGGCACTACAGCAAAGAACAACAACAACAACAAAAAAAAACAACAACATTACTTTGGGCTGGATCCAGGATGGGGATAATACTGGAGTGGAGAGGAGAGGAAAGGCTGTGGCTTTTACCTTTTCATCCACACAGCATGAGGTTGAATGCATGGACCGTCAGACAAGCTTTCATGACATAACCCAGACATGCACATGCAAAAGCCTTATCACAGCCCACACACAGCACACACTGGAGGAGCAAAAATAATCCACCAGTCTAATCCTCTCTGTCAAACTAAATACAACACAGGGTGTCAAAAAAAGCATTGAAACTCTGTGAAAAGTTCAGTAATGAAGCAAAACAAGAGCGCACATACCTACATTTTTTTTCCTCCTACATGTGAACGTGTGAGAGTCCATGGCAGTTCCATTCCAAAGCCCTCCAAGCCAAGACTTTTTCCTGTGACTTCTAATGCCCAATTTATACTGCCCCTTCTAGGATCTAACATGGTTATGGTGAACTGACAGTCTGCCCCGAGCTGCTCACATTAATTTGTTCACAAATGCTTTGAGCGATTCGCTCATTCTTTAAGTTGGATCACAGAGAAAGGCAGTGAGATGAACACATTTGGACATTTCATCTGAGACTGACCACAATGAAACAGGACTAAATGTTGCCTTAGGATGTAATTTGCGAGAAACCAGCCAGCCACCATGAAGATGCATGTGAAATGCTGTGCATATCAGCTTCTACCGCAGTGTTATCACTGATTCTCTACAGAATACCAAAAACTATAATATCATACACACCTGGCCTGCATGAAAAACATGGCAACCAAAATGTACAGATTTGGTGAAGCATTTGACGCAGACTTGTGAAGCCACAGCCTCATGAGGTCAGAACAGTCTAATCCAATCTCCTCTGAGGAAATTACATTATTGTTAGTTAGATGCCCCGCTGCCGAGGCAAAGCAAATGTCACCCAATGGAACTGGGATAAACAACCCATTTGATTATTGCTATTACTTTGCCTCAGGGCCATGTTCTTTTATCACCCATCCTGATAGGAAAAAACAGTCAGTGGGACTCAGCACTTCTCAGGCCCAGCAAAATAAAAGAAGCTTAACTTGCCAGCATCAAATTACACTGCTCTATCAAAGACAGAGAATTAATTTAATTTGAGATGAGTAATGATTTTGCTTAGCTAGGATTTATGTCATTTTCTTTTCTTCCTTGTGTCTCTCTTCCTCCCAGTGCTTTAGCTGTTTAATCATTCAATATCATGGGTCCATCTCCTGAAGCAATAAAAGCTTAGGGGGCCCGCTCATGGACTGCAAGTATTCAGTGCCTGTGCATGGGTCTCATTTGTTTTGATGAGTCTAATAGTCCGAGCTAATCAGGGAGCTAAGACAGACGAGTGCACATCAAGAGCTTGTAAGGGGGAATGAAAATGGAGAACTTTTATTAAGTGGTCACGAATAAAAAAGCGCACGGTGAGCCTGTGCATTGTTGAGATGTTTAGAAATGAGATTGAAATAAATGGGTGAATAAGTATAACAGACAAAATAAAAGTGACCCTATGTTCATTAAAAACCTGTTAAGAAGTTATTAAAATGATGCAGACATCTAAAATATTTGGTGCAGCTGTAAGAAACACGGATTTTTGTGTTCCTTCCTTTTTAAGCTTCCGTCAGTGTAAAATCTACACACCGTAATGCTCCGCACAGACTGAAAATGGCTAAATTTTTGAATGACTGGCGACTGAAAGGGACGTCCGAAAGAGTTTTTGTGATACAGCAGCTAATGGAGATTGAAATACACAAAGAAAGTAACTATGTAGTCCTCCACATAATTAGCCCTGCCTTAAATTTTTCTTCCTTTACAGAGCTTATGTTCAGTTTTTGTTAATGTTGTCTGAAATGTGTAAATTCAATTACAGGTTAACTAATGAGGAATAGCTAAAGGTGGCGTTGGACTGGACTGCATTATATTGAGGTGTTTCTCATCTTTGTCCTTCCTCTTTACACACATGAGGGGAGCAAAATACTACTAACACTGCGTTATAATTCAGTCCAGTACAACATCACCACCAACTATCACCTCATTGCCGAGACGCATAGTTAAAATAACACTTCTATAATATTGTTCAAAAAAAAAGAACATTAACATTATTAGCAGTTGTATTGGATTGCATTAGACTGTACAGGTGAAACGAATATAGTGGCCACTGAGTGTTGCGAGTAATGAATGATGAATGATTTCAGATACAGCCAATATGACATGAAGGTGTAGCACTGAAATTCCCAGGCCTCTCTAGTGACTGTTGCTCCTCATTTGCGATGGGTTTCCTCAGGCTATTCCCTGCAGCAGTCCAATAACATGCAAGTGAATGAATGAATGGATCAATGACTTTCCTTGAGTGATCAAATGAGAAGCAATCTTTGAGTGTTGCTTTATTGCCGACAAGATTACTCATGCGACACTGTCAATTAATAATACATTCGAAAAGGTTAGAAAGCAACCCCAGAGAGATTTAGTTTCAGACCAGTGGTAAAAAGAGCTGATACATTAAGTCTCTGCTCACAGACCTCTGCTGGTTCATCATCTCGTGCAGAGTGTCATAAAATCATTTAGATGTACATCACATAATCGCCGCTAGGTGCACTAAATATGCCACCAGAGAATATGTATAGCCACGTTACAATATGTCTCTCTGGTGTGAGCGTGATGGAGTGTTGCTCCTCCCCCCAGGGATTAGATTAGACTGGGCCTGAGGTGTGGAGCCCTCCGACAGAGACATTAATGAAACACAGTGGCTGCAAACTGTGAGCTCTACTCACAAATAGCTTACTCCAAGATTTAAAAACAAAAGTTAGTTAACACTTATGATGCCGAACCCCTCATATAATAAAATTAAATAAACAGTACCCCTGTACTGTAAAGCTGTACCCCTGCAAGTGAACAAATTAGAGATGAGGAGTTGGAGAATGGACCTGAAGGGAGGAATGATCACAGTGACGTCTTGATTGAATTCTAAGTTTATATGGGGAGAATGATGCAGACATCTAAAATATTCCAATTGCCAGCATGTGAAACACAGTTTTGTGTTCCTTCTTTTTAAGCTTCCGTCGATTAATAAAATCTACACACCCGTGTCTCCGCACAGACGAAAATGGCTAAATTTTGAATGACTGGCGACTGAAAGGGGCGTCCGAAGAGTTTTTATTGATGCAACGGCTAATGGAGATTGAAATACACAATGTATATGTGATCCTCCATAATTAGCCTGCCTTAAATTTTCTTCCTTTACCAGAGCTTATGTTCAGTTTTGATTAATGTTGTCACAAATGTGTAGAATTCAATTACAGGTTAACTAATAGTAATAGCTAAAAATTGGCGTTGGACTGGACTGCATTATGTTGGTGTTCTCATCTTTGTCGCTTCCTCTTTACACACATGAAACAAAATACTACTACTAACTGCACTGCGTTATAATTCGGTCGAGCAACATCACCTCAACTATCACCTCATTGCCGGGCCTTAGTTAAAATAACTTTACTTCTATAATGTTCAAAAAAAAACGTGCTTTTAATGGCAGTTGTTGGTTGCATTGAACTGTACAGGTGGAGAGCAGATATAGTGGCCACTGAGTGTTGCGAGTAATGAATGAATGATTTCAGATTACAGCCAATATGACATGAAGGTGTATTTTAAATTCCATTCCTCTCTGACTGTGCTCTCATTTTGCGATGGGTTTCCTCAGGCTATTCCTGCAACGGTCCAATAACATCAAATGAATGAATGAATGGATGAATGACTTTCCTTGGTGATCAAATGAGGAAGCAATCTTTGAGTGTTGCTTTATTGCGACAGAATTACTCGCGCTGCGACGCTGTCAATTAATACGAAGGTTAGAAAGCAACTGATTTAGTTTCAGACAATGGTAAAAGAGCTGATACATTAAGTCTCTGCTCACAGACCTCTGCTGGTTCATCATCTCGTGCAGAGTGTCATAAAATCATTTAGATGTACATCACATAATCGCTAAAATTTTCATCTCACCAGAATATGTATAGCCACGTTGTAATATCTCTCTCTGGTGTGGTAATCAAATGGTGTTGCTCCTCCCCAGGGATTAGATTAGACTGGGCTGGGGTGTGGGCCTCCGACAGAACATTAATGAAACACAGTGGCTTCAAGCAGCTCTACTCTAAATAAACCTCCAAGATTTGAAAACAAAAGTTGAATTTAACATATGTTTGTGAACCCCTCATATAATAAAATTAAATAAACAGTACCCTACGCAAAAGTATACCCTGCAAGTGAACAAATTGAGATGAGAGTTGGAGAATGGACCTGGAAGGGAGGAATGATCACAGTAGCGTCTGATTGAATTCTAAGTTTATATGGGAAGATAATGGAGCAACCTAGTGGGTCTTCTTGGCAATTATAACTTTAGAAAAGGCGAATTGGTAAACAAAAAAATATGTGGCTGGGGGCTTTTTGTATATGTAAAGTCTCTGATTTGCAGCAAGTGGAAGGAACAGTGCCAGTGATTTCTTGACAGCCCTGTGGCTCCTCACCAGCAGTGACTGTAAGCACGAATAATAGTCCAAATGTAAAACAACTCAATAATATGGTGCATTATTTGGGATGAAGCAAAGCGAGGGTATTTAGGACACTAATGTGACAGGGACAAACATAAAGAAGAGATGCAATAAAGATGAAAATCACGAGAGGGAGTAATAGAACATGCAAAGATAAATCGGTTTTACTGAGGTCAACACGGTGATCACAAACATCCTCTCTGTTCTCTTTCTCTCAGTCTGTCTCTCTCTCTCTCTCTCACACACACACACACACTCCCAGCCTTCCAGTCTGTTTTAAGTCTGCAGCAGTGATGGAATGTGCCTCGTCAGCAGCACTGCAGAGTGAGGTTCCTTGGAGAAGCCCTGGGCAGTGTGGGAGAATATCAATTAGTCCAAACCCGTCTGGAAAGACCTGCTTCGGAGCTGAAGGCTGACGCCAAGAGTGCATAGGTGTGGGTGTGTGTGCGTGCATGCATGCTTTATTTTTTGTCTCTCAGCGAGCGAATGTGTTGGTGCATGGGTGTGTGGGTAAGCAAAGACAATGTGTCTGGCCACTTGTGTGTATAGGTGTGCACGTTAATATTTATAATTTTTGGATGCAGGTGAAAGACTAGGGTGTATTTCAGTGCTGACAGGCTTAATAGAATGGTAATGAGGGTGATGTCGGGTCAGGCCAAGCTGCAGTTGTGAATTCAAAGATGTGATATGAAGACAATCAGGTCAGTAAATGCTTCTGTGGATGCAAAAAGATTCAGTTTGATTATGCCTGCAACACAAGATTGCAAACACACAATCCATTACAAGTGAAACTGAAAATTCTGCATATTAATTAATTTAAGACAATGCCTGTTAAGCAAAGGGATGTTTCTATATTTCTTCTCTCTTCAAATACATGAAGTCCTCAGGCGTGGTCAGTGTCTTTTCTTCTAATCTGGCTCCCTGTCAAGCTGCAGTCCACAGATGATACCTGATGTGAATGCAGGCGTAAGAAGCCCACAGGTCCATCAGAGTCCCTGCCTACCTCTGATAGCATTACCACTACTGACAGCTCCTGCACACTACAGTCACATTACCACACACTAGAAAACCACGTACACACTAGCAGGTCTTCTCCATAGAACAAGCACAAATCAAACAGCATGAGAGAGGAAGAGAGCTTTGGACAGGGCACATGAGATAGGTGTTTTAGGGGAAATCCATTCCTATACTCATAAGCACAAACACACACACACACACACACATCACTACATTTATAAACTGTTTGACTTTTCTAAACAAACCTTTTTTAACCCCAATTTGTAAAATTCAACCCACACCTTAATCCTGAGCCTTAATCTTATCCCTAAACTTAAACCCAAGTCCAGACATGATAAAGAAATAATAGTTAAAGTTCCAACTTTAAAGGAATAATTCAACATTTTAGGAAATACACATTTTCTTGCCAAAAGTAAGTTAAGTAGATTTATACCACTGTAAATTCTGTATGGTACATAATTTACGGGGTGTTACAAAACCCACACAAAACCCAAGTAAAACAAATTAGCATTTTTACATTGGTGTTTCTGTACAGCTTAAACAAATAAAGAATAGTGTGTTATTTAGTGAGGTCTAGGGAGACTTTAAATAAGCTCACCAGCTGCTGGCTCCAGCACCATATTTATTATGCAGACATGACAGTGGTAGCAATCTTCTCACCTAATTCTATGGCTGCATAGCATATAACCATATTTGCTAAAACTATTGCTTTAAGGTTGTAGTTGATTATTTCCCAATTATGTCTGGTTTCACTCAAAATAAATAATCATCCTTGAGATCAGGTTGCACCTCATGTTGTTATTGTTATACAGACATTTGGTCACCAAAGCCTGCATAGATGAGCGTGTGCATGGTTTTTACCCTCATTTCTCAGTGGTACATAAACATATGCAAAGAGAGCAGTGTGTACATCAATATTAATAATTATCTGATTCAGGGAAATGGCCAAACTGCAGCTCTGAGGTTTGACAGAATGGTTATTGAGAGTGATGTCAGGTCAGTGTGAATTCAACAATAACCACTGTAACATAAAAATACATGTTAATGTAATGTAAATGCAAGTAAAAAGCAACTTACACCTGCAAAGGGGTGAAAATTTTTACTTTTAATTTAACTTTTTAATTTAACATAAGCAGTATCACTACACCTGTCACATTACATGTCAGGACTAAGTTTGATTCAGTGCTCAAAAATATGGTTTAATGGAGTCTTACAGTTATGGACCAATGCAGTGGGAAAAAAGACTACATAACCTTGCTTTGCATATAAATTATAAACTTTCTTTATGACAACACGACAAAGGTCATCTTGTTAATAAAAGAATCCCAGCCATAACCATTACAAAAATTACACCCCCATGAAATATTATGTCTAATAATTGTGTTTCATATCACTCCTGTTTTAATGTTTCCTTCCTAGAGGTCTATTAAGGTGTGCTCATATGATATGCACCATAGATCTCCAATGAGACATTGTGTGAACGGGACCTCAGCCACCTCTGATTGAGAACAGCAATAAAGTTTTCCCCAAGAGACAATGAAAGACTAATGATGTCTGGAATGGCCAAAGTTATGAAGCCTGTCGTCATTAGCCAGGGCTGCACTTTGGCCGCCATGACCCTCTTGGTCCTGACGAAAAACGAAGACAAAAACAGATGATGATACCCTGCCACGGCAAAAATAATGTGCATGCGTGTGAGTGTTTGACTGTGAGCTAATGGAGGTGACAGGAGAACAAGGAGTGCAGTGATTAGTCTGAAGTGACAGGGGTTAATACCCTAGTATGACAGCAGTCATTAACCGGCAGACACTACCACACACTCAGACAGCCATTACCACTGTCACAGATCAAATGTTACCACAGCTCTGAATACATCAAATACTTCTTGTATCCCTCAATCCACTCAGTCTCATCAGAGGTGTCTGTGATCAGTGGTGTGAGACCAACACACAAGATTAAGTTCAACTTCAGCATCCTAGTATTGTCCATTAGTAAAATTAGATTGTAGACTTACAGTGCAGCAGTAATAGTTTCATTTTGACGTTTTCATTTTATCTTATTTAGCACTGTTCCACGCTCCTGTTACTGAGCTGTCATCCACGCATTTTTACCAGATAGATCAGTTATAATATCAGATATTAAGTAATATTATATCATTTTTTATTATACATGACATTATTAAGCTTTGCTTTAGTTTCATCAGATCTTGTGACTTTATATTTGAGTGCACACACTGTAAAACATCCAATGGGACTTTGTTCACCAGCTGAGAAATTATCCTCATCTTGATCATTTGCTTTTTACAAATGGTCAACAACAACAGCAGCAACTGATTCTACAACAAAATCAAATGGAAAAAAAACACAGGCTACATTGTGTTGACACAGCGCACTATAAGATAAGACAGCTCATGCTACTCCAGTCTGAGGTAATGCAGATCACTTGTACTTTGCAGATGGATGTATGCTTAATGTCAAAGTGCAAAGTGATGACAGGCACTAAAGGGAAAAGGAAACATTTTACTGTCTCTCATAAGAAAAGAAAAAGTTATATTTAGACATGTGGGTTGAATAATAGTTCGGTGTGTAAGTTGAATCAAACCACATTCTGTTTTTATAGCAAAACAACACAAAGCAATTACCTAAGACACAGATAAATAATGATTTCATTATGAAAATTATCTGCACATGCATAGCATCTGACACATTTTCATACTGTGTGGTTACTGCAAGCCCCTGTGTCTTTGTATCAATGTGCCTTAAGTTCTGTGACAACAAAATGTATTTTATTTTCAGTAAAAGATTTCCTATGAGAATAATCTCAAAACATTTTATGGATAATAGGTTGATGGTAAAATTTTGGCATAATGTATATTTTTCAGTTAACTTGCATTTCCCAGCCAGGTACATTAATTCACAGGAATTTAGTGACATTGTGACAGGCAATTGTCAAGCAGCTGCTGTGGTTAAAATGCTTTACTTATTTTCATCCACCAGAGAGCAGTGCAGAGCTCAGCAGGACACTGTTGCAGGATTACAGTGTTGATTAAGGAGAGGCGAACTGCACACAGATATTCTTTGCCTCTATTTTCATTTTTTAAGGTTACAATTCTTGTAATGGCTTCTACAGTGACAAAAACAAAAGAGTTCCCACTAAATGGAGCTCCATCAACTTCAGTTTGCAATGAGGCAACACATGTTCTGAAAAGATCCAGTGAATTAAACATAAAGCCGACCTCTGGGAAAGTAACAGTCTGTCATGTCGGTTCTTTGTCTTGGCTGCTGTATTTAGCTTTGTAACTTCCACTGCCTTTAGATAAGCTGTTGAAGCACTAAACTGAACTAAAACTGGAGCCCTTTTCAAGAAATAAGAGTTTTTTTTCTTTAGACAACCAAGATGCCCTCAAGTGGCCAAAACGGGCTACATCATAGATATTATGTGAGGACATGTCCTACCTTCAATCAGTTCATCTACCAATCAATCAATTAACCCATAAAGAATATGACAACATGGTGAAAGCAGTGGGGAACTCAGTGTGGAGTTATGGCCTCACTGGAGGAAGTAAGGCTATGTTGTGAGCAGTAACTAATATTAGAGTCAGTGGTGATGAGCCATAATCTAACTGTGTTTCTGGGTGCTGTAAAACTCCCATTGATTCTCTTTCGCTAACTGCTATTTGCTACATATGTAGGTATATTGCACATAAATTCATATATGTGTGTTTGTGTGCATGTGAATGAGACAGAGAGGAAAACAGAATGAAGAGGATGACAGAAATAAAGAAAAATACAAGAAAAAATAACAGGCATTCGTTTTTATTTCCGTGTGTTACACAATAGAGGCACAGAGGGCTCAGTGATATATAGATCAGAGCCTTAGGACACACAGTTTCCAATAGCAGTCAATGGTGCAGTGCTGTAGGATCACACTGCACACACATACACATACACAGAGAGAGAGAGAGAGAGAGAGAGAGAGAAATACTCAGTCACAGAGCTGGTCACTGTTCATGTGAATGGTGGAGCTGAAATTGTGTTCTTGATTTAATGCAAAAAGTAGACATTAGCCTCTACCATCAATCACTGACTGGTCAACTGCACCGTGTCATAATAAATCACTGATTATTAATAACAAGTTACATAAATGCAAATAAGCTCAGTGTTAGAACTTTCTAAGACCTCCTAACCTTAATGTCTCTTGGTAGAGAACTGTGCATGTCATCAGGTTATATGAGAAAGCAGTCTGACATGGGAAGCAGGTAGAAAAAAACATTGTGGAAAGACAGAAGCGGAAGAGGCAGAACAACGAAATCAAAGCCTCAACACCACGCTTTCTATTTATGCCCCAAGGGCCTAATTAACATATGTGCAAGTCAGGATAATGAAATAATAATGACAGAAATGTAGGCTTTATTAAAATGGATAGATGAGTACTTTTTACTCTCTGTCAAACTGAGATAGAAGAGTGAAAGAAAAGATAAAAAAGCCCTCTGTCAAATAGAGTGTTTCATTTGCATGTCTGCTGTTAGGGCCTAATGAGAAATGACACATTTGTAATTACAGTGGACTATAATTATCTGGTGTGTAAGTGAGATGCCAGAACCCAGGTCTTTATGACTGGGCTACACATGGGAGGAGGGAATGTAAACCCATTTGAAATTTAAGTAGAAAATTACTTAAAGTTAATGCTGAAAGCTTCACAAGTGTGATTTTCTTTCCGCATGAAACAGACTGTCGGGGTGGGACTTGATTTGAGCGCTCAAAAATTGGCAGGACAAAGCCTGCAACGTGGACATGGATGTTGCTGTGCTGCTAGAGCTCACTCACCTCCTCCATCACGCCTACTTGCGGAGGAGGTGGAGGAGGACGAAGAGGAGGAGACGTGTTTTTATCGTAGGCCTCAGGATACATAAGATCGAGGTTTTGGCAGAAGACAGAGCTGCAGATGATGCTGATGAAGTGTTGCAGCTTGACACATCTCTGACCTCATATGATCGCTGCTGCTGCCCATTAGTTTAAAGTGACAGTCCGCCCCAAATAATTTTGTTAGTGTCAAATATCTCACACAACTTTGTATATCATACATCAGAAGTGATATTTTTTTAAAAATAGTAGTTTACTTCTTTAGAGAGTAAGTGCTTTTCTGCAGCTAGAACTCGTGTTGGTTACAGTAGAGTCCAGCTATGACGAGTTTTCTTTTCTTTGTGAAAAACACAAATAAATTCATTTGTTCTTAAGACAGTTCTGGAAAGTAACTGAGGACATTTACTCAAGTAAATTTGTGGCAATTTGCACTTAACTTTGAATATGTCCATTTTATACCACTAAATCCTTCTAGTCCACTACATTCCACAGGAAAATATAGTTTAATCCAAAGCATTTCCCTGACAGCTGTAGTTATTATTTACTTTGTAGATTCAAGTTTTACTTGCAAAACATAACGTCAGTTTATAAAATATATTATATTTAGATTAGCTCCAATATTAAATTGCTGCTTTTACTCTGATGCTCAAAAGTAACTGCAGCTAAAATGTTTGTACTTTACCAAAAGAAAAAGAAACTTTAAAAAAAAAAACTTTTCACATTCTTACTCAGCGACTTTTACCACTGGTTTACTATGGTCAAAACAGTCATTAGACAAAAAGCTTAATCTTCTCTCATCTAATAGTGCATCCCTCCATCCCTTTGGAGAAAATGTCAGTAGTTGGAACATGCTTTTGGTTCAAAAAGCCTCTGTGAATGTGTTTCGACATGAAAACAACATGAAAACTTTTCACCCGTGGAATTAATTGCACACAGATGAATTCAACGTCACCACAGCTGCTCCTCTTTATGAAGAAGAAAGCTACGGACCCCTTCACAAACAGCATTCAGGCTGACATGTAGTGAGGACTTGATGATCTAAAGAGAGATTTTGAGCAAATTATCATCTTATGAGCGAAAGGTTGATCAGCAGGTTTTATACAAAGATTGCTCACTGAAAAATATGATCAGGTTTTATTGAGTAGAAATTTTATCCATTCCCCAGAGTTCAAATGAAGCAGTATGGAGGAAAAAAAAACTGATGGTTGGTGCACAAAAACCATTTCCTGACTGACATACATATTACTCCCTGCAGCCTTAGTATATTGAGGTGTAATGATAATGACTACAGACAATGAGAGCTCATTAATGTGAATTTTGAGATTTTACGTACACTGCTCTAATACAAGTCATCTTGTAGGGCAGTCAACTTAGCGGATAAACCATCAGTCAAAATAGCATCACAACAGTGTCATTGCCGCAGTGCATTGTTTAGGGTGATGTAAAGCATGCAGCAGGAGACTGTGACAAAGTGGTGTCTATTTCTCAGGGGAAGCATGTGTTCTGTTAAACCATTGTTTCAGTGTTTTTCCAGCTGACAGAGGAGCTGACCTTTCGACATAGCTCTAAAAATAGCAACACTCAAACAAAGGGGAGCTCAGGGATAAGTAAGACGCCTGTGAAGTACAGGTGCACACAAATGTCTGTACACATGCAGGGACATTAGCACACACGCACGCGCACACACACACACAGACGACCACCACATTGCCCTCTCCATCAGCTCCCCTGACACCTGGTCAATTTCTGCTCAGGGAAATGTGCTCCTCTCCTATTGACAAGTTTGAATTAGATTGGTTTAACTTCTCTGTCTCAGAGAGGTCAGAGGCTTGTCTCTTCATGGGCTAACAGCAAGGACACTGGTTTTTGTCAGGGGACCAGTTCGAGCTGTTGGTATGTATGAATGCATCAGTTCACAGGATGAGAGCATATTAATGTTAAAGTTCTGTCCATTTCAGATCAGCAAGAATAGAGAATGAAAGCAAAGGAAACACTTCATCGGGGATCAGTTTGTATTTATACTCCTCCGGCAGTAAAGACTACAAAGCCCTAATAACTCTGTGTGAAACCCTGTGTTGCTGGTACCAGTAACAGCCCTTGCTGCTGTGCTTCAGGAGTGGTGCCCACAAATGCACACAAAATTTGCACTTATCAATATTTTTATATTTAAAAAATGTATTCTCATGGTGATAAACCCATAGAATTATCACCTTACTCAGCAGTTCTCCTCAGCTCCAAAACAATAGCTGTAACTGTTTGTTTTTTTTTCCACTGTAAAAGCATCAATAAACCCACTGTATACTACCTGCCCAGCACCAGAATTAGCAACTAGCTGGTGGACATAGTGGAGCATTTAACAGCTAATGAGCCAGGTAGCCAAATGTGAGATGAATGGATGGACGAACACCTGGGGTCACCTAACAGATAACACCGTCCTTAATACAGGCCACCAACAGGACTGAGTATGACCATAGAGGCTACATACATAAAGTAAAGTGTTTGAAAAAACAAAAACAAACAGTATAAAGTGCTATGTTAGTTTTAGCACCACTTGTCAATAAAGAAGTATCCATTCAATTGCAGCGCCAGGTGAACCCTCTCCCCTGAGATGAGCTACTCCATCAGCTCACCTGACACATCTGTTGATTCACCACACAAAGAAGTAAATTCTGTGTGTGTGTGTGTGTGTGTGTGTGTGTTTTGGTCCCTTCCTCTGTTTGTAAATGCATTTACAGAGGGGCACGGGGAGAAATGGCGCTCCTTAAAGAAAACTGAAACAGACTCTGCAGTGCAAGCACACCGTTGCTAAGTAACACACAGGAAGCTCCCTCAAGTACACTCCAGTAAGTTCAGTGGCTTGTCACAAGCCTACACATGGTGCACAGGTAAACATACTGAGTCAAGTTTGCACATCTCTCTGCCACGGTGTACTTTTAACCCGCATGAGTAGGTTGAGCAGTTAATATCCTTAGGCATGCTGCATCTTAAAATATATTGACAAAATAAATTCTGGTGACATTTAAAGTGCAACAAATAAGCAACAGAGAGGGCAAAAGAAGAAAAATATGAAAGAGAGTGAGTGAAAAATGAAAGTGTATGAGAATGAGTGAGGGAAGGGCGAGGGAGGGAGAGAGAGAGAGAGAGAGGAAGGGAGAAAGAGAATGGCGCTGTGCTGCAGAAGCAGAAAAGCCGGGCCATGTAATTTATTGGAGCCCATACTCATAAAACATGAATCTTGTCCATGAAGTGCTGAATCATTTGGTGTGCACACCCACTGGTCCGCCTCCCGCTCCCACATATATGCATGTGTGTATACAAGCAAATATGCACAGTAGCAGACACACACACACACACAGTCAGTTCCACACCAAGTCCATCTCTTATTCATACACTCCGACATGATCCTGTTCTCCATGAAGCACATTCATCTTCTACCTAAACCTGTACGACATATTCTATGATGCCATTTTATGACATGAACATACACACACTCCACACAAATATAAACACTTTCATCTCGAAGTTCTGTCTATCCGATTCCCTCTACTGCCCCCCACCACAGCAGCACCCAGCCCACCCACCTACTCCTTCCTCCCACTGTACTTGATGTGATAGCTGAAGCATTCCCAATAAAACAATTTTATTATAAGCCCCTCTCCCTTTGGGTTGATGGAGGCATGAGTTCAGCTTCAGTAATGGCAGACACTCACGCACTGCTAACTCAACTCAGGGTAAGTCAACCTGGTGGAGGATTAGCTGATTAAATACAATGAAATCTTCATGCATGTTCAATGAGTTGGGGAAATAAATGCGATCATCTGGGTGCGACAACGACCTCAACAAGAAGTGGGGTATTTGTGAATAAAAAATATTATAGATTAATTAATAGATAAATTAGAGGCACCCTTTGATTGTGACTGTTTGAATTTGGATCTTGCTTGCTGGTATCACATTCTTAGTAATTACAACAGCTAAACAATATATAAGGCTTATTATACTGTATTATTTCCAGAGTTCAAAGTAAAGATTGAGGATACCAAATTGAATTAAATTATTTGCTTTACAGTGTCACAGTCAAAGCCTGTTGCCAATTAGAGAATGAGTACAAACTCATAAACTCAATATTTATTTGCATGCTGCAGAGGGGGAGCAGTCACTCTAGCTGTCCAAATGTTTAACTCAGCTGGCCCATGGCGAGCGCTTTAGTTAATTTGTTATTGGTGTACAGGCATACTGGCAAAGTGGTTTTAAAGAGGAGTGCAGGGAGTATCCTGGGTGAGCGAGAAAAGATGGAAACTTTCTGCCTCTGAAACACCATTGTTCCTTCAGGTTTTTCCTTCCTACTTCACTCCTTTATTTCTCCAGTGTTTTCATCTCTATCATATAATTAAAGGCAGTAAAATGTTCATAGCAATATTAGCAATGGCTAGTACAGAAGAAAGAGATTAGAGGTGTTCACATGCAGAGGGCACACATTGATCTTTGCTGTATCAGAATAAACAGTGGACACTTTGTTGAATATTCATGACCCTCCGTGGCTCTGGAAGGTGATGCATCTGAGGTGGACAGCGGAAAACTTGTCATTGAGAGTATACTGAGCCTAAGGAGGACTGCAACCTGTGGCTACGACTCTTGCTCACCCGCTAGCCTCCTGTGCCTCTTCATTTTAAAAAGACTGTCCAATAAACAGCATCATTCCAATACATCTTAGTGTGAGAGAAAATGAAAACACCCATTTATGAGGTCAGAGCACAACTGGAGAATGTTTTATACATGAGATGCTCACATGAAGTGGATGATGTAGTGAGGGAGAAACAGGGCTCACATGAGCCACTTTTATAAAACATATAATAACTCGTCATATTGAAATTAGCCAGATTTTTGATATGAATACGCTCTCATATCGGGCGGCAGAGCAAAGTTACGCGGACAATTAGTGGATTCTTCTGCCCGTCACTGACACTCGACTTGTATATGTTGTATAAACACCCTTGATCTCTTTAATTCAGCCAGGTGCTGCACAATATTGCCACCCTCCCTGTCATCACTTATTCTCATTTAGAGTGAGAAAAACACAGGCATTGTTTTCTGTAAGCTTGATCACAGTGGGCACGAGGGTGACAGTAGCACTTTGACGGCGTTATCTCACAACCACCAGGTAATTCATCACATACAGCCCCAATAGAGGCGCAGTCCTTTGTGTTAAAGCCCGAGAAGACCTACACTACACAGTGGTGTAAATCACCAAGACAGAATCAGGGCTGTTACAGCTAGCCCTTGGCTTTCAAAACGGCTCATCTGTTTTAAATATCCTGGCCTTCTATAATAAACCCTCCTCAATTACAAACAGCCTACTTTGAGAGACACCTAGCTAAACAGTCCAGCACAGTCTATAATTGAACCTCAAAGCCGTGGACAGTAGAGATTGGAACCCAGTTAACGCTGATATCCTTTGAGTAAAAGTTTAAGAAGTAGAAACAAAAGCAGAGGTTTAATCTTGTTGATCTGGTGTATACTTGAGATTTTCCGGCAACACATACATGAGCATGTACAAGTGTAGCAGTGTATTTCTGTTAATCACCCTCACCACCTGACTAAAATCAATAACCTTTTTTTTTTTTTTTTCCCTTTAAATCACTGTCATTTCCTTCCCCCGGATGGACGACAACTGATTCTAGGGCTCAAAGAAAATAGCTGAGCCAAATTGAGAATATCCATCCATTTTGTATCCATTGGTGATTGATTACAGTTCTTAAGATACCTCAACATCCATCCAATAGTTCATATTATCCAGGTATTGATAGAAGTCACAGATGAGTTCAAGTCAATACAAACACACAGAGGTACGAGCACATGGAGTTTGTATGCCCATACTTCTAAGCCAAGAATACTCCTGTGATCTATGAGCAACCCATATCCAGCACCATGTCCTCCACATGGGATCAGGTTACTGACAAACGCCTATTGGTACATGTGGAGCGTTGATCACAGAGGAGTAGAATCTTCTAAAATCAGGACACTGTACACAGTATAACGCTCATAATGCTTTTGTATGTGGGCGTGAGAGTTCATGTTAATTTAGCATGTGCCACCGGCTGCAGCTGCGATGCACTGTTAAAGCCACCTTTGAATTCAATAAGAAAGTCTTTAATCAAAGACTTTGCATAACCTGCACTAAATGAATAAAGAGGCACTCCAGCTTCTCCAAGAGCCTCACTAACCTGCAGGCAAGCTCCCAAGAGGCCCGTATACCCTACCAGATGTGCCTCCAGGGTGCACTCTGCCCCTTCTCTTCACCAGTATCCTTGTCAGTATCATACAATACCTGTTGAATAGCTCACCTATCAAGAGCGGCTTAATGTTCATTCACACACTAAAAAGAAGGTGTAGGAAGAGAGTTTCTTCAGTTACTAAAAGAAATTAATGTAAGCACTTAAGACGGTGACCTCATTGTCTATTAAATGGAAGCACTGCAGCCTTCTCAACATTTAAAATAACAGCAGCAGTGTCAAATAGAATAATGATCCAAGTCACACTCAAAGGGGAAACTTGGATCGAAATGGGTAAGCCCAGTCTGCAGTGGCACTCAGTCTGTGTGCATATCCCTACCTAAGAGATGCGCAATTTCAGTGTCTGTGCAGCCGGATGGAGCTTAATGAAAAAAAGAACATGAACATTCAGAACATGAAACTATTATAATGTGTGAAGAAAATAGAGGTAGGTGGATATTTACTCCTCTGTACCTGAAGAAGAGCCAATTTGGGCTAAAAAGCTTTTCCCAAAGGAAATGTTTAAAAAGACTCTTTAAAGAGTCTTTAGCAACAGAAATCTCAGGTACAGATTGGACTCAACAACGACATGAGTTCTGCGAACAATGACAGGTTGAAATTGCAATTGCACGCTCAGGTAAAAGTAAGGAGACCTTGAGTTGGGACCATTTTCAAAGTCAAAGTACTGTTTAAAAGATTGAGAATGAACTATGATTTTAAAGAGCTATGAATGAAACCATAGCAGATAACTCACTGATCCACGACATCTGATGCATTCACTGATAAAGACTGTGTGATGCACTTGAATGCTCTAGAAAAAGCTAGTAAGTGGACCTTGAGTTAGGACTGTTCTGCGGAATAAAGAGTTTTTTATGGTCTACTTGTTTCTTTTCATTCCCCTCAAACAAATAGTATTATATATATTATATTTATTATATAGTATTTCTGCACTGGCTTGATTGTCAGCTGACAACACTAACAGACTTTTAGTGAACTGTCCAGCAAACACATTCAACCTGGATAGGTACCTATTGTATGGTGACACCATTACTTCCTCTGGGTATGTCAAAATGTGGAGAACGATGGGGATCGAAAGCCTAGCTGTCAAACGAGTGGCAGCCTCAGCGTTTCCTTACCTCCGCTCAGCCTCAGCACTTACAGCACATTAAAAATATATCACTGCTACAGAATCTTCAGACAACACCATCTGTTCTCTGTTGGCCATGATGACGGCAAAACAGGTTAATGGTTAATTTACTGCTTTTGCATGACAGCCAGACCCCTCCTGAACGCACAATGAACCTAGCCACTGGTAATGCAGCGTCAGTGAATCATCTACTGTGGCATCACAGTCTGACGGAGACATCCAGGGGCGCCACTTTCTGTCAGCGAATGAGGTATTTAGGGGAGGTGATTGCAACTGTTGTGTCTGTAACCCCGTGAAGGCTTCTCACCTCCTGGAACATGATGATAGCTGACTCACACGGTGGGAAAATGGCACCTGATCGTTATCTGTGAATCTATCACTTACAGACAAGGCAATTTGAGATAAGTTGTGTAACTACAAAAAAGGCAGAAAGACAGCGGATCTACTCAGCCTTCCTCAGCTACATTTCCACATTTAAAGACAGCCCCAGTTAAGTCCAATGAAGTTGCAACATAAGAAACCAATGACACACATGTTAAACTTACGTCTCGAGACTAGACTGTGACCAGCGTACACCTTCACTATAACTTGGTTGATATATGAAAGAATTTGTATGCATGTCACAACTGCACATTCATGCACGTAGAGTGTTTCAGTTAGCAGGTGTGAGGGATTTCCAGCCAATCACACCGGAGATCCACATCCAGAGCAGCAATGAGTGTGCAGGATCAGAGGGCTAATGAATTAACACTGCAACATACCTGACATTTACCAGCTCAAAGCTGTAGTGGCAAAAAGACATCAGACACATAAAAGCAAGGCTGAGGTGCGAGGGGCTAAGAGAAGAAAAAGGCAGCGAAATTTCAATGATCAAAACAACCGCTTTTTAAAAGACAAATATTGGAGGCAATTGACAAACAGTACAACAAGAGATGTGTGTGTAAGCAAGGTAAAAAGAGGGAGAGATATATTGTAGTACAGTAAGCTAACACAAGACAAGGAGGGTTCATGGAAGAGACAGTGGTCTATGGGGAGACTTCTTAACAGGAGCTGGCCCTCCTTCCTCTGACAGTAGAACCAGTGCTGTTCTCAGTTGCTCCCATTATCTGCCATGTAAAAATGGTTCACTGCGGTCCAGCAAAATTGCCCTCTGGGACACAGGCAAAAGCTGTGAAAATGTTTCAGATATTAAAGGAGGGCAAATGTGTGAAACAACACCTTGATCTGCCAGTCAGAGCTTGATTCGTGTTATTTTCCTCATTTAAGATAAAGGCATGTCTGGTCTGAAGCACCTGGTCTACTTGCCTGAATTCAAATTGTGTTGTGATACAAGGAAGATAAAGCTTTATGGCTAGGCCTATCTCAGACCAACAGCATATTCAAATCTCAAAAACTGCAGGTTTGTTAAACCTTAATGAAATTATCTTGCATTTTAAATTAAGGCTAAATGAATAGTGTTTCCACACGTTGAACATCAGATGTTAAGCCCTGGATATTAACAGTTAATGTGGTTTGACTATGAGTGATGATGGTGCGCAAATGGTGAGGTTCTCCCTGATGGATGTACTTTTCAGTGGTAACCATAAGCCTGCTATTAAAATACATTAAATATTAAAACTTCACAAAAACCTCTTAAAACTGGCAACATTGGATTTTGAGCTATCTTTCAAGACCCCAAAAAATCCAGACTCTTTGATTAGCAGTGTTGTCCACAATGGCCTAAAACAACCGGTGTCGTGACCAGTGACACGCACACTCACACAGGGGTTTTCCACTACTGTGATTAGACCTCTAGTCAGACTGAAGCTGGGTGTGAATCTGTGCTGGGAATTACATAATGTTGCAAAACTGCATGTACCAATAAGAATGACAACAGGTGCAACAAAACTAGCTGGGGAGTGAGGGAGATGTCAGTCAAGCCCACTTTGTATGGGCCCACACAGTCCTGACAATATATCTGATCAAGCAACATTAATGAGGACACCACAGTGTGTGTGAATATGGATGTGTGGGGACAGCTTCCTGAAAACTAGGATAGCAAAATCTCAACTAGGTGCCAAAACTCTGTATATAAACTTTATATATCATATCACCCAGGCCTAAGAAGAATGCTATACAATGAGGATATCCATCCAAGATACTGGCTCAGTTTCAGTTTGTGATTTTTTCTTGATATGTGTTTGGTGTATGTGTGAAGCAAACTGCCTAATTCATTTTAAGCTACTATTCATACACAGCAGGTCAACCCATTATGTCTCAGTCTGGTGTTTTTTCTTTCAACAAACAACTGTACCTGCCAAAGTTACTTGATTAGACTACGTAAGCCAGACAACAAATGAGCAAGAGATATTGCCTATGTAAATGTTTTAAAAACAACAACATATGTTGCATTATTGAAGGTTGAGGAAGAAACGCTGCCTCCCATTCCACCTCTTCCCCAAAATGAGGCTTCTTGCTCGCTCGCCCCAATGCAGTTTCCTTGTACAGTCGACATGAATAAAGCATGTGGGGTGTACGACGAGGCCTATCCTCTGTGTCCAGTCACTTATCATTAGGGAGAGTGACACACACTAACTGTGCTATGTCATAATTAGACAGCACTCACTTCACTTGGAATCTGGAGGAATAACACATATGACAAGTTTCTACCGCAGGGTAAAACATAGCAGCGACGGCTGCTGCACTGCTCTCAGCCACTACAATGGTAAAAGGGCTCTTAAGTACAGTAGTGTTTTCTAAAAACAGAAACTGTTGTTTCCTGAACTTATTTTCATTCCTGTATGTTTTTAGAGTGTGCCAACAAGGTTACTAACTGTTACTAACTACACACTGGATAATGGGTGTAAGGAAACAAAAAATATTTTGCTTCACAATTTCCAAAAATATGGTTTTATCTTAAAACAGTTCAAAACCCAAATATATCTAATTTAACACAGAGAAAAGCAGCAAATATTACATTTGAAAAGTAGTACATTTTTGTGTTTTTCTCAGATAAGTTACATTTACTTTTCATTGACCAAATTGTTTCAGGACTAGGATCATGACATGTCTTGACATTTCCAGTGTCACATTCACACCATTATACGTAGTATAATTGTTGTGGCCTATACCAGAAAACAGCCAGCTTGCTTTGGCTCAGGCTGCTGGTTTCCTCAGTCCCCAGCTGTGGCAGATCTTTTTTATGGAGAAAGTAAGTGGTCAGGGACCCCTGATAAAACAGGTCTAGACGGAATTTGTACAGCTATAACGGCAACTGTCCTCCCAAAGGGGGGACAGCTTCAGTCCATCACCTGGGGAGATGGGGTCCTGCTAATGGTCCCTGGCCAGACTGAAACTAGGGATGTTATGATGGCAGATTATGCCACTTAGACCACTGTTTTTGTTTTCCTTCTTCCTTTTCTTCCCCCTCATAGGTCATGGTGTGCCAGTCACCATCAACTGTGGATGTTTTATTCTGGAGTAAAACTCCACTCATACTGTAAACAGTACACTAAAATGAGATCATGTTTCTTCCTGTGAGAAAGGACAGGCATAGGAATTATTGTATTAGCCCAGGTCTGAGTCTCTTCCTTCCAGGAAAGCTTAAGATTGACTATGACTCAAATGCCGTCTTTTGAAATCTTTGGGCTGGATTATCAGCACAAAGAACGCCAACTGTCTCTTTCTCCCTCTGCTTCTCCATCCTCCCTTTTCCTCTCTGATTGAATAGCACGCAGGCAGAAGAGTACACAGTGTTTTCCACTGAATAAACCACATGTGTCATCACAGAAGATCCAGTGTATGATCAGCGGAGGGAGGCGAGAGGCACAGGAAAAACGTGGAAAGGTTAAGTGTACACAAAGATATTGACGTGTGATTCAGAGAGAAGAAAGAAGAGTGGAAAGCTGTCGGATTGCGAGGCATGACTAAACAGAGAGAGGCACGAAAGACGGAAAGGAGTAAAGAGGCAGGTAGGTAGAGAGGGGTAGAGGTTGAGACGAAAGAGGGTCAAGAGTGAGAGGCAGCAAGGGTGGGGGAGGCAGACGTGTGTTCCCTGTCCCCTCGTGTCTAGCTGCACTAATCAGCAACACAGTGTCCCCCCTGGGTGACTTAAGCTCCTGCAGAACAGGACTCTGGATGTCAACAACCCACTGATCCCCTGCTTCCTGGTGGGAAACACATGCACACGCGCACAGATGCGCTGGCACTTGAGCAGTCACTAACTCCATCATTTTGCAGCATACACTCCCACACAGGGTAACGCAGGGCAGTGTAGGGCTGGCATCAATACGGTATTATCAGGCCCATCAGGTGACAGGGCTATTCTTAGAGTTTCCATATGCACCAAAGAGGGGGGAGATAGAGAGGGGCTAGGGAGGGAAAAGAGAGCAGGGGTGAGTGTGTTTTTGTGTGTAAGAGATAATAAGAGCGACAGAGGAGATATGGGAAGGAAAAAGAGGAAAGTATACAGTATAATGGATAAGGAGGACTGGAATGCACCAGCGCCTGTTTTTGCTAAACCTCTGAAATAAAGGGGAGGTTCAATTTTTTTCCAAGTCAATCTAATACTGTACTCTAATTCTCATAAACTAACTGTTTCTTCAAAGAGATGTTTGTGACTGGAATAGCACTTGCTCCTCCTGGCCATAAAATGATCCCCTCCTAGCACAAATACACCAGAAAAGACCCACAGACCAAAACAAAAAAAAACTTAAAAAAAAAAAAACATAATAATGCAGATTTTTAAAAAATCGTGATCACTGCATTTAGCAGAATAATCGAAAAGAAATGAATCTGCCGTAACTATGTAGCTACAATTAAAACTGAAATCTTTAATATATAGATCTAAATGGGGCATTTAAATAATATATGTATTTATAGGTGGAGAATAGTCATGCTCTGCAAATGAGAACTTAATGTGCTCAGTTTTACAAACAATACAAAAAACTGTATTGGGACCACATTGGTGATTGTGTTTAACTGCTCCTTGCATTATTGTTTGAAAATGGGAGCTTATGGAACATTTAACATTTCTTGCAAACTATAATCTTATATTATGAAATTTTCTTGATTATTTTGGTTGGTGACACAATAGATGCATATATGCAAACAAGTAAAAATTCAGCCTATCCTGAATTATCACATGCAGTCCATGTATACATATACATAACACACAAGCGCATGCATACAAAATAAAACACACACGGACAGAGAAAGAGAAGGGGATATTGATGTAATATGCTTCAGTAGACAGTGGCGTAGTGGCTTTGCTGTGGGGAGAATCTGCACTGAAACAGATTCATCAGAGCTACAGTGCTCTAGTCTGGATGAATGCCATTTGTATCTGAAGGCAGAACTTCCCCACCACTATAACTCACAGAGCAGGCACCCACATAAATACTGAAATGAAACGTGCTCTCTCAGACAAACTGCATGGCTACTACACTTTGATGTAGGACACAAGTGAAACACACGGATACTCAAGTTACATTTAGTACGTACACGTGCGCACACCAGTAGTCTCAGTCTCTCTCTCTTTCTCTCTCTCTCACACACACACACACACACGCAGAGGATATGCGCACAAAACATTAATGGAAATGCACTTTTCCTTTTCCTTTTCCTTGAGCTTTCTCAGTCTCTGAGACATACACATACAGTAGTAGCACAAAGTAGCGTCCCCACTCTGCTGTGAGAGTGCTCCACCTTTGCTCACATTTGCTGTGCTTCTGGTGCCCCTTCTAATGTTGTGTTTTATGGTGGAGAGCTACGCTAAGCTAATCCACAATGGGGACGGTACACTTCACTAGAATTTTTTTTACTTAGTGAAAAAGTGAAAAACCAAAAGACCAGGTAGGATGCTGGGAAAAAAAAAATAATAATAACTTATTGTACGTAGCCACAACACTCACAGTCAACAGTCTTTACTACTGACTGTCTTGTAGAGTGGCAACAAAATGACAACACATAAGCCGAATAAGAAACACATTCACCAAGTCGATGACACATACAGGACATGAAAATGAGCTTCAAAACAAAACAGAACTTAGTTACAGCATAAAGTAAGTTTCTAGGGGACACTAAAAACTGATGAACACATCCAAATATGCAATTTAGTGTTGGAAAATATGCTAACAGTATTTTAATTTTAACATTGAGCAGAGTTATTATGCTACAGATACTCCTCTATGACACTGGCTATACACGATGACTTTTACTAAATACTAGTGTAGTCAACAGTTTCTTCGTTTGAGTTAATACTCACTTCTTCTGTTCGAACCAGTGTGGGGTCATACTTTATGCAGCACACAAGAAATGCACCCCCCACCCCCCACCCCCCACCCTACCCACACACACACGTTCTTTTCCGGTGTATTTAGACTAATTCTGTTGAACTATATGTTAGTGTTGGATGAAGAGAAGATGAGTCTTGGCCAAGACAATCTACTTGGACAAATGGGAGCCTCAGTAAATTTTCTAGTTTCCAACAGTCAGTGGTGATAAATCAGATGTCTGAGCCAAACACCCCCTTCTTCTGCTGTGATGGATGGCGGGGAGACCGAGTTGATTTGAGTTCAAGACAAACGAACCATAAAAAAAACAATTAGCTATAATTAATTCTTAATTTTTTCAACTCAAAAACATAAATGGGGCACAATAAAGGGGGTTGCAAATAACTTGAAGGGTTGGGAGACATTTGGTCTTACTGCTACTGTGCAAGCATGCCAAAAAAAAAGTGATTTTTAAATAATTTCATAATAATTTCAGTGTCCTTGAAAGCCAAAAAATTCAAACTGAATTAGAGGCTCAACCACAGCCAACATTTTCCCACGCTGGTTCCTCAAGCCTTGGTCACTGACTCTCCTACTCTCTCATCTTGTGATATTCTTCATCAAACCTGCTAGTTTGTTGTTAATATACATCTGTGCAATGTACTATACTTGGTCTCAAACAGTCAAAGGTAATTCTACCCGCATTAAGCTGCAAAAGACACTATTGGTAGAAAATACAGAGCCCACACTGAGCCCATTATTCTCTGTCAATATGATATCATTTTTTACAACATTTAAGGCTTTTCATGCAAACATCAGCTCTACTGATTTCATATTACTCTTATAAGTGAGATTGGACATGTTTGTCTATACACAAGTGTGAACAGGTGCATGCCCATTGATAAAAGTCACTGTTGCTGTGTTTCAGCACTCTTACTGTGGACATCTCATTTTATGCTGTTGTAATCACTGTAACCTCTCAGCGAGCAGACACAATGAGTGTTCACTGGCTCTGTCAAGACAGTAAGAGAACATATTAGTAATAGTAATGATATGCACGATGCTCAGGCTGGATGAATAGGGCATATTAACTCTTATATGTCAATTAGGAACCCATTTCTGAGGAACACAAGACCTGTTCACAATTCAAGAGGCCGCTGAAATGAATGTATTTCAGACTTAAAGTAAATTCTCCATTATGGGAAATGCAGTCTTGAAATTATAGCATCTCTTTTATGAGGTAATTTCACATAGACCTTGGTGTTTAAACTACATTTCTGCTGGTTTTTATTTCCAATTCTACCGTACAACATTAACACAAACAGGTGGGACAGAAACTCAGCAGGACCAAGAACATTTATAAATGTTATGTAAGCACAAGAGAAGGCGCACACCACTTTCTAGGTTAACTGTGGGATTTATTAAAAAAACAAAACAAATTTGATGGGAGAATGTGCAGTCCTCCATGGAAACTCTGAGCCATGCATATGCACATTAACTGGAGAAATGTGAAACTACGACTCTGATGGGAGAAGGATGAAACATGAGAAACTTGGTGAAACTCATACCAAATAGTACAGTAAATCAAAATATTACCTCGGGTATCATATATTAAGAGCCATTTTTTACAATACAACACCTATTTGACTGACATATGATCACATATGATTTAGGATAATAAATACAAACAGAGACATCTGTTATTGCAAAAGAAAAAAAAACAAACCCCCAGGTGTGCAACAATACTTGCATGTTGTGAAATGTATGCTCATAAATGATAATGTGAACAGTAAGAAGAATGACATTTACACTGATTTCACTATTTTCAATGCCTCAGTCAGCTGTGAGGAGTGTACGTTTTATATATTAGTATGAAACATCATATACTGCATTTCATAATGTGTTAACCTTTTATGGCTTTTAGTTCGTTTTATCACACCACCATAGCTTACAATCCATTCCTGAAAATCTTTAAAGTCTGCTGTCCAATGAGGAAACAAATAGGATACACCTCTGCAAAAGGATGACACACACACACATTCAACTGCACACAAAGAATAATCACTACTTCACTTATGATGACTTTACAGTACAGTAGTATTTCATAATGGTTTGACTGGAACACCACAAAACGCATCATGCAAATGGTTTCTGGCTTAAAGGAGGCCCATCACTTCTTTACTGTAACTTAACAGCCTGCTCTATCATGCGTCCATTCCCACAACAGGCAGCAAAAGTGCTTCCTGCTCTATGTTCTAAAGGGAGGAGGGGGGTTAAAACCATTATAAATTGAACAGGACAGAGTGCAAGCAACAGATGCTGTACTGTATTCAACTGTACCAGACCAGCACAGCCCACCACACACACATATACATGTAAACACATACACTTAATCACTTTAACAAACTTGCCGTGAGTGCTTTATTACAAAGCTTTATTTATATTTTATGTGTATTTTGAATGCGGTGAAACAGATTACTTTTAAGTGTTTGCTGTGGACAGCAGTTCCTTATGGAGGAGAGGAAAAGCATTGAGAGAAACACAGAGCTCCATTCAGACTTGAAGGCAGTAAGATGTGAGAAGAGACGGCGAGGAACATGCAGACGAAACTATGAAAATAAATTCAATTTCATCTGTGAGTCATACCAAGATACACACACACACACACACACACACACAGTGAAGACAAATAATTACTGACCCAGAGTAAATTACACCTTCTATTATTTTCCAAGAACAAACAAGTCTAGACTTGACTCCAGGTAGAAATGGGAATGCCAAATTAGAAGTGAAAGAAAAGCAGAGCAATAGGTTTTGTGTGCAGCCATGCAAACATGTGAGTGTGTGTGACTAATGTAGTGGGAGGGGCTTTTTTTTTTTTTCCATATGCAGGTCACCCTGGTTGACTTGACTCAACAAAAGCAACAAGGTGTTGTAAGAATCCCAGGAACGCAGGTGTTCATGCACAAAATTCAAATTATTTAACGAAAAGCGGCTTGGACACAGGATACACACACAGGCACCACTTTGAAACCTGTGCACAACCTCTGTGCTATAAGCACAAAGACTTCAAGGTTTCAGTGGAATACCTTATAGATTTTGACTTCCTGCTTGTCAGCATTTTTCTGTACTCAGTCCCACATACACACATAACACCTGCTATACCTGTGGCAGCCTTTTTGCTGTGACAGCCAGTAATTAATTCATTCATTGAGATAACCGTTCAGAATGACTCTGCTAGTGGGAAAACAACAAAATGCAGGGGAAAAAATTAAGTAGTGTGTGAGAATAGCAAGAAAGAATTCTTAGAAAACGAAAAATGCAACCTCTAAAGTCATGTCTGTTGTGCTGTTCAGTTATCAACTGCACAGGTCATGTCTCCCAAAACTGACTACAAACAAACAGCTTTTAATAACTGCAACATCACTGATATAAAAACACAAGCTAACTGGCTTTTCAACAGTAAAATTGTGCCTAGCTACCTGTAAGAGGGCGGCGGGGTGGGTGGGTGAGAAACAAGCCAGGGCAGCTAAAATGCTTCATAGGTTGCCACGGCAGCCCTCTGCAGAAACAGACTATTTCACAACATGTTTGTCCACATAACCCCTCCCAATTTCCATCACATGCATTACATCAATAAATAACACTTTTCTTGTACCAACAATTCCATTATGAATATTTCACTGTATTGTTTTTTAAACATTACGCTGCTGAATAGTTCATGCTTTCCAGCCTTAACCTAGGCCTCCCGCACAAAAGCCGTTTCACCAAACAATATCTAGGCATGGATTTGAGTAGCAAGTCATCACTTGGTCCTCAACATAACTTCACATAGTAGCAAATGGGGTTGGTTTATAATCTTTATGCAACCATTGTACTCTTTTTGCTCCTGGGACCTATGACTCTGTTTTGTAAAAGGACTCTGAGAATTTAAAAAAAAAAAAAAAAAAACTTTCCAACTGCGAGAACTTCAATTTTATGTCCTTATAGCCTCGTTCATGGTGAAATGACTAAGACCATCATAAAACATTGCGTTATTTCTTTTTCTTTGCATATGTATTCCCTTTCTTAATGTTTGCATGTCTGTAAATATACCATAAATAGAGGACTTAAGGTGTAAATGGAAGTGTAAGTCATCAACTGTAGATCAGCTGATCCCTTGATACCATTAATCTAATGGAAAGATGAGTTCTGCCCTCTTTGTCTTTTCATTGGTCTCTATTAAAACAAGATCTTGTGGTTAAGAGAATATTTCAGCTTCTCAGAAAGACTGATGAAAGACAAGCTCAGTGAGACAACCCACTGATTACCTGAGTTAGTGGGGTATGATGACTTTTAACTGCAAAATCCTGCTGCATTTTCCTTCTTTCTGTGAAGATAAGCCGGTGACTTCCCTCCTTTGTTTCCTCTCTCGCCTCTTTCTCCATAGTCTCTATCCTCACCTGTTTCCAGAGCGACATATCACTCATAAAAAATCCTGAAGACATCCTGCTGTTCAGAGACAGATTTGACGCTATGTCTTCATTGACAATATGGCTTTGATTTTGTCTCTTTGTTGCCAGTACTGTGCCATGACGGTAGATAAACAGTGTGACCTATTCTGCTATTAAATGCAACAAAACATAGTTTGTTTTGTTGTTTAGAGGTTGGATTTTGCGATAGGGGTATTTTGAGCTGCTAAGTATTGTCACCATTTGATAGCTGGTCTGTTAAATGATAAGCCGCCTTTATTTCAATATTTCTACTCAGGCTGGGAGTATCTCAGAGGTAGAGTTTGGCTCTCTTTCAGAAAAATCTCCAAGAAGAAGCTAAAAAAGAAAGATGCCAAAGCCGAGCAGCATTGAAGAAGGTACTAAATATAGAGCCTGAGCCATCATTTGGACCTCTCCTGATGTACATGATATTTACCTGAAACATTTCTATATCTAATGTAAGATACAGAAAATCTAGACGGTATTATTGATGGTAGACAGGATTTGGTTTACACTTATTTTCTGTTGAACCATCAGATCCAGAATACAAGCTTTAGAGAATTACTCCTGTGATGAAGAGAAATCTATGGCCAATCCTGAGACTCCTGCTGGGAGAGAAATAGGTGGCTTTCAAGACCAGAGAGCTTCCAGGTACAGCACCATATGTACCAGATGATTATCTCCTGTGGATCAAGTGTTTCAAGTTTCAAGATTCATATGTATAAGTTATTCAGTGTTTACTCATCTCTCTCCCTTTTTGGGTTCTCAGCCAAGCGGACAACACCCCTGTTAGAGTACATCAAAAATAAGAAAATTGAGAAACAGGTAAGACGGAAAAAAAACAACCTAGGTATGTGAAAAGAAGTTGCCCACAAATTGCTTTGACGAATTTGCTAAATCTTTTCTTCCTGCTGCATCTTTCTCCACAGAGAATAAGAGAGGAGAAGAGAGAGGAGAGGAGGAGAAGAGAACTTGAAAAGAAACGGCAAAGGGAGGAGGAGAAGAGAAAGCGACGAGAGGAGGAGAGGCGCAAACGAAAAGAGGCCGAGAAGCAGAAAAAATTGTCCGATAAAGACATCAAAATCAAGGTGACCCATCTCTCAAAATCATTTTCATGCTTACCTGTTTATACTAGTTGTTTGGATGGTGCAGTGGTATATAGTTATGGAGCATTCTTCTGTTTTCTGCGTTTTCAGCTCCTGAAGAAGAGTCACTGAGACGACGATGTGGATTCAGACCGAATGAAAGACAAAAGTGACATTGGGGAGACAGACAGGGGAAAATGGGAGAAAGCTGGAGGACAAATGAAGTCAAAGGATCCCAAAGAAAAGTAAGGATTGTGAAACCTTCACTGTAGCTTGCCAATTTTCTGTTACAGGAGACAGTTTTTTCATGCATGCGTAGGGTCAACAAACTAAGATGTAACTAGTAATTTTCTTTGTAAGTAACTGAGGGTACCTGTTGGTGTGTGTGTATCTTCTGCCAATGTTGCTTGTGTTGTTTAGGTGTTAGGTACGGTACAACATGCAGTAGTGGGGTTGGAATCTGCCAAGTAATTCCCCCTAAATAACTGTAAGATATCTTATTAAATGTACTAAAAAAAAAACAATTGCAAAGTCTGAGTGAGCTATGTTTTTAATGTTGTTAAAACCTTGTTTTCTAAACACAATATTTTCAGTTGCAGAATTTTTGGAAATGTACATATTACTTGTTACCAATTAACTTTAAATTTAAATATATGTCTGTATGTTATAAAAAAAAAAAAAACACCTTTCATCTAAAAGGTATCAATGATTCTCACAGTAACAACTATGTCATTGTAATAATTTTCTGTTGTCTGTGCAATCTCCACTCTGGCCACTAGAGGTCAGCCCGAGAGCGACAAGGAGCAGAGAGAGCAGCACGGACGCCGACAGAGAGATAAGGATCATCGAGGGAAAGACGAAGAGAGGAAAAGACAGCGACACCACTATGAGTTTGATAAATTTATGCGTCGCAAAGATGAGACCAAATGGGGGAAGGGCTACTGCCAGGACCGTGTCAAGAAAGAGGGGCACCATCATGGCTTCTCTTACTGTCCTGACAGTGGAGACAAGCTAGGAAAGGAAGACAGGGAGGACCTGGGTAATAGGAAGGAACGCCTCCGAAACAAGGTGAGCGAGAAGGTGAGCATGAGATGGGGGTGGGCGAGGATGGAGGGTGACAACTAACTGCTTTGTCTCTCATGATGCAGACTTGTAACTGTCTCAGAGGTGTACTGACACGTGGCTGTCTCTTTCAGGACACCCATTGCCTTGAGCTAAGAATTAAGAAAATGAATGCCTATGGATATATCAGTAGGCGTATTCAAATTGTGTGCTGCTTGTCTCTCCCATGTCCCTGCTCTCTTGTCTCCCTGCAGGACCGTCCAGCCATGCAGCTCTATCAGCCAGGCGCACGCAACCGCAAGCGCATGAGTTCAGCAGGCAAAGGCTACGACTGCATCCCTGTGGGCCAATCACCTGAACCGGGGACAGAGCATTGTTATGAGGTGGTCACTATGGCAGCAGGGTTGGAGAAGGGCTTTGAGAAAAACAAAGACGAGCAGTGAGCAGTCCTGATGTTGAGAGGAAATGATAATAAATAATTCAGCTTTTCAGCCTAAGTTGATGGTGACAGGTTTGACTGATTATTGAGCTCATGAGACTAATATGCCCCAGTGAGGGAGAAAGCACTTCACAACAGCCTATTAGTAATTTTCATCAGTGTTAGGTGTAGTAAAACCCAGAGCTTTGAATGTTGGTCAAGGTTTTTGTTTTGCTGGAGCATGAACATTTGTAGCACATGCTAAGTATTTCAAGTGTCTCACCAATTAATATTCAAAGAACTATCAAAGTATACCATTGGGTTGAATCTTTGGGATAATCAGTTTGAAAAATATTGAGAACAGGTGCAAACAATAGCCGTTAACTTGGTGATAGCACAACAGTTAACTTGATTTCAGTCATTTGGTATATTTCATGCACTATCTTGGTCCACATGCACAGACTGGTATTGTTTTAAACTGCCTCCTGCTAACTAGATAACAGTTTCCTCAAAGCGTCATCCAATGAGGAAGTTCAGTGTCCCTTTTGGTCATCACGTTTCTGAAGTGTGTCTGTAAGACGCAGCTCACATGTGGTGTCCATCAAATCAGTTTGCTGGTGAAACCATGATCTCATCCTCCGCAACAGAACTTGAAACCTTTGTACAGTCTGCTGAAACTGGATGTTTTTAATGATCCTATAGATTTTATTAAAATGAAATATAATGTAAGTAGAACTTACAGAGAATGGATGTAGAAAATTTAACAGTGGACATTCTGTGTGTATTTTTGTGTGTAAAGATAAATTGACTGAGAGTTATTATTAAGATGACAGTTTAAACAGTTTTTCAACATGTTTTTTTTTTCCGTGTCTTAATACATTTGGTCCATCTTATTCTTAAAGTGTCGTACAGCAGAGACAAGAACATTTTTTGCGAGCAAAGCTTTGTACTTGATCACCCATGAGCCAGGAAGAACACATTCTCTACATTTCTACAAAGCATTTCCTAGAAATACAATATAAGATTGCAAAGTACGACACAGATAAGTGAAGACGATGAATTTTCTATGCTGTTTGCATGGTTTTCTATTGATTCTGTCAATTAAATGCAATGGAAAAGCCACAAATATTGATAAAGTAATGTTTAACAAGCCTATTATTTTTGCATATGCCCAAAGTCTATCATAACTCTTGTATCTTTTTGTTTTCCTTAACTTGTGAGGAAATAAAGCTCTTCTACCGTTATGAGACTTAACAGTGTTGCAGTCATTGTAGTAGTTCTCTGACGGTTTGGGTGAGGCTGCATTTGTCTACAGCACTGCCCGTAGTATAAATGTACAAATTGCAGAAATGAGTCAGTTATTGTTAGCAATGTACCAATACACAAGTGTTAGTGGGTATAGACATGCCTAGCTGTTTTCACTACTCATACTGGAGGAAGATTATGTCTTGTTTTATTTCCCCCCATTGTTCTCTATTGCATTAATCAGAATTATTCTAGAGACAGTGTGCCACATTCTCACACAGATAAAGGAGAACTGTTAGAATCAACAGGAAGCCAGCTAGAACACATCTTGTGAATCTTGTGAAGAATGATCAGAAATCTCACTTCACTTTAAAACAACACTTTCATATAGCATGTGGGTAAATGTGTGAGTGTGAGTGTTGTAGACAATAGGGTGTATATACACTAGCATGGGAATTTTTTAAAATCTTTTTTTAACTTTGTAGCACCTCTCATGCGTCAATCACTGCAATGCTTTAAGTGATGACTATGAGTGAAAGTAACAACCTTTGATATTTCAGTCTCTTGTAAGGATTTCAAATGTACTATGATTTCATTTAATATTCATTTTCCATCCAAATTTCCCAGAAGCCTTTTCTAATGTTGAGTAATCCCACATTTACAGGTATAGTTGAGAGAAGAATATAGAGATAATTCATGAACCTGATGGTGAGGAGTAAGCAAACCATGCAGGTGATCATGCTGACATGTACGTGAGTGTACATGTCTTAAGAGTCATTCCAAGACCAAGTCAAATGTATAACTGTAGTACTGCAGTTGTCACATGGTCTATTTCCTTTCTTTCTGGCAACCTGACGTGTTAAAACCTCATTTCCTCAGCAGTCACAATATCTGTACCTCCATCTGCATTTGGCATTCACATGCCTACCTGCCTCCTGTCTTGTTCGCCTCCTCGTTCATTTAGGTGAGTTCTAAACTGACTTTTACTGAGGTTTATCTGGGGAGCTGCTGACTTTGTATTTACAGTGTTGATAATGTTTCACATTGTGTCTGAGTTGCACCAGTTGGTGTCTTGCTTAACCTTTTTTTTTTTTTTTTTTTTTGGTCACTATTGTCATGTTTTTATGTGCACTTTTCACTTTTACTCATCAGTAAAAACATCTGACAGTCAACATTTGGTGTTTTTAAATCTCCTCAGTGACTTTATATCATAATTAAAATGAGAAAGTAAAATATATTTTGACAACACTTTTATTCAGCTTTTTAACTCGTGAACACAAAGAACTGAATTCCTGCCTCCAAGGGTCAACAATAGTATAACTTCTTATATATATATATATGTTGTGACAGTGTATATGTAAAAACTTCATAGCATAAAAAAAGACTTGTCGGAAGAGAAAAAAAATTAAACTTAAGTAAGTCTTTATAAATTTTGTAACTATAATATTTAGATACTTACACAGTAACCCACAAAACATTACGCTTTTTTTTCTGTTATCTTGTGAAAATGGTGTTGAAAGGACAATAATCATCATCTTGGTCATTGTTGCAGCAATTCTGTACTTTCCATTGCAAAAGTTCCAGAGAAAGCTACAGTGGCTAATGTGTGTCTGTTGATTTCACCTCTGGTCTGGTTTGTGGTAATCCCCTTTCCCACTACCACCACTACGACCGTGTGAACCACGTGTGAGAGAAAGTGTTTGTATTCCCTGCCTGTGTTCACCATCTCAATTCTAAGATACAACTCAGTTTTGCCTTGCCTCTTAGTTTAAACTGTTGATAACAATATCTCTGTCAGTTGTGGATTGATTCCACAAACTTTTTTTTTATTTTTTTTTTTTTTTTGCATGTCTGTTGTACATAAGTTACCCAGAGTGACAGTTGGCACTCCAGCACAAATCAAGCATGTCCTTTTCCTGTGTGAAAACTCCACCCGACACATGTGCTACTCGCACGCAAACAACAACATAGTGTAATGGAGTCCTGATGTGAACGCTACAGTATCTGTTTCACACCTTGACATCAATCAGTTTTGCACAATTTTGCATTCAGCGGCATGCATTACTGTTGATAAGGTCTAGAGGAATTTCCTCTTGCGGTGATGATATCTGATGATTTTAAACTTTTTTGTATAAATATTACACAACAATTACATGACCTGCATGAACAAAGATGCCCCCCCCCACCCCACCCCTGTATGTTGCACAAAACATTCTTCCACAAGTCTCACAAGCTTTTGTTAACACAGGTGATTAGAGGCCATTCCCATCCAGCCATGACGGGAAATTTCAACAGCTCCAAGCTAGACAACGCCACCCTGTCCGTGCTTAAGGATGGAAACACCAGCATCATCATCTCTGTCGCCTACATGATCATCACTGCCGTTAACCTGGTGGGAAATGGCCTTTCTATGTGGCTCCTCCTCTTCCGTACCTCGCCCAAGACTCCCTCCATCATCTTCATGATTAATCTCACCCTCACCGACTTGGCCCTGGGCACTGCCCTGCCCTTTCAGATTGCCTACCAGCTACAAGGATACAACTGGAATCTGGGACCCAGAATGTGCAGGTATTCTTTATGACTTGCAAAACAATACTGACTTATTGACAAAAGGTGGCCCGTTCGCTTTTATACAGATCAAACAAAGAAGAAACAGCATGTTAACTGCTGAGCTTTAGAGGAGCCTCTAGGCAGATTTTGTTACTTGTGGACTGGAGTCAGGACAGTTTCCACCATTTTTCCTAAGCTAGCTGCTAAATGACGACCTAACTTTTAGCAACTTTTATCAAACTATTCCTCAGATGATTATTTTATTTCCTGTGATGACAAAAACATAACTCTCTTCATCTATATATCCACCTACAGTGCCCTGACCCTCATCTTCTATACCAATATGTACTGCTCCATCCTGACCATGATGGCCATCGGTATTGACCGCTACCTGGGCATCGTCAGGCCCATGCTATTCAGACAGACCAGGGAGAGGAAGTCCATCGCCGTCATCAGTTGCCTCCTCATGTGGGGTTTGGTCCTGTGCGTTCTATATCCGCTGATGACCACAGACTTGACCTTTGTAATTCCTGAACTTGGGATTACCACATGCTTTGACGTGCTGAAGATAAAAATGCTCCCATCCATAGCAGCCTGGGCAGCCTTCCTCTTCAGCATGGTGTTTGTCCTCTTCCTCTTCCCTTTCTGTGTCACAACATTCTGCTATGTCAGTGTCATACGGAAACTGGCCAGAGACTTAAAGACAGTCCAGAAAGAGAGAGCAATACGTCTTGCCTCTATTGTTCTCCTGGTCTTCATCATTTGCTTTGCACCCAACAATATCCTCCTGTTGCTACACACTGTGCTGAGACTTTTCTATAAGAAGTCACTCTACATGGCCTACAAACTTACTCTCTGTTTCAGCTGCCTGAACAGCTGTGTCGATCCGTTCATTTACTACTTTGCTTCCAAGGAATTCAGACAAAAGCTGAGAGAGATAATGAATCTGCACAGCCTTAGTAGTGCGGACTCAATGAAGATGGAGCATAAAGAAAGTATATACTCGACACAGTACGTTTTTGAAGGTCAAGAGAGAGAACACTGCAAAGTGTCTCTGATGCCACAGCAAGAGGGAATGTGAGAAAAGAGAAAAAAGAGTGAGCGAGATATGAGAAAGGAAGTGAGCTGAGAGTGAGTTAAGGTTTCCCCTGAGTGTGTCAGACTCTTACAAAATCTAGGCAATTTTCAAAATCTTTTTGCTTCAGTTTTTTATGTTCATCACAGGAATTAATCTTTATTTCTGCATTACCGTACACGTTTTTCTTTTTATGAATGAGCAACCATTTGTTGTCTGTATATTTTAATATCTGCCTCAGCATCATAATGTTTATGCCAAGAAAATATGTAGCATGCACATAACATACAAACAAAATGTGAATTAAGTCTCTGTATTAGCCTTCACTGCCTTTAATATTACCTCTGTATATGTCTCTGTACTGTGATTATGTATGAAAAAGTTGTTGTCTTTTTTACCTTTTAATGTTCCTATTCTTATTTTTATTAACTTTTTTTTTTTGGCTTCCTCAACATAAATAAATGTATTATTATTTATTGTTGTTATTAGTAGTGAAAGTAGTTTGGAGTTCTACACTCCTACTAGCATGATAGACAACTAGCACATGAAGAATAAATAGTAAAAAAGACATGATCTAGAGTTTTGCTATAACATTTAAAAGGTTCAAGGGCCACAGTCAAATCAGACCCTTAAAGAAAGAAGAACAATAAAATTAGATTGTAGCACATCCATGCAGACAAACAGGTAACTGACATACAATGACCCTCTACTACTAATCATGAAACTCTTTTTGGTTCGGGCATTTATAATAATTTAAGTTACAATAATTAGTTAATTAATTATTAGCAATTTGATAATAGTAGTTAACATTGATTATTTGATCTTTTGATCCTTTGATCAACCTCTCCCACCCATTCAGTATTTTTAGTCCAAGAGTTACATTTCAATCTAATTTAATCATTTACAGAGCAAAATGCTCTTCCCATCAAACCAGTCACTCTGCCATATAGATTTTCCATTACTTTGTCGGCCTCTATTGTCCCATAAAGATTTAGTATAGGAGAAAATTACACAGCAAGTGCAGTTTGCTTTTCTGCTAAATCATGCAGTTAGGCCAGTTCCACCCATGTTACAGACATCATCACATGTGCACGCCAGCGTTGTTCAACTGTGATGACTGCTATAATTTCTAGACTTGTTCAGGTGAGTGCAATGCGTGCTATTTACTGTAATATAGCACTCAGACCATGATCATTTCCGTTTTGCTATAGAAATGACTGTAGTTCAGCCATTATCCTTTTTTGGGAGAGTCAAGTCCTTCAACAAATTACCACAGTAACTTGTTACATTAACTTGCCTACAGGGCTAATTCACAGAACAACCTAAGCTAGTTGATACAGACTGCAGCCAGAGCAGGCAGCAGGCAGGCAGCAGGTAATGATCAATAGGATTTAGAGTTAATTGATGGATTCGATATTAAACACAGCGTTGTATAGATCACCCTTTACTGAATTTATGACTGCTTATTATATAATTACAGCGAGTGGATTTTTGTTTAGTATGTTGAAACGGCTTAGTTTCATCTTGGATTGCATAATTTATATTTACATGTTGTAGTAAAGATATGGTCCCTAGGAGGCTGC